>JAKUCG020000161.1:0-600000 GCA_022539655.2 Ceriodaphnia dubia
CCGTCGGGGAGGTTAACTTTTTGCCGAACAAGGCAGAAAGTTCTGTGGTATTACTGAAATTCCCAAGTCCCGTGTTGCCTTGGTGCTCGAAAAGCAGGAGCCGTAGTCTCATGTGTACCCTAAACTTCCGTTCCCCCTGAATACTCTACTCTCTCTACTTTCTTCTTTTTTACGAAAGTAAACCACGGAATTATATTTACATTACCAATGAACCACCTCACAGGTTGCAAATGATATGAAGCTAGCTCATGTCTTGGCAGAGACGTACAGGTTTTTGCATTTCAATATCGGTTCCTTTACTAAGATTTCAAACTTATGACGACGCGTTCCAAATAATAACTGTGATTGGCGTTTCTGTCATCGCGGGGTTACGCGAACTCCTTGCAGGCATTTCTCAACGCAATTTTATTCCGCACCCAAGACCTCGTGGATGTTGATTCAAAGATTGGAGCCCCTACTTGCGTGTTCATGCTGATGAGTTTATTTTAATAATTGCTGAAAACTTGTGTACAGGCTTGGTAGTAGACTTCCTTGTGGCTAAAAAGGTACATTTTCAAACCTTGTTCAAATGTTGAAAGTTACAAATTGTAGTTTCTCCAAATGAATTGTTTACTGGAGATGCAGGGTATCGATCCCGTACTTCTCGCATGCTAAGCGAGCGCTCTACCATCTGAGCTACATCCCCATTAGAACGAGTGCTCCGTTAGAGCCGGGCTCATCCGGGAATTGAACCCGGGGCCTCTCGCACCCTAAGCGAGAATCATACCACTAGACCAATGAGCCCTGCTATATGTACATAGAAATCTTTTTCTCGATTCGCAAACCATCAATAAAACTTGCAATTCTCCCGTAAACCATAAGTGGGTAAATATGTAGTCTACGACTTTTGTTTGCCTAATCCATGTTTTAGTTAACCCCTGCCCAGGTATGGGACTCCACGGTGAAGAAAGAGAGAGGAAAAGGGAGGACAGAGAAGAGGAGGGGTTAAAATAGTGACCCAGCTCAAGGTTTATTGGGGTACGAGGGTGAAGGATGTACACAGGAAGAGGATGAAAGAGATGATGAATGGGGAGTGGTAAGCAAAAAGCCATTTGAGAAAACGAATTAAAATATAGAAACATCTGTGAAATTGATTGAGATGATTTAAATGTGCCGAAATAGCTCAGTTGGGAGAGCGTTAGACTGAAGATCTAAAGGTCCCTGGTTCGATCCCGGGTTTCGGCACAAATCTTTGTGTTATCCCATATGGTCTAGTGGCTAGGATACCTGGCTTTCACCCAGGAGGCTCGGGTTCGATTCCCGGTATGGGAATGTACATGTTTTCTATTGCGTATTTTTGTTTTGTTGAGCCCATACAACCGCCTTAGCAATACCATCAAAGTTTTTTTTAAATAAACGCTAGTTGATCTTATCTGAGGCGCAATGGATGTCGTGTAGTGAACACGGGGAATTTGTAAGGGGTTGTCAACAGTACAATTAGGGTTCATTGGAGGAAAACAATTTATTTGTCTATCTACGGAAATCACGTTGAAGAAGAACAATATTTAGACAAGTTCCTCGATAGTATAGTGGTCAGTATCCCCGCCTGTCACGCGGGAGACCGGGGTTCAATTCCCCGTCGGGGAGGTTAACTTTTTGCCGAACAAGGCAGAAAGTTCTGTGGTATTTACTGAAATTCCCAAGTCCCGTGTTGCCTTGGTGCTAGAAAAGCAGGATACGTAGTCTCATGTGTACCCTAAACTTACTTTCCCCATGAATACTCTACTCTCTCTACTTTCTTCTTTTTTACGAAAGTAAACCACGGAATTATATTTACATTACCAATGAACCACCTCACAGGTTGCAAATGATATGAAGCTAGCTCATGTCTTGGCAGAGACGTACAGGTTTTTGCATTTCAATATCGGTTCCTTTACTAAGATTTCAAACTTATGACGACGCGTTCCAAATAATAACTGTGATTGGCGTTTCTGTCATCGCGGGGTTACGCGAACTCCTTGCAGGCATTTCTCAACGCAATTTTATTCCGCACCCAAGACCTCGTGGATGTTGATTCAAAGATTGGAGCCCCTACTTGCGTGTTCATGCTGATGAGTTTATTTTAATAATTGCTGAAAACTTGTGTACAGGCTTGGTAGTAGACTTCCTTGTGGCTAAAAAGGTACATTTTCAAACCTTGTTCAAATGTTGAAAGTTACAAATTGTAGTTTCTCCAAATGAATTGTTTACTGGAGATGCAGGGTATCGATCCCCGTACTTCTCGCATGCTAAGCGAGCGCTCTACCATCTGAGCTACATCCCCATTAGAACGAGTGCTCCGTTAGAGCCGGGCTCATCCGGGAATTGAACCCGGGGCCTCTCGCACCCTAAGCGAGAATCATACCACTAGACCAATGAGCCCTGCTATATGTACATAGAAATCTTTTTCTCGATTCGCAAACCATCAATAAAACTTGCAATTCTCCCGTAAACCATAAGTGGGTAAATATGTAGTCTACGACTTTTGTTTGCCTAATCCATGTTTTAGTTAACCCCTGCCCAGGTATGGGACTCCACGGTGAAGAAAGAGAGAGGAAAAGGGAGGACAGAGAAGAGGAGGGGTTAAAATAGTGACCCAGCTCAAGGTTTATTGGGGTACGAGGGTGAAGGATGTACACAGGAAGAGGATGAAAGAGATGATGAATGGGGAGTGGTAAGCAAAAAGCCATTTGAGAAAACGAATTAAAATATAGAAACATCTGTGAAATTGATTGAGATGATTTAAATGTGCCGAAATAGCTCAGTTGGGAGAGCGTTAGACTGAAGATCTAAAGGTCCCTGGTTCGATCCCGGGTTTCGGCACAAATCTTTGTGTTATCCCATATGGTCTAGTGGCTAGGATACCTGGCTTTCACCCAGGAGGCTCGGGTTCGATTCCCGGTATGGGAATGTACATGTTTTCTATTGCGTATTTTTGTTTTGTTGAGCCCATACAACCGCCTTAGCAATACCATCAAAGTTTTTTAAATAAACGCTAGTTGATCTTATCTGAGGCGCAATGGATGTCGTGTAGTGAACACGGGGAATTTGTAAGGGGTTGTCAACAGTACAATTAGGGTTCATTGGAGGAAAACAATTTATTTGTCTATCTACGGAAATCACGTTGAAGAAGAACAATATTTAGACAAGTTCCTCGATAGTATAGTGGTCAGTATCCCCGCCTGTCACGCGGGAGACCGGGGTTCAATTCCCCGTCGGGGAGGTTAACTTTTTGCCGAACAAGGCAGAAAGTTCTGTGGTATTTACTGAAATTCCCAAGTCCCGTGTTGCCTTGGTGCTAGAAAAGCAGGATACGTAGTCTCATGTGTACCCTAAACTTACTTTCCCCATGAATACTCTACTCTCTCTACTTTCTTCTTTTTTACGAAAGTAAACCACGGAATTATATTTACATTACCAATGAACCACCTCACAGGTTGCAAATGATATGAAGCTAGCTCATGTCTTGGCAGAGACGTACAGGTTTTTGCATTTCAATATCGGTTCCTTTACTAAGATTTCAAACTTATGACGACGCGTTCCAAATAATAACTGTGATTGGCGTTTCTGTCATCGCGGGGTTACGCGAACTCCTTGCAGGCATTTCTCAACGCAATTTTATTCCGCACCCAAGACCTCGTGGATGTTGATTCAAAGATTGGAGCCCCTACTTGCGTGTTCATGCTGATGAGTTTATTTTAATAATTGCTGAAAACTTGTGTACAGGCTTGGTAGTAGACTTCCTTGTGGCTAAAAAGGTACATTTTCAAACCTTGTTCAAATGTTGAAAGTTACAAATTGTAGTTTCTCCAAATGAATTGTTTACTGGAGATGCAGGGTATCGATCCCCGTACTTCTCGCATGCTAAGCGAGCGCTCTACCATCTGAGCTACATCCCCATTAGAACGAGTGCTCCGTTAGAGCCGGGCTCATCCGGGAATTGAACCCGGGGCCTCTCGCACCCTAAGCGAGAATCATACCACTAGACCAATGAGCCCTGCTATATGTACATAGAAATCTTTTTCTCGATTCGCAAACCATCAATAAAACTTGCAATTCTCCCGTAAACCATAAGTGGGTAAATATGTAGTCTACGACTTTTGTTTGCCTAATCCATGTTTTAGTTAACCCCTGCCCAGGTATGGGACTCCACGGTGAAGAAAGAGAGAGGAAAAGGGAGGACAGAGAAGAGGAGGGGTTAAAATAGTGACCCAGCTCAAGGTTTATTGGGGTACGAGGGTGAAGGATGTACACAGGAAGAGGATGAAAGAGATGATGAATGGGGAGTGGTAAGCAAAAAGCCATTTGAGAAAACGAATTAAAATATAGAAACATCTGTGAAATTGATTGAGATGATTTAAATGTGCCGAAATAGCTCAGTTGGGAGAGCGTTAGACTGAAGATCTAAAGGTCCCTGGTTCGATCCCGGGTTTCGGCACAAATCTTTGTGTTATCCCATATGGTCTAGTGGCTAGGATACCTGGCTTTCACCCAGGAGGCTCGGGTTCGATTCCCGGTATGGGAATGTACATGTTTTCTATTGCGTATTTTTGTTTTGTTGAGCCCATACAACCGCCTTAGCAATACCATCAAAGTTTTTTTTAAATAAACGCTAGTTGATCTTATCTGAGGCGCAATGGATGTCGTGTAGTGAACACGGGGAATTTGTAAGGGGTTGTCAACAGTACAATTAGGGTTCATTGGAGGAAAACAATTTATTTGTCTATCTACGGAAATCACGTTGAAGAAGAACAATATTTAGACAAGTTCCTCGATAGTATAGTGGTCAGTATCCCCGCCTGTCACGCGGGAGACCGGGGTTCAATTCCCCGTCGGGGAGGTTAACTTTTTGCCGAACAAGGCAGAAAGTTCTGTGGTATTTACTGAAATTCCCAAGTCCCGTGTTGCCTTGGTGCTAGAAAAGCAGGATACGTAGTCTCATGTGTACCCTAAACTTACTTTCCCCATGAATACTCTACTCTCTCTACTTTCTTCTTTTTTACGAAAGTAAACCACGGAATTATATTTACATTACCAATGAACCACCTCACAGGTTGCAAATGATATGAAGCTAGCTCATGTCTTGGCAGAGACGTACAGGTTTTTGCATTTCAATATCGGTTCCTTTACTAAGATTTCAAACTTATGACGACGCGTTCCAAATAATAACTGTGATTGGCGTTTCTGTCATCGCGGGGTTACGCGAACTCCTTGCAGGCATTTCTCAACGCAATTTTATTCCGCACCCAAGACCTCGTGGATGTTGATTCAAAGATTGGAGCCCCTACTTGCGTGTTCATGCTGATGAGTTTATTTTAATAATTGCTGAAAACTTGTGTACAGGCTTGGTAGTAGACTTCCTTGTGGCTAAAAAGGTACATTTTCAAACCTTGTTCAAATGTTGAAAGTTACAAATTGTAGTTTCTCCAAATGAATTGTTTACTGGAGATGCAGGGTATCGATCCCCGTACTTCTCGCATGCTAAGCGAGCGCTCTACCATCTGAGCTACATCCCCATTAGAACGAGTGCTCCGTTAGAGCCGGGCTCATCCGGGAATTGAACCCGGGGCCTCTCGCACCCTAAGCGAGAATCATACCACTAGACCAATGAGCCCTGCTATATGTACATAGAAATCTTTTTCTCGATTCGCAAACCATCAATAAAACTTGCAATTCTCCCGTAAACCATAAGTGGGTAAATATGTAGTCTACGACTTTTGTTTGCCTAATCCATGTTTTAGTTAACCCCTGCCCAGGTATGGGACTCCACGGTGAAGAAAGAGAGAGGAAAAGGGAGGACAGAGAAGAGGAGGGGTTAAAATAGTGACCCAGCTCAAGGTTTATTGGGGTACGAGGGTGAAGGATGTACACAGGAAGAGGATGAAAGAGATGATGAATGGGGAGTGGTAAGCAAAAAGCCATTTGAGAAAACGAATTAAAATATAGAAACATCTGTGAAATTGATTGAGATGATTTAAATGTGCCGAAATAGCTCAGTTGGGAGAGCGTTAGACTGAAGATCTAAAGGTCCCTGGTTCGATCCCGGGTTTCGGCACAAATCTTTGTGTTATCCCATATGGTCTAGTGGCTAGGATACCTGGCTTTCACCCAGGAGGCTCGGGTTCGATTCCCGGTATGGGAATGTACATGTTTTCTATTGCGTATTTTTGTTTTGTTGAGCCCATACAACCGCCTTAGCAATACCATCAAAGTTTTTTTTAAATAAACGCTAGTTGATCTTATCTGAGGCGCAATGGATGTCGTGTAGTGAACACGGGGAATTTGTAAGGGGTTGTCAACAGTACAATTAGGGTTCATTGGAGGAAAACAATTTATTTGTCTATCTACGGAAATCACGTTGAAGAAGAACAATATTTAGACAAGTTCCTCGATAGTATAGTGGTCAGTATCCCCGCCTGTCACGCGGGAGACCGGGGTTCAATTCCCCGTCGGGGAGGTTAACTTTTTGCCGAACAAGGCAGAAAGTTCTGTGGTATTTACTGAAATTCCCAAGTCCCGTGTTGCCTTGGTGCTAGAAAAGCAGGATACGTAGTCTCATGTGTACCCTAAACTTACTTTCCCCATGAATACTCTACTCTCTCTACTTTCTTCTTTTTTACGAAAGTAAACCACGGAATTATATTTACATTACCAATGAACCACCTCACAGGTTGCAAATGATATGAAGCTAGCTCATGTCTTGGCAGAGACGTACAGGTTTTTGCATTTCAATATCGGTTCCTTTACTAAGATTTCAAACTTATGACGACGCGTTCCAAATAATAACTGTGATTGGCGTTTCTGTCATCGCGGGGTTACGCGAACTCCTTGCAGGCATTTCTCAACGCAATTTTATTCCGCACCCAAGACCTCGTGGATGTTGATTCAAAGATTGGAGCCCCTACTTGCGTGTTCATGCTGATGAGTTTATTTTAATAATTGCTGAAAACTTGTGTACAGGCTTGGTAGTAGACTTCCTTGTGGCTAAAAAGGTACATTTTCAAACCTTGTTCAAATGTTGAAAGTTACAAATTGTAGTTTCTCCAAATGAATTGTTTACTGGAGATGCAGGGTATCGATCCCCGTACTTCTCGCATGCTAAGCGAGCGCTCTACCATCTGAGCTACATCCCCATTAGAACGAGTGCTCCGTTAGAGCCGGGCTCATCCGGGAATTGAACCCGGGGCCTCTCGCACCCTAAGCGAGAATCATACCACTAGACCAATGAGCCCTGCTATATGTACATAGAAATCTTTTTCTCGATTCGCAAACCATCAATAAAACTTGCAATTCTCCCGTAAACCATAAGTGGGTAAATATGTAGTCTACGACTTTTGTTTGCCTAATCCATGTTTTAGTTAACCCCTGCCCAGGTATGGGACTCCACGGTGAAGAAAGAGAGAGGAAAAGGGAGGACAGAGAAGAGGAGGGGTTAAAATAGTGACCCAGCTCAAGGTTTATTGGGGTACGAGGGTGAAGGATGTACACAGGAAGAGGATGAAAGAGATGATGAATGGGGAGTGGTAAGCAAAAAGCCATTTGAGAAAACGAATTAAAATATAGAAACATCTGTGAAATTGATTGAGATGATTTAAATGTGCCGAAATAGCTCAGTTGGGAGAGCGTTAGACTGAAGATCTAAAGGTCCCTGGTTCGATCCCGGGTTTCGGCACAAATCTTTGTGTTATCCCATATGGTCTAGTGGCTAGGATACCTGGCTTTCACCCAGGAGGCTCGGGTTCGATTCCCGGTATGGGAATGTACATGTTTTCTATTGCGTATTTTTGTTTTGTTGAGCCCATACAACCGCCTTAGCAATACCATCAAAGTTTTTTTTAAATAAACGCTAGTTGATCTTATCTGAGGCGCAATGGATGTCGTGTAGTGAACACGGGGAATTTGTAAGGGGTTGTCAACAGTACAATTAGGGTTCATTGGAGGAAAACAATTTATTTGTCTATCTACGGAAATCACGTTGAAGAAGAACAATATTTAGACAAGTTCCTCGATAGTATAGTGGTCAGTATCCCCGCCTGTCACGCGGGAGACCGGGGTTCAATTCCCCGTCGGGGAGGTTAACTTTTTGCCGAACAAGGCAGAAAGTTCTGTGGTATTTACTGAAATTCCCAAGTCCCGTGTTGCCTTGGTGCTAGAAAAGCAGGATACGTAGTCTCATGTGTACCCTAAACTTACTTTCCCCATGAATACTCTACTCTCTCTACTTTCTTCTTTTTTACGAAAGTAAACCACGGAATTATATTTACATTACCAATGAACCACCTCACAGGTTGCAAATGATATGAAGCTAGCTCATGTCTTGGCAGAGACGTACAGGTTTTTGCATTTCAATATCGGTTCCTTTACTAAGATTTCAAACTTATGACGACGCGTTCCAAATAATAACTGTGATTGGCGTTTCTGTCATCGCGGGGTTACGCGAACTCCTTGCAGGCATTTCTCAACGCAATTTTATTCCGCCCAAGACCTCGTGGATGTTGATTCAAAGATTGGAGCCCCTACTTGCGTGTTCATGCTGATGAGTTTATTTTAATAATTGCTGAAAACTTGTGTACAGGCTTGGTAGTAGACTTCCTTGTGGCTAAAAAGGTACATTTTCAAACCTTGTTCAAATGTTGAAAGTTACAAATTGTAGTTTCTCCAAATGAATTGTTTACTGGAGATGCAGGGTATCGATCCCCGTACTTCTCGCATGCTAAGCGAGCGCTCTACCATCTGAGCTACATCCCCATTAGAACGAGTGCTCCGTTAGAGCCGGGCTCATCCGGGAATTGAACCCGGGGCCTCTCGCACCCTAAGCGAGAATCATACCACTAGACCAATGAGCCCTGCTATATGTACATAGAAATCTTTTTCTCGATTCGCAAACCATCAATAAAACTTGCAATTCTCCCGTAAACCATAAGTGGGTAAATATGTAGTCTACGACTTTTGTTTGCCTAATCCATGTTTTAGTTAACCCCTGCCCAGGTATGGGACTCCACGGTGAAGAAAGAGAGAGGAAAAGGGAGGACAGAGAAGAGGAGGGGTTAAAATAGTGACCCAGCTCAAGGTTTATTGGGGTACGAGGGTGAAGGATGTACACAGGAAGAGGATGAAAGAGATGATGAATGGGGAGTGGTAAGCAAAAAGCCATTTGAGAAAACGAATTAAAATATAGAAACATCTGTGAAATTGATTGAGATGATTTAAATGTGCCGAAATAGCTCAGTTGGGAGAGCGTTAGACTGAAGATCTAAAGGTCCCTGGTTCGATCCCGGGTTTCGGCACAAATCTTTGTGTTATCCCATATGGTCTAGTGGCTAGGATACCTGGCTTTCACCCAGGAGGCTCGGGTTCGATTCCCGGTATGGGAATGTACATGTTTTCTATTGCGTATTTTTGTTTTGTTGAGCCCATACAACCGCCTTAGCAATACCATCAAAGTTTTTTTTAAATAAACGCTAGTTGATCTTATCTGAGGCGCAATGGATGTCGTGTAGTGAACACGGGGAATTTGTAAGGGGTTGTCAACAGTACAATTAGGGTTCATTGGAGGAAAACAATTTATTTGTCTATCTACGGAAATCACGTTGAAGAAGAACAATATTTAGACAAGTTCCTCGATAGTATAGTGGTCAGTATCCCCGCCTGTCACGCGGGAGACCGGGGTTCAATTCCCCGTCGGGGAGGTTAACTTTTTGCCGAACAAGGCAGAAAGTTCTGTGGTATTTACTGAAATTCCCAAGTCCCGTGTTGCCTTGGTGCTAGAAAAGCAGGATACGTAGTCTCATGTGTACCCTAAACTTACTTTCCCCATGAATACTCTACTCTCTCTACTTTCTTCTTTTTTACGAAAGTAAACCACGGAATTATATTTACATTACCAATGAACCACCTCACAGGTTGCAAATGATATGAAGCTAGCTCATGTCTTGGCAGAGACGTACAGGTTTTTGCATTTCAATATCGGTTCCTTTACTAAGATTTCAAACTTATGACGACGCGTTCCAAATAATAACTGTGATTGGCGTTTCTGTCATCGCGGGGTTACGCGAACTCCTTGCAGGCATTTCTCAACGCAATTTTATTCCGCACCCAAGACCTCGTGGATGTTGATTCAAAGATTGGAGCCCCTACTTGCGTGTTCATGCTGATGAGTTTATTTTAATAATTGCTGAAAACTTGTGTACAGGCTTGGTAGTAGACTTCCTTGTGGCTAAAAAGGTACATTTTCAAACCTTGTTCAAATGTTGAAAGTTACAAATTGTAGTTTCTCCAAATGAATTGTTTACTGGAGATGCAGGGTATCGATCCCCGTACTTCTCGCATGCTAAGCGAGCGCTCTACCATCTGAGCTACATCCCCATTAGAACGAGTGCTCCGTTAGAGCCGGGCTCATCCGGGAATTGAACCCGGGGCCTCTCGCACCCTAAGCGAGAATCATACCACTAGACCAATGAGCCCTGCTATATGTACATAGAAATCTTTTTCTCGATTCGCAAACCATCAATAAAACTTGCAATTCTCCCGTAAACCATAAGTGGGTAAATATGTAGTCTACGACTTTTGTTTGCCTAATCCATGTTTTAGTTAACCCCTGCCCAGGTATGGGACTCCACGGTGAAGAAAGAGAGAGGAAAAGGGAGGACAGAGAAGAGGAGGGGTTAAAATAGTGACCCAGCTCAAGGTTTATTGGGGTACGAGGGTGAAGGATGTACACAGGAAGAGGATGAAAGAGATGATGAATGGGGAGTGGTAAGCAAAAAGCCATTTGAGAAAACGAATTAAAATATAGAAACATCTGTGAAATTGATTGAGATGATTTAAATGTGCCGAAATAGCTCAGTTGGGAGAGCGTTAGACTGAAGATCTAAAGGTCCCTGGTTCGATCCCGGGTTTCGGCACAAATCTTTGTGTTATCCCATATGGTCTAGTGGCTAGGATACCTGGCTTTCACCCAGGAGGCTCGGGTTCGATTCCCGGTATGGGAATGTACATGTTTTCTATTGCGTATTTTTGTTTTGTTGAGCCCATACAACCGCCTTAGCAATACCATCAAAGTTTTTTTTAAATAAACGCTAGTTGATCTTATCTGAGGCGCAATGGATGTCGTGTAGTGAACACGGGGAATTTGTAAGGGGTTGTCAACAGTACAATTAGGGTTCATTGGAGGAAAACAATTTATTTGTCTATCTACGGAAATCACGTTGAAGAAGAACAATATTTAGACAAGTTCCTCGATAGTATAGTGGTCAGTATCCCCGCCTGTCACGCGGGAGACCGGGGTTCAATTCCCCGTCGGGGAGGTTAACTTTTTGCCGAACAAGGCAGAAAGTTCTGTGGTATTTACTGAAATTCCCAAGTCCCGTGTTGCCTTGGTGCTAGAAAAGCAGGATACGTAGTCTCATGTGTACCCTAAACTTACTTTCCCCATGAATACTCTACTCTCTCTACTTTCTTCTTTTTTACGAAAGTAAACCACGGAATTATATTTACATTACCAATGAACCACCTCACAGGTTGCAAATGATATGAAGCTAGCTCATGTCTTGGCAGAGACGTACAGGTTTTTGCATTTCAATATCGGTTCCTTTACTAAGATTTCAAACTTATGACGACGCGTTCCAAATAATAACTGTGATTGGCGTTTCTGTCATCGCGGGGTTACGCGAACTCCTTGCAGGCATTTCTCAACGCAATTTTATTCCGCACCCAAGACCTCGTGGATGTTGATTCAAAGATTGGAGCCCCTACTTGCGTGTTCATGCTGATGAGTTTATTTTAATAATTGCTGAAAACTTGTGTACAGGCTTGGTAGTAGACTTCCTTGTGGCTAAAAAGGTACATTTTCAAACCTTGTTCAAATGTTGAAAGTTACAAATTGTAGTTTCTCCAAATGAATTGTTTACTGGAGATGCAGGGTATCGATCCCCGTACTTCTCGCATGCTAAGCGAGCGCTCTACCATCTGAGCTACATCCCCATTAGAACGAGTGCTCCGTTAGAGCCGGGCTCATCCGGGAATTGAACCCGGGGCCTCTCGCACCCTAAGCGAGAATCATACCACTAGACCAATGAGCCCTGCTATATGTACATAGAAATCTTTTTCTCGATTCGCAAACCATCAATAAAACTTGAAATTCTCCCGTAAACCATAAGTGGGTAAATATGTAGTCTACGACTTTTGTTTGCCTAATCCATGTTTTAGTTAACCCCTGCCCAGGTATGGGACTCCACGGTGAAGAAAGAGAGAGAAAAGGGGAGGACAGAGAAGAGGAGGGGTTAAAATAGTGACCCAGCTCAAGGTTTATTGGGGTACGAGGGTGAAGGATGTACACAGGAAGAGGATGAAAGAGATGATGAATGGGGAGTGGTAAGCAAAAAGCCATTTGAGAAAACGAATTAAAATATAGAAACATCTGTGAAATTGATTGAGATGATTTAAATGTGCCGAAATAGCTCAGTTGGGAGAGCGTTAGACTGAAGATCTAAAGGTCCCTGGTTCGATCCCGGGTTTCGGCACAAATCTTTGTGTTATCCCATATGGTCTAGTGGCTAGGATACCTGGCTTTCACCCAGGAGGCTCGGGTTCGATTCCCGGTATGGGAATGTACATGTTTTCTATTGCGTATTTTTGTTTTGTTGAGCCCATACAACCGCCTTAGCAATACCATCAAAGTTTTTTTTAAATAAACGCTAGTTGATCTTATCTGAGGCGCAATGGATGTCGTGTAGTGAACACGGGGAATTTGTAAGGGGTTGTCAACAGTACAATTAGGGTTCATTGGAGGAAAACAATTTATTTGTCTATCTACGGAAATCACGTTGAAGAAGAACAATATTTAGACAAGTTCCTCGATAGTATAGTGGTCAGTATCCCCGCCTGTCACGCGGGAGACCGGGGTTCAATTCCCCGTCGGGGAGGTTAACTTTTTGCCGAACAAGGCAGAAAGTTCTGTGGTATTTACTGAAATTCCCAAGTCCCTTGTTGCCTTGGTGCTAGAAAAGCAGGATACGTAGTCTCATGTGTACCCTAAACTTACTTTCCCCATGAATACTCTACTCTCTCTACTTTCTTCTTTTTTACGAAAGTAAACCACGGAATTATATTTACATTACCAATGAACCACCTCACAGGTTGCAAATGATATGAAGCTAGCTCATGTCTTGGCAGAGACGTACAGGTTTTTGCATTTCAATATCGGTTCCTTTACTAAGATTTCAAACTTATGACGACGCGTTCCAAATAATAACTGTGATTGGCGTTTCTGTCATCGCGGGGTTACGCGAACTCCTTGCAGGCATTTCTCAACGCAATTTTATTCCGCACCCAAGACCTCGTGGATGTTGATTCAAAGATTGGAGCCCCTACTTGCGTGTTCATGCTGATGAGTTTATTTTAATAATTGCTGAAAACTTGTGTACAGGCTTGGTAGTAGACTTCCTTGTGGCTAAAAAGGTACATTTTCAAACCTTGTTCAAATGTTGAAACAAATTGAAAGTTTCTCCAAATGAATTGTTTACTGGAGATGCAGGGTATCGATCCCCGTACTTCTCGCATGCTAAGCGAGCGCTCTACCATCTGAGCTACATCCCCATTAGAACGAGTGCTCCGTTAGAGCCGGGCTCATCCGGGAATTGAACCCGGGGCCTCTCGCACCCTAAGCGAGAATCATACCACTAGACCAATGAGCCCTGCTATATGTACATAGAAATCTTTTTCTCGATTCGCAAACCATCAATAAAACTTGCAATTCTCCCGTAAACCATAAGTGGGTAAATATGTAGTCTACGACTTTTGTTTGCCTAATCCATGTTTTAGTTAACCCCTGCCCAGGTATGGGACTCCACGGTGAAGAAAGAGAGAGGAAAAGGGAGGACAGAGAAGAGGAGGGGTTAAAATAGTGACCCAGCTCAAGGTTTATTGGGGTACGAGGGTGAAGGATGTACACAGGAAGAGGATGAAAGAGATGATGAATGGGGAGTGGTAAGCAAAAAGCCATTTGAGAAAACGAATTAAAATATAGAAACATCTGTGAAATTGATTGAGATGATTTAAATGTGCCGAAATAGCTCAGTTGGGAGAGCGTTAGACTGAAGATCTAAAGGTCCCTGGTTCGATCCCGGGTTTCGGCACAAATCTTTGTGTTATCCCATATGGTCTAGTGGCTAGGATACCTGGCTTTCACCCAGGAGGCTCGGGTTCGATTCCCGGTATGGGAATGTACATGTTTTCTATTGCGTATTTTTGTTTTGTTGAGCCCATACAACCGCCTTAGCAATACCATCAAAGTTTTTTTTAAATAAACGCTAGTTGATCTTATCTGAGGCGCAATGGATGTCGTGTAGTGAACACGGGGAATTTGTAAGGGGTTGTCAACAGTACAATTAGGGTTCATTGGAGGAAAACAATTTATTTGTCTATCTACGGAAATCACGTTGAAGAAGAACAATATTTAGACAAGTTCCTCGATAGTATAGTGGTCAGTATCCCCGCCTGTCACGCGGGAGACCGGGGTTCAATTCCCCGTCGGGGAGGTTAACTTTTTGCCGAACAAGGCAGAAAGTTCTGTGGTATTTACTGAAATTCCCAAGTCCCTTGTTGCCTTGGTGCTAGAAAAGCAGGATACGTAGTCTCATTTGTACCCTAAACTTACTTTCCCCATGAATACTCTACTCTCTCTACTTTCTTCTTTTTTACGAAAGTAAACCACGGAATTATATTTACATTACCAATGAACCACCTCACAGGTTGCAAATGATATGAAGCTAGCTCATGTCTTGGCAGAGACGTACAGGTTTTTGCATTTCAATATCGGTTCCTTTACTAAGATTTCAAACTTATGACGACACGTTCCAAATAATAACTGTGATTGGCGTTTCTGTCATCGCGGGGTTACGCGAACTCCTTGCAGGCATTTCTCAACGCAATTTTATTCCGCACCCAAGACCTCGTGGATGTTGATTCAAAGATTGGAGCCCCTACTTGCGTGTTCATGCTGATGAGTTTATTTTAATAATTGCTGAAAACTTGTGTACAGGCTTGGTAGTAGACTTCCTTGTGGCTAAAAAGGTACATTTTCAAACCTTGTTCAAATGTTGAAAGTTACAAATTGTAGTTTCTCCAAATGAATTGTTTACTGGAGATGCAGGGTATCGATCCCCGTACTTCTCGCATGCTAAGCGAGCGCTCTACCATCTGAGCTACATCCCCATTAGAACGAGTGCTCCGTTAGAGCCGGGCTCATCCGGGAATTGAACCCGGGGCCTCTCGCACCCTAAGCGAGAATCATACCACTAGACCAATGAGCCCTGCTATATGTACATAGAAATCTTTTTCTTGATTCGCAAACCATCAATAAAACTTGAAATTCTCCCGTAAACCATAAGAGGGTAAATATGTAGTCTACGACTTTTGTTTGCCTAATCCATGTTTTAGTTAACCCCTGCCCAGGTATGGGACTCCACGGTGAAGAAAGAGAGAGAAAAAGGGAGGACAGAGAAGAGGAGGGGTTAAAATAGTGACCCAGCTCAAGGTTTATTGGGGTACGAGGGTGAAGGATGTACACAGGAGAGGATGAAAGAGATGATGAATGGGGAGTGGTAAGCAAAAAGCCATTTGAGAAAACGAATTAAAATATAGAAACATCTGTGAAATTGATTGAGATGATCTAAATGTGCCGAAATAGCTCAGTTGGGAGAGCGTTAGACTGAAGATCTAAAGGTCCCTGGTTCGATCCCGGGTTTCGGCACAAATCTTTGTGTTATCCCATATGGTCTAGTGGCTAGGATACCTGGCTTTCACCCAGGAGGCTCGGGTTCGATTCCCGGTATGGGAATATACATGTTTTCTATTGCGTATTTTTGTTTTGTTGAGCCCATACAACCGCCTTAGCAATACCATCAAAGTTTTTTTTTTAAATAAACGCTAGTTGATCTTATCTGAGGCGCAATGGATGTCGTGTAGTGAACAGGGGAATTTGTAAGGGGTTGTCAACAGTACAATTAGGGTTCATTGGAGGAAAACAATTTATTTGTCTATCTACGGAAATCACGTTGAAGAAGAACAATATTTAGACAAGTTCCTCGATAGTATAGTGGTCAGTATCCCCGCCTGTCACGCGGGAGACCGGGGTTCAATTCCCCGTCGGGGAGGTTAACTTTTTGCCGAACAAGGCAGAAAGTTCTGTGGTATTTACTGAAATTCCCAAGTCCCTTGTTGCCTTGGTGCTAGAAAAGCAGGATACGTAGTCTCATTTGTACCCTAAACTTACTTTCCCCATGAATACTCTACTCTCTCTACTTTCTTCTTTTTTACGAAAGTAAACCACGGAATTATATTTACATTACCAATGAACCACCTCACAGGTTGCAAATGATATGAAGCTAGCTCATGTCTTGGCAGAGACGTACAGGTTTTTGCATTTCAATATCGGTTCCTTTACTAAGATTTCAAACTTATGACGACACGTTCCAAATAATAACTGTGATTGGCGTTTCTGTCATCGCGGGGTTACGCGAACTCCTTGCAGGCATTTCTCAACGCAATATGATTCCGCACCCAAGACCTCGTGGATGTTGATTCAAAGATTGGAGCCCCTACTTGCGTGTTCATGCTGATGAGTTTATTTTAATAATTGCTGAAAACTTGTGTACAGGCTTGGTAGTAGACTTCCTTGTGGCTAAAAAGGTACATTTTCAAACCTTGTTCAAATGTTGAAACATACAAATTGTAGTTTCTCCAAATGAATTGTTTACTGGAGATGCAGGGTATCGATCCCCGTACTTCTCGCATGCTAAGCGAGCGCTCTACCATCTGAGCTACATCCCCATTAGAACGAGTGCTCCGTTAGAGCCGGGCTCATCCGGGAATTGAACCCGGGGCCTCTCGCACCCTAAGCGAGAATCATACCACTAGACCAATGAGCCCTGCTATATGTACATAGAAATCTTTTTCTTGATTCGCAAACCATCAATAAAACTTGAAATTCTCCCGTAAACCATAAGTGGGTAAATATGTAGTCTACGACTTTTGTTTGCCTAATCCATGTTTTAGTTAACCCCTGCCCAGGTATGGGACTCCACGGTGAAGAAAGAGAGAGAAAAAGGGAGGACAGAGAAGAGGAGGGGTTAAAATAGTGACCCAGCTCAAGGTTTATTGGGGTACGAGGGTGAAGGATGTACACAGGAAGAGGATGAAAGAGATGATGAATGGGGAGTGGTAAGCAAAAAGCCATTTGAGAAAACGAATTAAAATATAGAAACATCTGTGAAATTGATTGAGATGATTTAAATGTGCCGAAATAGCTCAGTTGGGAGAGCGTTAGACTGAAGATCTAAAGGTCCCTGGTTCGATCCCGGGTTTCGGCACAAATCTTTGTGTTATCCCATATGGTCTAGTGGCTAGGATACCTGGCTTTCACCCAGGAGGCTCGGGTTCGATTCCCGGTATGGGAATATACATGTTTTCTATTGCGTATTTTTGTTTTGTTGAGCCCATACAACCGCCTTAGCAATACCATCAAAGCTTATTTTTTTTTTTTAAATAAACGCTAGTTGATCTTATCTGAGGCGCAATGGATGTCGTGTAGTGAACACGGGGAATTTGTAAGGGGTTGTCAACAGTACAATTAGGGTTCATTGGAGGAAAACAATTTATTTGTCTATCTACGGAAATCACGTTGAAGAAGAACAATATTTAGACAAGTTCCTCGATAGTATAGTGGTCAGTATCCCCGCCTGTCACGCGGGAGACCGGGGTTCAATTCCCCGTCGGGGAGGTTAACTTTTTGCCGAACAAGGCAGAAAGTTCTGTGGTATTTACTGAAATTCCCAAGTCCCTTGTTGCCTTGGTGCTAGAAAAGCAGGATACGTAGTCTCATTTGTACCCTAAACTTACTTTCCCCATGAATACTCTACTCTCTCTACTTTCTTCTTTTTTACGAAAGTAAACCACGGAATTATATTTACATTACCAATGAACCACCTCACAGGTTGCAAATGATATGAAGCTAGCTCATGTCTTGGCAGAGACGTACAGGTTTTTGCATTTCAATATCGGTTCCTTTACTAAGATTTCAAACTTATGACGACGCGTTCCAAATAATAACTGTGATTGGCGTTTCTGTCATCGCGGGGTTACGCGAACTCCTTGCAGGCATTTCTCAACGCAATTTTATTCCGCACCCAAGACCTCGTGGATGTTGATTCAAAGATTGGAGCCCCTACTTGCGTGTTCATGCTGATGAGTTTATTTTAATAATTGCTGAAAACTTGTGTACAGGCTTGGTAGTAGACTTCCTTGTGGCTAAAAAGGTACATTTTCAAACCTTGTTCAAATGTTGAAAGTTACAAATTGTAGTTTCTCCAAATGAATTGTTTACTGGAGATGCAGGGTATCGATCCCCGTACTTCTCGCATGCTAAGCGAGCGCTCTACCATCTGAGCTACATCCCCATTAGAACGAGTGCTCCGTTAGAGCCGGGCTCATCCGGGAATTGAACCCGGGGCCTCTCGCACCCTAAGCGAGAATCATACCACTAGACCAATGAGCCCTGCTATATGTACATAGAAATCTTTTTCTTGATTCGCAAACCATCAATAAAACTTGCAATTCTCCCGTAAACCATAAGAGGGTAAATATGTAGTCTACGACTTTTGTTTGCCTAATCCATGTTTTAGTTAACCCCTGCCCAGGTATGGGACTCCACGGTGAAGAAAGAGAGAGAAAAAGGGAGGACAGAGAAGAGGAGGGGTTAAAATAGTGACCCAGCTCAAGGTTTATTGGGGTACGAGGGTGAAGGATGTACACAGGAAGAGGATGAAAGAGATAATGAATGGGGAGTGGTAAGCAAAAAGCCATTTGAGAAAACGAATTAAAATATAGAAACATCTGTGAAATTGATTGAGATGATTTAAATGTGCCGAAATAGCTCAGTTGGGAGAGCGTTAGACTGAAGATCTAAAGGTCCCTGGTTCGATCCCGGGTTTCGGCACAAATCTTTGTGTTATCCCATATGGTCTAGTGGCTAGGATACCTGGCTTTCACCCAGGAGGCTCGGGTTCGATTCCCGGTATGGGAATATACATGTTTTCTATTGCGTATTTTTGTTTTGTTGAGCCCATACAACCGCCTTAGCAATACCATCAAAGTTTTTTTTTTAAATAAACGCTAGTTGATCGTATCTGAGGCGCAATGGATGTCGTGTAGTGAACACGGGGAATTTGTAAGGGGTTGTCAACAGTACAATTAGGGTTCATTGGAGGAAAACAATTTATTTGTCTATCTACGGAAATCACGTTGAAGAAGAACAATATTTAGACAAGTTCCTCGATAGTATAGTGGTCAGTATCCCCGCCTGTCACGCGGGAGACCGGGGTTCAATTCCCCGTCGGGGAGGTTAACTTTTTGCCGAACAAGGCAGAAAGTTCTGTGGTATTTACTGAAATTCCCAAGTCCCTTGTTGCCTTGGTGCTAGAAAAGCAGGATACGTAGTCTCATTTGTACCCTAAACTTACTTTCCCCATGAATACTCTACTCTCTCTACTTTCTTCTTTTTTACGAAAGTAAACCACGGAATTATATTTACATTACCAATGAACCACCTCACAGGTTGCAAATGATATGAAGCTAGCTCATGTCTTGGCAGAGACGTACAGGTTTTTGCATTTCAATATCGGTTCCTTTACTAAGATTTCAAACTTATGACGACACGTTCCAAATAATAACTGTGATTGGCGTTTCTGTCATCGCGGGGTTACGCGAACTCCTTGCAGGCATTTCTCAACGCAATATTATTCCGCACCCAGTACCTCGTGGATGTTGATTCAAAGATTGGAGCCCCTACTTGCGTGTTCATGCTGATGAGTTTATTTTAATAATTGCTGAAAACTTGTGTACAGGCTTGGTAGTAGACTTCCTTGTGGCTAAAAAGGTACATTTTCAAACCTTGTTCAAATGTTGAAACATGTTGAAACTTTCTCCAAATGAATTGTTTACTGGAGATGCAGGGTATCGATCCCCGTACTTCTCGCATGCTAAGCGAGCGCTCTACCATCTGAGCTACATCCCCATTAGAACGAGTGCTCCGTTAGAGCCGGGCTCATCCGGGAATTGAACCCGGGGCCTCTCGCACCCTAAGCGAGAATCATACCACTAGACCAATGAGCCCTGCTATATGCACATAGAAATCTTTTTCTTGATTCGCAAACCATCAATAAAACTTGAAATTCTCCCGTAAACCATAAGAGGGTAAATATGTAGTCTACGACTTTTGTTTGCCTAATCCATGTTTTAGTTAACCCCTGCCCAGGTATGGGACTCCACGGTGAAGAAAGAGAGAGAAAAAGGGAGGACAGAGAAGAGGAGGGGTTAAAATAGTGACCCAGCTCAAGGTTTATTGGGGTACGAGGGTGAAGGATGTACACAGGGAGAGGATGAAAGAGATAATGAATGGGGAGTGGTAAGCAAAAAGCCATTTGAGAAAACGAATTAAAATATAGAAACATCTGTGAAATTGATTGAGATGATCTAAATGTGCCGAAATAGCTCAGTTGGGAGAGCGTTAGACTGAAGATCTAAAGGTCCCTGGTTCGATCCCGGGTTTCGGCACAAATCTTTGTGTTATCCCATATGGTCTAGTGGCTAGGATACCTGGCTTTCACCCAGGAGGCTCGGGTTCGATTCCCGGTATGGGAATATACATGTTTTCTATTGCGTATTTTTGTTTTGTTGAGCCCATACAACCGCCTTAGCAATACCATCAAAGTTTTTTTTTTAAATAAACGCTAGTTGATCGTATCTGAGGCGCAATGGATGTCGTGTAGTGAACACGGGGAATTTGTAAGGGGTTGTCAACAGTACAATTAGGGTTCATTGGAGGAAAACAATTTATTTGTCTATCTACGGAAATCACGTTGAAGAAGAACAATATTTAGACAAGTTCCTCGATAGTATAGTGGTCAGTATCCCCGCCTGTCACGCGGGAGACCGGGGTTCAATTCCCGTCTTCTTCTTCTTCTTCTTCTTCTTCTTCTTCTTCTTCTTCTTCTTCTTCTTCTTCTTCTTCTTCTTCTTCTTCTTCTTCTTCTTCTTCTTCTTCTTCTTCTTCTTCTTCTTCTTCTTCTTCTTCTTCTTCTTCTTCTTCTTCTTCTTCTTCTTCTTCTTCTTCTTCTTCTTCTTCTTCTTCTTCTTCTTCTTCTTCTTCTTCTTCTTCTTCTTCTTCTTCTTCTTCTTCTTCTTCTTCTTCTTCTTCTTCTTCTTCTTCTTCTTCTTCTTCTTCTTCTTCTTCTTCTTCTTCTTCTTCTTCTTCTTCTTCTTCTTCTTCTTCTTCTTCTTCTTCTTCTTCTTCTTCTTCTTCTTCTTCTTCTTCTTCTTCTTCTTCTTCTTCTTCTTCTTCTTCTTCTTCTTCTTCTTCTTCTTCTTCTTCTTCTTCTTCTTCTTCTTCTTCTTCTTCTTCTTCTTCTTCTTCTTCTTCTTCTTCTTCTTCTTCTTCTTCTTCTTCTTCTTCTTCTTCTTCTTCTTCTTCTTCTTCTTCTTCTTCTTCTTATTCTTCTTCTTCTTCTTCTTCTTCTTCTTCTTCTTCTTCTTCTTCTTCTTCTTCTTCTTCTTCTTCTTCTTCTTCTTCTTCTTCTTCTTCTTCTTCTTCTTCTTCTTCTTCTTCTTCTTCTTCTTCTTCTTCTTCTTCTTCTTCTTCTTCTTCTTCTTCTTCTTCTTCTTCTTCTTCTTCTTCTTCTTCTTCTTCTTCTTCTTCTTCTTCTTCTTCTTCTTCTTCTTCTAATTCTTCTTCTTCTTCTTCTTCTTCTTCTTCTTCTTCTTCTTCTTCTTCTTCAGCAGATAAGACTAATACCCTCGTAGTGGAGCGTCGTCTGCTGCGACTCTAGCGCTGCCTACGGAGGGGAAGCGAGTCACAACAAGATCATCATTAGTTTTCAACTATTGTTCTACCTTCGTCAGCAAGACCCGCAAGGTCTGCCCCCATAGCTTTTCTTTTTGGCACAACATCAGTCTGGATTGAGTCAGGTGACGTAATACGAAAATTGGGCGTCATCTGTCAAAGAACGAGTGATAGCAGTGGTTCCGATTAAAAATGTCAACTTTTTAAGTGCTTCAACTTGTCTGACTCTTCCAAATTTTGTTTCTCGAAAAAGCCTAACAGAAATGGTACGTAAGAAAAGTTTTGCCAAATACATAAAAGATTTACTTCTGTTGTACAAAGTTGCTGCCCTGCCATTTCTTGATACACTATCTGCTCTCTTCCTCTCTTTTGCTGGTTGCTCGGTAGCACACGCTTTATCGGCATGATGTTTCCCAAAGTGTTGTTTCAAGTTGGTGGTAAATTGACCAGACTTATCGACTTTTTGGCACTCTTTACATGAACTAGCACTTGCTGTACAATCGAAATCAAAATATGCTTTAAGAGTTTTCCCTACATTACCATCCCCTGATACAGCCATGGCAGCGTTGACTTCGTTAAGTACAATTGCTATTTCTACAATTTCACTCATTTCAAGCCGTACACAGTTTCGTCTGCTATAACGAGTTGGCTTAACAGCAATAACTTAAGAAAACTTTCGGAAAACCACAGTAGTTATTGTTTTTTTCGCTAGGAGAAAGCTAATTTTAGTTTGTTATTGTTTTCGGGGCGCACGCTAGTTTAGTTTAGTTTAGTTAAAAAGTCGAATATTCGGCCAAAACTATTGATTGTTTAGTTATTTTTTGGTTAACTTACCAACACTACTAAATTCCGAAGCTGTACAGAAAGTAAGAAATCATTGCATAACCTTGCAAATGGTCGAAAATGTACCTTTTTAAAAATGTTTTTTGGCTCGAGTTCAATTTCGCTTTCTTTTAGAATATTATGCTCGTCATAATGAAGCTCGGTTTCCTCGTCAGCCCCAGAATAGTCTACGCTGGCTGCTTTCATAAAGTCCTGTACTACAAGGTTAAAATGTGTGCAATACAGCTAATTTTTGATACCATGCTGGAAATATGCCGCACATTTTTTTTGCAATAATCACTTAGGAACTTCATGGACGTAAAATTGTTCGAGGCTGAATCGGTTGTTACTGCTGTTATCTAACAAAGAGAATTGCACATTTTTGTTGGTTGTGACGCGAATACTTGAATAGCAAATATTACTTTATGGAGAACTCCAAATTCAGCTTCTAAAACTGTGGCGTGATGCAAATGTGCAAAAGGTGTGGCATGAGAAAGTGATGCAAAGAGGCAAAATTTGTTTATTTTAACCAAAAATTTAAGGACTCAGTTTGAAAAAGTTTTCGTAAAAAGACATAAATGCCGCTGGTTATATATTTTAGGCTCTACGTGTTTAGGGGGCGCTGTTCGTCAATTTTCACCAGTTTATGTACCGATCAGTTACTCTGTAAAAAATAGTGTCTGGTGAATGGAGCTCGCGCGCTTTTGGTCCTTTGTTTGAGCATACACTTGTGTCTAATGAAACAAAGGACCAAAGCGCGCGAGCTCCAATCACATTCACAGTGCAAATGGAAATGAAAGTGACGACTGTGACAGGCACAATATTGATGTTCTCTTGTCCATAGGTGGCTCTAATTTGAAAGATTTTTCTGATCGTATCGCCGACTTGGAAAGTAGAGCCGTTTTACCTGGGAAATCTTGTTTTCAAATCGAAAAAAGGCCGTTTATTCGTATAGCGGGAAGAAACACACTATTAAAAAAAGTTCCGCCGTTTTTATGCTGAGTCACGACGTAAAAAGAGTTAGTAACGGTCGTACGATTAGGGTGCGTGAAACTGCAAGTTTTTCCGAAATACAAAATAATATTATTAAGATTTGCGAAAAAAGAACATTAAGATTAGTGGATTGGTGCTTGTTTAGCGAAATCAACGATGACGACGAGGCTGTTCCGGACGTATATTTGGTCGGCAGACTACTAAGCATGGGGCTATTATCGTGTTCAAAGCAAGAAAGAGCTAAATTATTTCAAAAGTGTGAGGTAGAAGAACAGGATAAACTCGGCACGATTTGCGACTAGAAGTCATCGACTAGAAGAACGAAATAATAAATTAACAGGAAAGCTTATTGAGGTCAATGTTTTCTCTCATGGTCTCCATCCTTGCGCTACGTACATTTGTAGTGTTCCCCCACCTTTTTATTCTCCAAGTTTAAATGAGCTATTGTTGGATGATAGAACGTTGAACATCATGATTGATTTCAGGAAATCTGAATAAACCAATCAAATTGAATGCATATTTGGCTTGTTTTTCAGTTATATTTTTCCCATGGCCATCACAACCGAAAATTGGACATGGGTAAACCAAAATTTTGGCGCCCCAGAAGACCCGGCGCCCTCCCCAAGGGGAGAATTCAAATTTCGTTAGTTCATAAAATTGCCACTGCGTTAATGGTGGCGCTAGTGTCTCATTATAAGTATTATCCAAGTTTTATTGATTCTTGATCACTTGATGCACTATTCCACGCATTCATACATTATACATGTTAGATAAATGTTAAATAATTAAAGACTACAAGCGTTAAGGGAACAAACACAATCGCAGAAAACAAACGTTCACTAAACAAGGATGAAGCTAGTCTATAGCAGCAAACTAAGTTAAGGGTTTTTTCCTGGCTGCTTGACTGGCAAAAAGATTGATGATCTCGTCAAAGTTAGTTTGCCCAGCTATCTCTTCCTCGATTGCGAGAAGAGCGAGATTGTTAAGTCGATCTTGAGTCATGGTAGTCCTCAAAGAGTTTTTTAAAAATGAAAGGCTGCTAAAAGATCTCTCTCCTTCTGCCACCGTGACAGGGAGGCACAAAAACATTCTTAATGCAATACAAATCTCTGGTAGAAGTGATTGCATTTGAAAACTGTAAATGCTGTTCAACAAATCTAAAGGACTAATGTAAGTCTGACTGTTTTCCTAAAAGATTAACTTGGATCTGAGAAGAAGGGAGAAATTGCTTTCAAAGTTCTCACTCAAGTCGTCTTTGTATAACAGTTGAAGAGCATTTGCCGACGCTTTCGACTGTTCTGGGTCAATTGAAAAATCCCATAAGAAGCTGAATCTTTGCGAGATGACTTTCGAATCATCAAATCTTGATCTTATTTGACTTAAAAGACAGTCAAACACGACGTTAAAACAGTTGATCCTAAACGTAGAATCTGATTTTTCTCGTTCAAGACGCTTGCGTTCCTCAACAAGGTCAGGATCCTCTTCGCTCTGACTAGAAACATTTGACGGATCTGAGTCAGATGGTTCTATAGATGAAACTGGTGAAGAAGGGACGTTAGCAACATTCGATCGTCCTCGCCGATTCATTATTTGCCCTCGGCCTCGTCTATTAGAGCGTCCCACATCACGCTGATGGAAAATATCAGTCTCATTTTCGATAACTTCGTTCGAATTTTGCGTGTCGAGCGAATGTTGAGCCTGAACAGGAGCGAGACCGGGAACGACCACTGTCTTTGGTGGACGACCACGTCCACGTCGAGCGGGAACTGAAACAACCGGTGTCTCTTTTTCTGCAACATTGAGTGTTTTCCGAGGGCGGCCGGGTCTACGCCGAACGGGAGTTTGGTCAGAATGCGTTTCAGTAATTATTTCTGTTGAGTTTGATTCAGTTGGATTTGAATTCCAAGTTTTCCGGGGGCGCCCGGGTCCACGTCGAATAGGATTTAATTCACTTCCAGTGCCACAGTTTGATTCGGTTGCTTCATTTGTGTTGTTCACTGTTGATTCTACTTCAGCCTGGGTGGTGTTGTCTTGTGGAGAAAGAGGAGCCTGTAAAGCTGTACCAATGGCTTCTTCTTGGTTCGTCCTTAGAGTTGATCGCATCAGGCGACCCCGAACAGCAAAGAATGATGGCTCAATGTTCATTGCTGTAGAAACGTGCCTAGCTTCTTTGATCAAACTACTCCAATTGTTTCTGAGGCTATTCAAATCAGTAAGTAACTGGTCCATCAAAAGAACTTGCTTGTCCAGGGACATCCCACGATGCTGGAGTAACAGATTGACTTCTTGTATCGTCTGCATGACTTTAAACCAAACGGTCCCATGTTCAATTGATTCGAATGACGAGAAATAGCGTTGGAGATCCTTGGTAGTTGTTTTCGCATCATGAGTGAGAGATGCTTCGTAGTTTTTCAAGAGTTCTTCAAGGCTTGTCAAAACACTAGGTTGTTGCTTAGCAACAGGTTTGATGGCGTCCAATCGTTCACTCCATCTTGTTTCTGACTGGGGTTTAAACGTAATACTGAGATTCTTTTTTTTATCTCCCATCTGGAAGGACTACAACTGAAGAGGACATAAAGTCTTTGAATGTTCCTGAAGTATTTTTGTGACGAAGGACTAGATCGCACCGCGTGCACTCCGCAAAGGTTTAAAGAGTGTGCTGCGCAAGGACTAAAGACTGCCAATTTGTTTGCTCGAAGTATTTCTGCCTGAACACCTTTGTGTATGCCGGCCATATTTCTTAAAGAATCCATAATCCATCCATCCATTAAAGAAGCCATAAATTCGTAAAATTCTTCTTGCCATCAAGCTGTGCCTGTCTTACTTCTTGAAGATGATTTTGTAGAATAGGATCATATTTTGATAGCAGTTCCAGCAAGGATAGAAAGTTGCCGTTGTTTTCTCCCAAAAGTGTGTTGTCTGATCCACGCAACGCAAGGCTACGCCTCCCCAGGAATAATAAGCAGTCTATATCTCTTCAATATGTTTCTCCATCTTAAAACTTCAGCGTTTCGTTGTTCAATCAATACCAGGTCTATACTAGTAGCCTTTTTCAAATTGACAAGAAACATTTTCCAGTCTACGTAATACTGTTGATAAAGCTCCGTATCTTGATGATTCTGGATTTTGGAACTCAACTTCTTCAACCCATGCAAATGTTCTTTGTGAGAAAATCCAACTAATGGACGACAGAGCTTCGGTCTCTTAGAGTTGTACTCTTGTTTCGAAAACATGAGGCAAGAGAAACAGAAGAACGATTCTTTGCAAGCACTGTAGGCAAGCCAGTCTCTTAGGAATGTTTCACCATTGGGCAAACGAGAATAGAGTACGGTTGAAGAATCAACAATTCGTTTTTCCGAGTCTCGTGGGAACAGACGAGGCATTGGTGGAACTCCTAAGATAACTTGTCGCTCTTTCCTAGACACCGGCCATTTTTGTATCTCCCATTCTCCGATATCACAAGAAACTATAAACAGACAAGAGAATAAGAAACGATAAGACACTTAATACAGTGTTCAAAAAACGAGATAGGGAATAGGCTGAACATATCTAAGGATAAGGGATCCAAAATGCCTACTTTGAGTTTTTATTTCAGGATGTAAAGGTGGACTCGAGCTTTCTTCTAGTGTACTAGAAATAGTTGCTTCTTTCTCTGCCAAACTAAGACTAACATTTTCACCAACCCAATCATCTAGAATAAGGAGAATAGAAAATAGAATATCGGTCAAGTGTGGAAGATTAGAAGCTTAAGAGAAAATAAGCCTATACCAGCTGGCCCAATCGGTTCTTGCAGAATATGAGAATCGTGAGATTCAAAACCAAAATCCATATATGCTGATTCTAAACTGAATGCATTATGTTCATACAGGGAACTGTTGCCTGAAAAAAAAGTATTGTTGAGTAACTCTCCTCTTTTCTTCCAAATTATACAAATGTTGAGTCCACAGTACAGATATTTTCAATTTGCTAACTCACCAGGAATACTGACAGGATTGAGATCAAGATCAACCTCATGAAACTCAGGGTCTATAAAAAATAAAAGTTACGTTCAGTAAAAAGTCTTGCCAAGTATGCCAACATGGGAGAATGTTGAGTCCGCAGTGAAACTGAAATAAAGTGTCAGATGGTTAGCCTACCAAAAGCAATGGGAGAAGCCTGCTCAAGTTCATTGGGCTCAGTACTATGTGTGCTCTCTAAGACCACTTCCTCGTTCCCATTCTTAGCACCAAGATCTAGAAATTCAAGTTTGTATCGTTTAGGACTTGGACCAACATGAACAATATAGTAGCATACCAGGTGAAATCTCCTCTAGTTCGTCATTCCAATGATGGGGTTCTTCTTCTTTCTCTTGGGAAAAGTTTCTCTCAACAATTTTATCTTGACTCTGAATATTTACAGTGCCAGCATGTGCTCCTGAATCTGATTCTACCTCGATTTGCCTTTTTTTAAAACAAGCCATCAATCTTTGACTACCTTTTCTACATTGTTCGTCTTTTTTCTTCTTCAGTTGTTTACTCTGCCAACCGCTTTTTTTATATCGCCAGAAAACATAATAAAAACCAAAAGCCTAAAGTCAAGAACTCGAAACAGAAAAAAACCGTAGACAAGAATAAATTAAGGCGGGAGAGAGCTTAGATCAGAAAAAAAGACCGCAACGCCTCTTGAGGGCGACAAGTCAATCAAAATTCAAAAACAAAAAGCCATGGCGCACCGCGGCAACTAAGCCATTTTGAAAAAAAATTCGAAACTCATTCGAATTAATTTTATTTCAAAAATAGGAAAAGTACGGGAGTGATAAAAAATACGGGGCGCCAGGCCAACCGACTTTTTAAAAAATTATTTTTTAAATATTTTTTTATTTTTTGACTGGGTTGCGGCGCCCTCCGCGTTTGGCACCTGGGTTTGGCTACCCATCAAACCCCCCCTTGTGACGCCCCTGATTTTTCCTACTCGTGTTATGCGTTTGTAGTAGAAAATCATTAAATAGAAAAATAAAATAAAAACAGTGGTGGCCGCCGTCGGCCGTGCATTCCGAATTTCTTGATAAATTGGAAAATGGCCTCAGGCGAAGCTTTCTAAATGTTCTTTTTGTTTTTGGAAAGGGTAAAAAATATCTAGGAAAGGATAAAAGTGGAGAAAGAGGGGCGAATTCTATTCAAAGACTTTTGAAGTGCCGAAAGACTGGAAAAGTGTCGCAAGACTTTTGAAAGTGTCCCAAGACTATTAAAATTGACAAGGTCATTAGAAGACTGTACTCCGCCTATAACTCTACAAAAGACTCATTAAGTCACCAGTAACTTTCCAACTTTTATGGAGTGGCAAACCCCTCGGGTTCCCCAGGATGACCTTGGTCAAGCCAAAGGGTGTAATTAGGATTGCCGAAACATGGTCCTGGTAAGGGGGGAGAAAAGGGCCAGGGAAGCGAATTTATGGGTATGATAGGGCAATCTGGATGGCAAGCCGTAGGGATAAATTTTGCGCAGGATCCGCCCTTTCCCGCTTTGTAAAAATTACCACTTTACAAGTGTCCCACTTTGTGGACCGCTACAGTATTTGGTTGACACGACATTCATCGTGAAAGACAACCTAGTCGGGAGTTCTGAAACAAAGGTCAAAGAATATCTTTTGCACACATAATCATCTTCTTAAAAATGGATTCTCTATTTCTGAAAAAGTCGTATTACAAGATTACTTTGTAATACAAGTTCAAGATTACTTTGCGCAGATTATCTTGAGGATATGGCTATATTTATACAATAAAAGTACGTTAGGACACATAGGGCAGACTAATTACTTTTACATTAGTTCAACTAACCAAAATCACCATTTCCTGACGCATTAAGTTCCCTTCAGAACCAGTCAAGCTTGTTTCAGTTACCCTATGGCCTTTAAGACCTGTCAAATTTTTTTCCCATGGAAGTGTGCTGCCTTGGGTTTTTAGGGCACAGTACGATTTACTTTGAAGAAAACATTCCCATAAACTGACAATACTCTTTTCACTACAAATTAGTCGACGTTACCTGAATAAAGTGAATATGTTCTTATCTTAAGTAAAAAGGGAGAGGTCGTGCCTATCGGCACAACTCCAACGAGGTCATCCGAGTCAAACCAAGCTTCTGGTGAGCATGTCATCGAAAAATCCTTGTGTCTGGTTAATGTGTCATCAGTCGCCTTTGTCATTGTCCTCGAAAGAGGAAGAAGAGAATGCCCATAATGATGCCACGTAATCCATTAAGTCTTTTTCGATTGACTCCTCATTCTCTGACTGAGAATTCAACCTGAAATGATCGGTAATGAAACGTGGCGAACGTGGCGAACGATGGCGTTCCATGTTATGGAATTTGCTCTATGTAGTCACAGGTTTAGAGAAGCCAGATTTTACGCCTACAATGGGAACCCTCACAAACCATTCAAAGATCGCTTTCTTTCAGAAGTAATTAATGGTTTTCTAGGATTTATATGTAGAATTTTCAATTTTATTGCATAATTTTAAATTTCTCATGTATTATTGATATATTGCTGCTGTATAAAGTCGGTTTCCCACCAACTGGGGCTAATCCGAATCCCGATGAAGCGACGGACAGAAAGGTATCACAGCGTATTGATAAGGGTAAAAGAAAGGTGGCCAGGGTCCATCAGCTTGCCGAAGAACCGGACGGCAATTTGTATTGATTGTTCTTATTGCAATTTAGTTCTGGATTCTCGATTTTCCCTATTAATCGGGATTATTTTCATGTTTTCCATGTGCATTTCAAATTGTATTTTATAATAACCTCTGTTAAATTCAAGGACATATTCTGACGACGTCCTTTTTTAAATTTTACGATGCTACTGCATTTGTTCTCCGTGGGCAGTGCTGCTATTAATGGCAATCCAAGTACTATAATGTTCCTGCACTACAAAATTGAAGTTTGCTTATATTCCAAAAATTACATTTTTTAAAACAAAGCTAGTAGCTCAATGTCAAAGCCTTTCTAGTTTGTGTGAGAGCAATTCCACAACTGATTATTGGCATTTGCGTCAACCCCAGATTTGAGAACGGAGCGACGAAATACTCGAAATAATCCTTGACAGTTCGGTAACATTCAGGATGGATGGCTTAAGATACAAAGAAACAAAAAGGTAGGTTCCAGAACAAAGGCTGATTTTAATGCATGCTGCACTGTTTCCTTTGTGCAAAGTGCGTAAGCGACCAGCATCACCAAACATTGTCGTAAAAAAATCACAGCGCCGTAAGCGTGATCGGCAGCATTTCTCACAGGCTAGACACTTAGCTTTGCCGTCATGTTGAACATGCCAAATATTGAGAGAATATAACGTACAAGCCAACGAGGTGAAACCTTGGCTGGACGATGCTGAAAAGAGGACGGTCGTCATCGTGACTCGTCCGAGTTCTGTCTCTGAAATGGAATCGTTGCTGGATACGCTGCCCGTCTTTTCGAGGACGAGTGCAAACGCCAATTGACTAAATTGCAGCAAATGTCGTCCCACTGTCAGCAAATGTTCCACCAGTCCAGCACTCGCGATGAAGTAGACGCTCTCCACAGTCGCTGGAACGGCGTTCACGATACGGTTGTCCAGCAACTCGAGCGTTTGGAGCACTTGCAAAGTACGTGGACTGCTGTTATCGGCAAAATGGACTCTATCGTCGAGTGGCTTGATGCTGTCGAATCCCAGCTGGACTCTCTCCAGCAGCTTTCTTCTACGCTGGACAGCCTTGAAAATCAGCTTGGCGATTTGAAAGTAATTCCACAAAATGTTTTTATCATAAAAAATAACTCGATAAAATTTTAATTTCAATTTATAGCACGTTATGAAAGGAGCATCGGAAAAACAATCCGATTTGATTGTATTGACGCAAGAATGCGACACGATCGTCCCCCAGTTGTCCCCGGAAGGTGCAGCCAATTTGCGATGCCAAGTCGTCGACTTGAAGAGCCGAGTCTCTCAATTATCCGACGCTGCCCGCCATCAAATCAACACAGTTTCCGACGCTATTATGCAAAGGTACCATAGACTTAATTTGATTGAATCCAGTAACGTGTTTTTCACTTATTACATAAATTCACAGGCAAGATTTGCTTGGGCGCGAAACAGAACTTGTGCAAGCCTTCCGTGAGACCGAAGAGGGTTTGAGTCAGCTGGACGAAGTTGATGTCAGCCATCTGGAAGCTCCTTTGGAAACGGCCCATAGACTCCTCCAGCACCTGGAGAATCAACAACCAAGAGTAGCTGCTCTCCAGACCGAACTTGGCCAACTTCAGGCCAACTTCAGACAACTTGCACCGCCGACGAGCGTCGTATTTTGGCTGAGAAATCAAAAGAGCTGGACCAAACCACAAAGGTACCGTAACTGCAACAGCAATCATAAACTCGTATTCTTTTACATCCTTTTTTATAAATTCGCTTTTGATAGCATTTGGTGACCAGACTCAATGGCAAGAACGAATGTCTGAAACGCTGGAACACTTTGTCCGGCTGGTCTCAAGCGGCCAACGATCAACTTGGCCACGTACTGCAACAACTGGAAGGACAGAAACCTGGAGCTCAGGAACTTGCCCATTTGCTGACTGAAGCGGACGAAGTCCAGCTGCAGTGCGATGCCCAGCTGAGCCAACACGCCGACCTCGATCAACTGACCCGCTCCAGCCAAACTGCTATTAAAGTAGGACTGTCTACAAAACCTTGTACTGTCGCTAGTTTTGTGGGTCAAGTGGAAAAACAAATCGGCCGTGTCCGCGATTTGGTGACGGCCCGCACCAACGAAATCCGCCAGTTGGATGAGAAATGGAGCCAATTCGAAGGACAGCGCGATGGATTTTTGCAGCAATTACAAGCCGTTAAATCGAGTGCGGACGCTCTATCCGCTTCTGAAAACAATCTGAAAGGAATCGAACAATTCCTGCCGGCCATCGACGCACTTTTAGCCGAAACCAAACGATTCGAAACCGAAAAAGACTCGCTGCACAAAGCCGGTAAACATTTGACGCAATTGAGTCCGGCAACGCTGGGCTCAGTTCAAAACAAACTGAGCTCCGTCGACAATGAATTTGACGGAATCCAGCGCACTCTGCTGGACCTGCAATCTCATTGCAACGACATCCTTTCCTTGTGGAAGGAGTGTTCCGAAGCCAGGGTGCCCATCTACACTGTAGTCAGCAAGGCGCAGCAAGTCTGCGAGGATCTCCAGGATCAACAGCCAGACGACCTGAACGAGGCTGTTAAATTGAGCGATCAATGCCGGAAATCGGTTGAGCAATTGCGAAAGGCCCGAGCACCTCTGGACTCGTTAGTCATCAAAAGCGGCCACTTGCACGACAGACTGGATCGTCTTCGCGGATTTGATTCTCGTGTTCTGCGTTCAGAAATGGCAGAATTACAGAAGGATTGGGCTGATGTTCAGTCGGTTTTAGCTGTCATGCGTCTCTTTTCGCGTTCTCTTCTGCGTCTCTCAATGCCCATGTCTTTGGCAGTTGTAGCATCTTCAGACCTCCCGGTGAAAGTCCCGTGGCCTGTTGTCACAAAAGACCGTCCCTTTACGCCAGATCAGATTTTTTGCCTCCCTTGAGTACAAGCAAGTTTTGACGTGCCCTTTTGTTTTGTTTGGATTGAATTTGTTGGGAAAAAAGAGGGCTGCGATGCTCAATATGGACTTGCAGTTGATTGAGGTCGGAGATGTTTACAAAATGGGCAACACTTGATAAAAAATATTGAAATGAGAGACTGATTCAAACATTTTGGAGCAGTACGACTGCCTTTGTAGGACAGAAGGGGCTTTGCTACCCCTATTTGTTGTTCCTTATTAAAAATCTCATGAACTTCCTGTGTACGACATTATGACCATGAAAAAGTCGTTATGAATAAATACTTGTAGTAACTTATTTGTCTTCATCTTTCCACAAGGTATCGCTACTTAATATGTCAACAGACTTATGGGACAGGACTTGTGGGGTTTGATGAAAGATGAAAGAAAGAGGTTTTCAATCAAAAATCGACGGGATGGTGCGATCTTTACATACAAATTCACATCAATACAACGAAACACTTTTAAAAGACTTACTTATAATTGAGGCAGATAGCCGTGGCGATTTGAAAAAAAACCTATCGCATCGCCAAGCCTTGGCTGTCAAGAATTTCTCCAGCAGGTTGTCGCCCACTTGAATGACGACATGCTGAACTTCCTCACATTCGAATAAAACTGCTCTCTCTAAATAAAAAGAAACACAGTAATTAATAATTAAATACAAAGATTCGTTTTAAACTATGCAAAGCAGGCAAGTATGGTTAGCTACAAAGGCAAAAGGAAAAGGGGAGCCCCTCGACACTTGACCATTTTACGTGCCTTGGGCTAAACGTCGCTAAAGCTAAGCAAAAAAATGAAACTATCTGCTGCTCGCTACAGAACTGCTTCGTGGTTCGCAGCTACTTGACACCATAGCCAGAAACTCTCACAAATTGCTTCTATTTCACTTGTTGGAAGTACAGAAATTCACTTCAGCTAGGTCGGAAACCCGACGGAGAATGAGAATGGCGACTGCTGCACGCGACGAGTCTCCCGATGTTCCATAGCCAGAGAACATTGTTTAGAATCGATGCTATTAGGTATAGATTGTGTCGATATTATTAGGTTTATAATGATAATCCCTTTCCCCCTAGTTTTGATTGATTTTTCACTTATTAGGGTTAAATTGCTTGAATTTAGTTTACGAAGAGCCTAAGCCCCTGATATATTTTTAGAAGATGTCCATGAATATTCCTTTTATCCTGAAGAGCACTGTCAACGAAAGCAGTTTTAATTTCTTTATTTTTTTATTTTAGGGTGGCGACTGTGCCGTCAAGAATACGAATTTTCTGCATGTGGACAGAGTGGTCCACCTTCTTTGGTGCACCTAAGAAATACAAGACTTTAGATGGGTGATGAGCTCGGCGGGAAGGGACGACGTATTAGTTTGCGACAGAGTTGCGATGAGGCTTGGCACATTATTCTTACCATTTTTTGTGACGAGGGCTGATGCATTAGGTGTGGTGGAAGGAGAGTGAGCTCTTTTTCCATTCTGATCGGCGTCGCTTGACAGCGGCGTGCTTCGCTGGGTGAGGGAGTCGACGCTGTTTCTGCGTATTACTGCCTGCATTGTGCTTGGTACATCGCTAATAACTGGAACCTACTTTTTTGCCATCTTGGAACAAATCTTGGAGCATGATTTCTCCCCTGGGTTGCCGACTTTTTGCTGGAAAGGTACCAGACAGTCCTCGCAGAACTAACCCGCATCGTGTTTGGTGGCAGCGCCAACTACGTCAACACTCATCCCAGATAGCCATTCTTGTCCAAACAAGGTACAAAAGATATCAGGGCGGGACTGTAGTGGAGGCGCTTTAAAAAAGACGCCCTTTTGACGAAAACGCGATTCTTTTTCTGGACTATTTGTTTTTCTCGGCAGCAGCTTTCTCTTTGACGTCTAATATATGCATAAAAAATGGAAAATGGTTCCTGTTATTGATTATAGGTGGGTACACTGGTCAGTAAAATGGACATTTAATAGATTGTTCAATTATCCAAAATAAGCTTTTTGTGAGTAGACTAACTATTGGCTAAGAAATTCTAATGTAAACCTTCAAAGAGGAAAAATACATAGAATCCCATAAGGGCTACATGAGACCACAGGAATGAGTCACGTGCCATTCCGCATACAACTTAAAAATGTTTTGCCAATGGTGCATAGTGAAAAGTTGCTATATTGCCAACGAGCAATGTTTGCGGGAATGATAAGGATGATTTGCATTTAACTTAAAATAAAACTATAAAAAGTAGGCTCCTAAAATACAAGACGTAAATCACTCAATTTGTACATAGTTAAATCTCGATAATGCTAAACAGTAAAAAGAATAGAGACATATAATCGGGGAAAACTGTTTGTATTTCTCGAGAGCTGACTAGAAGCTACTCTCAAAAAGTCCAACCGGCTCAACGATCCATCAGGTGTAGAAAAAGGGAAAAAAGAAAAATAGTGAAGATCGCCATCTCGCGAGGGGTACAAGAATGAGGAAGGAATCACGGGTTACAAAATTGAACCGACTGAAAAAAACGAATTTAAAATGAATATTCAGCCTTCATGCCTTTCAGTACTGTCTCTTCTTGTTCTTGCATGTAAATTCCGATAGAATTCACGAATTCTGGCTTGTCTTCTATTCTTTTCTTCAATTCCAATTCTCATCAGTTCAGAGCGATCACTTTAAAGTAAATTCATTAAGTAAATTTGATATAATGAAAAGTAAATTTGATTTGAAACGAACTAAATAACTAACTACGAATAAATATGGCCGTTTTACCTCCCAATTGAAAGACTTGTCCAAGAAAAAAGAGAGTTTCTCCGTTACCTACACGTGCTGGGATGAAATCGTAAAGTCTTAAATGCAATGCTCTTTCTGACAACGGACCCGCGTCAACGACATTAAAAGTAACATCTCGATTGTCGTCATTTTCCCCAAAAAACAAGTGCGTACTTGGTACATTCTCGTTTTTCGTTTTTTCAACGCATTTTCGTACTCAAAAGCTTCGTCTGACGCCATGCTTTAACACCTATCTGTTGCTGTTTGAAATTGACAAGAGGGGTACGTGAGACGTGGTGTGGGTGGAGCAAGGGCAAAAGCGGAGCGGCTGGAATTTCGCGTAGTAGGGGTGTGCGCCTCGCCGCCCTAGGGATTGCATGTCTTCTAGTATACGTAGCTGTGGGCTGGGACCCAATGTAAGGAAGAGAGGGATTACATGGCCCCGAACAGTATACACTACAAACACCCCTCCCTCAGGTGGCGAAGTTGACACCCTCTACGTGGCCTTCAAGCCGATGCGTTTTTTACTTAGCTCCACCCACAACACGTCTCACGTACTCCTTCAGTCTATTTCAAACAGCCATACAAGATAGGTGTACATTGCAGCATTGGCCACAACAGTTCTTTTTTTCACTTCATCGCACGTGGTACGACGTAAACAACACATCGACGGACTCTAGTGAAAACTTTATATAGGAGTTCATCAGTCTTAGATTGTAAAATGGCCACAGGTGGGAAATGTGCAGTGACTACCAGACAAAAAAGGCGACGCGTTAATGCGGGGCTGCTAGCCAGAGAAATTGATTCAGTCGATAGTTTGCTAGTGACTAGTGATCGATGCATAGAACAGTCTGTTTACCAGCCTCCTGTGTTAACTTATCACAATGATGAAGTATATTTGTCAAACGAAGGACCTCACGACATCGTAAGTGATAGCGATATTTCTCCGGAAAGTGAAAGAAATGATGAGCACTACGATTGTGTGTGTGACGAAACTTTCAACGATTGTGAAGAACCTGATGGTGAAGAAACTCTGTCTGGACAAGAGATTGAATCTTGTGAAACGAACGATTTTAAAAATCTTTTGGCAGCTTGGGTAGTCGAGTGCCAAATCAAGCAAGTTCATGTAGACAAACTTCTGCTTTTATTAAAATCTTTTGCGGGCGTTTACAACATTTTTTTAAATCTACCAAATACCTACCGCACTCTTGTGAACACCATTCGCCAAACTTTTTTGAAAGAAATCGGATCCAGTCATTACTATCACTTTGGAATCGAAAATGGTGTAAAAATGACATTGCGGAGATTAGGAATTAAATATTTGGGTACTAGTAGTAAGATAAGATTAATTGTAAACATTGATGGAATTCCAATTTCCAAAAGTTCTGGGAGTCAGTTTTGGCCAATATTAGGTCGCATTGTCGGTATCAATCAATATTCGAAGCCTTTCGTAATTTATCACGGACGTTGAAAGCCAATCGACGCAAACATTTTTCTTAGCGATTTTACTACCGAAATGCAAATTTTGTGTCAAACTGGAATTTCGTTTATCGGCAAAACAGTTGAAATAGAACTCTTTGGATTCGTATGTGATGCTCCGGCAAGGTCTTACATCACATTTACAAAATCTCATAGCGGGTACGCTAGTTGCTCAAATGTATTGACGAGGGAGAATGGGACGGGCGAATTGTTTTCTTGAACGAAAATTCCACGCTACGCGATGATAGGAGTTTCTGTGATAAATTACATTAAGATAATCACACAGGAACCATCCTTGAGTCACTTCCCATTGATATGGATGCAGCTTTTCCATTAGATTATAGGCATTTGGTATGTTTAGGCGTCATGCGAAAGCTTCTTTGGTCATGGATTCGAGGGTCCCCACGATGTCGATTAGCAGCATTTCAAAGAGATGAAATATCTAGATACCTAATTTACATTTCTGCTTTCATCCCATGCGAATTTTCACGTAAGTCCCGTTCATTGAATGAGTTGCCACGCTGGAAGGCGACTGAGCTGAGGCTGTTTCTATTTTATACAGGCCCAGTGATTTTGAAACGTTTTTTACCAAATTTTCTCTACAACCATTTTTTGCTTCTTCACGTTGCAGTTGAAATATTATCAACAAAAAGGTTTTGCCAAAAAGAGAACATAGATTATGCGAAAATGCTGCTCGTTCTTTTTGTCACCCAGTGTAAAGAGTATTATGGCGAGAAGTTTTTATCATACAATGTTCATAATCTCATACACCTGGCGGATGATGTAAGAAAGTTTGGTCCGTTAGACGCGTTCTCCGCTTTCCCCTTTGAGAATCATTTACAATCGATAAAACATCTCTTACGGAGACACGATAAGCTCTTGCCGCAAGTAATTCGAAGAATACTAGAAATTGAACAAAATTCATTGCAAGTTCCGAATCAAGAAAATGATGGGCGTACGATTTTGAAAAGAATGCACTCGAATGGCCCCGTGATAAATTCCTGTAAAGGGAAGCAATTCAAAAATCTACCATTCAAAAATTGGACTTTCAAGTGCGATAATAAAGCAGACTGTTATGTAATTCTGAAAGGCTTTGCAGTAGTGCTACTAAAAAATTTCGTTCAAAATGAAGCGGGCATTTTTCTTGTGGGGAAACAATTTACTCGTAAAAAAAGGCTGTTCAATTCTCCTCTTGACTCGTCAAGGCTTGAAATAATTTCCGTTGAATGCCTGTCTCCTCTTGGATTTTGGCCAATTTCCTCAATTGAATATAAGGGCATATTAATTCCAACGAAAATTGAAAGCGAGAATGAATTTGCTGTTTTCCCCTTAAAAATGGACTCACACGTTGAGTAATCCTATTTTGACTTTTGCGGACATTCAATTTTTTGTTTATCTTTTACAATTTTAAATAACCATGATCCAATCAAGCAATTTTCATTCTTACACGTCGAAATAATCATTTGAAAGTAATAGCATTAAATGTTTTTTTTTATGCCGGCATTCTGCGCAGAAACTACAGTTTATTTAGACTTGGCAATGCCGTGTCTGCCAGTCTCAAGTCTCGACTGTCTCTTTAATTGAGTGGCAATTTCTCTGGTTCAAAAAGTTTGTTCCATCCTTATTCTAAACATCCAAAAGGTAAAGTGCGTTTTTTTTCTTTTATTTGTCCCGCATTCTTATTAATTACTCTTATTGCATAGAAAGACAAGTTTTTGTTCAAATTTTTGTTGAAATCCTGGCCCGGCACGTATCTCACGCACGTGGTTCGTCTTGGAAACTTGGAAATCATTGAAGCTTTGTGAAGGTTAGTATTTATAATTTCAAAGGTAGATTTCTCATTCACTATTATTTGTCATGCTTTTATTTATTTACATTTTTCTTTAAGATTTACCTTATTGCAGGGTACAACATAGAAGGAGCAGAAAATGAAATTGAAGTCGTCCCTGAATGCTGGTATGATAAGAGTTCGAACACATGTTGGTGGCCTCCTACCAGTTTTACGCAAAACCAAGTCAATCAGCATGTTCTTAAGAAACTTCCCCACAATCCTGAGAATTGGATTGCTTACGACGCCAACATAATTGCGACTTTCAGTTAGTTTTTTCTCATATACAAGCATGTCATTATCGTGTACTAACTTACATTTTAAATTCTAGGAGATTATTCTGTTGCCAAATTTAAGCTGAAAGATGCTTTGAAAGGCATTCCAGTCAGCAACCAATCCAGCACTGATCAAAAAGCCGAGGTAGGGGTAGACGAAAGAAGAAGAGGGCAAAGAAACATTCGGAATCGGAATCGTCAGCAGGAGCTTCTTTTGATGACCAGCCATTATCGACCGAGGAAGAGCACAATGCGCCTGAAAAAGCCCCCTCCAAGAGAAGTAAGTGTTCATAATAGTGGTATTTATGGTTATGAAAAAAGTTTTCACCTCGTGAGCTCAAATTTCTCACTTATTAGGCCAAAACTTTATGTTTAAATGACTACATGTTTACATTAAATATCTATTCATTTGAAAATTATTACATTGTTTTGTTGTATATTAGAGCAAGTTCAACGTGAAAATCTTACATTGCCACCAGTGCCACCAAATCTTGGAAGCATCGCTGATTCCGCAACAAATTGCTCGACTAACGCCAATTCACATAACACAGTTCCCACAGGTAACGAATAGATAAGCTATGTACTCAATGTTTATGAAAGAGATTAAGTTAAACGCAATTCGTTCTTTACATTACAGTTCGTGCACCTGTATCGACAACTAGTAATGGAACAAATCCATTAGGCGATAACTGGGTCGATCCCGGCCCACCCACGTATTCTCGTCCTGTCCCTCAGAAAAGAGAGGTCGCAGTGTATCTTTTCATACGGACAATGGCCAAACCCACCCGGAAGGTGAAGTCAAATTAAAATTATATTTTAAAATAATTTCTTTTTTAATTAAGCTATATTTTATTAGACTTTGAGGCTGATCCGCAGTTTGACTGTTTGGATGACGATCTTCCGGATGAACAAAGAGTTCTACATTTAAATACTAATTCTCGTAACTTTGGCTCAGCAAAATCTGCATTAAACTCACAGAATAGAGTTCCACCGGGTAACGACTGCATCGTAACTAAGCTTGCTTTATCTAACTTCTATTAATCTTTCCAGGTTTAACAGAGTCATCTGGTAATCGATCCCGTTATTCTGGCAACGATCGTCCAGTTGGAAACCAGCCTCCACACTCAGGCTCGGATAATTTTCGTACCAGAAATACCAACAATGCAAGGCACAGCTTGTCAGGTGATTTGAACGACACCACCAAAAGAAATCAACTTATTTTATTGTGTTGATACTTTTTAGTGCTTACTGCTTACAGTTTCTTGCGTTGTTCTTGCTTTTTAAATTTCACTTATTTCTATCTTGTTGATCTTTCAGCTTCTACTGAACATTTTAGTGGCTATGAAGAGTCGCAACGGTCGGTAATCATTCCAATGGAGGTGGTGGCAAACCTTATTCGAAGATTGGACTCGCTGTCAAGAAACATGGAGGTGTTGAAGGCGTCACAACGAGACCAACTATCGATTTTGAATATTCTTATGAACAATACAGCTCCACCTGAGCCACAACTGGCAAACCTAACTGAAGAATTGGGATTCCCTCTCAAGGAAATAAAGGATTTTCGTGTTTTTCAGCGAAGAATGAAAGATGAGACAATGAGATTAAAACTGGTAGGCTATTATCCTATATCTTTTAATTCTTTTACTTTTTAAATTTAAATTTGTTATTTATAGAAATCATTTATAAGTGGCATTGGCGGGAGCAACACGAGCGTAGTAGGAAGAATACTGAAAAATGTGATGACATACACTTTGGGTAGCAAGTTTTGCTATGCAGGTCTCAATGAAGACAAGTATGCCTTTAAGAAAGCTTTGCTTCGCATCGAAATAATTGGTAAGAAATGTACCACAAATATAATGATATGATGTACTTGGATTCTTCAATTCCTTTTCTACAGAATCCATCAAGAGCAACCAAAAATACAGGAATTCATTGGATGACCACCAAATCGAAAGCAAAATCAAAACATGGCTTCGGCATTGTCCAAAAAGGGCTAGAGATGAAGAACAGCGAGGAAGAGCTGCTGAAGACGAAAGAGAAGAGGAGTAGGCTGTAAGCAGAAGGGATTTTCTAGAGAATAGAAATGAAGAAAGACCTATCACAGAAATATGACTTGTTTGTTTATCCGATTTAAGTTATTATTACGGATTTTCTTGTTTTCTTAAATCTCGAATGTAAATCAAAACACGGCTTCAACGTTGTCAAAAAGGGCCAGGCATGAAGAATTGTGAGAAAGAGCTGCTGAAAAAGAAGAAGAAAAGGAAGAAGAGAAGTAGACTGGGAGCTAAAGGGATTTTATAGAAATGAATTATAGACACAAGTCACACAACCATGACAAAAATATGACTCGTTTTTGTTTTCAATTTAAGTTCTAACGTTTTTCCTTCTGTTTTGTAGAATTTCAATAAACTGAGTTTGAGTACAAAAATGATTGTGTAAACTGAGCCTAGTATTGAAGAAATTTATTATATTTTTCACATTAATCTAAAATAAAAAAAACAAACAAAAAGAGCTAGATGCTGTAAATCTTAATGTGAGATTATGCGTCTTTTATATGCCTAATGGACGTTGTTGGAAGATATTATATGTCAAAACAGAAGCCTTTTGTTCATCCAATGGGATGCGCTCTGAGCGTATAAAGGGACTCTATTTAAACAGACATGGGGATCGACCAAATTCGTCCAAAAGTCATCAACTGCAATAAACAGGATGTCTTGAGCCTATCCAAGTCATAAAAAAAATGGGAAAAAACTACGTCTTATAGAGGTCACTGTGTTATCTGGGATAGCACAGGGAATATTATTTTACGAAATTCAGTACCCACCCGAATCAATGGAACAATTGACGTTTTTGCGTGTTTAACTCGGGCGCTTATGGCGTTTTCCCAGAATTTTGGGGATTTTTCTTGACCTATCATAATGAGATAGGCTTATGAAAAAATTAGAATTAGATGAGCTCCGCAAGCTCTTTTTGAATATGTAAACGGTTTTAATAAGTGACCACAGGTTATATATAAGAAAAACGCTCGTTCACATTTATGGAACGCCAAAAATTTCCCCCCTCGTAGCGCCAGTCATTCCCATGTCGAAAAGGAAAAACTGACCCAATTTTCTAAAATACAAAATAAATACAAGAAGAAGAGCTAGAACCTTGAAAAAAATATCGTTTGATAGAGCTCAAACTGTAGCTCATATTCGTATATATTAATATTTATTTTCGTTAAGCGATCTTAGCTTCAAAAAATCAAAACCAACTGGTGACGTTTTCAACTCGACTCGGCGAGAGATTCCCCTATACCGCCCACGGGGTGTGTAAGGGAAACACCAGAAAAAGGGTCGAAATAGACCCTTCAGTTGGTCTTGATTTTTTGAAGTTCGGAGCTTTTAATGTAAAAAAAATTATTCACACGAATATCAGCTACGGTTTGAGCTCTATCTATGGTATATGTTAAAGCTTTCTGGTGTAAATAGATCACACGTAAAAAATAAAATTGAAGACAAGTACAAGAGCAAGACAAGGCACGTCGTCTGAGCTGTCAGAGCAGGCGACGTATCCCAGTATGCTGATTTAGCATACATTATAGGGTTTAGTGCCGTTACCTGCAGTGTAATGTTTGGTAGCCATCATTCAGTTTTCCACCCTAATAACTGATAAAGTACCATACCTACTGACAGTCAAATGCTCATGCCACTTGCAAGTATGTATGCATTTGGTGGCGTCATATGCAGCTAAAAACTACCAACGAACTCGAAGATGGTTTTCATGACGTTTACAATCATTTTAGCCATAGCACGGCACGGCGTCGCAATTTCATTACATTTCAAGAATTTCAGAATGTGGCAAAACACTAAATCTTTTCGCCAGGATAAACACGTTGGCTATCGCTAGAATCATGCGTATGTCGATTTGTAGAACAAATAAAACCATTGAAAGAATTTTTTGCAGAGGAATTGAAAGAAGGAAAACTTGCTTGGGTTAAAACATTGGATGAAATGTTGAACAATCCAATGACTATTCCTTTTTTGCTCTTCGTTGGCTAATCAGCTTAACGAAATCAAGACGCAGTTCCAATCCGAATGTCCTAAGATACATCAGTTGAAATCGGAAATCTACAGAATCATCAAGAGTATTTCCTCAAATTTCATGAATCTCAAATATGTGAGAGGCAAGGACTCGGATCCTTATAATATTGATCCGCTTCTGTCTTCAGAATAAGTTGAAAAGACAAAGTTATATCTCGGTATTCCACAGTTTTATGATTTAAAATTGTAGATAAGGTACGATGCAGCTCTTTTATATTACAGGTCCTCATGCTGATAGATGGATGAACAATGATAAAAATGATGGGACTCTTACGGCCGAAAATCGAGATTGCATTTATGTGCATTGCCGAAACTTCTACATTGAAGCGATATTACAAATCAAGTCGAGATTCAGTTTAGGTTCTTTACCTTGTGTTCTCACTGTTCTGTTCTGTTGTAAATTGCAACTTGCAATCGAAATAGCCAATAAAACTGAAGGAAGTTACACACATTAAGTGTTTCAAGTCGTTTAATGAATAATTTTATTGAGAAATCAGTGCGGGGGTAAATTTTGAGAGTTGATTTTTCTACGGTAAAATTTAGGGTTTTTTAAATCTGAAAAGGGGTAATTTAGGGTAGCCGGCAACGCTACCGAGGGTTTGGGGTTTTTCCAATGTGAAAGCACTGATTTAATGGTTAGAGGAGAAGTTTACCCATTAGACAGATGGAACACCTTATCAAGAAAATAAACCAAAACCTTCCTTATAGACATCGCACCACCTATTCGGAATCCAATCAGGATGTCCAGAACCATAACAAGTTACGCTGTTATCAACAATTGTTCCGCCATTCACATAATCGCCGAGTTAGAAAAATTGTAAATAAAGCATTTGAATGCGTCGGCCGCAGCCTATAATGAAAAAAAAACAGGTTGCCAAATTGAACCAAATATACTGAATTAACCTTTTTTTCATTGAACCACTAGAAGTTTACTCACAATTATGTAGAAACATATCGGGACTACCTATCATAGTTCCAAATAAGAGACTCGACGGTGTCCGGTCAACTCGTCCTTTTCCAACTCGTCCACCAAGACCAAAACGTAACTGCATCGTCAGTCCATTGTTGGCAGACCGAGAACGCATGGGCGCTACTTGTGGTGACAAGTAATTGCAGTCAACAAATTCAATCCGATTGGCTGAACCCTTTGGCTATAATGCGACACAACAGCTACTCGGTTCTGACTCTAGATGGCGCTTACGTTGAAAAAAACTAAACAACACAAGCAGGTAGGCCAACCATAGTCTATGCGGTATGATCGGAACAGTCCGTTCTTTGTTAGGGAACCCCTCAGGCCCTCAAACTACGTTTTTTAAAGATGTGAACAGATATGGACTAGATCAGTTCAAGCAACTCAGATCACACAATCGTGAGTGCCATGCATGCCAGTCCGCCCTACTAACCCCTAGACCTTTACTTTTAATGATTTAATGACGTGGTGAAAAATCGACACAGAAAAATAGTTTAATTGTTTAGGTAGAACCAAATTAAAACTGTTTCTTTATAACTGTATTACCTATTAAAAGCAATAAAATATGGGAGAAAACCTATGAATATTTAAATAATCTTTTGATACTTCTGTTTTGATATTCCATCCTGTGTGCTATTTCACGAATGTTTTCAGGACAACTTAAACATCTAACAGTTATAAGAAGTTTTTTTAACGGTATTTTTATCGAACGCCACTCGTTTTATATCTTAAGTGTCTTAAAAGATTTGATAAACCTCGGTCAGGCCTATAGACCAAGTACGGGTCCGAAATTGGCCAATGTTGCCGGATAGTGTAAAATCTGACTTGATTTTGTCAGTCAAAGTTTAGTACTGATTCCTCTGGGGCTCAGTTTTCGAATAAATCTGTACTTAAACTGAATTGGAATTCTTCCAAGATTCGTCTTGAATCAAATTCTTTGTCATTCAAGTAACCTATTGAAATTTTATAACCTAATTTAGCGATTTCAGAAGTAATAATATTTAATTAATTCGATGGAGGTTGACGTGTTTTATTTGTTCGGATTCGGCGTGTAGTCTGCTTTGTTATTGTCCTGACAAGGGAAAATGACGGTCTGTTGTGTTCGTGGTTGTAAGAATCGAATTCTTAAAAACGTCAGTGAAAGCGTCAAGTTTTTTGCATTGCCATCAGAAAGAATTCGATACAAAAAAGCTGTAAATGCTCAACTATTTAAAAGGAGATGTGCATGGCTGAAAAACTCAAATCAAAAGTTTTTGGACGATTATGCTACACCACGGTTTTGTTCTGCCCATTTTCAAGGAGGTAAACTGTTCGTTTCTCTATCTGTTAGTTACTGTTCGTATAGCACTAAACCCTATGTTGTTTGAATTTTAAGGTGCTCCCTGTAGAGATGCTTTTGACGAGTCTCATCCAGATTGGGCCCCTACTATATTTCCAAGTACAGTGACATTAAACAAGAGTGATGTCCGCTCTGAGAGAGCTAAGAAAAGAGAGGAGTGTAGGGTTTCAACAATGCACAGAAACAGTATTGGATGTACCACACAGGACTCAACTCAACTTTTCTTGACCCTGCTATACAGGAATCTTTTAGTCAGGTAATTTTAAAATCTGTGCACGACTTCACTATGTAGCTTATAATTTTTATCTCATTCCACTAATGTAGGATGGCGATGATACTGGGACATCATTTCACACTAAAAACTTGTTATCATCAACCGCAATTGACATGGATTTTGAAGAAAAAAGTGACAAGATTGCAGAATTAGAGAAAAGAATAGAAGAGTTGGAACTAGCCAACAATCAACTGAAAGAAACGAGCGAACGGACCAATAACAAATTGGAAATGTCAATTCAACTGAACGATGAGCTTGCCTTGAAATACATCACTACAAGGGAGAAGCTGTTCAACGTAACACAAGAAAAGCCATCTTTGCTATCGCAACTTCAAAGATCTGAAGAAATGACTCGGTACTACACTGGACTGAATTCATACGAGTTGTTTGATGCAATCTTCGAGTCAATTTCGCCAGCTCTGAACCCCAGTACTTTATTTAAGATTTCCTTAAAAGAACAATTCTTAATGACAATGATGAAGTTACGTTTGAATCTTGCTACAACAGATCTAGCTTATCGATTTACAGTAAGTAGAACAACTGCCTGTAAGTACATCGATAAATTCATAACGGTCATGGCCGTCCGTCTTCCTCCTGTTCTTTTGCGATGGCCAAACAAAGAAGCTTCTGAGTTTACGATGCCTCTTCCATTTAAAACAAATTTTTCTAAATGTACGTGTATTTTAGATTGTTTTGAAGTGAACTGCGAGATGCACGGGTGGTTGTTAGCTAAAATTTCCCTTTATTCCAAGTACAAAAGTCACCACACGGGCAAATTCCTCATTGTTATAACACCACAAGGGTCTATCTGTTTCGTCTCTAAAGGCTATGGAGGCCGAGTAACTGACGTCGAAATTGTAAGAGATTCAGGATTACTGAAGCACGTCAAAAGTGGGGATTTATTAATGGCCGATAGAGGATTCCTAATTGAAGAAGACTTGGCTCAAATTGGCGCATCTCTGGCGATGCCAGCTTTTAAAGGAACACGCGCACAGTTGGAAGGAGAAGAAACCGAACGGTCCAGGATTGTAGCAAACGTTCGCATTCACGTTGAGCGTGTCATTGGAAACCTGCGCAAGAAGTTCATGATTTTAAGGGGGCCAATAAAGGTTCGTGACATGTGTACGGATCCTCATGATGAAACTTTCATCGATAAAATTGTTACTGTGTGCTGCTGTTTGCATAATGCCATGCCAAGTATTGTTCCTCCGGTTTAAAACCATTCTTAATAAAAAATGAAAATAGAAAACTGTCTTCATCATATCTGATATAATTATAAATGAACAAAATGAGTGAGTTGACTCGGTAACTGGGCGCAAAAAACACGCTTAGAACGTCTAGTCTTAGCATAATGTGCTCTTGGATTGGACAGGTTGCGTATTGCGGATGATCGTTTAATTACTCAGCCGACGAGGCCTGGCTACACCAAGGATGAAGAAATAAGATTAATGGAAGAGGAAGCGTAACTTTTGGCAAACCCATCTGATGTATTTTACAATTACACAAATACAGTTATCGCGACAATAAATTATTAGAATAAATCATCACAGGGCATTTCTGGATTGAAATGGTTTAAGATTTTAGGCCATACGGATCATTTAAACCCGTATTTAATCACAAGGAATTTTTTGATTGCAATGGTTTTCTGGTTACAGCTTGTTTGGTTTTGGGTAATCTATTTCTTGAGTTAACCTTTTGTGAAGGAAGATTCTCTTTGTCTTGGTTTTTCTTTTTTGACATCCTCTCTAGCTTCTTTTGATCCAACACACAACTTTTACACTGCCATTTTGGGCCGAATCGGACTCGCTTAGGAACAATACAACACTTGTGATACACTTTGATAATGCAATTTACATTATTGCAAGAGACCGTAGGCTCCCTTTCTTTATACTGCTGACAAATGCAATAAAAAGAGTTAGAGGGACTAGGATTAGGCACAGGCAGAATAGGAACTGAGTCATTCAGCGGTTCTTGAACGAAAAGAGATACTGGCGTGTTCAATAAATTCGAATGTGATTCAACCAGTGGATTTTGGAGGTTTAGAGGTAGTTCAACTTCAAGTGATTCAACTAGTGGATTTTGGAGATTTAGAGGTAGTTCAACTTCAATCAATACATTCTCACTTATTTGACAGTGATCCACATGACTAGCATAGAAATGTCCACTCACTAGCTGAGGGAGCAATACTTGTCGAAAATAGAACTGAGATTTGATTCTGATTTCATTGCACAAAGCTTCGTCCCTTGGCACGAACACAACAGCTACATCCTTTTCGATGTATACCATGAGTAGACCATACTTCGTCCGGGTAACCAGCATTTGCTGCTGCATTTGATAGTAGTATGGATGCGTCTTTTCAAGTTGGAAGTCCTTAGTTGTTTCGTCATGCTTTAGGAAGAACTCAGTATGCTCCGAACAGACGTCTTTAAAACTTTTTGCATACCTGTGATGAAAAAAGGCGCGTAGATGAAACGAGATTTAATTGCGTAACAGAATGCAAAAGGTGTTGACAAACCTATGGGTCCAAGAACATTTTGCCTCGATAACACCGTCTCCGTGACACTCGCAATGAAATAATCCATCTGGTGAAGCAGCGATTTCAGGCCACTCAGTTGAAATTATAAGACCACACCTAGAGGCGGTGAATTTCTTGTGAAGACCCTTGTTAGCAATTAGTTTGCAGCCTTTTCTTATGCAGGTGCTTTCGTTTTGAATCCCATATCTGAATGTAAAGGTTTCTATTAACTGTACAATACAAATTTCAAAAAAATATATATGTTTACCTGGTCGCTTCTGTAGAGAATGGTTTCTCCGCTGGATAACATGACTTTTTAAGTAACCAAAGAGCAGGAACCTCGAGGTTCGCTCTTGAAATAGAATGAGCGTTTGATGCAGTACAACGACCGGCCCTGTAGACATTCCACAACTGAGTCTTATTTTGCCCCATTGTCACCTTGTTTACGTTATCAGACTGTTCTTGAGTTACTTTTAACAACGGACCTTCCATCTTCCGCTCACATTCTTCCATCACTTCTTCATAAGACTTGCCGACTAGTGAGCTAACGAAAAGAGAGCCAAATGCTACTGGCAAATCAGGAGGCTGGAAATTCTTGTACACGTCATTTTCTTTCATAACTTGAAGCTGCACTGCTCGGTTGTTCAACAAAGCCTCCATCAACTTCGTTTCGTGTTCGATAGTCATTAAGGGAACACTGGCTGGATCATACATCTTTTTCTTTGCGCTTTTGCTCGTTGCCTTTGATTTGAACATTGTTTGATTCATCTCAGAAAGCCGTTTACAGAGTTTCTGTAATGTGGAAGGTTACAATTAATAATCAATAAAGTTACGCTATGATGACTGATATAATGTGTACGATCTCGTCGACGTTGTTTGCATCTATCCATCGATTTTCTTTGGAGGTACATGGCAAAAGGTTATCTGCAATTATTTTGTACAGCATACCACCTACGTGGGAGCATGCTCCATCAAGCCTGAAAAGAGTATTTATGTTAATCGATGTAGGCTACAAATATGAAAAATAGCTAGATAAAATGGTTAATATTTACCCAGCAACACAGTCGCAGTGTGAAGATATGATTGAGCTATCCCTGGCTATCGCTGACCATGGATTTAACATTGTCTTTCTAATTCCTTGGGAATGAGTAACCCTGGTTGATACTATCGTTATGCCATTGTTCAACTTGGCTCCAAATACATCCTTCACCCAACGTCCATGCACGTACTCCTCAGCATCACGAATAGCTTTGTACGCACGAAGTTTGAAACCAGTTTTTTTACTATGTTTGGCTATTAAATGCCTAAACACGTCATGCTCGTCAATGTTTGGTAGTTGTGTCGATTTCCAAACGTCTGGAGGGAACAAATAAGGGTCATCACAACCTAGTTTTGACAGTTTCTCGAGGTAAAGTTGTCGTTCAATCGGCACTAAACTTTTGGAATATGCCGAAAGACGGTAAAACTCAAAGTCGGCTGCGACGGCCATGCCTGTCATCACATAATCAAAACACGACCATAAGAAAATCGATAATACAATAAATACTATCATAAATAGTAAGAATGTTGGTTTCAAATATTACCTAAAAAACAAGGAATTTGATTCTCGAAACCAAATTCAAAAATGTAGTTTACATTTCGTTACAGTCATCCAAAAAATAAGCCCCAGCAGGATCCACTGCAAAATTTAACCGGGAAAAACAAGTGAGATTTCTATACTTGGCAACCTTGGTGTGTTTAGGGAAAAATCACTACCCGTACTTGGTCTATATAACCTCGAGGCATCTAGTGACAGAAATCTTAAACATTCTTCTTTGGGAGGAGCTAGTCTTGTGGGAGTGATCTGCGGACAAACGCCGATAGTAAGTTCTCTATCGACTTTTCAAGATATTACAATCCCCTCATGCAGACGAAGTACCGATCAAAACAAGATCACTGTACACTAAACCCAGGTAAGTATAACAGATTGGCATTGGGAACACTTCCCCTGTTATTTGTATTCATGGAAACACATTTGTTCTTCTGAGAAAAGTAACCACAACAGACCCAACATGTGATTGGGTTGGTACATTAAGGCCGCTACAACTTAATTGTCCTCAACTTTTACTGAATCAGCTTCCCTATCCAGAAGGTTTGTCTGCTGAGGGCTAGCTATACTTTTGCTGGGGTATTTGTCTAATCCTAGGCATTAAGTTAGTGTATCATTGTATTTTCAACAGCTCTCATTTCAAATTCTCTATATGAAGTGTCACATTATCCATAACCTCAATAAAATTCTTAAGGCTGTAGTCGCAGATCTACTCAACTCCAAAAGAGGGGCAACAGAAGTGGTTAATTTAGTGTTTCAAGAATTTTTTTTTATTTTCTTTGCAATGAGGGTTTATACAAATGGAAGTGCTGACAGGCTGGGGCGTTTTGGTGAGTAGAGTCTGCAGTATATACAGCTACTGGAATTTTATGGTGAGGATTAAAAAGAAAGCAATACGCCTTAAAATTTAGGTGAGTTGTGCCTACCCACGAGTGAGTCAGGAAAAAGATTCATCCAACTATTTTCTAGGTGAGTATTACATTCTATTTCTAGAAATCAATCTAGTTTAATTTGTTTTTGGCGTCTATCAAAAGCTGCTCATGTCTCTCGGAATTAGCTACCAACTTGGAACTCTTTTTTTAACCTTCTAAAATTCCTATTGTCTTTTAATTGTTTTACCGGTATACGGAATAAACGGCTGACTATATTCAGCCATAATTACTCATGATAAATATAACATCACTTCCTTAGATTTATTTATCCCCGAGTGTCTCCCACCTTTAGGTGGGAACCGAGGGCTTCTACCGATTTATCGGACCGACAAGCAGGAAGTGACTTTCCCCCAAGTGCGACTTTGAAACATTTATTTTTTTAGTTCATTTTTCATCCAACAGATGGCTATAAAATCCAGCATGGGTCGAACGATTCCGGCACTTAATAAACCTTCGGTAGTACGAGGCTATCCCCCAAAACGATCGAAGTTGAGTCAATGTTTCAGGACGGGAGAAATCTGTGACAGCTTCCAGTTTGGCCGGGTCAAATTGAACCCCTGCTCCTTCGATCAAAGATTAAGTGTTTGATCAGGTTAACTGCAAATTCACATTCATTAACGTTTAGGGTCAGTCCAGCACTTCCTATGGCTTCTAAGATCGTCTAATCAGGCCTGATGTTCTTCGAAGTTACGAACAAAAACCAATACATCCTCCATGTAGCATAAACATTCATTCCACTTAAGTCTTGACAAAACACGATCCTTTAGTCTCTGAAAACTGGTGGGTGCACCGCACAACTCAAACGGCATACAAAGAAACTAATGAAGTTCGTCTGGGGTCACTCACGCCGTCTTCTCCTGATTTTCTTGTGCTACTGGCAACTGCCAAAATTCTTTTTGGAAATTAAGACTAGTAAAATAATGGGCTCCACTAAGACGTCCAAGAATATCATCCACTCGGGGGAGGGGATAAACATCTCGTAAATTTATTGCATTGAGTCAAAGGTAGTCAATACAAAATCGGACCTCTTTAGACGGTTTCTTGCCAAGGAAGACTGGCCTACTCCATGGGCTAGAAGAGGGGCAGATGTCCAGGTAAGCTAGCATCTTCTTAACCTGGTCAGCAATGACAGTCCGTTCTTTCTTGATTCTTGATAGGGGAGCGAGTGAACAGGGAGTGAATCGATAAAGTCAAAATAAAGTTAAAGTGGGGATAAAGTTCGGATAAGTGGGTTTTCTTTTTTTTCTGAGAATAGCTTTCCATAGTCCTATCGGGTTCTTCTCCATCCGCAAGCACTTTCTCCCAGACTGGAAACCGAAAGTATGGCAAAACCATTTTTGGCCGTCAATACGCAACTTTGGGAAATCCATTACCTCCCTTGCGTTGAAGACCCAGAAGTTGAAACGATCCAAAGATTTTTCCTTGCGTTCGGTACACTACATGAGGATGATCCCCAGTTTCATGCAGGAATCCTCCTAGACCTCATTGGTTTTTCAAATTGTCTTCGCATCTTACGGACTGCAGCAGAAAAACTGGCAACGTCAAGCATGAGGTGCAAGACAACCTTTGTTTTGTTAAAAGGGTTCTGGTTTCCTGGTTTTTTTCTGGCGGATTCTCATTTCTTAAGTTTTCTTCTGAAGGGTTCTCGATTCCCAATTTCGCTTCGGTTTCGTTTTCTAATTTTCCCTCTGAATCGTCTTCTTCAATGCTTGCTAATTTTCAGGTACTGTTAATCTGGCCTTAACATCATCTTTCTTCGATGTCATATTTTTCTATTCATGCTGTTGAATTTCCTGACCAAGCTTTATGGCCACTGCTTTTCTATTTATTCCTTTTATACTACCGCCGCTCCTTCATAGACAAGTATAGATTGGACACGTAATGTTAAACTTTTTGAGCCACGCCATCTGTTTGACGTAGAATAGAAGGCCGAAGGGCTATGAAAATGTATGGTAGAAAAGGGAAAGGGTAAGGAAGGGTTAGAAAAATGTGCATTTGTAAAGTTGCATACTAAAGGCCTGGCACTTGTGAAAGTTTTTCTTTGCCAAAATCGGTACCATTATTAATATGTGAAGGCCTTCCCTGTATTAGTACCAACCTACGAACACTGCATGGCGCCACGGGTCAGGCAACAATCGTTTTCCCATGAGGCTGTCCAATCTATACTTGTCTATGCGCTCCTTACGATCCACTCAATACCTAACACTAGTGGGAACACTGCAGTTTTCACGGCGGCAACTTTATTTAGATCCACCACCACTCCTCCAAATCGTAATTTGAACGAAGTTTCTCCTACAATGTTTTCAACTGCTGACCCGTCATGACACAGCAAAGAAGGTTTAATCAGAAAAGTGGAACGTCCGGAAAGCAGATTCTCACTGATGTCACTATTTTTGGCACCCAAGTCGACCATTGCTTCGACTACACCTATGCGCAATATATTTACTTAAACTACTGGACTACTGAAGAATTCAAATGGATGTTTGAGGGGGTTTTCATCACATTTAGGGCCGGCCCTGCCCCTTAAGGCCAGCTTCCACGTTCCCCGACTGTTGAAAAAGTTCCTGCGCAGAACTGGGATATCTAGGATTTGGATAAGAATAGTTTCGAGAAAAATGGCCAAAACTTTGACAGTGTAAACACTGCACATCATTCTGGTGGACGTCGAACATACGCAGTAAGGCCTGAAAAAGCTTCAGCTCCAGAGTATTGTGGCTGTGTATAAGGATCTGATGGGCGAGATGCCGGTGAGCCTAACTACAGATGCAGTAGCTTGATTTGCCTTCTTATTCATCAACGACACCTGCAAAGTTAGATCCTCCAAAGCACGTATGACTGGGTCACTTGGCGTACTTGGTTGTACAGGTGGAGGGTATGACGGAGAGTTTTAAGAATGGATTGTTGGAGTGAAACTAATGACTTCCAGGCGACGCAGCTCGGTCAGGAAATCCGCTATTGTGGCACGTGGATTATGACCGATTGATGTATTGGATTATGGAGTCCTCTTATCAGATAAGGGATCACCTGGGGCTCGGTCAACAGAATGGGGCACTGTTTGCACATTTCTAGTTTTTCCAACACATAATTCGATACCGATTCAGCCAGTAATTGTCTTATGGCCTCAATCAGCATCTGCCATTGACTTTCGGTTAGTTGTAACTCAAATGCAGCACGAATTCCCTAAACCCAGTCGGCAGTCCGCGAGGTGAAATCCAGTGCCGTCTTGCCATGTGAACGCCTGACAATACAGAGTTCCTATTCTCTTTTTTCGTCGTCGCCCCGATATTCCATCGTGGCTTTTAGATTAACTAGCTGTTACAACTCAGTCAATGACCCAGCCATTGAAAGATAAAGCCTAACATACGGTATGGATCTTGTACGTAAACAACTCTTCCCATGTCGAGGAAGGCCGGAGAAGTCGGAGATGGCCGAACATTTCCAGAAATATGTTCAGCGAGTCGAGATCGAGCTTGGCAACTGCATCAACACACTACGATTGGACAATGACGGGGAGCTCACCGGAAGAGAGTTTACTGAATGGATGAAGAAAAAGGGCATTCGTCACGAAACGAGCGCCCCCCTACACCCCTCAGCAAAACGGGGTTTCTGAGCAGAAAAATCGATCTGTGGTGGAGTCAGCTGGTAATATATTGAACTCGTTTACTTTGCCGCCGTCACTGTGGGCCGAAGCATGCAATTGTGCCGTCTACGTCCTCAACAGAGTCCATACCAGATCTGCCCAAGAGGAGAAGACCCCACGTACGAGCTTTGGTTCAAGAGGAAGCCTAATATTTCTCACATCCGGATTTTCGGCTCTGACGCCTTTGTGCATGTACCGGATGAGAAGAGGACCGAGTTCGACCCAAAGGCCATCAAGTGCAAGCATGTCGGGTACTGTGAGGGCCGGAAGGCATTCCGTCTTTGGGATCCGAACACGAGAAAGGTGAAGATTTCGAGGGACGTGATCTTCAATGAAGTTGTGGAAGACATGCCCGAGTTTTCCGCTTTTATGCCTCAACCTGCTGTGACAGCGGAGGTGAATGAGCAGCATGCAAGCGAAGAGGTATTTCTGGATGTCGCCGAGTCTCTGCCAGAAACCGTTCCCCCTGTCGTCGAGCCGTTTGATGCTAGCCTACCAAGAGTTGAAGAGATACGTCCGTTGCAAGATCCGGTCATCCTACGGGTGCTGCCACCGAGAGCCAATAGGGGAAAACCAGCTGTGACATGGGCTGAGGAATCTCAGACTAAGGCCTATGCTAAAGTGGCTTTTGCTTCAGTGGGTGCCGAGAACGAGGAGCCACGGACTTTCAACGAGGCAATGCAGTCGAACCAATCGGACGAGTGGATGGCCGCCATGAAGGATGAGATCCAGTCACTCAACAAGAACAAGACCTGGGAACTCACGGAGCTGCCGGCCGGTCGCAGTATCATCCAGAGCCGGTGGGTATACAAGCTGAAGCTGGACGGAGCTGGTGTAGTCACGCGTCACAAGGCCCGGCTTGTGGCGAAAGGGTTTACTCAACGTACTAGCAACGACTATGAGGAGACCTACTCCCCAGTAGTAAAGTATGATTCGCTGCGAGTCATCCTAGCCTTGGCGGCAGAAATGGACCTCGAGATGATACAGCTTGATGTCAAGACAGCATTTCTGTACGGGGATCTACAAGAGGAGCTCTACATGGCGCAGCCTACTGGTTTCATCGAGCCCGGAAGAGAACACCTAGTCTGCCGTTTGAAGCGGAGCCTATATGGCCTGAAGCAGGCGTCGCGCGCTTGGAATGCCAAGTTCAACAGCTTCCTTCTCGAGTATGGCCTGAAGCGCATCGAAGCGGATCCGTGTGTATACTATCAACAAGACGGAGACATCATCACCATAATGGCGATCTGGGTCGACGATGGGATAATCTGCAGCAGCAGTAAGAAGAAATTAGAACACATCGTCAGCTACCTTAGCCATACTTTCGAGATGACGTCGGGTCCTGTCGATTGCTTCGTTGGAATTCAAATTCGACGTGACCGAGAGAAGCGTTCTGTCTTCCTGAGTCAAGAGGATTATCTCACTCGTACCCTATTGAAGTTCCGTATGGAGGAGTGCTCGAAAGGTCCCTGCCGATCCATTCACCAAGTTAACCCGATCAGTTCAGAAAGAAGAAGAAAGCTTCCCCTTCCGTGAAGCAGTTGGTTCTTTGATGTATGCGGTCACCTGCACCCGCCCTGACATCGCGTTTGCCGTGGGGCATGTGTCCCAGTTTGCAAGCAACCCGGATCGGAGCCATTGGGAGGCGGTGAAAAGGATCCTGGTTTACGTTCGTGGCACGCTGAACCACGGGATTGTCTACGGACCCTGCCAAACCAGTCGCCAATTGTGTGCCTATTCTGATTTTGATTTTGCAGGAAATGTTGATGACCGTCGATCAACAACTGGCGCTGTGTTCATCCTGAATGGCGGCCCGGTTGCATGGTGCAGTAAAAGGCAGAAGTGCATATCCATGTCTTCTACCGAGGCTGAGTATGTGGCCGCCAGTACTGCAGCCAAGGAGATCGTGTGGTTGCGTCGCCTTCTTGCTGACATCGGGTGCAGACAAACTGGTCCAACCGAGCTCCGATGTGACAACCTAAGTGCTGTTAAGCTGGCCCGCAACCCTCAATTCCATCATCGCACCAAGCACATCGATGTTAAGTACAACCACATCCGGGATCTACAGGAGACAAAGGAGCTAGAAGTCGTGCACGTCAAAACTGAGGTGCAGTTGGCGGATATCCTGACAAAAAAAACCTTGAAGCTGGAAGATTTATGTTTCTATGTGATGAGTTGGGTGTGAAAGTTTTTATCCCTGAGGGTAGTATACGTAGTATACTACAGAAGGCTCTAAAGTAAAAATAGGGGTGTACGGGTGTTGTCTGCTACTGCTACCCCTCCTCCTTCACTGCTCTGACTGGGGTTCGCTGAGCCTTTAATTCCGTCTCACTTTAAATAAGTAAATGGCCGAACTGCTGGACCGATTTTGTTGAAATTTTTTGTAACATCTTGAAGCTATTTGTTCTAGCGGTTAGGCTAGTTTCATCTTAATCGGTTATACTTTATAAATTAGTATTTGGTGCGGATTTAGGGGCTGGCACGTAAAAGCCGCTTAGGACAACCACAAATAAAACATGCACTACTAGGGAAGAGTCATATTGTCATGTCAGCGCGTCTTAACTAACAAATTCCGATTATTATTTGTATTTGGTGTAGGATGAGTCGGTGTGAGCGACTATATACATGTAGAGGATATTTGTAGGTCTTTATTTCGTGTTTATATAATGTAGTATTCAATCAGACTCCATCTCTCAAAAATCGAGGGAGATAAATATTGTAACCTTAAGTTTTCGACTTGATTCGACCACATTTGCACAACCGTATTCAAGACAATATGAGGTGACGTGTAGTGATGTGTATTATGATAGTAAGCAATATAATACTTTTTTAACTTGTTAAGACCCACAACAATGATGAGTTCAAATTTCAGCATGTAACGCAGCTTTGTTCGAGCAATGTCAGGTAATCTTGAGTTTTACAGATTTTTGGTGTCACTTTTCTATTAATGTCTTGCTTAGTGTCCTTCCAGGTTACAGATCACAACTAATTCAGGGAGATCAGTTACACTCTAACTGCATTATGCCTATGTGACTCTTCACAGCTCGTAGTAAGTTGGAAGCTGCATGTCGCAGTCCTGTTCTTCAGCAGTTTGGAAGGTCTTCTTGACCACCAACCTTAATAATGAAAATAAAAGAGATTTCTAGTTAATTAATATAAAAATTTGCATTTGGTCCTTCTATGTAGAATGCTACTGGTAAAGTATTGTGAAACATTGTGTAGGATTTTATTGTCTCCAACGAATCATTTTACTTTTTCATAATTTCCTTGTTAATAGTTTTATTTCTTTTCCTAAGCGACCCAATCACTATTCTGGTTTAAGTACATATTTTCTATAATATTTGTAGGGTATTTAGAGGTTGTCTACCAATAAAGCAGAGGGTGAATGAAGGTTTGATGGACGACCACGACCCCTCGTGCCCGTGTATCGGTGTATACTCGTTGGTAGTATTCGTTTCGGAGACGGCGATGGGGAGTTCTGTAGCTTGCTGAAGGAAGCGGTTGTCAACAAACTTCCTGAATCCCTTTTTATTATTGCATTCAGGGTCTGCACTACTAGGTGCCGAAGTACCGGGATCTCTCATTGATAGCATATACTCTCTTACCGGCATAGGTGGATTTTTCTAAGTTGTTTTTTTTACTTATTCATACCATCTGACTCTTCTACATCCCTAAGAGTAAATCCTTGCTGCATGCATTATCGAAAGTGAAATGATTGTCCTGGCGGAGGGAGTGCATCCCAACACTCGAACATATTAAGTTCCAGCCAATGACGGGAAACTTTCAGTCTTACTAACTCGGCTATTTTGCCGGATTATTTGGGAGTAGCCTATATTTTTTCCTGTTGCAATGCATCACGTATGTAGGCTTGATTTAGATCGTCTATTCTACTCAACGATTTCGAAACGATCAGGGACTGTTTCACACAGCAGCGAGAGACTATAGTCATAAAGATGTAATAAGAGAGCAAGGAGCCAAAATTTTGAGTTTCCTAGACGGTCCGCTTGAGAGGTGTCATATTATGATGACCGTCATTATATAGGTACTGCGGGGTCGTAATTAAACATTGATATAGGTGTCTGGTAGCAAACTAAAAGTGATGTACAATAGAGCTAGAAATCGATACCAGTGTGACTGATCTTTGCCGCAGATCATTCAATACCGTCTAGACGAATCGTAGGCAGTCAAATTCCCAAATGATTTTGAGGACACAATTTGTTAAAGTGGGTTGATGTCGTAATAAATTTCATTCAAAATATGACTAATGAGGTGTCCTGGTTTTCACTCTTTTGGGGACACGATTTGTCTATAAGTACTCATGCCGAGCTCTTGTAAAATCAGTATAGTACAGCACATCTAATCACACCAATTTACTCACACTTTTTTTTTTTCATTATTAGATCTATTTGGTATTTTCATAGTCAGTAGTTTTAGTTATTTTCTTTTCAACTCTTTGAAATGTCGCCAAGGAAAAGTAAATTTTCAAGCGCTAAGGATAAGAAGCGGAACCTTAAAAAACAGTTGGAACTGGAAGCTAAGGTAGTATTTGTTTTCTTTAATACAGAACACATAATATCTTATTTCCATTGAAATATAGAAAAGTGCAAGTGAAACATGTAGTGGTGAAGATTCTTCCAACTTAGTGGCCTCTTCCGGAGCATCAAGAAGTTCTGAGCAAACAGCTAAATTTGTGCATTCTTTCACACTAGAAGTGATGGCTTTTCTATTTTTTATAAGGAACCTAGCAATAATTTTTTAAATAATAAGCAGGACTTCAGTTTGGAGACCGAACCTCTAAATGATTCATCCGGCCTGAATGAAACTAGTGCTGACATAGATATGACCCAATTTAGTTCTCGTGTGGTCGAACTGAAGGTACAGTTCACTTTGAAATTAAATACTGGGAAACAAGTTAGTAACGTTTTGTTCGCCACTATCCAGGAATGTAATCGTGGATTGGAGGAAAATTTAGATCATCCCATTGATAGTCCTACACCTGATGGATTTATAGATTTCGAAGTGGAGGTAACGTCCAACTTAACGAGTTAAATTTTACAACTTTTTTTATATCTCTATGCACGTTATATAGTTTCCTGGCACTTTGGAAGTGGAGGTTCTAAACTTTGAATCTCCGTCTGGTTCATCTCCGCAAACTAATTCAAGAGCTCACTTGCCTAGTCGTCTAAATTCTTTTGATTTGGATTCCAAAGGAATCCCAACATCTCAGCAATTAAAAAATTTTGAACGGGAAACTAGTATTGCACTTCTTGCTTTGGCAGCAAATTCGGGCCAAACAAGATTTGCAGCAACAAACCTGCTCCATCCACATGTCTCTACTGAAACCCAGGAAATGGCCATTAATAGTCTCAAAGAAGAGATTGAATCTAATCTGAAACCCATTCATCTCGGTACCATTGTTGACAAATTTCAAGCGGCCTTTGACAAAAATAGTTTGCTTCTGGGATGTGCAAGCTGTGGGATACGGGAGTTTCAGATGGGCAAAGTCAATTATGAAGGTGTAAATGTTGAGGCATTAGATTTGCTTAGACTAAGCGATGAGCAGGTTAATACTTTTAAGCAAATACCATTGCCCTTCAATCAGTGCGTTAGTGTCTATCAGGTAAGACTGCATATTTCAGGTACATGACATAAACTAATTGTTCCTTTATTTTAGGTTAATGATAAATATTACCATCTTCATTCCGAGTTAGTAAAAAACAATGTAGCCACCTTGTGCGATTCGTGTACCTTTGAGATCCGTCGCCCTGTTCCAACGGTTCCAAAATACTCAATTGCAGCCGGTGTTGATTTTGGTAATCCAGAACGACTTGGCCTAGAGCCGTTGAACCTTATCGAAGAATTGCTTATCTCCCAAAGCCGTCTGTACGTTTCTATTGTCAAGCTTATTGGAACCAAGACTTCGGAACGTCAATCTGCAAAGAGAGGACATGTTATCACATTCCCACAACCAGACGGACCTGCAAAACTAGCTGAGTTACAAAGGATAAATTCAGATAATGGAGATGAATACCCGAGAACGGAAAACCTTTCTGAATTTATTTCAGTCGTTTTCGTTGGAAGTCGGGTTCAGTATAAAGCACTCGTTCCAAGTCGTTTCCCAGATGTCAGAGAACTTCGGGTCAGGGTAGAAGTAGTTTACCGTTGGTTACACGCACTAAAACAGTTAAATCCCCTGTACCGAAACGTTGAAATCGTGGAAACAGAAGCAATGAGCATCGTGTTGGAAAAGATTACAGAAGAACTGATCGAAAATGCAACCCTTGTTGAAAACGAAGCTGATATAATGATAGATCAACTAGTCACTCCAGAAGGGTCGACCGATGTTCCCGCCGAAGAAGTAGATCAAATTACTGAAGATTCTGCAGACCAGCCATTGCCAGCATCTTTACTCACAAGGAGTATACCATTAACCCACGACAAGAATAAATCAGTCCGCACAACGTTTCGTACTTTGTTAACTACATTTGGAGGCAAAATGAATCCATTGGATGAACCTGGAGTAGATGGCGAGAGGGACGATGACACCGAACTACCGGAGCAAATATCTAACCAGGTATGCTTATATTAACCAGTATTTCAGAAATATCAAGACTGTTCTTTAAATAAATTGAAATTGTTAAAACAACATTTTAGGTAAACTTGCAAAAAGGAAAAGAACATTCCGTTCCCCAAACGGGCGCAGATTTAATTGATTCTACCATCGACAATGAAGACCGCAACAATGGAGCTCAAAAAGAAACAGTCAGAACCTCAGTAAACAGATTAAATTTTTATATTCTTAAAACATCTTATTTGTTGTAGGTACAAGTTGAAAGAGAGAAAAAACCGTACAACGAATTCGTTTCGAATGACATGCTTTTCTATGCATCATTTCCTTTTCTTTTCCTACTTGGGCGCGGGCTTGTGTCATCTGGATCGGTAAAGGAAAAACAAATTCGACATATGATGTTCCAGTATTCAGGCCGTTTTGCGGCTTGTGATCGCCTTATCTTCTTACTTTTCGACCAATTTCAACGGCATGCAGCTACTCGAGTAGTCGCTGCAAGGGTAAAATGCAACCCGACTTCATTCGAAACCTTTGCTCAGTGGATGAGCGATCCAAACTTTCTTACTAAACTAGAAGAAGCAGCTAGGAACCCTAAAGAAAAATCTTCGATCAAATTACTTGAAAAGCTGAACCCACATATTAAGTCCTGCACCACAAGAATCCCATTTACAAATGCGCAACGTGGAGCATCTATATTGAATTTAATCGCCATGTGCTACATGTATGGATTGCCTAGCGTTTTCTTAACTTACGCACCTGATGACATTAACGGAATCCTCAACCTCCGAATGGCACTATCCCAAACAGGGAACGATTCTTTTCCAGCCGATGGTTCCGGATTTGCCGAGGCAATTCGTAAGAAAAAAGCAGAATTCCAAGAAATCAAAATAGCTCCACAACATCTAAGAGCTCTTTTAGCCAAAGGATCAGTTGCTGCAGCTGAGATTTTCCGTTTGCTGACAGAAGCTGTATTTGCTATTTTACTCGGAACCCCAACAGATCATTCTAGTAAACGATCGCAACCACTACCAAGTAGAGAACCAGGTGTTTTTGGCGTGCCAATCGCTTCATTCGGCTGTGTTGAGGAACAAGCAAGAGGTTCCCTACATTTGCATGTTGTTTATTGGGAAGGTTTACCAGCTCATCTTTTACAGTGTGCGGGTTCATACGAAGTGCTAGCAAGTGCAGTTGCGAAAGCTATCGACTCTATCGTTAAATGTGAAGTAGAACCAGAGTTCCACGTGGAACATCTACTGCAAAAAACTGAAGGGATAATACCACCGAGGCCTGCGCTTACAACAGCCCACCATCCAATTCGGCAACAATACGAATTTAAAGAGGACGTTCAAAAGGCTGCAATTGCATGTAATTTTCACGGACATTCTCAAACATGCAAGGCGGGAAAACAGGGGAAAAAAGGCTGTCGTATGCGACGCCCACAGCCAATTGTTTCGGAAACGGCATGTTGTCAAATAGTGCCACACCGAGAAGACAATGGTGTATGCTCATACAGAAAACTTCCCAAAGTATTGGAAGCTAGTGTTGATTCCCAAGCTACTAGAAACATTTCCAGAGTCCCGATCCCATTACGGGACAACAGACTTGTCATGTGGGAATTTAAACGGAGCCCAATGCTACCGATTGAACATACTAATGGGGAGACCGACCCAGCTAACGTTTTGAGATTGCCTATCGACTTGTTAGAGCAATATGAAAATCTAAGCCCTGAAAATAAAGCTATCATTAACAGAGTGTTACCGAAACGAAATGGCCTGATTGTTGAGTTTAATGAAGTAATCACCGCGATGCTTGGATGCAACACAAATGCTGGAATTTTGGGAAGCGCAGAACAAGCTAAGAGCACCCTATGCTACTTGCTTAAGTACGTCACCAAGCCAACAACTGAAATAACACACAGCATCAGCCTGATTCAACAGGCACGCCGAACTGTGGAGCAGTACCCGTCTGTAGCTGAAGACACTGGGACAGAAAAAAGAACGGCAATGCATATCCTAAACCGAGTGACTAACAAGATCAGCAGCACAATAGAAGTTTCTTCCGCTTTTGCTTCACTGGCAATTTTGGGCGGACCAGCCGAATTTTCGTCATGCACCTTTTTCAAGGTAAAAACTATTATCTGTTAGTGACCCAAGACCGAATACAATTCATTGAGTTTTAAACGTTAAAAGGTGTTCGTCGTAGAAGCTATAAAGTATGCAGTCGAACATCGAGAGTACAGAAAATCAGCAGAAGGTAGTGAATTGAACGAATTCTCAAATCTACCTGGCGACGAATTTGATGAAGAAGAAGACATAGAATGCAATGCTGGGGAACCAGAGTTAGAAACTCCTATTCAAAACGACCTTTATGACGAAGACATCGACCCAGAAGTGTTAAACGTTGTAGACGAAGAAGGTCCAGAAGAAAGCCTGGAAATCAACTCGACAGCACAAGTCTACACTAGTAGTACGGGGAAAATCGCGGTTCCGCAACATATTCATTACGCCCACAGGGGATTGGATTTTAAAAATTACAGTTTATATGAATTTGCGGCAATTGTCGACATTGTTGAGAAAAAGAAACAGAAAAAACAACACAAGCCTACTAACGACGAATCACTTAGCTACGACGCACAATTAGACGAGGAAGAAGAAAACCCATCGGCAGACGACCAACTGGTAAAACACTCAAACTATTATTCCAATATATGACACATATTAGTATTATGATGGAGTAATGGATACTAAATAAAGTATTTCTCCTTACCCAATCAGAAAAAGCAAAGAGGAAGGCCATCAAACGGCTGTTATTTATTCGCAAAAACTCATCCCTTGTATGAGTCCCACCAGATGAGACTACGCTCGAAGACAAAAGTACCAATAATGTCCTATGTGCCAAAACCTCCTCCAGCAAAACCTGCAAAACCCACAGAAGCTTGGAAAAAACAAGCAAGAACATTTGCTCGTTATTTTTTAGTTTTGTTCCGACCATGGGGCTACGAAGGTTCAGATGGAAGTCTACCCGGGCCACTGACATGGAGAAGTTTCTGTGAATACGTGAGGAATCTGGAGGAGGGAATAGACGGTTCTGGACCATCCTTCCTTGACGTTGTTAGAATGCAGTGGATTAAAAACACAGGTCACGGATTGCGCACAAGTAGTGCTGATCGAGCAGCTGTGCAAATGTTCAGTAGAAGGGATGCCACTGTGTGGGGTGTTCCGGACGGTACATCTTTAACCCTAGATACGATGGAACGAACAGAGCGTGATCAAACTGAAGAAGATGAAAGTGAGGATTCAGCTGCTTTAGCACAACTAACCATTGATATTCTTCGTGCCGAAGCTGCAGCGGGTGAACAACTGGGAAATCCATACTCAAAAGAAGATCAGTACCTAGAAGCAACGGTTGCTGCTTTGACAAGCATCATGGGCAACGTCGAAAATTCAGAGGAATTGGCACCGATACCCATGGAAGTAGCCAATTCATTGGTACACGCACAGCCTGAGCTAGAACTGGATATCACAGATGTAATCACTAAACTGAGCCCCAACTACCAAGAAGATGATGATACTCCCGATGAAAATACCATGGACACAGACGAAGTATTTCCAGGAGACCAAGATAGAACTATTACGGATATACCGGAAGTTGATCCCAGCCTGCTAAATGATAACCAAAAAGAAGTGCTCGAACTCTGCACAACATACATGGAGGTGAGATAAATTAACAGATAATAAATTAAGAGATTGTATAATAACGACGGGAGGCTTATAATAACCTTCAACAATCGTATAGATTTTAAACACAGCTTCAGGAAACTTATATAAACTGCATAACGCACAAAAAAGATTTAATAATGATTCTCTGGTAAACTTAGGCGAAAAAGGATGCCGACGAAATGGGATCGCCGGAACCAGAACCTATTCTATTACTCGTACACGGAGGACCTGGCACAGGGAAATCATACTTAACCACTTGTCTCTATAAAAAAGGAAAAGACATGGGGTATCACGTTGGATGCACGGCGCCCACTGGTATAGCTGGTGGAAACCTACCAGAAGGACGAACGATCCACAACCTGTGGGGGTTTTCAATAGCCGATTTAAAAAAGGACACATTCCTGGAAGACTTATGCGCTGATTTACTGAACGCCTTGCATTCACGGATAAAATCAGAAAAATTGATTATAATAGTTATTGACGAAATCTCTTACATCTCACCGGAGATTCTCGCCCAGATAGACAATCGGCTTCGCCAACTAATGGGAAAACCAGAGGTTCCATTTGGAGGAATATCAGTTATATTGATGGGAGACTTTTTCCAATTGCCACCGGTCGGAACACGTTACAACCTGTTTGAAGCCTGCATAAAAATGTTTTCCGAGAAGGTTGAACTAGAAAATGCACCCGGACCGATTACGAGAGGCACAATACTTTTTGCAAAATTCAAGAAAATTGAACTCTTACAACAAATGAGAGCAGCATTAGACCTCGAACACACAGCAATGCTCAATCAAATGCGCATCCCTCCGCCAGGAGAACCTAGAATAAATGCTCAACAAATTGGAAAGCTCAAAACACTGACCAACAATGACATAAGAGAAGATCACAGATGGTTATGGGCGCCAATTGTTGTAACAAGCAACAAAGAAAGACTCGTCATTAACAATTACCAAACTTCGAACTGGGCTCGTTACTATTGCTGCCCACGATTTACCTGGGAAATACCACTGAGTGGGAAAATGGCGTCAACTGTACGGAACCCAACACATGACTACATATATAAACACTATGTTGCTTTCAAAGGTTTTTTCGTAGCTGATGCCCCATGCTATCTCACGGAAAACATCAATCCGACGCTGGGTCTCTCAAATGGAACCCTAATTAAATTTCACTCTTTAACTTTAAACCCAGGCGAAGACATACAACGGGTAATTGAGTTAATTACCACCAACACAGGATCTGACATCAAGTTGCAATACCCACCAGTATACATCCATGTCGAGGTACCTGGCGCTGATCCACTAAAGTTCAGAGGAAAGACGATTATTCCAAACAAAGTAGTGATACCAGTCCGACTAAGAAAAAAAGCGGAAGAAAAAAAAATTTATTTCCCCTTCCGGAAAGACCCTGTTATCTTCAAACTGAAACCCCATGCCGTAGAATTTGGATTTGCGGTGACAGTACACAAGATGCAAGGACAAACATGTGAAAGATTAATCCTTGATTTGAACAAAAGACCATTTCCTCCACAAATAGAATATCATGGGCTATATGTTGCTTTGTCACGGGTAAGGCAAAGTGAAAATTTACGTCTTTTGCCGATTCAACCTTTAGAAACGAACTTAAATTACTTGTTGAATTTAAAACCCCCACCCCATTTAACAAAATGGTTTGAAGGATACAACAGAGATGGCAGTTGGAGCCTATTGGAAAACGATTTGAATGATAAAGCACCAGACGCCGACATGCCAATAAATGAGAAACTCCCACTAAAAAGGAAAAGATCTAGATCCAAAAATGTTGCTGTAAAAAGGAACAAGAAAAATTAATTTGATGATTCAATGTAATTAATGATACTAAGAAATATACGGAACACGTGATAATCATTCAATATGAAAGCTAAAATTGAATAATCTTCGGTATATTAAACTTTAACTTAGCTAAACTTAAACGAAAAAAACGGGGATAGTATTGCAAGACCAGCCCTCTACTACCGTTCCCTCTTCCTTAATTGAGCACACAAAAAATCACAAAAAGAGATCAATGGCCGTAAATGGAATGCAGAAGTAACAAGAGACACTGCACAATACAACATATCTCCGGGAAACGGGTATATAATAGTCGGTTAAATAGCGCTTCCACAGCTGTTGTAATAAGTGGGTGTCCTCGTTGTGGATTCGGTGAGCTTTGCTGAAAACTGTAAGTCCAAAATTTAATTCCATTTCACTCAACAAATTTGCTGGTGAAAAAAGTAACAGTAACGACGTCAACGAAAAAGGCGTAATCTGTGGCTAGCTATTGTTGGAATCTGTTACAAGCAAACGCATAAGCGGTGTGCTTTACCTGGTCCTAAAGCGCTCGGGTGTAAAACCAGAGTTACGTCCAAACGTCCCTGAACAGCAAGAATGTTTAAAAAAAAGCAGAAAGCGTTAGAAATGGAAAAATCAAATGAGAAAGTAGTTGAGCCTGTAAAGAAGTTGGTGTTAAGAAAGACGCTAAAAGTAGGAGAAACTTCTACTGTCACGACAGAAGAACAAAAAACGACAAACAATGACGAAGCAAAAGACTATCGTTCAGACGATGCTGTAAAAACGCAAAATAAGAATACGATTCAGGAAACAAGCGATGACACCAACGTCAATTCACTACAAAAGCAGACACTCAAAATAGTTAAAAAAATCAGTGCCGACATTGGAAAAATGAAAAGATTGCAAGAGAGAGGATATTGTGTGAATTGTCATGTTTGGGGCCATAGGACCAACAACTGTTGGTACCTTGGGGAAGAAAGTGAAGATCAAAAAGTAAATGAAGAAAATATAACGGCTGGAATGATCCAATCCAATGACCCTAAAGGTCAAATTGTTTCCGAGTTGGTGACAGTTGAAAACTTAAAAATAGACGCAGTTGTTGATACTGGTTCAATGGTATCACTTATTACTGAAAATCTGGCTAGAAAACTGAAATTGAAGATCCATCCTTGGAAAGAACAAGGAATCACGATGATTAATGGCAAAAAAGAAGGGATCGCAGGATACGTTGACATAAATGTGGAAATTGGGAATAGAAAAGTTGTGTGCAAAGCTTTAATATTTTCAATGAAAAACAAGGAATTATTATTGGGTAATGATTTTCTCAGAAATTGGAACAACATAGTCATTTCCTATGAAGAAAAGAAGCCTATGGTTCAGTTAAACGATGGCAACACATTGGCCACAAAATCTAAAAATAACGCAACATGGGTGCCCAAAAGTATCCAATTCAAGAGAATCGTAACATTTCTGCCTTTAATTTTATTTTTAATACTGGCTCTGCTTCCAATGGAAACGAAAGCGATGGAATTGAAAATGTCCAGTGGCGTCGTTTTTAAATTGGAAGGAAAACGTTTCTTTACCGATTCTGAATGGGTAATCGCAACGGACATCAACTTCGACCAACCAGATTCGGTATTCAAATCAACTATTGACTGGCTTGAAAAAAATTTAGCATTGAAAACACCTGATTTAAAAAACGAATTCGGTATATTCAAAATAACGCTAAATGATGCAATCAAATCAAGATCAACGAACGAATTAGCCATAATTAAACAATTATTCGGCCGATACCAGGATTTAAAACAATCTGTTACTATGAATTCTCGAAAAAAAAGGGGAGTGATAGATGGGGGCGGGAAGATCCTAAACTGGCTTTTTGGGACATCGACAAACGAAGATTATGAAAGGGTTAATCGTCGAGTGGATAGTTTATCGACAGAAACTACCTCAATAGTCCACGCCCTAGAAGATCATGCAACGCTCATTAACGAAACTATCTGGGAGGTATATGCAAATGCCGAAACAATTAAAAGGCTTTCAAATTCATGTGCAAAATTAGACGCCCAATTATCAATTATGGAAGATAAAACAACAAACATAATGAAATGGACAGATTTAAATTGGATAGCGTACAGCAAGATGGAGGAAGCATTTCGATCCGTAAGTTTAACAACGAATTGGTTAGCTCAATTTGTAGAAAACTTCGGATTAGGGCTTTCCGTTTTATCAAACGGACATCTTCCGCCTTCTTTATTTCCTCCGGCACAGCTATACCAAGTTATGTTAGAGGTAAAGAAAAGTCTACTCCCTGGCTGGTCTTTGACACCAGCCCTACAATCCGGGGATATGTGGCATGCCTATAAAAATGTCAGGGTTATTACTGCAGCAATACCAAATGGTCTACGCATATTTATAAACCTACCAGTATATGAAACTAATTTCCCATTTTCATTCTATCACGTTATAAGCCTCCCCCGCGCGATAAAAAATGCTACTATGGGAATCCGATATACTCCTTTACCAGACTACTTGGCTATCTCAAGTGATAGACAATCTTTCGTCGAGTTCACATTAGAAGACGCAAGGCCATGTGTAGCCCTCACTCCGACAGTATGTCCAATAGGCAAGGCAATCAACAGAATAGATTCAAAACAAGCCTGTTCAGTAGCCATATTCTTAAATGACGAAGCACGCATACAAAAAGAATGCAAACCTACAGTTACCCAATGGATAGGTCAGGAAACAGTGTATCTTGGCCACAGAAGGTGGTATTTTTCCGCAGCAGAACCACAAACAGTAATAGTAACGTGCCCAAATAAAGAAACCGAGCTGGCTAGCAACTCCATACAATTGCCACCAATTGGAGTTTTCAAAGTTCCTATGACGTGTACAGCACATACGAAAAATTTAGTTTTCCAAGCAGCATTTAAAAAAGATATGATGGCATTGCCCAGAAAAGAGCTCGCTCCGATTATCCAGGACATACCAGTTTACCTTGATAAACTACTAAGTACATCCCAGTCGGAAAAAAAAGAACAACTCGCAGAAACAAAAGAGACAACAATAGACGAAGTCCTACGACGAAATCAACGTGCAAGAAGCCATGCCGGAGAAATAGACAAACGAATCAAAGAGATAGAAGAAGAAGACCAAGAACGGAGGAAGACAAACGACACAAGATATCCATGGGAATTAGCAGGTAAGATCAAAGTAACAGGGAAATATGAAAAATAACTATTATATAAATTCTAATATACAATTGCTAGGCTTGATACCATTGATTATTGCAATGATACTTGCACATTTTATCATAACTCGTACAAAGCAAAAGTACCACTATAAGAAAATAACAGAAAGACTTGAAAAGTTTGAGGCTGACTTTAAAAATTTGGTTGATCAAACTGATGGAGGAATACAACCATAAAGGTAGTTAAACCAAAATCAAGAATGCTATTATTTTGTTTTAAAAACATTTTTAAAAATAGGAATCAACACCAGAACGGAAAAAATGTCGAAAACTGGTCTATGGTACAACTACACAAATGGCTTACTTTAGCAGAATTATATAACATTTATCATTAGTCAGAGGAGTAAAAACCAAAGTTCAATATTTAATCTCTTTATTGCCTAATTGAGCTTTGATACAAGACTTATTAGAAAAATTAGCTATGAACCATATATACAACTATCATGATCTTCTTGCAAAGCTTTAAAATATCTAAAACTAACAAAGAAACCAGGAACATGTTCAGCTACTGCATTTACCCAAACAAAATTTTTTAAATTCAAAACATATTATTGACTATACTAGTTTCTACAATCCATGTATGTACTCAGCCAAAAATATATTATATCAAACATATAAAACATATTCTACTGAATCGGTACTTGTTACGTCATATATGTTGGGGTAAATATGTCTGGGTAATAACTAATAATATCTGATCGAATGGGGTGGAGTCGTGTGGGAGGTATATTGGCATACCATTTCTAATTTCATCCTGAAATGATGTTTATGGATGGATGGATGTTAAAAGGGAGCATACTATGACTTTAACGATACCAAAATTGATCCTTGAACATATCACGGGGAACATGCTAAAAGCTCAAATCATGAAAAATCGATTATTCTATCCAGCCTTCCACAGAGATTCTGGATTTCATGTAACTCACAGACATAAGATAAACACGAGAATAACGGATGACATTAACCCGAGCCGACCGAAATGGTTAATCCATTTACAAAACCAGTTTACTAAAAATTACCCATTTTCTCCATCAGTTAAGCCGAAGAGCAATTTCCGACATTCCAATAAGTTAATAACATACAAAACCAAACCATGTGTCACAAGCATGATACACGCAAGGCACAGCTGATTGATACATACATACAACTAGCGCCACCAGTGTCTTAAATTTTTTCAGTTTTCGCTCAAGGAATATAAATAAAGTACACAGCAAATTTCTGGTTTAAATTATAAATTTAACTCGTGAAATGCGATGTATAATATTCAGTGATGTATGGACAAGAAAAAAAAAATATGATGGGTAATAGAAACATACAGAACAAAACCTAGCTAGTGGGCCTAGGCGTTGTAGCAGGCCAAGATTTCTTATGAAACAACAATTTAAAGCTATGACAGATTCGACGTAGCAACATCCTCAGCACGACATGGCTACCACTCCGAAAAAAGTTTTCGTATCTAGGCTGTGTAAGGAAAGAGAAAAGGACGGCACTGACTCTTCTCCTAAGAAAATTCCCCAGCTCAAAAGTCCTGAGCAAAACTCTGTTCGTTTCGAAAAAATTGAAAATTTAAGAATCGGACAGAGAAAGTAAGTGAGAACATTTAAGATTGCTTATATCTCGATTCCCAATGTCCATTTTTTCCTTTCTCCTTTAGTATCCAACTTAGGGCGAGAGTAATTGCAAAAACTTCAGCCATCGAAAATGAAACTTATGGAAAGCTGTTCAATGTGGTCCTGATGGATGAAACAGGATCTATTCGCTTGGTGTCTTGGGGGTCGCTCAGCCATTCCAAATTCTATGAAGTTTTTCAAGTAAGTAGATATTAAAGAAATCAAATGTTTCTTGACTACATAATTGTTCTTTGTAGATAGGCAAGATTGTAACTCTTAAAAACTTTGCTGTCAAGAGTTCGACCAATCTCCTATACACATGGGTGGCTAACACTTCGCAGCTCTCACTGAACAGGATTTCAGAGGTACGTTAAGATCAGCTTCATATTGTCAATAAAACACTATAGCTACTCTATTTATTGTAGGTTTTGGATTCCACCAATGACTCATCATTGCAAAATGAAGTGATACCACAAAACAGGTTTTATTTCACAAATTTCAAAAACTGCGATGATCTAGGAAAAGTCATAGGTATAACAAAGTAGATGACTAGATATGTCTTGGTCCTTGAGTTGAATTGACACATTTTTTTAGACATCGTAGGCATAGTGTATAAAACTGACGAGCATAAAGTTGGTAATGCCAAGACAAAATATGAGATCCTGCTGATTGATGAAAAAGACGCAATGGTAAAAAAAAAATAGACCTGCATTTTAACTAATTAACTACCTACTTCTTTCTAGGTTACCGTTACTTTGTGGAATGAAATTGGCAACTCGTTTTTAACCAACATTCAGCACCTTGACGACCCAATTGTCGCTTTCGGTGGGCTTAAGCTATCAAGCTTTGTTAGAGAAGATGGAACAATTTTTTTGGATTCGTTCGACGACACCATTATCTCGGTAAACAATGTAGACTTGTGGAAAGTAATTGAAACTAATATCTTAAATTTATATATGACAGATCAATCCGGAATTCAAAGAGACTAATGTGCTACGCAAGTGGCTTAGAAAGAAAACGGAAGCAGTAAAAACAGGAGAAAACTCGGAAGAAAAGAAAAGTAGTGACAATGAATCTTAATTCCATTCCGCGGATTCCTTTTTATTTCACGTTCCACAACTTTTTTTTTCTTTTTTTTTGACGCCCGTGTTCCAAATCACCTGGCTCATTGTTCTGTTTTAATCTAGATTTACTCAGGATACAAATACAAAATGGTTTTGTTCATAATTCAAATATATTTGTTTCTAAACCAATCTGCTCTAGCCCCCAGGGGGAATGGGCATAAAATTTACATTTGAGTATCATATGTTAAAAGGCTTCCGGTCTGCAAATTTTGTTTCAAAATAAGAGAAAACAAAAACCCGAAGGAGTACCTGAACAGGTTCTTGTTTAACATTTATTCTATTTAGCGTGAATTTATCTAACGTTTTTGTCTAACGTGAATGTCAGTTTGAGTGGGTGTGTTGAGTTTAATCTCTTTCTCTGCAAACTTCCTTTTCTTCTTCTCTTTCCTTTTTCCCTCTCTTTCTTTATTACACCTACCTGTTTCCCCTTCTTGCCACCAGATGTCATATGTCTCTCTTCTCTTCTTGTCAAAGTTTCCATTTGTCAAATCTTCTTTGTGTCTCCCTTTTATATCAGACACGCGAGCTGTGTGAATCCCACTGTAAGAATATATTTTTCCTCTGCAATTGCTAACTCGGTATTTACTCTGAATTCCAAAAGAAACACCCTAATATTTACGCATGAAGTCATCTAATATCTGAATATGAAGTCACCTAATATTTACGCATGAAGTCATCTAATATCTGTATGGTTGAGTTTAGATTTGATATTAACAAGTGCATAGCCTTTGAAATGTAACAAACACGAATACCAAACGTCCGTTGTTACAATCCTACTATCCTAGGATACTCCGCAAGCAAAGAACTTGGATTTTTGTGTGTCGTTTTGATTTGATTCTGTCGGTAATGAAACGTTTCCTTCATTTCATCCGAAATCTGCTTTAGGTTGCTTGAATTAGGTGGTAAGCTTTTCATCAAAAGAACCTACATTTATGAAAAAATACAACAAAAATGTAGCCTTTATATCCAGTTTTCTAAATTACTTTCACCATCACCTTGAATTCGATGGTCTCCAACTCCTGTGGTGTCAACTCCTTTGTAGTTGAAAAATAACCCGGTGGAAATTTCCTGTGGGGACGTTTTTCTTGATTCGGTTTTCTTTTCCGGCACTCTGGGTGACTTTTTTGAATTGTTTTCACTGCATTTTCAAGAAACCCGCCTGATTTTGGATGGAAATAATGGGTGTGAATCAGACTTGGTCCATCTCTTATACCTAAAGAAAAAGAATGTGATTAAAAGGAACATAACACTGACGTTGAACAGAAAAAAGCTTACTCAAAGTAGCTCCCAGCTAGCATAGTATATTGGTCATATGTTGGGGAAATAAAATTTACCGACAAAAAATTTATTGGGAAAATAGTTAGAACGAATATTTCCCCAAATAATTTTTGCACCAAAATTTATTGGTTTCTGATAAAATTACCCTACTATGATGTACGTACGTATGTACGATGTCCGTAGGACGTCCATTGGACGCCCCGTCATCCGTTTTTGGTTTATCCGTTTTCTGGCAGATACGAACAGCCTACGGACGTCTATTTTGAATCCTTTTTCGGATGGTCAATCTTGAGATATCCTATAGCTGTGCATCTCGTACGAAAATCGGACTTCTTATTTAATGTTCTTATTTGGACTTTTACTGGACGGGCAATTAGGATCATTTTTGTATCTTTGTTTTTGTACGCAATACGTCCATAGTATGTCCAAGAAGGACCTTAAATGAATATCCTTAACTTATACCGTGATGGACCAGTTTCGGACTTGTTTTTTATGCTTCTCTTTTCACTCGTTTTTATACACGCACCCTCAGAACGCCATTCATTTGTTCAATTTCGTTTATGCGGTAACTAGAATTGTTTTCAAAATAAATTATTCAAAAACTGAAACCAGATAGTTACCGTTGTTATAACGTTTATTGCATTCACACGTGAATTACGGATGATATTGAAACAGACTGTGGTTAACAAGGGGGCACACAAAGTACTGTCCATTACTGGGGATGGTAATAGGAATCCGAAATGATTTACATTTAACTGAAGTTAGGGGAACAGATTCAAGAGTAGTAGACAAGTTCGATACCAATAACTCGTCGATCATAGAAGAAGGCAAGGGGTAAATGTACATGTCTTCTCTTTTCAAAAACCGCCTACCAATTAAATGAATCTGTTCGTGATGTTTAATAATATTTTCAATTACAAACACATCTTTCACGTTTTCAAGGAAAACACAATTCTCTGATTTTGATGTTGATAGTTCAGTGTTCTTGAAACGTTGAGTCTTGTACTGATCAGCCGTTGCGAAGTGTGATAAAATGGGGCCTGAATAATGTATGTTTTCAAGTGTGTATTGCTCGCTAATTGTGCTTGAATTTTGAGAATTTACTTTGCTGGTTCTAGCTGTTTCGATTTCTTGTAACCGTCGCACTTCTTGCTGCAAGGGTTTGCCGCTTTTTCTCAATAGATTTTTCAATTTTCGTAGCTTATTCTCAAACGGAAAAGCGCTAAAGTCATCGAGGCTTCCGTGTTTGCGAACATCGTTCGCCAAGTGAATCAAGTTATGTACGTTGAATGTAACATATTTCCCGCCATACAACTGCGCACCAGTTGTTACGTATAGTTTTAACAAAGATTCTGCATAATCGGCGTAAGTCTGGCATGTATCCCTATTTACAAGAAGTTTAATTGCCACATGAAGCAACATCATATGATTGTACCTTTCAGTGTTTAAGTAAGGCTTATAAGCGACGGGGCAGATGTAAAGCAAATCCAACATCAACTCAGTTGCTTTCCAACGCGGGAGCTCAGGGAGGGGCCTAGGTTTTCTAGCAAAAATTTTAGTAATAAACTCCCCGATTCCAAGTAAATAAGAAGATATTTTGGAAATTTTTTCTTTAGAGAATCTAAGTTTATCGAACTTTCCCCACGCCCATTCCTTTAAGTCTTTTTTCCGAACTCCAATGCATAAAAGATGCATGTAATCTAACGCTATGTCCGCGACAATATCTGCAATCATTTCTTCTACAATTGACTTGACGACCATCCTTGTGATGGTGCTTAGCCTGAAGGCGGTTTCGGAACGAGTCGTCGGTTCTGAGTGGAGCATCAATTTCCGGAAATGTTACACGACCCGCAGTTTTAGCCTGCGTATGGTGAGTTATAACGTTAGTAACCCAAAGTCCTCTAGTGGTACATTTTCTGCAGCCATAGTATGCATTGTGAGTGGTGATGTTGAGCATAAACGTTGTTGCAGGGGCATCGCAACAAATGCAACTAACCACGACTTTGATCATTTTCCCTCGAAATTCAAATCCTACATCCCGCAGTCTGACGACGTCATCTCGAAAGGCAGACAGGAAATCGTTGATGTTGGAAGGTTTTTTCACACCGTGGTATATGCCAGCAACATAGACATCTTCCCAGCCTAGAAAATAGTAGAAAATAAAACTTTTAAATACACCGGAACAATCCTCATCGAAACTGAAAGCGATAATTATTTCCAGTCGTATAAGACATAAAAATATGAAGGGAAGAGTTGAATGAAAAAAGAAATAAACTAATGAATAAAAACCAGATACACGCACCTTGGATTTTAATTAGGATTGGCCAAAAGTCACTGCAGCTGCTATTTGACAACGGGATGCCGTCCACATTAACCAGAATAAGTAAAATATTTGGTATTAATTTTCCAGCGAACTCCATGGCAACAACGGCGTTAAAAAGGATCGCTGCAAGATCAAAATGCTGGTATTTTCCATGTGGCATGTCGACCAGCTTAACTTTTCCTCGTGTTTGTAGGCAGAAATGATAGCTGTGCATCACTATGTAGCCTTTTAAGTAGGTTGCTGACACTGCATCGAGGAATGTTACATTCCACCACCCATTGAACTAAACTCTGTTTTACGTTGACTTTCAAATTCGTCGTCCGCATCAGACTCCTCGCTAGCATCACACTGCCCTTCTTCGCCATAAACTGACCAGTCGAATAAATCGTCTTCGTCGGCTGATTCACTACTGCTGTCAATGTAATGTCACTGTCAGGGGCGTAATTACACTCATCATCCGAACTCACTGGTTGCGGGAAGATCTGATTCGCGCTAACGTCGATTTATGTTATATGTACAATATTAATATTAATATATTGCCTCGATAAGTGATACAGAACTTTTAGAACAATTCATACCATCACTAAGCGCACCATGGTCATCATGCTGCAATTCCAGTGGCAAAGGTTGGGACACGGAATGAATTATGTCATTGGTGTTTCCTTGTGTTGGAAATCCAATCGAAGTTAGGCTCTGGTAGTTAGCAGTGTCAGAGGAAGCAGCTCTAAAAACAAAACGATAAGATTTAGATTTGGTAATTTTACAATGAACATTATGCACAAACCAAAAAGCAATAATTAAAATATCATACCTTTGAAACTCAAGGTCTTCTAATTGTGAGTCCTTCAAAAATTGCTCACATGCCAAGTTGATTCGACGACGTGTTTGGCGAGGGCCGACCTCTTCTTTACGTTTTACTTTGTCTGACGACGATACTGAATTTTGTTGGTAAGACATGATGTTGATTCCAATTTAATCATCAAAGACGCTTTAATCATTTGAAATCAATTAAAATACTTCAAACTGCCTTAATTGATGTATGAACCAGAAAATAACTGAAGCAAAACTTTCACAAACTTAACGTCATCCTTCATTCACTCAAGCACTTCCAAAAAAACATTCCGGTTGTGCTAAACAGCAACCAGAAGTGTTCAAGTATTTTTTCATCTTCGCAATTTTCAATGACATTTACTAGTTTTGAAAATATATAGTTTTGTAAACAAATTTAAATGAATTATCATTTGAATTACATGATATTTCTTAATAGGGGCATAGTCTCGAAACTGAAAATACTTTCACTGCCAAAAATCAATCTTTATTTGTGTTTAGGACGGGGCAGGGTTACCAATAAGGACAGACGAAAAGAATTTAGCCACATTGAGATTTGAGAAGAGTCACACGTGGTTTTCAGTGGTTTTCAACGGTTTTCAACCAGATTGTTAACTCTTGCCGGTTTCGTGAGAAGAGTCATCAGAAATATTGTCTTATAGAGTTTATTGTGTGGTTTTCAGTGGTTTTCAACGCCACATTGAGATTTGAGAAGAGTCACACGTGGTTTTCAGTGGTTTTCAACGGTTTTCAACCAGATTGTTAACTCTTGCCGGTTTCGTGTTAACTTTGGTTTGCCTTGCCTTGTTTAAATATCAAGAGTTTTTCGTTGACACGGTGTATGGTAAGTTCGATCGTTGTATAAGAAATATTGTCTTATAGAGTTTATTGTGTGTTTGGTAACATTGCATTTCGCAAACGTACCACGTTGGCATTAAAGAATCAGGAAGTAACATGCTAATAACTATTTTCTAACCATAGGTAGGCATAATCCGCTCACCATTTCAACATGGCTACATTGACTGTGAGTAAATAAGTGATATTTCAACATGTGTCATAAAAATAGTTCTAACGAGTTACCCAGCTAGCAAGAAAAAAGGTCCTTTATTGGGAAAATATTGGACCAAGAAAGTTTTCTTGGTAAATTATTGGTGAATTCATCTACATGCGCTCCGCTCAGCCAAAAGTTTCAAGAAGATTTCCGTTGTGTTAATTCAGTTTAAAAATATGAAGCTTTTTCATATTTTGACCAAATGGAAAGTTTTGGGATATCACGGGTCGGGGTCACTATACGTAATATCTTACTATGACGCTCCTAATATGTAGGTCAGAATTGACACTTTGATTCACATTTCATAGTATTTTGAACATTTAGTTCATCATATTCGGAAACATACTAATATTGTGTCTTGCGGTAATCAAAATTTTAGACCTAAAAAATGACTTAATCGAGAAAAACTTCTCAACGTTCGAATAAATCTCGAAGGCGCCACGCAGGGGCTTTATTTCAACATGTGTCATAAAAATAGTTCTAACGAGTTACCCAGCTAGCAAGAAAAAAGGTCCTTTATTGGGAAAATATTGGACCAAGAAAGTTTTCTTGGTAAATTATTGGTCCAACAGAGGGCCAAGAAGCCAGGTTTACTGGGTACATATTTGATTTGAAGGTCTTACCTGGAAAGTTTTTACTCGTTGATTTGATCACTTCTCAGCTGGGCCCTATGTTGCTACTGTACCTGACATCTGGACCCATGATGGCAACAAGTGTTGGTATCCCAAGTCAAGGGGTGAAGTAGCTTCAGTCAAGAGAGAAACCCCAAAGCAAAACTGGGATGTTTATTTCTGTGTTATTATAAAGGAGTTCAGTGCGTTCATTTTTCATTTGAGTTATAGGTTATTTATGCAATGACTACAATAACTTCTCCTTTTAAGATTCATATGAGGCATCACGTGCAAGGGAACAACAGGCTACTATTCAATCAGACATCAATTCTGAATTAGATGCCCAGCAAACTGCAGCCATGGGACGAGGACTAAGAAACAGCTGGAGGGCCACCAAAAGATACTTGCCTGATACAGATCCAAGTGAAGTTACTTCAAGTGATGAAAGTTCTGTCGGAATGTATGGGCCCACACAGCCCCAGACATTTGCTACTCCTCAAATTCCGGTTGGATTGGCTGCAAATGTCGTAACTGAAGTATCTTATGCTGCACAACAAAGTGGGCAATGTTACTCGGATTCGGTTGTTGTGACACAGCAAAGTCATGCGTTACCCATGAACTACACATCGACTCCTACTGGGCCACGAGCGGCTGACCAAATTGTCGGTTCTCAGAGTCAGTATGTGCAGCATGGTGGATCGTTGCCCTCCCAGGTCTCACAGTCTGCTTTTCCTTTGAACACAATGGAAACTCAAAATCAGGGTCAACGTTGCGTGTCGGATGGAACTCAACGGATGAATATTCCTGATCCAACAAATGAGATGAATTAAGGTACAAATTCTTGATATATCAATGCTTTTTTTTGCAACATTTTTATTTTAATGCCAGGTTCAAAGGCTGTTGTTGGGAAGCTGGTAAGAGAAGTCCTAAACCTGCAGGAAAACATTTCAAATATGATATTAAAATTGATTTCTATCAAAAATAAAATGGAAAACATGCTTCAACCATCTGCGCCACAAGCTGAAGAACGTGTAGTCGATGAGGAATTCATGGTTGAGCCCCTCAAAGAAATGGAAGACGTAAAAGCACTCGAAAATGCATTATTGGATCCTGATAATTACTACCAACTTGTAACTGACACGTCAATCGCAATCATTGTTACCACCTAATTATTTTTTTAAATTTCTAGGTGGGAATGATTCGTTCTCTGGGAGGTGGTTCAGTTAGCGGCGCTCTTAAGAGAGCTTGGTACGTAGTTTTTTCGATCAAGGTAATGGCTCATGTGAATTGGAGTGGAAAGCCTAATATTAAATTTGCAAAGAAGGGTTTGAAACATTCCATAATTACAAAAGTTGTCTTTGTTAAGTGATGTGTGATTTATTTTGTCTCAAGTTTCTTATACAAGTATTTATATTATAGAAGGGGTGCAATTAGGAGGACGTAAAGCCGACGATTTTAAATTTTAAACCGAAACAAAGAAAATCATGAAGAACATGCCTGAGAAGTACCGTAAAAAATGTGCGGCAGAGAAGGCTGGTGAATTGGAAGCAGTCAATGTGGATGTGTCAGGTTCCTCATCCGGTGCTGGTGTGTAAGAAGTAAACAAGTAAGATTTGTATTGTCCATTTTTCAAATATTTACGTACTAAAACTCCATTATTGAACAATGCAGTAAACAAAGCACTGGGTGAGAATCGGCTCTCATTTGCTTCCAAATTCTGATTGGTTAAAAAGTTTAAGAAAAATGCAAGTCTCGAAAATCCGGAGTCCCTAAGTTATCGTCAAACAAGGTTAAAACCAGGTCTACCTAGTTTGTTGCACCATCGGGATACAACCCATTTTTACAATCGCCATACCACGAAATCGAGTTACCAAAGTTCACATAAGTGTAGGTTGATGTCTTTCGCAGTTGGCCTCTGTTATCAAATTTTGTCAAGGTATATATCATCACGGATTCATTTATGGACATGTTTGAACTCGTCCAATTTTTAAAAATATTCCTGTTTCAGATATAAAACGGAATTCAATTCATTCGAATGATGAAGATGAAAAAATCGCACCCTGCTGATACAAGATTTTCCTTTGTTGCCTAATTGTGCAATGTAAGTAGCGGTAGTTCTGTTCTAGTTGCAAATTCTATTAACTCATAAGCTGCTAATTATGCGTTTGATAATGCAAATTTATTTACAATTTTTTGGGGGACCATTCACTTGAATGTTTTCATTCTTATTTATTTTAGTTGGTGCCCTACAAGTTTGCTCGCAAATTTGTTGGAGTACCGGGATTTGAGCTGACGGTTTGGGAAACGCAGAACGTGGTTTCACTAGTTGACATAGTTTCTGTTTTCTATGGTGGTATGTGTATTTGTGCATCTAGTACTTTGTACTGCCAATCGTGCAAGTAATACAATTACTATTTAAACTGATGTAAGTTTGACTTGTCTAAGTTTATTTGTGGTAGGCCGGTAGCGTTTTGCAAGGTTGAAATTACGTCCGCATATGGACGTATAATGGATACGTGGTCGGGCCTCACTGAAGCGTCCTGTGGACGTCCGTTTATGGACCAATCTAGGATCCGCGATCGTACCAGTATAAAACGTCCTATGGATGTTAATTTTCGTACATCCCATGGACGTCAACTTTGGACGTCATTGGGAGAGGACATAGGGACGTTTAGTAAACACCCGATGGACGTCCACCTCGGATATCCAGCTCAGACAGATAGGACACATTTTGGACATCCTATGGATGGTTGTGTTCTAGTAGGGTATAAACAAGGAATAACATTTCTCCAATATAATTGGTAAAAGAAATAATTAGTTATACGTAGAATTGACTTCACAGCTCTTTCTATTAAGTAACATTATTATTAAGTATTACCGGATGCGGAAATCGAACCCGAGAGCTCTGACGTATGAGTCGGACGTTTAACCGTCCAAAGTTGACGATTTTTTTTTGTAAGGTTCTCTTGGGTGGCGGGAAGTTTTGTCCAAAGTATATTTAGCTACCATAATTACATTATATCTATATCGACCAACTATCGGTTTTTTAAAGGTAAGCTACTTATACAAATCCTCCTGACAGCGTATCACTTGTCACAGAGAGGGCCGCGGTCGTCCCGATAATAAGAAAAAAGTGTAATTTGTTTATAAATTTATTCCCTATTCGATATTTTCAAAAATACAAAATTATTGAATGACTGAGTTTTATTTTTTAATGTGACTTTTAAGTGCTCCTTCAATTAAAATTGCGTTTTCTATCGCGCATAAGTTTTGATCCTCAAATTGCAATTTCTAAATAAAACCAAATCATAAGAAAATTCAAATATTTAGAAATTGAAAAAAATGTATGTTTATAGTGGCATGCGTGTTCCTACTTACTCTGATGACCAGATTCTTAGATTCAAATCCCATGAACAACATAAAAATATTTGGAGGATAATTAAATGCGTAATACACGATCTACGCCATGTGAAAGCGCGCCATCTCGAAGAGGAGTTGTATTATCTTCTCCGACTCTCCGCGATACTTGGACGTCAAAATTGAACTCGAAATGTTGAAGAATGTGGTACCACATTCGGTGGCGATAGCTTTCGCTAACATTGTCTTGCCAGTACCCGGAGGGCCAAACATTAAAACACCTTTACATGGACATCGTACACCCTGTAAAAGAACGGGTTTGCTTAAAACGTCCAAAGCGCATAAAATTGCAAAATCACCCTAAAATAATCCGGTCTGATCCTTGGCAAATAGAGAGCTTCCATCAGTAGATTTTTAGCCTCATCTAAATTAGCTATGTCGGACCAGCGGACATTGAGGTCTTTTTCTACAATGCTTTTTTTCTAAAAGAAACGAGTTTTCTTTGTTTAGAATACTAATTTATAACAAAACCACAACACTTACCAAGCATTTCGGCCAAGTCTTTATCATAACCAGTGGGATCGAATCGGCGCTCCTCCGATGATACTTTGGCTTTCGTGTCTTTAAGTGGTGCCGATTTTCTCGCCCCACTTCCTTTGCCACCATAACGATATTCGACTTTTTTGCCTGCTGCCGTGGCTGCCCCGGGTGGAGCCTTTTCTTTACGACTCGGAGGCGGTGTGGGAACTGTTGTATCGTACTTTTTGTTGACCTGTCTATGTAGAACAGGTGGAGGAGGAGTGGCGGGCGGGCAAACGTAGGGGCCTCCACATGACTTTGTGCTGAGCTGAGGGGATCCCTCGTATGTCTTGTCTGGATTGTATTTTGATTGTTCATCAGCAATATTTTCTGCAGATCCCATAGGACAATCAGTGTGCTTATCCGAGAATGAAGTACCAACAGACAACTTTTTGAGTTGACTCTGAGTTTGAGTGACTGACATTTTCTAACTCTTTAGTCAAATTCTGGTGAATCTGAAAGAGGGAGTACATTACAGGATAAACTAAAGTTTTGACTATAATTAAAAGCCTATCTTACACTCCGCCAATTTTCCTTTAAAGTGGGATCAGTTACAGTTGGTAAGAGCTGGTCGATTTGCTGTATTGCTTCCTGGTAATATTCTACAGAGTCTCCGTAGTTGCCCTCAATGGCTGCTATTTGGGCCAGTCGAGATTGTTCCCAAATACTTTTTGGTGTTGGAGGATATCTGGATGTTTGGACTTCCATACCTATAGGAAAGAATGAAAAGAATAAGCTTGAGTACCTTTTTTGAACTTCACAGCTTTTAAATAAATGTTTTGATAGAAAAAACAATGGTTCTAGCAATTTAATTGTAGCCTAGATGTACAAAAAAGAGGTTTCTAATATGTTCTATTAGTACTTTTCTAATGTAGCCTATTTCAAGAAAATGCTAGTCAGTTAAATAGTTAATCAATCAGAAATGAACTTAATTATCAGGTACATGACTTATTTGAAAAGTAGTAATCCAAAATATTGAAACGAAAGTTTCACTTTTTGCTAGAGTAAATGTCAACAGTCATAACCAAATTGTTAGTAGATGTACTGAAGGCCTTTTCATGCCATCATTAACCCGAAATAACCCGAAAATCAATAAACAAATCCATTACTATTTGCTGATGTTAATTAATTTTAAGAAGTCTGACTTTCAAACCAAACGTTTGAACAGGAAGATAGGAACGAAAAACCCACTCAGACTCAGCTCCCTTCTTTGTTGCCAAGTTTCCCAAAACTAAAATTTCCCTGAAGGACATTTTAACTTTAAATAAAATTTTTGTTTTACCCCAAAAATTTGAGATTTTCATTGAGAATTCAATAAAACTGCGCGCTGGCGCGCAGCGAAAATTAGTAAAATGCCTTTAATAAAAGTCCCTAAAAGTAAAAAATCTAGTCGAATGTCTTTAAAAAAGTCCCTAAAAGTCCAGTCCCGGATTCGTCGCTTTACTATTCCACCGTCCTCGATCTCCCAGTCACTTTTTGTCGTCTCGGGAAGAGGGCAGCGACGAAAGAAATATTCTTATTAGTGTGAAATAAAATTATTAAGATAGACTTGCAGATAACTTGCTCTTGCATTCGCTAAATGGAAGAGGAGGATTGGAGCCGATTTGGAGGATAATTAAATGCGTAATACACGATCTACGATGGATCACGATGGATTGGCAAACATATATAATTGTCCAATATTGAAAAAATATTTATAATAATGATAGACATCAAAATTGGGTAACAAATTGGGGAAACATTACGACAAAAATTATCGGGAGATTGGACGTTGGCCAAAATTAACGGTCCAGTTTTACTCCAATAAGTTGATTGTTGGCCCAATAATATTCTTGGGGGGAAACATTTTCCCAATAAAACCATGCTAGCTGGCAATCACCTGAGTAAAAAAAAAAGAAAACTGTCGAATCCTTTTATCTTTAGGATAGACGTCCCTTTAACTAGACCGTTTTTATAGCCTTCTAACTTACCAAGAATAATTTGAACCTTGTCCTAAAACATCTGGAAAGAGAGAAAATATAAAGTCTTCAGAAGTAAGCAATAAAGCAACATTTACTAACCTGCTTTCCCTTCACTTTATTACGTAGTAAAGTTGGTTGTCCATATAAGTAATTCCAGGTGAGAGTCTACGAGTAATCCAAAGATGTCTAGAACATAAAACAACCATAATATTACAGAATAAAATGTTAACGCACTGTAAAAATTCTCAAGATATACGCAATAATGACATCATCACTATTGGACGCATTCATAGTTTCAACTTCATTAAAGGTTTTTAAAGTCACAATTCAACATAGGGAAGTGTTCATCGTCACTTACATAAGGTAACACGATTAATACGATCAAGTTTTTTAATGTATATAACGAGATTCGGACTCCACAATCTTAAGATGGGAGACTTGGTAAATGCTGTTAACTATTAAGTGGTTTCTACAGAAATGAAAATTCTCACACAAAATTGTGGCACGTATTTCATCAGAGCCATGAAGAAAAACTAACGAAAGAAAAGCAATTTTTTCTTTGTGATTCCAGGAGTACAAATAATCAACCGACCCCAGATCGTAGTTTCTTGCAACTGTATAGTTAGCAGGTTGAAACATTTCCTACCAGAGAAATTCACAGGAACAGCCATTGAACCTATAAATGCTTGTTTCGTTGGTGAGGACTATTGACTTTTCCATTGTTTTTTCTTTTTTGTTCTAAATTACTCTTATCAGTAATGACTAAAACTCTCTGTAGATACAAAATTTTAAAGTGTAAGATAGTTTAATGTGTAGGATAGATAGATATATTACGAAGACTTGCGACACTAAGAGACTAAAATTTTATAGACGTACGTCTGTCGTAAATTGAAAAAGACTAGTAAGGGCCAGGCAAATTCTGCGACGATTTTAGTAGGTAAAAATCAAGAGAACTTAAGATGAACATCTAGACCCCAAAAGTCGCTTTCAATTTCATCGGTGCCATCGGGTAGTTTAAGGAATTTCAATCAGGTTCAATATCTCTTCCTAATTAGGTCGGGACATTTCATTCCAGCACAAGTAGCCGTGTTAAACAGCGATGATTATTGATCCGTGCAAGTTGTTGTGATTCCACAAGCAGAACAGCGTAAAGCCTTCAATTCTTCTTTATCTTGGGTAGCTTCTCATCTTTATAAACATTTCTTAACTTGCCAACCGCCATTGTACTTGGCAACCTGGTTGCTGCATATTGTTCAAACTGCTATTTAAATTTTTGGGAATTTAAATTCCCCGACGCAATAACTGTCAATATTGCACTCCAGGCGAGATGTATTTGAAATGAATTTTATCCTCATGTAAATATAAAAAATCAGCAGTTAGTATTTACAGATCAAATTATCTAATCTTTGAAAAAAACCTTATTCATCATATTTTGATGGTGACTGCCGTAAAGAAGTGGGATCCTTATTACACTAAAAACTGGATCATTGGATCGGCATTCATAGTTTAAAAAAAGAATGTTACCAGTATGTTGTTTTTAAAGTTTTCATTACAACCTATGTTAACACAATACATGTGATTTTGTATTTTTTCGAGTAGGGGAGACTGACGTCGATTGTAAAAAAAAATTTTTTTTATTTTTTTCGACTGCTAGCATTAAAATTTACAAATTTTAAAAAATGCATCAGATAGCTTTTATCGGTGTCTTCCTGTAAGTATGCGAGTTTTTCATGTTCAATCGGAAAAATATGATGTTTTGCATAATTTACGGGTGCAAAAGCTTATTTAGACTTTTTGTTTCCCTAAATATTTGGACTGTTAAATTCGACTCACACTGAACCTTTCCCGTTATATTAGGTTTTATTGCATTGAATCTCTAAATTTAACCCAAATCAATTGTAAAAATGTGTAAATGACATAATTACAAAGCGTTTTGTGTAAAATTTTTGAGTCAAATTCAAACTTTGCTTTGATTGTAGAGATAATAGAACAAATTGACGACCCAAAAATTTTAGTCTGGGGTGACGAAAACGTATTTTCTGATAACTTGGAATGCTTTTAATTAAAGTAGGTGAAATAATACCAGAATTTATACTCAACAAAATGGCTTCATCTTGAATATTTCAGATTTTAAAATCTATTTTTAATGACCGAAACGATTTTTGTTAAAATTTTTTTGTGTTTTAATAACCCCAGTCTCCCCTAGTTGAGGGTCATGCGAATCTCTACTAATAGCTTTTTGAAATGGTTCTTATGTCCACACAATCGTATATCCAAATGAAAAAAAAATTGCTTGGAGAGTTGATTGAAACTTCTTCTCAATTACACGTAACCAAACTTTCGGATATCCAAAAGTCCCCAGATGGTGCTTCAGTTTTGTGAGCCAATTCTTCCTCGAACCCAAGCGCGTACCATACAATCGTGTAAGTTTGCCTATCGTCTGGGCTGAATGTAAACCATATTTGGGCGTTTTTGTTGGAGTTATGGTCAGCCTAGACATCCCGTCTATCGCGATTAGCTACTGCATCAATTTATAACACATTTACATTCTCTTTTTCCATTAGCCCTATTGTTATATTCTAAGAAAATATCTAGATTGTTCTCTTCGCAAAAAAACTGTATTTCTTTTCGTCTTCGTGAGGACGGGCTCTCTCGAGAACCTCTCAAGACAACAACCTTAGACACTCAAACGTAGTTGAGGAGTTTGGAGGGGAAGGGTCAACCGACCGATCAAATTAGGGCTTACAAAAATTAAATTTCTTTACATTAATACCTTGGAATAATTCCGGAAACCGATTTGGGTAGCTTGGCAATAGTAGGTTTCTTTCGTAAGTCCGTGTCGTTTGTTCAACAATCAACGATGGCTCACTACCCTAGAGCCGGTCATCAGTTCAAAAATCAGGTTGATGGGGTTCTTTGAAAAGGGTTCAACGTTCAGAACCGGTTCAATGGACCGGTCAAAACCGCTCATTTCCTCAATCATTTAACCGTGAAAAAACATTTTAACTAAAAAGAATCTTTTGAAATTAAGTGACAACCAACACGACACAATGCTTCCTTAAACGCTACTCTAAAATTCGTAAAGAATATATATTTTTTAGGGAATATGCATGAATATGGGATTTGTAGCCAATCAAGAACTGATTCTATGAGAACGAAACTGCCTACAAAAGACTGCCGCTGGATGCCCAAGGGATCATATGGAATGACTGAGGTGTAATAAGCCTTACAAAGGCTGTCATTGATAAACTTGTATATCCATTTTTTATTTTATCTGAACCCAACTTATATTTTTATTTCTTGTCAGTTTTTGCTTATTGATTTATTGTCCCGATATTGTAATGCTACTATTCCTACATTGATATTTATGGATTGCAACGTTGAACATTTTCACAATAGTGCAACACTGTGCTTCTTTACTTATTTTCACTCTCGCTCTCACCTATTTCAAGTCAAGTTTAATTTCGCCGGCTTGCCGCTATTAAAACCTTTGTGACCACGTTGTCTAGAATGTGTGAAAAGTGAATTGGGATATTCCTTACGTTAAGGTGAGGTTTGTCTTAGTATACTTGATAGAATTTGTTATTGTAGTTGATTTTAAAAATGTATTTTTACGCTAGTACCAACTTTCTTCTCCGATCACCGCCATAGAAGTGTATACTTCCTTTACTATTGTGATTTAAGGTAGTTTTTGTAATTGTTTTCTTGCTTAAGTACGTTCTTCCTTTTTTCTTGCCTAAAATGCCCAAAGAGCGAGAAAAAAACTTTCATCGTAACCGACAAGAGAAAGGCAAAACCGAAAGGCGTAGATTAAGATACGCTGATAATGCTTCGTGATTTGAATTCCGTTGCACCAAACGATTGTGAGGTTAATCTTCATTCCAACTTAAGCGAGGCTTTACTTCCCAATTTAGATGTAGAAAATCTTGTAGTCTGTGCATCTGTTCATGGTGTTAGTGATGTTGTTTGATGATGAGTTTGATGAATTTGTGAAGCTTTTTGATTGCGAAGATGATTTTTTAGACGGTCATGAATGTTGGGTTTTGTCCCCTCGTCGCCCCTATTATCTCAAGCACGCTGGGTTAAGCGGATCTGTTTTCCGCCCGGACGCCGTTGGTATATAGATCCCAACGATGAAGATGACTTAGTTGATTTTAGTTATGAGGACAACGATGTCGTAGTGATGGACAAAGCTCGGCAGCCAGTTAGCGAGTTGGGCCGTACTTCCGGGAGTAAAAAATTTTCATGTAAATGATCTTCTAAGAATCTTATGTACCCACCCATGTCATATTGATTTGCCATGTGACTTGCGAACTTTGATAAGAACACCATGTATAGTAGGAGTTACAAAAGTTGACCTCAACTAAAACTTTGGTGTATTTACTAGGATTGTTGAAAAAAAAGTGTTTGTTGCCGCTATATACTGGATCCGTGGTACTCGTTGCCACCAAAACTTTGTCATCCCCACGATTTTATCGTAAATATCAAAACTATGCAAAAGAGCTTCTATTAACTTTTGTAAGAAAAGAAATTCTATACGTTAATACTTTGGCGAAATTCTAGTTTAACGGGTAGTCTTCGAATCTCGTTTTCTTGGTGCCACGTGCAACGTGCCTCATTTTTCTGCTGTCTGGTTAACAGATATAGACTTTAAGTCTTGGCTTATAAGAAGCCCAAAAGATGTTAAGCAGCCCTTTTGTAGTTTGTGCATTAAACCCCTGAAGGCCAGCAACACTGCTGATCTTAGGAAGCATCAAGCGTCAGAAGCTCACGTGAAAATTGTTAACATGAGAAAAATGCAGTTGGCAGCTAATGACCCATCATCTTCTTTTTCGGAAAGAGCAAAAGAGAAGCAACTTTTACATCGTCAGACAGTAAGCCTCAAGATAGCCTTAAGTGCCATGACAGCCAAAAAGGATCTGCCGATGTCCCACATGGATAGCCTCCCAAACATTTTGAAGGCTCACGTACCTGACTCTAAAGTCATTCAAGGAATGAAATGTGGACGAACAAAAACCACTGGCTTAATCAAATACCTACGTTATTGCTCCTGCTGCCTCTCAAGAACTCCATGAAATCTTAAAGAAAACTACTTTTTCCATTATTGCTGACGAGACCACGGACAGAACAGTCACAAAGTTTCTTGCAATTCTCGTTCGGTACTACTCATTCGAATTTAAAAAGCCAGTTGAAGAGTTCTTTTCCCTTCCTGTCGTAACTGATCAGACGGTGGTTGGCTTAAAAAAACTAATTGTTGATGACCTGGCTAAAGCCGAAGTGCCATTGTCAAACATGATCTGGTTTGCCTCGGACAATGCGAGTGTAATGACGGGCAGGCATGGTGGTTTGGCCACTCTTATCAAGAAAGAAATTCTGTGGCTTACGGTGTTTGGTTGCATTTGCCACTCTTTTGCGTTGTGTGCTGCTGCTGCCTGTGACGTTTTGGACGCAAACATTGTACTATTCGCACACGATGTCTACAACTTTTTGGCATTCAGTTCTAAGAGACAAACCGAATTCAAGGAATGTCAACAGTTTGTGCAAGCTGCTGAGCACATCATTTTTTATCCTAGCAAAACTCGGTGGCTAGTGCTTGAGCAAGTGGTTAAACGGCTGTTGGAACAATGGAAAGCCTTAACACTTTACTTCAATTCGTTTTTCGCAACCAACGTAAATATCATAGTACGTGCATAGTACTCTTATCTGGCTTACTAATTCTTTTTTTCCTTTTTTATAATACGAACCTGGCTTAAAGATATTGTCCAGCCTAAACAATGCTTCGATGCATTTACATTACATGTTTTTAGGCTATATCTTGCCGATGGTTAATCACCTCAATGTGGAATTTCAAAGTGAAGAAGTAGGAATTCACACCTTTCTCGAAACTATTACGACTGAGTTTAAATCGATTCTCGAAAATTTTATAACCTCCCGAGTTTTAAAGTAAAAAAATCCGTTTGAGATTGACGTTGGAAATCCTAGCAACTATAAAGCGATCGAAGATGTCTATGTTGGTGCAAAGGCTAACGTTTTGATAACGCAACTTAACAAAGATAAAGATAACGCATTCGAACCTATTATTTCTGCTTTCCGGCTAAAGGCTCTAGCCTTTTAAATGGAACTAGCCAAACAGATTCAAAAAAGGGTGGACCATAAAGATGAAGTATTGGTTAACCTGGTGTGTCTCGACCCTAAAAAAGCCGTATCTGGAACTATTCCCTCCATATCAGTGATTTATTCAAGATTCGACAAAGTTCTAAATCTCAACGTAGAAGAAGTTGATTCTCAATGGCGTCGTCTTTCAAAACACGAGTCTTTACTTGAAAAGTTTCAAGATGAAGAAAAGAAAAGGCTGAAAAACAAACCCAAGAAGAAAAAACAAAAAGTAATTGAGAAAATTCACAAAGAAAAGGGATGCCAGTTAGTTAGCAGCGGTGCTGACGAATCTATATCGGACCCAGAGAACGATGTTGAAGAATGCTTCAGTGATAAAGATGAAGATGTAGAGGTATCATGCCCAGCTGCGTTTTGGTCGAATGTGGCAACACTAAAAGACGCCAGGAAACGACCTATTTACTCCAGTTTATGTAAATTAATGAATTTGTTAATGTCTTTACCCCTTTCCAGTGCCTCTGCCGAAAGAAAGTTTTCGCATTTAAAGCTTATAAAAAACCCTTTGCGCAATAGGTTGTGTCCGGATACAATAACTTGTATAATGCATATTGATCGTTACGTTCCAGATGTCGAAAAGTGGAAAGTTCCTGACCATTTAGTCAATAATGCCTCTAACTGGCAGAAAATTAAGGAAAAAAAGAAGTAAAGCTTCGTTGGTCTTTTTTGTTTTAAATCGTTGCTTTGTCGTTATTCTCGGTGGTTAAAATTTTGGACAAGACTTGTTATAGTTGCTTGATTAACCGTGCTCAAATTTGTTGCATTTTTCTGATCGAACTACCCAAAATACATTATTTTCCTAGAAAAAAATTTATGGGGACTAAAGATCAACGCAAAAAACCGGGATTTTTTGGGAAATATGGCAACATTCGCCGCTTGGGAATTTTTGGGAATTTCAGCATGTTTGGATGGGAATGACCACCAGAAGAGGGTGGCAACACCGGGCTTGGGCAGCGATGGGTTATATGAGCTTTATATCAATAAAGTTAATGTCCCGAATTTTAATAAGGAAGTCAAACTACAATAGTTAATCCCTATTTAATTATTAAATCAAAACTATTTACAAATATAAAAAAATTACAATGTTGTTGGGAAGACACCCAAATGTTCCCGGGGTTGTTGTCGCCAGTATGTGGTTGTCATATGGAGAAAGCTGTAGCTGGCGTATTCTTCTTGATAAAAAACACTTAGGCATTTGCCCAAGGTTGTTTCCATTTGTACAAGTGTATTGCATTGCCGAAATTGCGGCCGTGTACATTGCATGCGCAGAGAAATCACCACCGTATAGAATTTCATCAATATCCCTATCAATATAGAGCAAGAAATCCCTTAGAGATTTTTAAATTCTTATACAAAAGTCGAAGGCTAACCCCGTCTCCAGTATAAACGGTAGATTTTTAGAAAGAAAGGGGTGAGAAACAGAGAGAAAAGAGTGGCCACCTCACGTTTGTCAACCAAATCATATTAATATGGTATTCCCTAGGGCGTAGATTCCCAAGAGATGTAGATTGTCTAGGGAATTGAAATTAAGATGAGAAAGACTTTTTACGCTTACATCGGACAGAGATGAAAACACACACACAGAGTTTTTCGTGTACTTTCGCAACGATAGCCTAAGAACGAAATCGGACGAACGCTTCACGCTAATTTTTATTTTCGAAAATTTCGTTTTTCGCAAAACATTGGCACTATCTTAAGACCACCTCACATTCCCATCGCAATGGTTTCTTTCTGTTTACATTTTTTCGGCTTTTCCCTTAATGCCCAAATGAAAGGAAATACTAAATCTGCAATGGTAAAAACATCAAATGAAACAAAATTAATCGCGAATCCTCGGGAATTTCAGTTAATTTCGTGAATTGTATCTATTTATTAAGTTGTTTGAATTGAATGTAACATTTATTTCAGCAAACCCCGCAAGTTTTTAAAAAAATTCTCAAATTGGGTCATTTCAAATACGGTTATCTATATTTGTTCTCAAAAATTTTTCTTACTTGATCTTATCCTTGATCCTATACCTATTTTCGGTATTTTAATTTTATCATAAAAAGCGGAAATCATAAAAAATTTAAAAGGTTAAAGAACGATTCTCGGTAATTAACGGCGTTTATTTATTTTATTATATTTCAATAGCGCATTTTCCAACCGAATGATCAAATGCCGCATAAAGTATAGTCTCATAGAATATTTACAAATTGCAAGTTACGTCAACATCTACCAAATAAATGTGCCCTCAGTAGGGACTTGAAATTCTTAAGCTCCTCAGAGGTCTTGATTTTTTCCGGAAGAGAGTTCCACAGCGTCGGGCACATTCGTGAGAATGCGCGGGAGCCGAGGTTGCCAGGTCTGCCAGGTGGAACCGCTAGATCACCAGCGTTAGATGACCTTAGCGCTCGAGCTAAGTTGTAGCGCTGGATAAGGGACGACAAATACGGAGGAGCAAAGCCGTGTAGGCACCGGAAGGCAAGCACCAGTACTTTTAGGTCTATACGTTCTTTGATCGGAAGCCAGCGTAGGGATTTCAGGTGATGAGCAACGGATGTTGCGCGTTTCCCCAAAATCTCGAAGGCGCCACGAAGGGGCTTTATTAATATATAGAAATATATTTATAAGTAAATGAAAACTTACGTGCAATTATTGAAAAACTAGACAACACATCTGACGGGTGCATTTGTTTGCCATTAGAAACCCGTAAGCAGTTGTAAAAGCAGGTTCTATACTTCCAGAAACGTTTGCCGTATGGTTTCAGTTTACCGGGCTTGCTGGGCGGATAGAATTTCGAGGTTGTTTTATATTTGTATGACTTGCATACGTTTTTGTACACCGGGGTTTTCAGTGGATCGTCCATCCCTGTTTTTCTATCAAATATATACTATTAAACTAGAAAATACATGAAAATAAATCAAGCAAACAAGCTTATAAAAAAATATTATTTAAATTTGTTTTGACTGCTAGCATTAAAATTTAAAAATTTTTAAAATTCCTTCAGATAGCTTTTAATATTCAATCGGAAGAATATAATGTTTAGCATAATTTATGAGTGCAAGTTTTCTATCCTGAAAACTTTCTTTAATGTGCTTGCATTGTTGCCGAATCATACTGACGAGTACTAGGGTCTTCTCCAAAGGTTAAACTTGTTGCAAACGCTATTGCAAACACGTCGCAATCGTTCGACCCACTTGTATGTCGTTGACAATATGCGACTCTTTAGGCCATCTATAAGCCTTCAACTCTTACCAACGATGACATGACGGCCAAGGCTTGATGTTTTCCATCTTTAGTAAAATGCATGCTGTCATAAACTACAAGATCATATGTTTTTCCAAAGCCTTTTGCTGCCAACACCCAATGATTGGGACAATACACTACATGGAGCAACTTGGCCTCTCCAGGCGGCGGATAATTAGCAAGAGATGAAAAGATAACGTCCATCAGTCCTCCTATGTTTGAAAATTGTTGCCTCATCATCCATTGAACGGTGTTCATATGATCATCATTCAATCTCAATTTTGGTATCGCGCAATCCCCCAGTGATATATTATCCCAATTTGAGGTATCCTAAAGCATATCAGTGTTCAAGACTCAAAATCTATTTAAATAAAGGATGAGTTAGAAACGATGAGAGACAATTGAGAAATATTATGTTATTACCAGGTCCGATAGTACAAATGAAACATCTAACAAGAAAGATTCATTCACATTCTTCTTCTTCTTTGATTTTTCAACGATCAGCGATACATCATTTGTTATTTTGATGGTTGTAGACGAAAGGAGATTTTCCAGATAATTTGGACTTGGTTTTAATTTTTTTCTTGATGTTGGCTGGAACTGGCTTAATTTTGCTTATCGGCATTGAACTTTCTTTTCGGGGGAAATTGGCGCAACTTTTTTGGTCAAAAGCGATGATGGATTCGATTTTTTATTTGAAAAACATTGAATTGATTTTTTCATATTAATTGTCACTTGAAACTTCCTCTTGTTTAAAGATTAAAAACGATGTTGGACTCGTGCTTCTTCGAACAGGAATTTTTGAAGGGCTTGTAGTAGCCTTTTCGTCGCTTGAAATTGGCGCACTTTTGCCTGTGGAAAGTGATACCGGGCTCTGATTTTTACCAACAAAAATTTTAGAAGGGGTTGTAGTAGCTTTCTTGTCGCTTGAAACTGGCGCACTTTTGTCTGTGGAATGTGATACCGGGCTCTGTCTTTTACGAACGGGAATTTTCGACGGGCTTCTAATAATCCTTTCAATGCTAAAAATTGACGAAGAGCTTGTTGCTTGATCAGCACCAATTTCATTGGACAAATTGGGTATCCTTTTTCAGTTGTTCCTTTAAAAAGTTGTCCTCGTCTTCATTCAGCTGATTTTCTTCATCGACTTGGTCACTCACCATCATTTGGCCAAAATCCATGCCATCGTCCTGTTTTAAGATAACGAAATTTTAGGGTCAATATGAATAATAATGGTAAAGATTAAACAAACTCTTACCTCTTCCTGGTCTTTGTTCTTGTTTTGTAGAGCATTCTTAAGTTTTCCCCGCGTCAGTATCTTGTAAACGTCCCTTCTTTGTTCCTGACCGGTTGTCGGCCTTTTTCTCCATATTAAGCCTCGTTAGGGTACCATTGCCTCTTCTGTTTAGGGACGGTTTAGGCTAAACCGTCCCTTGAAAAGCTGTTCGCAGTATGGTCTAACAGTGGCTATAGCCCTTGATCGAGTAGTCTTTTTTTTAATCTCTGGAACTTGTGTGTGGAGGCACCATGTGGTTGAGCAGTACTTGAACTTGTTCGATAGATTTTACTCATTTTTTTTAAAGGAAAAAGAATATCTTTCTGGACTTGTGAATACCATATCTGATCGAGTGATGTTTTGTGATGTTAATTTGAATATAATTTTTTTTTATTTCCTTGGTTCTCAGTAAAATTAATTCTATCTTGATAGAACGAATACCACCTGTGCTTGGGTGATGGTTTTGAGGCCTATTTGGTAGTACTGCTCATAGCTCAGTGATGTTCAGTTTGACTTTAAAAAAATATATGCTGATTTTATAATGAAAGTTTAAAAAAAGGGGGTTCTTTGCCCAGTGTACCACTCATAATTGAGTGAGGTAAATTTGATTAATATAACCGTAAAAGTGTAAATATTGATTCATCCTGGTCATGGAGTATTGACAAATGTTTGACGGATATTTTTTATGGAGATTTATGCATTTATTGAAAAGAAAGGAAAAAGAGAAAGATGAATGTATTTTTTGTGTGCAGGTCCTCGCTGATGATGGTACGGTTAGCAATAGAGTCCAGATTGACGAATGGAAACAGAAGGATGTCGATGCCTGAACATTCATATACTCGACAATGAAGCCGGAAAAACAAATCACGTTACAAGGATGTACAACAGCCTTTGAAATGTGGGGTCGAATCCTGACAGAGTATGCTGAAGTATAAGCTGAAAATGAACCCTTGTTGTGGGGCCAGTTCTATGCGTGCAAATTTGAAAAAGGTATCTTTCTTTGATGATCGGTTTATTGAACTATGGCTAAATGTGAATACTGTCTGTTGATAGATCAAACCATTATGAACTTTATTGCAAACATTGAGCAAATTGCTGCACAATTAAAAGACATCGGTGCGGTTGTGGATGACAAGCAAATCATGGGGAAGATTCTGTTCTCTTTGCCACCCAGCCTACAATATTTTCTTCCGGCGTGGGACAGTACCCCTCGAGAATTCAAGACCCTGTCTTTTCTCACTAAACGTCTAGTAAAAGAAGAAAACTCGCTGCTCAGGAACAAAGAAAGAAAGGTGGACTCGGTTGATACTGCATTCTATGGAGCGTCTCAGCCACCAGTTCCGGTTCATATGTTGCAAAGTTTGGATGAATTTGGTCAGCCGCAATACGCATACCCTGCTGGAGGATATCCTGGCCTCAGGGAAGGATTTAATGGCCAGAGAGGTCAACGTGAAAGAGGTGCCTACCGTGGAAGAGGCGGATACCATCAGAAGGGGGGCTATCATCCCTACCAAAACAATAACAGAGAAGAACAACAACAGTCTGGGAACTCCTCCAGGGGAGGACATCAGCAGTCCCAAATAACTTGTTACAATTGTGGTGAAACGGGGCACATCAAGCGCAAGTGTCGCCATTTGAAAAGAGAAATGGAGAATCAACAAGCCACAAATCCAAATGATGGGCAACGACAGTCTTACAGTTACAAATCCTCTACATGCTTCGTCGCAAGAAGGTACTCTCGCCCTTCAGAATATTGAACAGTTGGTTGATAGTAACTTATTTAAAAAAAAAGGTCTGTGGACTGGTTTGCGGATTCGGGGGCAACTCAACACATGACGGATCAACGGAATCTACTTATTAATTTTGTTCCGGCTGGCCTGGAGCAATGGAATGTATCTGAAATTGGAGGTACTAACTTGTCGGTACTAGGACAAGGAGATGTGGTCATATCAGCTGTCGTAAACGGGAAAACTCTCGAAGGTACCTTTCTTTGCTCGTTGGGTATAGAACTGAATGACTGAATATATTTTTTTAAAGGAGTGATGAGAGGAGTCCTTCTTGTCGACGGTTTAGGTGCAAACCTGTATTCGATTGGAACAGCCACAGCGACTGGAAAAGAGGTGTTGTTCTCAAATAACACTGTCTCCTTTACGCGGAATGGAGTGACTCTAATGGAAAGAAAACGGGCTGGGAAAACGCTCTATCATCTCAACATCCAGGCAAAGGAGCATCCAATTCAAACTGCGACAGCACTTAAGGCTGTCAAACTCCAACCACTGTCTGTATGGCACCAGCACTTTGGACATGTGAACTGCAGGTCCATCCTGAAAATGGCATCCTTGGGATGTGCCAATGGCCTGGCCCTTTTTAATGACAATCCATCTGCTGTCTGTGAGGGTTGTGTCTTTGGCAAGATGCATCGTTCCACCTTTCAACTTGGACACAAGAGGGCGGTTTTTCCTGGAGAACGTATCCATTCTGATCTCTGTGGCCCCTTCCAGGTGGCAACCCCAAGCGGAAATCGTTTCTTCGCCACTTTTAAAGATGATTACAGCAGCTGGTGTTCAACACGACTTTTGAAAAACAAGTCTGAGTTAGCAAGTGCTCTACAAGATTTTGTTGCCTATGTGAAGAACCAAACTGGCAGAGGAGTTCGAGGTAAAACTTGCTATAAGGGAAGAACGACACCGACTCACATAAAAGTAATTTCGCAAAACTTCCCAAACAATAACAAACGTCCAAGCGCTAAACGCGGTTGCTAAGTTTTTGTGTGACGTATACGTAGAAAATTCGAAAATCCTTAATTGGCTGTCAAAAGTCAACGTCAAAAGTCACGGCGCAGTGATTGAATACGTTTACGTCACCGTATACGTAGAATTTGACGTAAAGTCAATTCAAGTCTATTAAACGTTAACGTCAAACAAAATTAGCTACGATCGGAACATGTAGTCGAAGTTGGCGCAAAAGGCACACATAATGTATGTGTGTGTGAGAAACATCAGAATGTAAAGTTGATGGTTGATGCCTCATGCCGTGGAAATGTTCAGAAATATCTTTTTATGGACAAAATTGTGTCCGACATTAAGGCCCGTGATTGCATGATCAAAAGATGTACCAATTATCCAGGCGTCGTATCCAACTCCTTTGACCTCATATCTTGGATATTGTTGGTGACCGATCCGTTATAAAATACAAAATGTGGGTTTCTACTGATCGAGCTATGTTGGAACACAATGAGTTAAGTGCTACGGATTTCATCGACTGTTTGTCGACTCGAAAAAATTGACTCTTTAACTACGCATCATTTTGTTTCTAAAGAACAGACTATATTATGTCGCGAGTTAAAAGAAAGCTTTTCTGCCACCGAATGTTTAATTCAAGGGGATTACTCTCAAAACTATTCAATGTTCATTCAATACTCAAATCAAGCATCCTTTTTCAACCCCGTAGCTCAAGCAACAATTCATCCTTTTCTGGCATACATCAATCAAGGTGGAAGAGTAAATCCATACAGCCTAGCTGTGATTAGCGATTGGAATGCATAACACGGCCGCAGTCCACACATTCTTACGGTCGATTTTAGCGCCCATAAAGCACATTTCTCCAGAAATCGAAATGGTTAAGTACTTCACAGACGGTGCTGCTTCACAATATAAGAATTACAAGAATTTCGCCAACCTCGCACATCATTTTGCCGACTTCAATCTACGAGCGGAATGGCATTTTGGCAAGGCCCATGCGATGGAATTGGAGGGACAATAAAAAGATTGGTGCACAGAAAAAGCCTCGAGAGTATAAACAATTCGGACTCCGATATTCAAACTGCGCGAGCTTTATTTGAATTCGCAAATACTCAAAGCGTATTTTGTGTCGACTGAAGTCTGAAGAAGTAAAAATGAACGAAGAACAGCTGTTAAAAAAGAGATTCGAAAACGAAAAGAAACTGTCCCTGGAACAAAGTCGTTCCATAAATTTGTTCTAGTTGATACACACACAATTGAAGCATTCGAGTTGTCGAATTCTGGTGGGAAAAAATCGTTTGTTGTTATTAGACGGACGCCGACTGTTGAGCTCATCGACTTCAAGGACCTGTGTGTTCAATCTGTTATCGCTTGTGTTTACGACTGCGAACGGTATTGAGGTACCATAACGGAAAAGAAAAATGAAGAATTCGAAGTAAAAGTTCATTTTTTTCACGCCTATGGATCAGAAGCAGAAGTACAGGGACTCAACATATCTAAAAAGGACGACGTTGCTTAGATGCCGTTAAAGGCCATAATAAAAATTGTAGAAACCTTGAAAAATACGACGTTCCGAGGGCTAACTTTTAAAATAGAAGGAGCGGAACGTGAACAAATTGAGAAGAAATTTTCCGAATTCATGCAAAATGATTCGACGGTTTAAATTTTAAATTTGTATGCATTCTGTCATCACCGCGTCGAAGAAAATACAATTTTTCAACTCAGACTTTGATTTAGGTCAATGTTTACGCGAAGGGATTAGTGTGACCTGGCACTCGCGGCAGAAAGGTGGTAGGGTGAGGAAAGGCGAGACTGCGAGAGGGGCGAAAAAAGGGGGAAAACGGGCAAATTCCTTCAGATTATTATGATTTTATTTAAATTGTTGTGCCGTTATCAAAACGGACACAACCGTCGTTCACATATATATTATACTCCTTTTTTCCTATTACGATATGATAGTTTATATGAAAACTTTTTGGATTAATCTATTTTAGTAGTACTCGACTAGCTTTACACAACGGTGTAAATATTATTAAAGTTCGATTATAGATTTGCAGAGATATTAACTAAAAATGAAAAGGACGCGAAAAAAGGGCCACGGCAAATTCAAAATTTTTATTTTAAAAAAATCTATATCTTGAAAACTAATCATCCAAAAAATTCAAAGTTTGGCAGGTAAATTCATGACGCCCTAATTGATTCACTGTCCAAATTTCATACAAATCGGCCACTTCGCGGCGGTACCGATTTGTCGAATCCGCTTAGATTGGTCCTGCTTCTACCTTGCCGGAGGGTTCTCTTATTGTGACGTAGCTACGCACGGAATTCAAATGGCTGTTCAAAGAAGATTTCTTTAATGATTTCATTATTGCTTGTATATAATGGGTAAAAATATGTATACTAATGGGAACTGAAAGAAGATGTAAATTGAATTTGTATGAAGAATCAGTACACGGCTATATTTATTTACTTTTCACATGCATAAATTTAAATTTCAAAGTAAACATTTTTTGTACCGCGGCCGTATAACAATTCTAACAGACATAATTTTTTGCATGAGGGCTTACAATTCATTTTACTAGCAAAAATTTATTTTTAGCGGAAGTGAGGGAGAGGGTAAGAAAATGCATAAGAACATAAATCCTTCCATCACCTTTTCCCTTGCTAAATTTTTCAAAAATTGGTAGAGTTTCAAATCAGTCGGTTGCAGAGTTGAAAACGTCGAGCATACCGATTATAGGGGTCGAATTCAAGAATGGTATACCGATGTCACATATTAATTGTCCAAATTTTTCAAACAAAACTACTGACGTGAGGTAGCATAATTTGCCGTCTAGCCACGTAATAAGTGAAGAATGGCTAAGAATAATTGACGCCAACGGTGGATTTAAAAAAATTAACAAAATCCGAAATCACGACAACACGATTGTATGCAGTCAACACTATGAAGCACACAGCCTGATTTATTCAATCTCAGAATATAGGAAAAGGTTGAGTCCAACAGCACGGCCAAGTATCTTCCCTTTGGCCCCGCTCCACAAAAAGCTGAAACTCAATTTTGGTACTACTATTATATCTTTTCTCAATAAGTATATGTAATAAGGTCTCGCGCTGTTCTCGTTGGTATTGTTCGGTAGATCAACCAACAATCGGAATCAGATGTTATGGAAGTTGAAGTCACTGGCACTGAGACGAATGCAGAGACAAATGCGGAGACAAGTGTGATCGAACAAGCAGAACAAACGCCAGATATAGTGAACGACAGGGACGAATCTAGGAAATCTGGAGCCAAGAAGGTTGCCTATAAGAGGGACAAATACAAACAAAAAACAATAAAATCAGGCATTCCCCCGTACAAGAAAATCAAATTATAAAACTAAAACAAGTGCTTAAGAATAAATGATCAGTCATTAAAAACTTAAGATCACGTTTGACAACGACAAACAGGAATGTCAGAAAACTTGAAATGGAAGAGGAAGATATTAGCAAGGTGGACAAGACAATCTTAGGCAACATAGTTGAACTATCAGAGGGGGGAGAAAGATGGAGATGCCTACGCCTCCATAATGATCGACCAGGTTTGTACTAAATCAAGTTATTCCTCCTAAACGATTACGTTTAAAATGTTTATACTCACACGAAGCTGAAAAACTACGGAAAACTCCAAGGGACCAGGTGGGGCCAGACTACCATCAAGAATTGTATCATCATATAGGCCCGAAGCTCTCCATATTACAAGTATATTCGCAAATCCAAAATCGTCCACTTTACGGCACCTTCAACACTTCGGGCCTACACCGGCAAATCAACAGGCACGTTGGTTTTACCAAGCTGGTTGAACAACGATTTCGAATGGAAGCGAGCCATCTCAGTCCTATCGAGAAGATATGAAGTCTTTAAGTGGATGAATCTACATATAAGTCGAAAAAATATATTAAAAATCTGGAAAGGTTTATTGGAAGATTCGAAATGGGTGGAATACCTCGATCTGCTTACGACATAAATTGTTTATCGAATAAGGTGTTGGCATATGTCTTCTCCGGCCTCATCACGCGGTTCAAAATTTGCGTGGCAATTTTTTCTGGTGAACAAGCTCACCGCCGACCAACATAAAGATCCATGTGATCGAGCGATTGGAGTCTTCAGAGTTTTTAGTGGTTCTGCTAGTTACAGAAAACCTATTGACGAATGTAAAAGATTTTAAAGACATGTACGGCGGTACATTAAACCATGGTGTACCGAATCCAGTGGACAGACGAGCAGACGATTAAAAAAATCCCACCTTCTTCCTGCCACTTTTTCTAAGCTTTGACCCCATTCACAGGATGAAAAATGCTAGAAACCAGTTCATCGAACGACTTCCGTTTTAAGAGGGACAAAGGTGTCCTTCAGCCTGATTAATTCATCACAGCCGCAATATTAATGCATCACGACAGCAAGGAAGAGGGATTCGAATATGTTGAAGGGACAGTCGAATTTGTAGAAAATCTTCACACATGGTTCGCACTTCACGATATTTCTAACACAAACGATGCGTCAGAAAGCGAATTCCGGACAAAATGCAGTTTACGTCACTTGACGATTATAGACTCCAATGGCTAGAAAATTATTTTCTTGACCACATGAAATGGGATGAAGTGACATACCTCAAAAAGCAGATGCCATCCTCAAGAAGAAAGGTAGCAGTGAGCAAACAAATGCTATAAACAAACAAGCTTTCACGAAGGAGACCTGCGAAGCCTCGCTCTTTACAACTTTGTCTATAGTTACTGCCCAGCCAGCAAGAATAAAGGCCCTTTATTGGGAAAATGTTGGACCGAGAAAATTTTCTTGGTAAATTATTGGTCCAACAGAGGACAAAGAAGTTATGTTTACTGGGTGCTGTATGATATATGCTGGATCTCGGATTTACCTCCCTGCTTACCAGAAGGTTTTCGAGTGATGACATCGGGATGTTCTTTGGTGCAGTCCGCCAGATCATGGGTGGCAATTTCCAAGGGGATGCATACAATTTCAATACCTCCTGGGAAAGGATTCTGCAATCGAATCTTCTGTAATCGCATGCAATTCAATGTCATCTAATGGCATCCTACATAGAGAAAGAAAAAGGGATTATGAACTGGTTCGTACCAGAACGTTGGCCAAAAAGAGGGCCAAAAATCAGATGATATTTTGACCTTCAACTTTCCTCCTTGTTCTCAATGAGTTGACTACAGCTCCAGGTTACATGATTCCTGCTAAAAAGATAAAAACATGTTTCAATTTTTAAATAGTTATTCCTCAAAGCGATGCTGCACGAGTCGCCTACCCTGGAGGATATTGCCTCTTCATATTGAAGGAATGGGGGTTCTGTGGAGGGTGCATAATCTCCAGCAGCCAAAGTCAATGAAGCCGGTGCTTTGCCTAATAAGAAACCAAGGTAGAAACTTTCATTAACATTGAAGGTGCAACACATAAAATTTTTACCATACATGTAGATCGAGGGGATCTACATTGTATCCACGTGATGAGCTAATTTCTCGTCTTCGGACAATTCTAAGCTTCGTCGCAGCAATCACTTCAGGGTGTTAATCTACCAAACAAAAATCGTAGAATGCTTTCTCTACAACAGTAACTTTTAATTTGCATGCCACTTTCCTAACTAAAAAAACATCAAAAGATGAGTTAGACATGTTTTGAAGAAATTCACTTATTTTGTTTAATAAAAATTGGTTCTATTTATTATAACTAGCCGGGAATATTCACATTTTTTCAAAAACAGCACGTCCGTTAAGAGGTACAGTTGGTAGAACCGCCTGGACACCATAACTCACGATTGAAAGACGACGACCATTGCCGTTCGGTAGTAGTAATTCGTGATTTTACCATTGGTTGCGCTAGCTCTCAGACAAAACTTACGCAACAATACAGGGAGATAGGGAGTACTTCCATGGCCTACTGTAACACAAGGCCGGGCTACTTGGCCCGGCCAACCTTATGTAAGCGTGTTTACGACCAGTCTCTATTTTGTGGCCAACTAGCGCGTAGTGGTGAACGCGAGTACTTATGTTGTTAGTGCTAATGTATAGAGGGCAGTGCCTGATTTGTTTTGGTTTCGCCTTATTGTCTGTCGTCGTTAATTCTCCTACGATCCGTCACCACCGGCAGCAGAAGACCAAACCAGACCAAACTATCCAACATCCAACATCTCGTCGTGTGGAAGTGTCAGCAAAAGATTTAACAACAAAATCTAAGGTATTTGTTTCTTAGAGTTTATTTCGCAAGTACGTTTAGAGCAAGAGCCCATCGGGTTTATACTACGTGAAACTTATAAGTGGTAGGTTTGGGATCTTTGACTAGGGGAATGGATCGCGTCTCACAGTTGCCTAGTCTGTCAAGCCCCCTGGCGGCCGTTTGGCGTCGGCGTCGGCGTCGATTTTCCAAAAAGGGTCGAAAAACTCGTGAAGCTTATAAGTCATAAACTTTACATATTCTGATAGAGAATAAAAAGCTCTATTCAATGAACCCAAATCTGACCAATTTGCTTGGGCCAAACCAGAAATCTGACGCATTTTGTAAAAATGTAAAAAAAAAATTTTCTTGCAATTTTTTAAACTTAACACCATTCGATAGATCTTGACGAGACAAATCGAATGGTATAAAGCAAAGTTCATATAAAAAATCGGGAAGCCTAGATTTTGTGGTTTTAAAGTTAAATTTTTGAGGGGGGGGGGGGGGTCATGCGCTACGCCATCTCTCTAGCGCAGGAATAGGGACGTAGAAGTATAGGACGTAAGGTAAATGACCATAGAAATGACCATAGAAGTAACAACCCATTTTTGTATGAGATTTTTAGTGTTAAATGAAAAAAGTCAGAATATAATCTTAAAATATGCAGGTTACCCTTCACCGAACATACAAAATTTACCCACACAAAAATGCATCTATTGGCCGTCAATTGAAATCCACTACTAGGAGATAGCAAAATGCCTGCTATTAGTTTTCTTTCTGGTACGTAATCACGAGGATCACCATGAAGGAAACAACGGTGTATCTACATGAGCCTTACCCTATCATTTTACGACAAACCTAAGCTTTCCGATCATTTACAAGTTTTTCATAAGTTCGACGCTGTGTATAAGCTGTAGGCCTACAGTATCAAATTTCATTTTAAGGATCTATTTTTTGCATCCCCTTTCGAGTTCTATGACGAGACGATTTACCCATTTTCTTCTTTGCGCTCGTTATGTAATTGGCCGCATAGTTGTTGCCAACCTGGTCTATTAAGGTGTTACACGGCCCTGGAGCCGCGTCGTGCTGGTACTTGACGGAATCACTAATGTTTCATTGCGAAAGATCTGCGTTGCGGCCGCTTCGATCCATCATGACAGCCTCCGTGGCTCATGTGGTCGCACGACGAGAAGACCTCAGGCCGGAATGTCCCAAGAATGCAACGTTTCGAAATAATAGTGCTAAGTAAAAGTGGAAAAAGTCAATAAGTATGCGAATGCGGGCTATTTAGTACATAACAAATTTGCTGTCGCATGTTGCTTAAGGCCTTATAAAACGTGTCTGAATATATTCTAAGTTAAGATGCGCTTAGACAAAAATGATTTAACCTTAAGAACATACTGCAAAGCCCGCCACAAGCTTACTTATGACTAACAGGCGTTTCACGGAATAGGCTACTTGTTACTCCCATTCTGACAGGTGATGTGTAAATTTTCTTTCAACTGTAGAACTCTTGGCACTTATTCTTTATTTTTTGTATTAATTAACTTTTCATTCGATGATTTCAAAACCTACATTAAAACGAAAAAGGATCTGTCGTAACTTGCAGACAAGACGGATGACGTGAAATTAATCTAGTAAATCGTGTGATAAAGACGATAGCCATATCTGACCAGATATAGATTATATCTTAGTTTTTTTTTAACCAGCAATTCAAGAAAACAATTAGTGTTATCACGGCTTTCTAAACCTACGGCTTTGATTTCAAATTATGATTTTCCTAATTAAACGAATGTATGTCCTTTTCTGGATTGGATTCGGTTCAGAGGATTTAATTATTGAAACATAGGTACCCTTTAAATTGTCAGTAGTCCTCAAATAAAGTGTCATATTTCCAACTTGGTCCAAAGAATTCGAAAAGAACTGGAGTCATTGAAAAAGGGTTGCATCTTCTATGGTCAGTTACCTTCTACGTCCCTATTCCTGCGCTAGAGAGATGGCGTAGCGCATGACCCCCCCCCCCCTCAAAAATTTAACTTTAAAACCACAAAATCTAGGCTTCCCGATTTTTTATATGAACTTTGCTTTATACCATTCGATTTGTCTCGTCAAGATCTATCGAATGGTGTTAAGTTTAAAAAATTGCAAGAAATTTTTTTTTTTACATTTTTACAAAATGCGTCAGATTTCTGGTTTGGCCCAAGCAAATTGGTCAGATTTGGGTTCATTGAATAGAGCTTTTTATTCTCTATCAGAATATGTAAAGTTTATGACTTATAAGCTTCACGAGTTTTTCGACCCTTTTTGGAAAATCGACGCCGACGCCGACGCCAAACGCTTGACAGACTAGGCAACTGTGAGACGCGATCCATTCCCCTAGTCAAAGATCCCAAACCTACCACTTATAAGTTTCACGTAGTATAAACCCGATGGGCTCTTGGACTAGTTGGAAGTGGACACAGTGGCACTTGAATGTGAACCTTTTTGGACTGTTTGAGTTTTTCTTGATACTGTTGTTTCTAAATTCAGATATTTTCGATTGCTTGCCTTGTTCTTTTGGATGATTATCGTCTTAGCAGTCTAATGTCAGTGTTGTTGTCACAGTAGTTTGTTAGCATAGGTGATATAAATTTCCAAAGTATCATTATAACTATATTTTAGTTATGCCTTGCAGATTTTGGAGCTCTTGACCCACGGTCACAAAAAAATGCAGAACAACAAACCAGATGTGGAGTCTAGTATGTCACAAGTGCATCCAAAATCTTCTAAGAGGAAATCAACTAAGGCAAGACTGTAGTAACAAAACTGTAAACAGTTCGTATTCTTCTAGTCAAATCTTCTGATGGTTCCAACAATCCCCCTCTATCTAAGCTTAGAAAGATATGTATATAAAAGAATATTTAGTGTAATGAATTTTTTACCCAGGTAGAAATTTTACCACGTAATTTACTATAAAGTAAACTACGTAGTAAAATTACGTAGTAACTACGCCAATTTATTACGTCCGTAATAAGTGGTTCACTATGTAGTTAACCACGTAGTAACATAAAAAGACAAAATGTTTACCCACGACTTGACTTGGGCCGTATAAGGCATGAGAAAAATATGAATAGAATCTGGTCGATGTAAAATCACTTATGGGTCGCTCCACATGAAATCATCCAATCGAGGTTGCTGATGAAATTCCGATTTGCGATTTTTTAGCTTAATCGATTCCTTATAGTTAGAAACTAATGTGTCTAAAAGGAATTTGCTGGAAAAAATCCGTACGGTCGTGGTAGCGCGTCAAAGTTTGCGTTTTTTCGAAAATCGTGTTTTTAGGGTATTATCTTAATTTTAATATGGCGCGGTCAAGTTTCTTAAAATTGGAAATGTGATTACTCAGACATGTTTCTATAATGTTAAACTCAATTTACAAATCAATATTTTGAAAAACTGTAATGGCGCCCCCAGGCGGGGAAAGCGCGCATCAGCGCTATACTTTTGGATTTTAATATTCTTTTTCGACCTTAAGAAAACCAAATATTTTGATTTAGGGAACACAAAAAATTAGTCTGATATCCCAGTTCTATACTCCAAAAGTTTCAAAGGTCTAGTAGTTACCAAAAAATAGGTATAAAAACTCAAAGTTGAAAAAACGGCGTTTTTGCTGAAAATTGGATTTTTTCAAAAATTTATACCCAAATACACTTTCCTCAAATTTTCTTTAAACTCGCAGGGTAGATTCCTTATGATAAGGAAAACAAAATAAAAAAATAAAAAAAGTGATACAACTTTTCGTTTGGGTCTGGCACCGCTTTATTCACTTCCTCTTTTTGAATTCCTTTTCTATGTTGCTAATCACGTCTTGGGTAAAACCATATGGGCCGCATGACCTTGGCGTTCGACTGCGAGCAACGGGTGCCTGAATTTTGATGATTACTTGGTCCAAAGGAAAAAAAATCTCTTCAACCTCGTTGGCCAGGTGTAAAATAGCGATCTTCCATTAGGCTTCATAAGCTTGACATTAACCCCTTCTTCGCTTTGAACATCTAATATTTGTCCAACTGCCCAAGAACAATCAAAAATACATGCAACAGTCATCCACAAACAAATCGTATGCGGAAACTTGAGTTAAAACGGGAGAAGGTATTACAGTAATAATCTTGGCAGGAATTTTGCTTAGGGTGTTGGAAATCCGCGAAACTTTTAGAATTCCATTTGATACCGGAATAAAGGAATGAAGTTTATGGGTGTAGATACACCTTGGAGAGAAGCTCGTCGCACTAATCTTTTCGTAATTCCACCGATTCCGTCCCCCGAGTTTTTCCCATGACATGTAGCGAAGAAATGCCACTCAATCGCGACTCCAAAATCCGATGAAAAGGTGGAAACGTTGGCAATATTGAAACGGTTTTTATAGTTATTCGGACCTCCATCACTCCACGCAATCAATTTTTCCAAATTTGGAATGAGCTTTGACTTCCTTGACTAATTCTTGTAAAAAAGAATTAACTGCCGCTCGAGTCATGACGTAAATCTTCGGAGACAAAACAGAAACTTTTGCAATTTAGTTCGCCATCCTTTAAGAAGTAAATAACAGTCGGGTGTAGAGTGCATTGATCGTTGTTCCAGTGCTGCCCCTGGACTGCGTCTTGTTCAATGAAAGAGTAATTTTCTGCAAAATCCAGAACAAAAAGGCACTGTTTTGTCTTCAAAGACGACTTCATATTCTTGAAAGTTTCTGATTGGCTGCGAGCTGTAAAATGATGGGCACAAAGTTTTTGCAGTTCGTTAACTAGCTGTTCAGCGCGTTCATCCGTAGGTTGCTCAATGTTTACTATTGTAGTTCGGTCGACGGTGGTCCATTGCTTGTAAGAAACAGTTTCGTATTCATCGAGCTTATTCTCTATGAATTCCTATAAAGTTTTTAGATCGGGACATTTTTGACACCTTTCATTCTCAACTTGATGTAGCATACATGTTTCACTCTCCATAGAACATACGAGGAAGTTCATCAATTCTTTATAGTCGCCCAGTCCTGCTCCTTCAACCATGAGTTTGGGATTTTGATGGTGAATGCAGACACAAACGTTGTGCGATCCCGAATTGTCTGCTGTTACTACCCATTTTGGTCGCAGCATACAGAATTTCGACAAACCAATTTTCATTTGTGGATGTTCTAGATGAAAAAGTTGGTGCGCTTCGGACAGATTGTAGAGAAGAAGACGCCTGCCTTTTCGTTCAATAATCCCATCGGTTTTGATCGTTTTATAGTCCTTCATTCCAGCTGTTTGACGGCTGATCTCAGAATCTTCAAAAAATTCTTGAACTGCTAAAATAACGGATTCTGGAATTCGTTTTCCTGAATTTTTCGGTGTAACTTTCGGAAGAATTCCCTGTTCTTCCGTCATTTGTCTTGATGATCGAACCAAATGTTCAGAAACATCAAAATGATTCGCGACCCAGTCGCGCGAACGAATGCCAGGGCCGGGGGCTAAGGACAACAACTGTTTTTTCTCTGCGCAAGACTTCGCGCTTTCAATTTTTTTCTTTAAATCAGACATAAGTTCGTGATGTGCTCGCGCACTTAGCTCCAGCTCAACAAGAGACTGTGAGAAATGACTTTCCAGACTGGTGTTTAAAAGACAAGCTGCTGAAACCTCGCCATAAACGGCCGTGCCAAGAGATAGACACTTTCTTTTGCTGTATTGCACCCGTTGTTCTTGATTTAGTTTGTTGATATCTTGGCGATTCACCCAAAGCATTGGTGATTACATCAAGGCGATTGTGAGACACGGTCAATAGTTCTTCGATTTGATGAGAATTTTGACTGAGAACAATCTATTGGCTCGATAAAACTTCCTGACTGGATTCACTATTGTCATCATGGTCATCGACACAAAGAAGAGATTGAAATTCATTCTCAACTTTCTGGAAGCACTGGTCACATCCCAGCTAGCATTAATTCTTGGTCCTCTATTGGACCAATATTTTACCAAGAAGATTTTCTTGGTCCAAGATTTCCCCAATAAAAGGCCTTTATTCTTGCTGGCTGGGATAGATGTCGTCCAGGTATAAGAGGAATTTTCTCAGACAATTTTAACGCATGCTGAATGGTTATGATGTGAATTCCTGAAACTAATAAAAAATATATTTAGCAAACCTAATTTTATTTGTAGAACAGTTCTAGCTGACTAACCGCTGCGAGATAGCCCATGAAAAGAAAAAGGATTGCTGCAATCCCATGTCATTGAGGGATACGTTTTTATTTCTTCTCGTACTACCTGATGACATTTCAAGCAAAGTTTTTCCCTGGGACAAGTCTTTGGGATCCTAAGTAGCTTCTGGAGAGTTCCAAAGTTATTTGCCGTGCACCTGAAAGTCACAAAGAGTAGTTAAGTTAAAAAAACTTGGTGTCGTAGACTTATGTTTCACTTTGTGTACATACCTTTATATTTTGATTCATGAAGACCAAGTGGATTACAGCAATCTCCGGCGTCAAAAAAAGAATCAGTAGAGACGAAGTATTTCATATGATGAAAACAAATAGTGGATTCCTTTTCAGAATGTGTAAGCTGATTTCACTCCGTAACATCAACACTTCGATTTCGTCGAGACTTAAATCGCTTAAAATGTGCAATAGGCCTACTTTTTTCGTAAAAGTAGGCCTCGACCCACCCGTCGAAAGACGGTTGTTTCAAAAATCACGTAAACAAGACGACGTTTGGTTTTGCGGCGGTGCCAGACCCAAACGAAAAGTTGTATCATTTTTTTTATTTTTTTATTTTGTTGTCCTTATCATAAGGAATCTACCCTGAGAGTTTAAAGAAAATTTGAGGATAGTGTATTTGGGTATAAATTTTTGAAAAAGTCAAATTTTCACCGAAAATGACGTTTTTTTCAACTTTGAGATTTTATACCATTTTTTGGTAACTACTAGACCTATGAAACTTTTGGAGTATAAAATGGGGATATCAGACTTATTATTTGTATTACCCAAATCAAAATATTTGGTTTCCATAAGGTCGGAAAAAAATTAAAATCCAAATTTTTAGCGCTGATGCGCGCTTTCCCCGCCTGGGGGCGACATCACAGATTTTCAAAATATTGACTTCTAAATTAGGTTTAACATTATAGAGACCTTTTTAGCTAATTACATTTTCAATTTTAAGAAATTTGGCCGCGCCAAATTAAAATTAAGATAATACCCTAAAAACACGATTTTCGAAAAAGCGCAAACTTTTACGCGCTACCACGCCAGTAAAGATTTTTTCCAGCAAATTCCTTTTAGGCACATTGTATTCTAACTATAAGGAATCGATTAAGCTAAAAAATCGCAAATCGGAATTTCATCAGCAACCTCGATTGGATGATTTCATGTGGAGCGACCCTTATTAGCTTTCTTTGCGAACAAAGTTTTAATTTTTTTTTGCTCCGTTGTTTAATTTGAATCGGATTGCCGTCCGGATATCGTTTGGTTTGCATTTATCGTACAGATTCTGTGCGATTGTTATAAATACATGAACGGATGAGAATGATGTAATATAATTTTTAATAAATTATCATATTCATATCTATCATTTCAAGGACATACTCCTCCTTCATAGCTTCCTTACCACACACAGAAACTTTATCGGTTATTGTGTGGGTAGCCATATAACGTGTAGTACAAATTTTGTTCATCAAAGTCTTGCCCAGTAAACATTACTTCTTGGTCCTCTGTCGGACCAATAATTCACCAAGAATATTTTCTTGGTCCAACATTCTCCCAATAAAAGGCCTTTATTCTTGCTGGCTGGTTGACGAACAAGGACAGGGTTAAATTCTTCAGAATAGTCGACAATAACTCTTTTGTTATTTTTTGGGGATTTTCGACGTGTTCACAGTTTTGAATCTGTTAAGGATCTTTAGGTTCGTCCTTTTTTTCAACTTGTTGTTGTTCTTGAGCGGCTTGACATCAGCGGGTTTGGAAGAAGCGGTTCAGAGTCTTGTAAGGACTTGAGGAGGAGGATAAGTGTGTATCGACTCCAAACGGGATAAAGCTGGAGAGCAATTACAAAAATAACAGTTGATGTCCATTTTCAAAGAGTAGAAGTATTAAAAGACATACTTTCCCAGAACTCTTTTTGAACTTTTTTTCAGCAATTAAATTTTATCCAGCAGTATGTCGCATTTCACACAAGTTATTGACGTTAACAACCGCAGGCTTTGTTTCCTAAAACAGCGAAGGACGATATAGATTTATACTATGTAACGTTGTAACACAATGAAGCATTCTACCTTAGGAGACACGATGATGGTTGCTGCTTTGATTGCATCTAACGTCTCTTTACTTTCCTTATTTACCTCGGCTAGTTTCTTCTCAGACTCGTCAATAGTAGAACTTTTTACAGCTTCCATCTGACGCCATGACATGCAGATATATAAAAAGACACGTCAAGATATAAATCATGCACCTTCAGTAAAAAAACAATTCTGCTGAAAAATCTGTGTTGATGAACCACTTGTACCTGCTTCAATCATAGTATCAACCTTCACCTCCTTTTCATCAATCTTATTGTTGAATTGTTGGACGACTGACAGCATGGCCTCGTTCTTCTTTTTAACAATCTCTTTCTTTGAAATCTTTTCGTCGTCTTCTACCTCCGTTTTTGAAACTTCAGGATCAGCATTTTCTTTGCTACGCCTTGTTTTCTTGGTTTGTTGATGTTGCTTGGTCTTCTCTGTTATTGTCCTCTTTCTGCTGCACTTCGATAGTGATGATGGTTCTGCAAGCAACATAGGATTTTCTCTTACTGCGATAATGTATTCCAAATCAATTTCTAGATGTGTATATTTTTTCACCTAGTTATTAACGATCTTTGCATCATCTAGTTTGTATGAGCCGTTTCGACTGTCATTGTTGAATGGTGATGGATATTTGTGAAGTTTGTCGATGCATTCAAAGCATATCCCTTCATCCGTTTCCCTTTCCATTATGACTCGCAGAATGTATCCACGCAGGTAAGTAATTGATGCATTCTCCTCTGGGCTTAATGATGGACCGCGATCTGAAAGGTAACGAAAATTTTTAATGCATTTGGATAAGGTAACAAGTTTAACTACTCACAAGTTTGTTTTTCTAGATCAGAGAGGAGGGCCACTGTTTCATTCGGTAGACCACTCAAAACGTCTTCAGCACGCTTTTGTGGGTGCACCACTTTTATTGATTGAGGTTGTATAAGCTCTTGCCTCTTCGCTTTTTTTGTCTGTCTCAAGAGATACATTGCAGTCAATCAATACGTAGCATATCTCAGTGCGAAGTACTTTCTCAACGCCTTCCACCGCAGATTTTGCATCCATATTATAGTTCCCTCCATTGGCGTAGTGAACTAAACAAACGTTCGATGTTTTCACTAGTAAATTTACGCGTGAGTACAAAATCCAGGCCGGTACTTTGAAGGTACGGAATGTTACTAACTGTAGTCGTAGTTAGTTGTATAATTGCTTGACATGTTTCCGCAGTGAGGAACTGATTCGCTTTGGCATTTTTTTCCATTGCTCCAACCAAGGAAGAAATGTCTCGAAGCCATTTTAGACACAAATCTCTTGGATGAGAGAACGGCATTTTATTTGGCAGGCGTTGTCTTGTTCCTTAATTAATGTTGGAAATATTGTGCATCTCGATCCACTTGATAATCTTCTTTATGGAATATATTGTTGCACCGGCATTTTTCAACCCATTTGTTTTGTTTTTGACATAGCATTCAAAGGCGGAAATCATATCGTGGGTAAAAATCGCCATCGCCCTCCCAAAACTCTGCCGTTCAAGGTTATTCGGAAAAAGATGTTTTTTGGTGAGTTTTTTATCGGCTTGAAGATTTGATTCTTTTGCAATTCGTACATCATAATGATGTACTTAATATCCACGTCACATCCAGATATTTTGAATACTCTATCTAGGAATTGATTTCGAACTCCGCCGATCGTTTTTTCAACATTTTTCAAGTAGGTTTGCTTACCCTTAATGCCTACTTCGTCGATCATAATAGATACAATTTTTTAAATGTCAGTGAGGCATCTACTTTCAGGCTTCATTCGTTCCCTCATTAGGTCGGTGACGCCAATCTCCATTTTTGTGCTGCCTGTGCATGTGCGCAATACCTTTCGGAAGCAAAATCAATCCGATCTTCTAACGTCCTCATAAAGACCAGAACTACGGGAACAGAAGATGATGCAGTGCACTGCATGAGCAATAAATGTTGGATTCCATCTCCGTCCATTTTTGGCCTTCCCCCATTTTTAAACTAAACGAGGTAGAACATTATTTATTCAACTACGGTATACAAGTAATTGTTACTGTCTTACTTGATCCAAAATGAAAATAGAAAATGGGTCGTCTTCTAGAGCTCGTTTTTTAATCTTTTTTAAAATGTTACATTCAGCGGGAGTTAAATTGCCAATTGTGTTCTTTAATTCGGCCATCTCTTCTACAATCTTTTGTTTCTTAAAAGATGCACACAATTACCTTGACTTTGTTGAATACTTTCTCTGCCACGTCACCGAATGCAACTCTGGCGATATCTCTAGTCTCATCACCGATTGATAGCCGGGGGCGTGTCTAAAGTTAAAAAAAGCTAGGTTTTTTAAGGGTTGTGCAACGAAAAAGCGTCTGCTAACTACCCGGGCCCTCACATTAAGGGGTTGCAGAACCTCAAAAACACGCTAACTTTTTTCAACTTTAGACATGCCCCGGATCATTTTTGTTCCGCCACCCGTTTTTTTGGCCAGGTTACATATCAGCAGACGCCCACGGATTGACAAACTAACAGAACAAATGTCATAATAATAAGTTCCATATCAGAAATCAGAAATACCAAAATGAAAAAAAAATTAACATGAAAATAAATTACCTTTCCAACTCATAATGTAGTTCGGAAATCTTGAACAAATTTCGGGGACAACGAATTCTTTACGAAAACTTGTTTGTCGCGACCCATTTCGGTAGAGAAAAATTTAAAAAAATTTGGAAAACAGTAGCCTTTCAGCTCAATTGTCAGAACGGCTAAAGATTTGGAAGTGGGCTTTACGACTAATCTTGTCAAAATTTTTACTGGACTTCAACGACTAAAAAATGTACCATTCTTTAGGAAATTGCTCGCCAATTTGTCAGATCGTACTAAATAAAAATTTTTATTAATGCATCCGCGTCACTTCCAGTTTGTGTCCGCATATTTTAATAAATTATATGTGTGTTCAAGGATTAACCACTGAACCACCGAACCACCGTCAGGTGATCAAAAACAGTATTCAGTATTTCATTGAAGTCATCCGCGCTGTACTGCTGTTAGTACGTGAACCTAGCGTCCTGCCTCCAGTTTTCAAATTTTCGAACCAGTTCCTACTCTGGTTTGACCGAACAACTATAACTTGAATTTGATTTCTTGTTTGCTTTGCGTTGTCTTTATACGGAAATAGAGTAATTTTATTTACGTTGTTTATCCCGAGCCCATTTGGCCGGCGTCGTTATTACCGATCCCGTTTGGCCGGTGTCGTTGGTACCGAGCCCGTTTGGCCGGCGTCGTTAGTCCCGAGCCCGTTTGGCTGGTATCGTTATTCCCGAGCCCGTTTGGCTGGTATCGTTATTCCCGAGCCCGTTTCGGCCGGCGTCGTTATACCCGAGTCCATTTAGCCGGCGTCGTTGTTTCCGAGCCCGTTTGGCCGGAAAATCTGACACGTTTCCACTGACCGTCCGTTCGACTGTCAACACTATTGAGTCCAATTGACTGGCTTGGGAGGAAACTTTTTCTTTTCTAACAAAAATTCCCTCTCTTTTTTTACTCTAGTGACTCGTCGACGTTACAACGACCACAACGACCGTCACCCGGCTACTGGTTGTCAAGGTTTTCACCAGTCGATTGACGAAGCCCGTCGAGTCCTTTTTCAACACCTTCGTTCATTCTACCGTAAGCGGCATCCGGATAACGACCAGATTACCGCCTTTGACTCCCGCGTAAACCCGTCAATACGAGTTAACCGGTTCACCCGCCAAAATCGTTGGTTCGGATACAGTTCATCCTTTTTTACCTTCGGTTCGGTTCGTTTTTTTTCTCCCGGGTTTCGGCTCGGGTATGGGTTGGGGCAGACCCGAACCGAACCGGACGGGTGAGAGCCCTAATCAGTATCATTTCTTGGATCCCAAAAAAACTGGGAGGCATTTCAACCTTCGATTATTAAAAGTGTAACTCAGTTGGAGGTTCGCCCTCTTGTAGTATATCCCTGTTTAAAGATGCTAAAAGCCATAAATCCTTTATACAAAGATATCGAGATTAATAATACTGAGGAATGTATTATGGCATTGCTTAACATTCCAGTCGCTCTGATTGAAAATGCTACAATAATGGAAAGCTCAGCCCACCAGGATATGGAAGAAGTCATAGAGATAAGAACAGCATCTTTTGGAGAAAGAAATTTATACTTGCGTCAACAAGCAGAAATGGATGTCAACGAGGTGTTGGCCATTCCTATAAATGACGTATTTGTTACAAATACAAATTATGCTGACACTGGACCCATTAATCTCTTCTGCTGTTTGTCTTGCAATGGAGCGTACTATCATGGAGTCAACATCTGAAATAGATCCAACGAACGATGCACAAAACGAGGAGGAGGGCGACGAAGTACCAGACGGATACCGATTGGAAGATGGTGATTTGGAAAATGTATTTATCGAATGTCTCCCAAGAATTCAAATATCTCGTTCAAGGGAACCCATCAATGAATTTTCGTCCAAAGAAAAGATGCTATTAAGCTCGTTTCCTACACTTTTCATGCTTGGCAGAGGAATCAAGATTATGAGTTGCTGCAAAAAATCCCAACAGCGAAGACGCCAGAAAAATTTTCAAACTATTTTCATCTCATGTAGCGCTTTCAAGCTCCAAGGTGCCATTTAGTAAGGAAGCAAGAAAAAGTGGAATGACTAAACTGAAAGCGCTCATAGGATATCACGGAATGCCAGGACTATTTTTGACTATATTGCCCGATGACGCGCATAACCCTAATCGAATAAGAATGTCTCTTCCTCAAGAAACGTAGATTTTCCTGCTGGCAACGTCGATGATTTCATATAAGCACTGAAAACTAGCCAGACATCTTTCAATAATATACCAATCTACAACACTAGCAACATCTCCGAGAATTGTTAGCTCGTGGCCCAGCTGCAGCTGCAGAGATGTTTAAGATTATTATCGAAAATCTTTTTTCCATGGTATTGTCTACTACTATGCACCAGTCGGTGAAAAAACAATATAACTTCCTGATAAAACGTAAGGTGTTTTTGGCACCCCAATCGCTTCGGCTGTGTTTGTTGAAGAGTAAGGTAGAGGTTAGCTGCATATTCACATTGTACTGTGGGCGGTATTTCCACCTGAACTACTTCAAGCTGTTTGAGGTGTACCACGGTTAGCTACAATAGGGGATGCTGATCAAAAAATCAATTTTTTGTTAGCATATGATTCTTGTAGAGCTCAAAGAGCTGATCATTTCTGTTGCCAGGGTCAAAGTCACCAAACGTGATCCAGCGGGAGATAAAGCCGTTTTCCTCCCATTGGCTGACGCTTTCGTGATGTCACTGGATCCGTCGCTCTACAGAGTCCTTATGGGGAAATGACAAAAACGGCTTTCATGTGCGTAACAAATTGTTCCCTTGTTATCGACTCCCAGAAATGAATAAAGAAAAAAGTTACGAATTTTTTAAGGCTAGTCATACATCTATTCAATTTTTTTAAGCACCCAAAATATTTATTAAAAACTCGGGCCGCTTATTTTCCACGCGGGTCAGCTTTCCATGAACAAAAAAAAAGTTTTCTAAGATTGATAAGAGAATGGTTATAATGATAGTGCTCCTTAAGATAAAGCTAAAAGAGTCATTTGGAAGATTGGGCAACGAATTTGGATTAAGTAGGTCGCATGTTGGCAACATATTTTGACAATTTGTTTTCCCAATCAGTTGTTGTTTGAAAGAATTGATTGTTTGGCCGTCGCCTCAGTCGATTAGGGCTACTTTACCCATTCCGTTCGTTACAAACTTTTCAAAAGTCCAAAGTATTGTTGATTGCTTTGAAACTGCTATCGAGAAACCATCTAATCCTATGGACCAAGTTCTTTCCTGGTCTGACTATAAGGGGACCAACACAATAAAATATTTGATATCTGATAACGGGATAGTCAAATTTATTTCGGGGGGTTTCGGAGGCCGCATATCAGATGCCCTTATAACGGAGAAGAGTGGATTCTTAGAAGTGTGCCCTCAAGGGGCGCATGTTATGGTAGATCGCGGGTTAAAGCATACGGAAAACCTTTTACTTAAGATTAACTGTGTTTTAGTTCGGCCACCGTCAGTACAGACTGACGTACCGTTAACAAAAGAAGAAGTAACAATAAAGAAAATCGCGGCTCTCCGAATTCATGTCGAGCGATGCATTCGCCGAGTACGCGAAATCCACATGTTATCACCCCACGCTCACGTTGATTATAATTTGATACCATTTCTGGATGAATGTATTACTACTGCAAGTGGCCTCGTCAACATGCAAGAGCCTCTTATTCGTTAACCACTAATTCTTGCATCAAATGAGACAAAATACAAACTTTGACCAGAACAAACATTTATTGAGTCTTCACTCTATTGGTAGCTCGTCGGGCAGCTCACCAATCACGGGAGTGACTAGCTTTGGGTAAACATATTCAATCCAAAATTGTTGAGCTCTTTTCAAAAGGCTTTCAACGTACTTTTCTTCAAATTTTATTCGTACAATTTTCACATTGCCCGTTTGTTCGAAATGAGCGACACACAAAATGACTTCTCTTCTGTTGCAAAGCAACACCTCTAGCCATCGCGTCGTTTTGACGAACAGAAATAGCTCCAAAGATAGCCTGAAATTTTGGCCGACGTTTTAATTAGAAAAAAAAACAATCATGAATCAACTTTTAAACAAAGATTACTTGCACCAAGGCCTCGTCTTTTCTACATTGTGCTGCTTCGTGCAATCGTGACGCCGTTATGCGACCAAATATCAATTTGAACCATACAGGCAATGCACTTTGTCAAACTGTTTCCTTACTAGCTCACTCACAAAGTTCAGTAGTCATTGTTTGGGAACAAAAACCTAAAAAATCGTTTGGTGAACTGTGGCATAAATCTTCTGATGAATACATTAAAAAATGTATTTGCAAGGCGTCAATTTGTGAGCGACGGTGTTCAGGTCTTAAAGTGCGCACCAATTCAGAAGTACAATTTTCTTTAATTCCTCTATCTAGAACTTTTTGTAAAAAGCCAATCGAAAGTCTTGAATCTTCACTATCCTCAAGGTCTAGCCTAGGTTTCGTATTCTTCTTGGTGGTAAAGTGTTTTACTTCTTTGTATTTGATTGTTGAGCCAACTCTTGAGAGTAACGATTTTTCCCAATAACATTTTACTTCTGTTGGGGAAGGCTCTTCACTTTTTCGATGAAGCCACATTATAAAAACAATAAAGTGCTTACAACATCCTTCTGAGGCCGCACAATCAAGACATCGACCTTCTACAATTTCACATTGTCGTTCGTTTACTTCAATGGAAACGCGATAGTTTGTGGTAGTGACTCGATGTTCTGGGCAAACACGTGCAAGGATCAGGCATTTGTGCGTGTTTTTTGGCCTTTTCAATTGAACATAGCCAACTGCAATATCTCCAATAAAATTCGAAAACCGTTAAGGCAGTGATCGTTGGCAAATTGCTTGAAGTAGCTTTCAAATAACCTTCATTCAACTTATTACTCATTTTCCGAAAGCTTAATTAAAGTCGATGCCTAGTAATTAAGTTGCATTCATAATGCTCATTGCTCATAATGGCACTGACCATCCTCAACAGAAACGAGTATAGAGATCTCAAAGGCACAAGGCCATTCGCCGGAAACCCCGTTGGCGATTTTCCTCTTCTGCCTTGTTTTCGGGGGGGGGGAGTCTACAGAAAAAGCGAAGAGGATGCCTGAAGCAAAAGGTGACGGAAACTGCAAAAAGTAGTGCAGAATTGAGGGAAAGCTGACCCGCGTGGAAAATAAGCGGCCCGCGTTTTTTTATAAATATTTTGGGTGCTTAAAAAAACTGAATAGATGTATGACTAGCCTTTAAAAATTTGTAATTTTTTTCTTTATTCATTTCTGGGAGTCGATACCAAGGGAAAAATTTGTTACGCACATGAAAGCCGTTTTTCGTCATTTCCCCATAAGGACTCTGTAGAGCGACGGATCCAGTGACGTCACGAAAGCGTCAGCCAATGGGAGAAAAACGGCTTTTTCTCCCGCTAGATCACGTTTGGTGACTTTGGCTCTGGCAAGAAAAATGATCAGCTCTTCGAGCTCTACAAAGTTATACCTCGGCTTTTTACCTATTTTCGGATCAGCATCCCCTATTTTAGGTTCGGCCATTCACAACATAATTACTGCAGAAGTTGACCCTGTCGTCCATATAGATCTACTGACACAGATTACTGTGAAAAAACACATCCGTCCTGCGTACTATTCCCCGCATAATCCCAAAACTGAACCTGCTGAACACTACGGATGACAGAGGTGGCCAATTTGAATCTGTTCAAGAAACTAACAGAAGTTCCAACAGCCGCAATTTTGTCATTGACGACGAAGGTGTAGCTAGTAAAACAGATGAGGACGAATTTACCAACGTGTTTGATATGTATCGTCAGCCTCCAGACTCAAGTTCTTTTCGCGTGGATAAGAATTATTCTGTAAATAACGATTCTGCCGCAGGAACGTTTTTTATAACAAAAGACGGACCGGTCATAGTAAAGGAGTGTGAAAACTATGCATTCCGAGGAGATAAATTGAAACCCCCATCCCTGTTTTAATATGCAGGGATGGTTTTAATTGTGCCAGTAAAAGAAGAAACTGATCGTTCAAAAGAATCAAATTCAAAATCTCGCGCAGGACGACATTGCAACACGAGTTATTCGTTCGCTCATGGACAAAAATTAGTAAAAACATAGACTCAAAAAATTCGATCAAAATTTCTTGTACCCTTGCCAGTCCAATTTCCTCCACCACAGCCTCCAGCGAGACCAGAAGAAACAAATGATAGATGGGAAAAGCAAGCGAACAATAATGTCGCCCATATGCTAGTATTGTTCAAACCCTGGAACAACATGAATGGAAAACATCCAGGTTCCTTAATATATCAATCTTTTTGTGAATTCATCAAACAATCAAAAGAAAATGCGGTCGGTATAAATTTGCCATACTTTATTTCAAGAGTTAGGCTGCAATGGATACTCAATATGTCAAGGAACCTTATAGTAGGTGCAGACGAAAGGAAAGCAACACAAGAATGCAGATGTCAAGACGCAACCATTTGGAATGTAGCAGACAATACTTCTTCCCTACTTCTGCCCAATAAAGAAAGAGACAAAATAACTACCGAATTCAGACTTGATTTCACTGTATTTCTCGATTCTACAAAATAGGAGCTGTTCAGTCTCTGACTGCTCGCCCCTACGACCACGTAAACTTTGCCCTCACTCGGGCTGTTTTACAATCAGGGTGAACAAATAGGGGGATGGGGAAAACGTTTCGCAACAAAAGCGAGTGGGATGAAGTAGCCATTCGAACTGAGGAGGAAGAATCTAGAATAGCGGCTACAGCGGCAGCAATAAATGAATTAATTGAGAGTGCAAACCCCGATAGTATATCAAACCAAATTTTGAGTCGCCAAGCAACCTACATTCAATAAACAATGAAAGAACTGGAACACTTATCTTTCAAGGCAAATAAAGAGATCTACAATATCGCCACTGCTGAATTCAACAATGAACTTTTTAACTTAGCTCCAATAAGTTCACCTTTCGCTATTGACGAAGCAATCGCAAAAGATAATGAACAAGATGTAAGAAACACAACTTTAAGAGAGCCATTACCACCAAGAACACCATATATTCCAGAGGAAAATCCACTAATCACTGAGTCAACGTTAAACACTAAGCAATCTGAAATATTGATGGAATGTGAAATCATTTTATCATTAACAAAGAATGGCACAGCTATAATGGACAGCAGTCGCACAACTTTGCACAAATAAAAGGTAAAATTCGTTATATTTGGAATTTACCCACTAGGGGAGAAGTACTTGCTGATTTAAGTCAATCTAAAATAAATGACAATTACAAATCTATCGTAACAACGTGGAACTGAAAAACTATTTCGTACAAAGAGCCCTAGGATACTTGACGAAAAACATCAATCCAGCATTAGGACTAGCCAACGGATTAGCTGTAGTTTACCACTCTCTCATTTTGGATGACATGGAAGACAGTCAAACTATATTAGAAAGAACTAGAAACGCTACATCGGCAATTTATATCCAATTACAGAATCCGCCTAAGTTAGTTTGTGTCGAAGTTCCAACAGCTGATCACACTCGCTTTGCTAATCGAACTCTTGTTCCCGGAAAAGTCGTTATTCCCATCCCCATCATAAAAGACGACAAAGAAGTGAATTTTTGCAGTGAAGAAGTGATTCGATAAATATAACTGTCTTAACGAAGAAGCACAGCGTCGGTTTTAAATTTTTCTTAACAGCACACAAGGTAACCTTCCAAATAGTTTTGTAATAAATTCATCCTTTTAGTCGTCTGATTTCATTATTTCATATTAAGGTACAAGAACAAACATGCTCGAAACTTATTTAGGACCTCAATAAACGTCCCTTCCCTCCGGCGATAACTCTGAACAGTCTGTACGTTTAGCTATCTAGAGTAAAAACCTAAAATTCACTACGACTTCTTCCTTTTCAACTCGATAAACACGATTTTAAACATCTGTCTCCATTAAAATGGCCCAAGACGCTTTCCACATGTAGAAAAGGATTTGAAGTCCAAACGGGATACTGGAATCGACAACATGCATTAACCACACAAAGCGAATCTGTTGGCCAAACAGGTAGACGCCGCCGATCTAGAAAACAGTCTCAAGAAGCCTTAATTGTTTCAATAGTTTGCAAATTTGAAATTGTTTAATCACGGTTTGGCTGCTTTTGCTAAACTATTAGAGCTCTGAATATGTTTACTCGAGGTTTGCAAATATACGACACCTATGCTGCTAATACAGTGTTCAACTTACGAGCGTGAAATGCAGAAAAAAAATGTAATCGATCCCCAGCCAAAAATGTAAAAATTGTGTACGATTGCGCCACCACTGTTTTACTTAGTGATTCGTTAGGAAAACAAAGGTAAAATCACCAATTTACCGTTGTTTTACTATGAAAGCCATAGTAAAACAAACCTACACAATCGTACATTTTTGGCTGAGTCGATAAACGTCGAACGGGGAAACGAAGCTCAAAAAAAGAATAGAAATGTAAATGCATCACTCTGATTCGCACTCATACATCCCTGCCTGACACACTCTTAAAAGGCACAACAAACTAAACTGTCGGAGGGGGTTGCCTCTCACCTGCTATAAAAAATTTGAATTTATTCGACGCTACTCACCCAAGCTAAAAGGACTGCACGCTCCCGAACCTCTTTTGCTTCTCGTCAGTCTACTCACTAAACAGTATTTTCTGGCTCAGTTTAAAGCTGTAAACATACAAGACTAAAAATAACATGAAACTCGTGTAGAATATATGAAATAATATGAATTAATAAAATACGGAAACCAGTGCAACTCAAGGCAAACCAAAAATTGTACGAAGACAACAAGATTCCCTTCGGTAATACCTAATATTTAAAAAAAATTTCGGATCAACTATCAATATATGTAGGTCTATGCTTAGGTTATGCCTACGCTTATGCCTATACTTATGCGGAAATGAAACCTAAGGAAAGGTATATAGTATACCTAAAATATGCCCCCGTGTGCCGAGATCGAGTACCACACACCATATTTTATTGTATTCAAACTTGAAATTATATTCTAATCTATCAACTGTTGTGGTCAAGTGGTTAGAACGTTGCGCTGGAGTTCATATATTTAAAAGCGGTTAGACGTTCGATCCTGCGAGATGACATTTTCCCGAAAAATATTTAGAAAAAATGCCTTTCATGCAAATCAAAATCAAGACCAGGTGGTTATAATTGCCACAAAACATCCATCATAAATCGGATATTGATATGGATTAGCGACAAACGGTAGCAAATTAATAATTTGCCAAGACGGTAGCATCTCCTACAGTTTATGTTTTATAAGAGTAATTAGAATAGGTAGTAGGCTACATTTAACAAATTACCGACGAAGTTCTTGGCTTCACAATATCGCTATCAATTGAGTGATGTATGCATCGGTTGAAGCATGAATCGTTTGTTTTATTAATAGCTATTTTTTAAATCCTTGACGCATGAAACATACGGTTTCTCACGACACATTAAACGTATATTACTATAACGTACTCGAAAAAATGTTTAAAGGTTATCACCAAAATCGGTTAACGTACAGTCTTGCACGCCATCTAACATCCCGGCGGAAAACAAAATTTCTCGCATAAACGTTAGGAAAGCAAAACCACAATCGGTTAGGTCGGTTAAAATCGGTTATTAACGTACAAATCTAATTACGCCATCTAATAGCCTGCCGGAAAACTAAATTTTCTCACATAAACGTTTGGAACCTACCCTAGACCCAGGGATAAAACAGGGATAAACCAGGGATAAAACATAGCTTCACAGATCACAGCACACTTGCTAATTTAGAACATGAAAGTTGAAAAATTTTCAGACTTACAGACTAAAGTAGCACAATGCACAGTGCGTGCAGACGAAAAATTCGGGTGGCTCATTCTAAAATCGATTTTGAAAAAACTTAAAACAACCCAGCTAGCAAGAATATTTGACCATTATTGGGAAAATCTTGGACCAAGAAAATATTCTTGGACCAAGAAAATATTCTTGGTAAATTATTGGACCAACAAAGGCCCAAGAAATCATGTTAGCTGGGAATGCCTACAATTCTATATTGAATTTTAAAAATTAACATAGTAAAAATAAATCATTAAAAAATACAAGTACAAAATCATTTATATTTTTCAGTTAATTTACATTTTCCCTAAAATTTGTTATTTGATGCATCACCATTCACCATTAAGCCCGTAGTTTTTTGATAATTTACCGAATTATCTCTTTCCACACAGTATTTTTTGGTGTGTATTTTAACTTTTTAAATCTACCAAAAAAGGCAAGTTTTGCCGAAGGCCCCCGTAAACGGAGTGCAGCCTTAGTTTTTCGAAAGCAATTTAAGTAATTATTTACATATTGCAATCCCTAATATTCATGAACAAAATTTTCTTGGATTGGACCATTTGTTTTCAAACAAACGCTTCATTGATATGCAAATAAACGCCGTAAACATAATTAACGACATAATAGTAAAATAAAGGCATTCCTTCAACATACATTCAGTCATCAGATTATTATTTTTTTATCATCAAGGAAATAAACAAAAGCCGAGTAAAAAATCCGAAACAGAATATTGTCAGGATTGATTTTATAAATTTTGAATTAGCGGGAGAGTACAAGTTGTTTGTTGTTTGTCCAATTGGCACCGCTAGTGGGCCAGCTTTTTGGGTTCAGCAAAAAGAATAAAACGTGTAAAATCTGGACAGGCGTGAAAGTTGCCGAATTCCAGGTTCCAACAAGGAGAGATGGACAGGCTGGAAAGTAGCCAGGCCTTGTGTTACAGTAGGCCATGGTACTTCGGCCAGGTAATGTATAGTAGGCCAATAGTTTTTTTTCCGGCAGGGTCAAGTTGTGATCCAAAATGATCATGCGGTAGAATTAAACCAGACAGATCTCTACTTAGTGGGGCCATTTTGCGTTTGATTATATGCGCTCCGTCTCGGGGCGTTTTTAACGACAAAAAACGCGTCAAAATTGTGCGTCAAAAAATGATGAATGGCTACTGCAATGCTGCTGCAATGACCTTTTGATACCTTAGATTCTCATCCGGTCCGCCATCAACGGTAAAAATCATCCAGTTTTCGTGATTGAGTTTAACTGAGGCAGCTCCAGAAGTCGATAATCCAATCTATGAGCCAGGCTGCTATTGCTCATACGATTGAATACATTACTAATGTTCGGTTGTTTAAGTCAAATGGGAAAAAATTTGACCTGGCTCAGCCAGGTCAGTCGACGAAGAATGTTTTTCTGATATGCTTGCTATGTAGGAAGGACTAAAATAGCCTACTACGTCCGGTTTGCCAAGGCCGTCGCGCCCAATTACAATAGCGGGAACTACAGAGAGCATCAATTTGTGGAATTCTACTACTACCCAGTCATAATCAGGGAGGCGGGCCCGATATTCCACGCGCATTAGGATTGGAGCCTGCATGTTCGCCGCGTTTAGTCCTATAGGGACTCTCACCTTGTCATCTTGACTGAAAAACTCCAAAAAGCAGGTTTCGTCGGGACCCAAAATAGAAGCTAATTCTTCTAGTCTTCTGATTGTGGCAGTGCAAAACTTTCCGTAGGGATGTTTAACGTTGTGTTCATGTTTTGATCAAATCAGCTTGACAGGAACAGATATAACATGTATTTTCCCCTCGTGCTGAGTGTTGCTACGTTTTGGGAGCAAGCGTAAATAAACGCCACTGCGGCTAATTTTGAATCCGCCTTGCTGTAATTGTGTTTTCAACTCATCGAGTGTCTTGATGCTTCTATATAGTTCAGATTGTCTCTTTTCGTGAACAGCCAGAGTGATGTCAACAATAGATTTCAACAGCAAAGACTGGTGTTCTTCAATCCGAGGTCTGCCAGATTTTTTACGAAGGTTCAGCTAAGCTTACAGTTCAGGATTTTTTTGCATTCTTCTTCTAATTTTCTTTTCCTTTCCACTCTAAATTGTAGCATCGTTTCCTTGTTCTGCTGTATCATACGCCTCAGTTCTTAAAAAACTCAACAACTTTTGCTGGTAAATATTTATCTTTTTTCATTAATTTCCACCGATAGTTATATTCAGATTTCAGACTGACAATTTTATTTTATTTTCTTTGGATTCGCATTAAAGTTCTGAATAAACTTAGTTTGATCCATTTCTCTACTCATGGTTGAAAAAGCGACTCAGACGAAAATGAGATTACTAGACTCAACTGGTCGAGTTATTGCAGCACTGAGTGTTGCCCAATTGCAAGACAATACTTGAAGTCGTTTCGCAAGTGTCTAGCCTAAGTCGGATGAAAAATAGCCCTTCCTTATTGTCTTTTAGCGAAAGGCCGGCCTATTCTGAAAATTTAAGTTTCCCGAAGGGATTCTATACAAAGTTGTTTTCGGCCTCTTTAGTTGCCGTAATTAAGTCTAGGTGGCAAGTGTCGTTTTTCGTTATTTTAAAAGGTACTAGATGGCGCTTTGTCGTTCCAAGTTTTGCAAAATTCGGGTGTTGGTAAAATGCAGAAAACGGAAAACAGGAAGAGTAAAATACAGAAATCGAACGCAGAAATTCGGTTTTTTTAGAAAAATAAATCTCACGGAGGAATTTCGAGAAAAATTAAGGCTTTACGGGGGAAATTTTGTTCGCTTCAATGTTGTGCATTAATCTATTTCATAATCGGACGGTTTCTTTTTTCGACTTCTGTATTTTAACTCTTCTGCTTTCTGTTTCCCTTTTTCTGCATTTTACCAACACCCGCAAAATTCAAAATACTAACATCTCTTAAAAGAAAAAAACTTGGCTCGCAAGAAAAAGGTGGCATAATTCATGCTTCATTATGTATATTGATATGGATTTATTTCATGAAAAAACAAATTTTGAAGAAGAATTGGTTCTCTTTATAAAAGTAATAAGAAAACTGAGTCGTTGGGCAATCGCTTATGCTAATGCATCGAGAAAAAAAGCGAAGAGTCCGAAGACTCACATAGTGAATATATACATGTATACGTATCTTCTGCTCAATGAATGTAATATGTAGCCTACCCCAGGCGAGGCAATACATACATGGGTAATTTGTGACCCAAAAGTAATGCTATAGGCCTACCTGTTATTGTAACCGTTTCATAAATGTTACTTGGGTGGGCCCAACTTCGATAAAATTAAATATAATAATTTTAGAAATATGGTTCTCTTGCGATACAAGCATGTTGCGGGAGCGAGCGGGGTGGGGGTGGGGGTCGGAGCCCCCCCACCCCCGACCCGCGAGATCCCCATGTAAATACGAATATAGTTTATGATTTCCCTTTCGATCGGAAAAAATATGAAGAGCCTACCAATGTTTTTAAAATTCAAACAGGACAACTTAAATCTTTTCGGCACTCTTGCGCTTAGTGCGTAATCAGCGGGCGGGGCATATTAATGCAGAAGGGTGAAGTTTTTGAAGAAGGACAAATTTCTCTTTTAATCTTTGTGTTGATATATTCTAATTCAAAATTTAGCGAAAATTAAAAACACCCCTTCGGGACCCTCCCAGCGAGCGACGAAAGTCGGCGCTGGTAACTAATTTTTTATAACTGGGGTTTTCTGGTTGATTAATTTACCAATAGATGGCGCTCAGGCGAATTTTGAATTTGCTGTGTTACGTGACAGAAATATTGAACCCCCTCACTCCCCCTTGTCACAATCTGTAACATTTCGCTCAACCCCTCCCCCCCCTTACTGCGTTACATAGAATACATGAACGCCACCCAATGTTCTAGTGTGAGCAAGAAGGGTGGAATGGTGTCGCGAAAGAAAAGGAGGGACATAATGAACGCAAGAATATAATGAACTCAAATTCCGAGTTGGATGAAATTCGCTCGTGTTTCCACCGAGAAAACCGTCGTAGAAGACGGCCGAATTTACCCGTTTCGGGTGGCAACCCCGCAAAGATTTCCATATTTATGGATATTGATAACTGTAGCTACCACGATACATCTGATTATAAATAAAAATCAGTTGAATTTGATTAGGAAGAGTTATTGGGCAAGCAAACAATAACGGCGTTTTCGAAGGACAACCATTATTAATTAGTTTTGTATAACTCGAACAGAAGGGATCTTGTCAACAATTTAAAAAAACTTCGATATATTCGGAAGAGGCCATTTTTTTATTAAGTTCGCAAATTGATTTTAAAATATTTGCTGTAAATACGAATGTGCAGTATTACCCACCAGATTTATTAGAAATTGTCCGCTAGCTCGTACTAGCTTGTATATAGTACAGTGTAGTTTCTGTAATTATTTTGGTTCACGCATCAGTTTGAGAATATTTAATTTAGTGACATTTGGGAAAATTGTTTACCGCTCCACTGATGGCGCTTAGTCGGGGTCTTTGGGTTTCAATGGGGCGGACGCAAAATCAAATTTTGGCAAGTGGATATGGGGGTCGGAGCCCCCCCACCCCCGACCCGCGAGATCCCCATGTAAATACGAATATAGTTTATGATTTCCCTTTCGATCGGAAAAAATATGAAGAGCCTACCAATGTTTTTAAAATTCAAACAGGACAACTTAAATCTTTTCGGCACTCTTGCGCTTAGTGCGTAATCAGCGGGCGGGGCATATTAATGCAGAAGGGTGAAGTTTTTGAAGAAGGACAAATTTCTCTTTTAATCTTTGTGTTGATATATTCTAATTCAAAATTTAGCGAAAATTAAAAACACCCCTTCGGGACCCTCCCAGCGAGCGACGAAAGTCGGCGCTGGTAACTAATTTTTTATAACTGGGGTTTTCTGGTTGATTAATTTACCAATAGATGGCGCTCAGGCGAATTTTGAATTTGCTGTGTTACGTGACAGAAATATTGAACCCCCTCACTCCCCCTTGTCACAATCTGTAACATTTCGCTCAGCCCCTCCCCCCCCTTACTGCGTTACATAGAATACATGAACGCCACCCAATGTTCTAGTGTGAGCAAGAAGGGTGGAATGGTGTCGCGAAAGAAAAGGAGGAACATAATGAACGCAAGAATATAATGAACTCAAATTCCGAGTTGGATGAAATTCGCTCGTGTTTCCACCGAGAAAACCGTCGTAGAAGACGGCCGAATTTACCCGTTTCGGGTGGCAACCCCGCAAAGATTTCCATATTTATGGAGGGTACTGTAGCTACCACGATACATCTGATTATAAATAAAAATCAGTTGAATTTGATTAGGAAGAGTTATTGGGCAAGCAAACAATAACGGCGTTTTCGAAGGACAACCATTATTAATTAGTTTTGTATAACTCGAACAGAAGGGATCTTGTCAACAATTTAAAAAAACTTCGATATTTCGGAAGAGGCCATTTTTTTATTAAGTTCGCAAATTGATTTTAAAATATTTGCTGTAAATACGAATGTGCAGTATTACCCACCAGATTTATTAGAAATTGTCCGCTAGCTCGTACTAGCTTGTATATAGTACAGTGTAGTTTCTGTAATTATTTTGGTTCACGCATCAGTTTGAGAATATTTAATTTAGTGACATTTGGGAAAATTGTTTACCGCTCCACTGATGGCGCTTAGTCGGGGTCTTTGGGTTTCAATGGGGCGGACGCAAAATCAAATTTTGGCAAGTGAATATGGTAAGGTTGATGAAGGTTAGCTTTGGCTTTAGGTTAGGTTAGCTTTGTCTCACGTCTCGAGGGTTGAATAGGACTGCAAAAGCATAGGCGCTTCAAGCCCCGCCTACTTTTTTCGCCCTCTGCCGGCAAAAAGTTTGATTTTCTTATCATTTACATAGTAATCGGCTAATCGCATCTTATGCGATATAAAAAAACTCTTTAATGAACTTTACTAGACTCATAAGAAACCTTTATTTTATATTTTTTAAATAATTGTTTTTAGTATTTGTGCCCTGTCCCGTTCAACCCCCCCTATCTGTCCCAATTTACCCCACGCTCTAATAGGTCTTAAGTATGTCATGCAATAAACAGACTCGTGCAAGGATGAAGGATTTATGCAGAATAACGTCACGCGGTATGTGAAATGACGCGTGACGCATTACGCATGACATATTGACATTTATTTTATGATAGCGATAAAATGTTTAAAATTTAAACCGCAGGACTATTTGATTCTCTCCGTCTGATAAAGTGTTGTGGCGATGTGTGAAAACTTTTCTGTCAACAGAAGCTTCAATCAGTTTAGACAAGCATAGCATAAAAAAAGGTTAAGACTTCACTTACGGTTCAATAAGTGCTTATCAGATTCGGGTTTGTTAAATTAATTGGTGCACCGTTAATGATAATTCATTATTATTAGGGAAAGTTACTAGGTTCAAAAGATAAGTTTTTGTTGCTATGCCACTTAATTTTGTTTCATTAAATAATTAAAAATCAATCGAACAAGCAGTGCCGTGATGAAAGAAACATGGTGCATCTTGAACCCGTTTTTGGCAATGCCAATATTTATTGCCCAGGTAGAAGTACTATACATTTAAGCTACATCTTACGTGAACGTGATACGACAAAGTGTTGGTGTTGTCGACACTTATCATTGAAAAAAAATTGATCGAGGAATACGTATGTTTCGTTAACTCCATCTCTTAACTTTTTTTTCATTGAAAAACAGATTGTAACCTTAGTGTGGTGGGCCAATTTGGTCGACTGCATCAGCATCGGCATCTGGGGTGGATGCCTCATGATTCTAACAATAATGGATTTAAGGTAGTTAATAAGTTGATGAGTTAACTTTTTTACGGTATTTAGTTAGCAATTTTCATTCGCCCTAATACATTTTTATGTGTATGTGATAGACCAGTACTGTTAGCCATAACAGTTTTTGCAGCTGATCTATCCGGTTTGATGTTAATAATCGCTTACTCGTGTTCCGTTAGCGTCTGGTCATGCGATTTGACTAATAATTGTAAATATATTTATAAATTATATTATTTTGTTTCCCCTTCAAAGTTTTGTTAAGGTGTAATATATATTTTGTTGTGGTTGTAAATTATTTATGAACAGGTGATGCGCGTTTAGGGTTCGATATATTCTTCATAGTTTGCGGTGTCCTTGTCATCTGCATCAACTCGGGAATCTTAGTAAAGCTAATAGCCAGGTCGCATAATCCAACTACTTCTTATTCCTGGAGAAACAACAATAATATGTCGTCACATACTACAATGCGTCTCCCTGAAAATGATTATGAGTGTCCCATTACCATCTCCAACAACATAATTCCTAGTTTCAAGGCACCGAATCCACCTGTTAAACATCCACCGTTGTTCAGTGCCCCTGGAACCATGGTCCCAAAACTAAATAATATGGCGTCAATGACTAATTCATCAGCGTATCTCCCATATCATCCTGAAAATGAGTATGAGTGTCCCATTACCATCGCCAGCAACATAATCCCTAGTCTTAAAGCACCGAATCCACCCGTTAAACATCAATCGTTGTTCAGTGCCCCTGGAACAATTGTCCCAATAAAACCTCATGAATTTCGCTATGTCCTTCCTAATCCTGACGCAGTCAATTCTGTGCTTTTTGAAATGTCAAATAACATGGAGAGTAACGATTACGAGGAACTCCAATGCAATATTTGTTTTCAAATATTTGACGACGGAATCCGGAAACCAAAGTGGATGCCATGCAATCACACTATGTGCCTCTTGTGCCTCACGGTAAATAGCACAATTTAGTTTAATCGTATATATAGAAATACAGTAAACTATGTCGATAGTTGCGTTAACGGTTCGACTATTTTGCAGGAGCTACGCCAGAGTGGAAATGAATTCTCCTGTCCTTTTTGTCGCTGTTCGTTTGTTCAAGAGAACATTGATCGTTTACCCAATGATTTTATGCTTCTTCATCATCCGATGGAGAGTGAAAAAATAAAGATCGAGCCCACAGTTGAGTACGAGGAAGAAAAAAACCTCCGGTACTGGAAATTCCGGCCAATAATTTTATCAGCTCCTTAATAAGAATTTCGAGTAGTATACTACACGCGTCATATTTATTGTATTCGATAGGGAAGCGAGCTGGTGTCTGATTTGCCAAACAGTCGAACAATTTGGATGCACATCATCCGGGCATTTGTCCGTCCAGTTACCAGTCGATATCGCAAGATATTTAGAGCTGCAACTGTTTCAAGAGATGCTGATCTGTGAAATGGAACGGTTCAACAATCATCACCAGCAGGAGGCTAAAAAAGAACTAGAAGCGTCACCAGAGTCTACGAAAATGGAAATAACCAATGTCGACGAGTATTGAAAATACTTTTAGTCTATTTTTTATATATATTTGAATACTGTGGATTATATGTTGTATATTTCCGGCAGAGAATTGACTTGGTGTCTGACTTGCGAAACCCAGTAAACCACAAATGTTCATCTTTTGGTCATGTGTCCATCGATAAGTTGCCAGTTGACGCCGTTAGAAATTTCGAACAATTATTAGACATGTACCAGTCGATGGAAGCCAAAGAAGAGAAATGGTACAATAATGAGCAGGAGGAGGAGATTCACACCTGCCCAGAAATAGAAACAGCGCCAATGGAGTTGACATCGAAAGCAGAGATGTTGGAAGTCTCGACTAAAAAAGAGACATGGGATGATACTAGTTCGCTTGGTTCAGTGTACGTACCTAAAATTACAAAGTAATTAGTAATTTATAGTTGGTCTGCCATCGATAATTGTTAACCTTATTTCTTGTTTATCTGTTGTTTAGATACGAGGGGGATGAACTGATGTGGTGTCTGACTTGTGAAACTAAAGTATCCTACGGCAAGTGTTTATCGTCCGGCCATTCGTCCATTAAGTTGCCACTTGAATTCATTCGACGTTTAGTTGCGAATCATTTTTTACATCAGCAAGAAAAGTCGGAGGATGTCGAAATAACAGATTTTTGTTAGCCATTATTTATCAATCAACTATATGGCTTATTTTACTAATCCTGTATACTGGCTGCTGGTTGTAACTGTCTAATAAATTAACTCCAATGCACAAGAATAACCATATGATTTGGGTGATAACAAAATGATTTCTCTGTAACCACTATAATAGAAAAATCCGCATCACCAAATAACGTAGCCTATCTATAATAGGATATTATCGCATCGTTTCGCGGTCTATATACAATTATTGCTGTCTCTCATTTTTCTGTGGCATACGTATTCGCGGCACACGTATTCGCTGGTCTTACTGAAACGGCTATCCGTGAAAAATAATAAAACAGGCAACTTGAGATAACTTGATGATTGAAAATTGTAATAGATATTCCATCGGATATTCCCTAAAATGCTGCTCTTGTTGATCTCTTGGTGAAGAATTACGACGCGGAGACAGCTAGTTTACTTTAGACAGTCGATTTTGTTTATGTTCATCAAGATGAAGATTCATAGTAGATTATTAATTGTTACATATTGATTCGACGTCTCACGTAGGAAAATGTTGTGATCTTCAAATGAACAGCTATTCATTTACTAGTTCTTGGCTGTTTCTCACCTGCATCACCACATGAAATACGTTGCTACGTAGAGCTTTCTCTTGTTCCGAACTTCCGACTTAGCTTTGGATTGTCCTTTTCGGTCCTTTTATTCATCGCTCAGCTAGGTTACTGAATCGGGAACGCTGCTTTCCATTTTAGCTGGCATATGAAAGTGACTGTACTTGTTACATCAAATATTTAATTCACTTCTATAAACCTCGCATCCGAATTCCGAACATCTTCCTCTCCATGCACACTCGTTATCTACCGCTCTGCTAAAGGCTCGTTCAGACAAGCACCCTTTTCTAATGTTTTGCGGGGTCCTCAATAATTATTGTAAACTCTTCTGCATGACATTAATGCCATAATGTCATTAATGTCATGCAGAAGAGTTTACAAAAAACCAGTTTCACAGAAAAATTAAACGTAACTATTTAAACCTAATAATCTTATGTCTTTTAAAATCTTATGTCAGCAAATTTTTCAGATTTTTTGGCTTATTTTTTCTAATGTGTTCTTGTGTAAATTGAAAATTTTGGCATCAATGATCCCAAAAGGATTGCCAATTTTAACGAGCCTTTACTGTCAACTTTACCGACGCCGTACTTTCGACCTCGAGCTATTGATGGTTTAGATCAGAGCTATAGCTAATAAGTTCGCTGACGTCACTCCGTTAGCAATCTATCACCAACTCCTTTATTAATGAACCTCCTTCCTTCTCTTCCACGTCTAACATTAAAGGTTATTCTGTTTACACTCGTTCCGGGCGAAACAAAGGTTACGGTAAGTAAAGAACTGGCTCGAGAACTGGTGATTTTTTAGTACGAGTCACAACTGACGTGTACGCTATTTAATATTCGTTTAGTTAACTTCCGTCCGTCATCCGTCAATCAGTAACGAGGAAAATGTACTGCCGAAACTACGCCGTTGCATGATGATATTGATTGATATTGAGATCATCACAGAAAAATTATTTTGAGACGTCATCTTTTATTCCCGCTCATCATATAAAGAATATTTAGAGTTTGAACTTCCCAGTCTTAATAAGAAAGTTGTCTATACAACTAACGTCAGATAGCGTTACGATTTATCAAAATGCAAATAACCTTATTCATTGCAGCAAGCTATATACACACCATTATCATTTTTTGATAAAGAATGATAGTGTATTATAGCCATTCTGCCCGCAGTGTTGCTGACGCCGTGCGTCATAACAAAAGTGGTAGTGACTAAATTAAAAGTATAGACTGACGTAGAGTCTATCTAGAAGATCGTGAGACTTTTCTCTATACTAATCCCTTATCCTTTCATTGACAACGTAGCCTAGATGTCGGATAGCACGCCAACTTCTTCATTGAATGATGACGCCAACACCACAACAAGGACCAGCAGAATCAACTCAGCTTCCAGTCCTACCACCTCTGTTAACCTCAATGCCAACACAAACAATTCCTCTGCTGTTTCTCCAGCATCAAGCGTCGTCCAACTGCATTCCGCACTCATTAACGAGCTTATTACTCGTCAAACCACAACAGCTACTATTGATCCTGCGATTTCTACCTTTTTTCCTGACGTACCCGATGGCAGTTCCCTACCTACCACTGAGCATATAACGGCCCCTACGGCGGCCTCTAGCGTTTCTCCGAGCGTCGCCCTATTACACTCTGCCGTTATTGGCGAGCTTATTACTCGTCGCATCACAACATCCCCAACTGATCCTGCCGTACCAAGTCTTAGTCCTCGAATACCTCGACGAAACCGACAAAACCTCCATCGGCCTTTAACACCACTTTTCCTCCCCAACAACACTACCTGCATCGCACGCCAAACACCCGTTATCCGCTCTGTCACCGCTACTGTCATCGGTAGTTCTCCTACTAACACTCAGGACTTTGGTGAACTCCTTCGACTTCGTCGACTCCAACTTCATCCCGTCGACAATACCAGCTCGACCAACGCCCCCAGTCTCATTCTGGATGGAACGGCAACGGTGATGGAAAGTAACGATGAGGACGATTTTGAATGTAGTATTTGTTACAATGAATTTGACGACGAAATCAGAAAACCTAAGCGCCTGCCCTGTAACCACACTGTTTGCTTATTGTGTCTCATGGTAAGACTTTTTTACCGTAACAATTTTAATCGATGTAACCAGTCAATAACAAGCATCTTGGTTTGACAGGATCTTCGTCAGGATGGCGACAAATTTACCTGCCCGTTTTGTCGCCACGCGTTTGATCAACGGAATGTCGATCATTTACCCGACGACATCACGCACCTCCGCAGACCTTCGCCAAGTGCAAGTGTCCACCATACTCCGAAACAACCAGAAACGAACACTGTGACACTAAACACGCCTACAAATGAAAGTGACGAAGCACGTTCATTGTATTGCTAATTTCGTGCCCTATATATTTTTATAAGCTAATCTCATTAAAAAGCGTTAAAAAGTATGTTATTTTTTACGACAGAGAAGTGAGTTGGTGTTTGACCTGCCAAACAAGAGAAAACATGGATTGCGCATCATCCGATCATTCCTGCATTCCGATGGAGATTGACTCTATTGAAAATTTAGAGGAATTGCTGACATTTACAAGAAATGAAACATTTCTAGCTTAGCCTTGGTCTCCAAATTTGATCGTTTAAAATTTAAAAAAGAATATTTGCTGCCGCGTGTAGGCTAACTATATGAATCATAAGTTGTGCGGGAATAAAGATATACGATATCAAATACTGTAGTTCAAATCAAGAAACACTTTTTTACTGTTTTCTGATAAGAATTATATTGCTTATGCCCATCGCACTTGAACTTCGTGTTTTTGCCGCATACGTATAGTTTTACAACAAAATATTTTCTATGCTTCGTACATGTCGGAGCATGCGTAAAGCCTATTACCGTCTGAACTAATAGGCTAACGTTTTAATCGATGAATTTGGGACAGCAGAGACCAACAACATCATTAGCATTAACGTCAACCGGGTGTTTCCCTAAAATCCCTTACTCATCTCCAAAAAATGATGTATAGCGAATGGCACCCGCGCGCTTTTGGTTCTTTGTTTAAGTCGATAGCATGTATAATGAAACAAAGGACCAAAAGCGCGCGGGTGCCATTCGCTATAGCCTACAATATACATTATTTTTTAGAGATTAGCATAGCGGATATTGTGTATTGGTAAACTGATAATAGCTAAACGTTTTCAGCTGTAGCTGTGTAAACACGAATCGTTTTTTTTTGCCTCACAAAACGATCGTTTTGTTTTAATTCCATGCAGCCACAACAATCGATTGTTGTCGCTATGAATTGATAATTTGAGTCTAATTGTAGATTTGCTATGTGCATTAAAATATTGGCGTACACCATCAGTAGTTCGCAAAACGTGTTGCCCCAGTCGTGTTTTGGTCAATCCTACGTGATTTTTGTAGAAGTGGCTGCTGAATGAGCCAAAACAATGTAAATTCCTCGCGGTTTCAACTATTTGATATTAAAGGTTTCGGTGCCCGTTCTTGCCGTCATAAATGTCCTATCACGGATCTCGATTGTCGATTCCCAACTCTCACGCACTATCGATTTTTTAGATAATCAACTGTTGATGAGTTGATGAATATAATGCAATGGTTATGGATACATACGCATGGAACAATACGTATGCAGAATCATGTGCATAGACAGAGGCGGATAGAGGCGAACGAAAGGACCTTAGCCATGGGGAGTCGACGCCCTATCCACTTGCTTACACCATCCCCGGTTCAAATTACTTATCAGCCGATAAAAAAAGATCGTGACTTCGCTGGTGACTCTTTACGACATTATTGGCCGAGTAAGAACAATTAAGGCATCTAGTGCGGAGGTTTCATGACACCGGCCAGCGTTTAATATACGACCCTTTGGCGACGCCCATGATATAATGACAACCCGAGCAAAAACTGTCGAACGACGTCCTAGATGAATTGACATGTACTATTTGTTTTAGCGAATATGATAATGATGCACCCGAATAGGCTACCACGCAACAACTCGTTTTGTCTTCTGTGTCTGATGGTAGGCTACATATAGTACAAATAATTTCAAAGTAATGGGCTACTACTCCTCGTAAATAATCGCATGGTTCTGCATGATAGGAACTTGTCAGGCTACGTTATGCTTTCTCATGTTTTCCTGTCCGTTTTATGGCCGCACACATCAAACAACGAAATGATGTGATCACTTTCTCAATAATTTCTGGCTCAGACTATACGCTAATAGGCAAATTCTAGGATTTGACAGGTTCTATGGATTATTAGTCGCTGAATAACTAGTTTCACACCACGTCCGTCTAGAAGGAAATCAGAAGAATCTACTTCACTGCAAACGTACATTTTTATCATGCATTTGTAGTATATTTGCATATATTAAGATGAAGTTCTTTTGCGTACGACAGCCTGTCGTACCAACGCGCTGTCCTGTCGTCGACAGGACAGCGCGTTGGTGTCCGACCTGCAAAGGCTTGGGATAAGTAACACCAGACCATTTTCCCGTTCAGATGTCGATAGATTAGCATTGCTGACGAGTCATTTCTGGCGCTATCAAGAAACGGGGGAAGGGACGGAATATTTTTCCTAGTCTAACCAACTTTCTTTAACTTTTTTTTTCTCTGCTCGCTCGCATGTCCTGAAGGATGCGAACTCTTTCCTACATTACGCAATGGGAAAACTTAAACGACTAAAATTTATATTTGTTTAATTTAGCAACCTTATTAATGACAATTATAGGCTAATTACGATTTATTAGCACCGCCGTCAAGACCGCCGGCCGTTTAGCATTTAAGTTCTAATAAAGTCTCTCATTTTGACTTCAGGCTATCAATAGATACAAAATGTTCTTGCTATACTCATTGATTGACTCAAAATGATCACTATGTCGTTTTTACTCCATAAAATCTATTTTATTGTTGGGTGTCATAAAGAATGGGAAAAAGTCATGCATAGATTGACAATCAGTCTACCACAAGTGGTATGGGGCAGCGTGGTAGGCGAGAGGGGTAACAACATCAATGCTCTTCTCTTTCAACTCAAATTTGTTGGTATCAGCTGGGGTCTTGGCGGTGAGGTCAGCTTCAGCGGTGACTGTTTTTAATGTGGTCTTGGCGAGCAGCGGAGCTGGAGCAACCCACGGAGCAGGGGCGACGTATTTGACGGCGGGAACGGCGGCTGGGACCACTGCAGGCATTGTGTAGGGCAAAGTATAGGGCATGGTGGGGTACACTGGAACATCAGGTTGGCCATCCTGATTCAAATCGACGCTCCTGTAGTGCAAATCATCGACAAACTGCTTGCTGGACAAAACAGAAAGAATTTGGCGCTTCTTGCGGGAGGTCTTTTCGCTAACGGGGACACCAGCAGCGACAGCAGGAGCGAAGAAGGGCATAGTGTAGGGCATGGTGTAGGGAAGGGTGTAACGGTAAGCGGGGTAGACTGGGACATCAGGAAAGCCATCCTTGTTCAAGTCTACGCTTCTGTAATGCAAATCATCGACGAACTGTCTGATGGGCCAAGCAGTGACGGCCTGACGCTTAGTACGGCTGGCGACGGGAGCAGCCTTCTGCAGTTTGGCCAACTCAATTTTGGCAGCAGCGACTTCAGGGGTATCCTCGACGGCTACGGGAAGATCGTTGGACGCAACGCGGAAACCAAGAGCATCGGCGACATAGCTAACTCGCACTTCTTTGCCTACAGGGTTGATATAAGCGTAAGAGCCGATTTGGTTACCAGCGGCGTCCTGGAAGTTGGAGGCAGCTTGTCCGGGGTAAGAGTAACCATAAGAGGCCTGGCCGAAAACATCCTGTGACTGGTAGCGGCTTCCGTGGTAAGCAGGGTAGCCGTAGTAACCGCCATAAGCGCCATACGGCAACCATTGGGCAGAGGCGCAAGCCAAGAGGAAGGAAAATACCTGCACAAAAGAATGCAATTATGAAAATCCATCCTATATACGGTATACGAAAAGATCAAGATCGAATAAATAAGACTTGATTGGTTTACCAAAACTTTCATGCTGATGCTTGTAGAAGACTGAAGCTGCTAAGCAAGTGCCGATTGATATTTTCTGTTGTCTTTATATAGTACAGGACCATCGCGCTTTCTGCATAAAACCTTCAACGAGGGTGGTGCCCGTTTATTCAGTAAAGAGCTTTGCTGTTTTGTTTGGCGTTTTCCGCGTTCAATATATCGAGTGCATGGTAAAGGAATAACCTTGAAATTTTGCACGAAGAAGAGCTCCCTCATCGACCACTCCCATAAATTATATATTGCAGCCTCGTTAGATTGATACGCGCGCGAGTTGGTTAAAACTGGAAAACGAGGAAACATCTTTGTCTAAAACAGGTTTTTGAAATGTAATTTAATGAAAACAGTAAAACGATATACGATGTTTATTTTTGTTTTAACTTTAGTTTAAAGTCGTTGTTTCAAATATCCTTGTTAAGTCTACATACAACAATATTTTATTTGCAGTCGCTTAGGCATGCGTTTTGATGTTTCTCATCAGTCGTAAACTGTGATCGAGGAAAGGAGAGATATTCATGTATGTATTTAAAACCGATTTATAGGAAAGAATAAGGTCACGAGTGTTTTTGACAGCAAACGACTCCACCCATAATCTGGATTTTTATGCGAAGGATTCGTCTTATGGTAACTATCAACCACACTGCAAAGTGATGAAATAAGTCAGAGTAAATATAAGTAAAGCAAGTCTTCTCCACAACGAACGGTGGACGAATGTCCATTTTTGTTAAGCCTTCACGCAAGGGTTAGAGAGGGAACTAAAAAATAGTCTCACAACCCTCTGGCATACTAGCTTTTCCCAATCATCAACCCTATTATGCACTGCAAGATTGAATGCAAGCAGGGTGTAGTCTCTTATATCCCACACAGATCGCCAGATTAAAAGCTATATTGTCTCGTGGTGAATTTAAATCAAAACATCTTCATGCTAGAAGCTCCGGAAGACGATCTAACGTTGGTTAAAGGAGATCGCAAGATTCCGAGTTATCGGTTCTTGCTTAACAAATCAGCGAAGAGAAATGCGAAGAGGCATAATTTTGAAGTGATCTAAAAGCCACAATCCATATATTGTAAATGGTTGGGAATCGAGGACGGAAGGTTTGAAATTTCTAAATTTCATTTATGGGGATACAATTGCAATTAATCCATCGCTACAGATTTAAAAAATATATATATTCTTTGGGTAACTAGTTTATGTTTTTTTGTAAGAAGATATATGGGATGATGATGTATAGAGTAGAGTAGAATAGGTGTATATCCGTGTATATACGAAGTGCCGAAAAATTAATTGTGTTAGATGTGAGACAAAGAACAATATGAACAGTAAAGTCTTTACTACCAGCAATCAACTATACAAATACAGACTTAGATAGCAGTAAGTTTCCACATAAGGCTAAGTTGTTTAATTCTATTCGTGTGTTCAAGTTTTGAAAGCTTGGTATATGCTTGGCAATGTAAATAAGCGAGAACAATAGCCTATACATTTTGAGTTACTCCGATTTAAAAGTACGTACGTTCATCGTGGGCAAGAGAATTTACTGAAATTCGAGTGTGGTAAAAATGGGTGTGACCTCTTTGAAGTACGGTATTTCTATTATTACTTGCGCCACCAATAGAAAATTTATGTAACCATCTTGTACGTATTACATGTTATCGCTGTTTTTGCCGACCAGCACCAAAGCACCCTTAGGACTTACTTCCGCCTTATTTCCGGAACTCGTTTAAAGAAGCAGAATTCTAACAAGAAACAAATAATCGCAGATCCCAACCCGATTGCTAGAATTAAGAAAGCGCTAGTCAAATCCAACAAACGGATTGCGACCTGACGAGCAGAATTTTTTTGGCTGTTGTTGGCAAAACATTCAGCCGCTTTACGTTGACCTAAAATATTGTCCACCCAAAAATGTGTAAGCCCGGTTTCCCATATTTCCATGAGCCTGAAAACAATGGAATGCGCAAAGAAAAGAACAGGTTTTAGTAAAGAAAACAAACTTTTTCGTATCACAGAGAGTTTAGTGATAATAATTAATAGCCTACAGACTAATAAGAAATACGTGACAAGATTTATACATCCGTACCCTCGACTGAAAACATCTAGGTTCGGACTGCCTTTCTTCGTAAGCCAAGAAAAATATCCAGTTGGCACTGACAATGGTTTTGTAACTTTGAATCGACACTTGCCTTCCTTTTGGTATTGCGATGCGACAAACCAAACAGTGAATGTATTGGCCTGCATTAACAACATGTATTACGATATTTTATTTTGCTCATGGTCGCAATCAGATATTAGTTAAAGACTAGATGAAGATAATATATCGATAGGTTACGCTACGAAGGCTTTGAAAAAGCTAAGTAAAGCTATCGACTTACAAACGGAAAAGCGTATTTTCCTTTTTCCAGCATGTTGATGAGTTTAGAATAATCCCCAACAATTTGCTCAGGGTTCTGCCGAACTTTATCACCAAGAATTTTATAGAGTCCAGATTTGGCATTCTGTTAAAAAACCAATCGTATAGTAAAAGGCCGGCCAATTGTATAACTTAACAAGTAAAACAAGGTAAAATAATCAACTAATATTTTCTATTCATAGCGCACCAGTATTTGTTCACCCATGATCATTTCATGTCGTAGAACGAGTCCAACTTCTTGACTTTCAGCCAAATCTTTGAATGAGTCTATGGAAGCTTTAATCTTTGGTACTGTAAGTGATGAGATAACAATGCCAGAATAAGAATTGACCAAGACCATTGCTCCCAAAAGCCAAAAGCCACTAAGAATCCGAAAAGAGTGTCGCTCAATCCTTTCTTTGCAACCTGAAATGGCAAATAATCATGCATCGTCATTTTAATGACTTGTAAAAATATGGATAGTTTACCTTGATTCGTCATAACATTAACAATATAAATCATATGAGCGTCGATGTAATTAATAATTGTGTGCGAAATAAGCTTTGCACTTTTTTTATTTTCTATGTCGCCAAGTCTAGTCATTAATTTCAGCTGAATTGGAAAGTAACGGTTGTATAACCACGTAAAAAGGGTCATCGAGTTTAGTGTGATGATAACAGTGATAAGAATCAAAAGCCAGACCTATATAAGGTAAGAGAAAGCAGCATACAAAAAATCCGCAAAAAGAAATGACTGGTTAAAACGTAGGCCTACACTGCTTCTTAATAGTTCTAATATTACATTCTCTACTTTTGCGTCTTATAAGCACAAGAACTCACTGGGGGTTGAAATGGACGGACAAAAGCAAATAGTCGGCTCTCCTTGCCTGCTCTTGGCACCACAAGGCTCCATTCGTCAGCAAAGCATGGAAATATTGTGTAACCCATTCTCTCAATTCGATCCAGCGTCGGTAGGAAAGCTAGCGTTATTCCTTCAATATCCTGTTGAAGCAATAGAACAATTTACAAATTATTTATTTACTTGGGTTTTTTCTATGAATCACGCCTCATTAGACTGATCTAGCTTTTTTCTAAGGGGATGGCTCTAAGGCGAACCTCTTTTCCATTCTTATAAAATTCTACTACTTATCCCTTTAGAAATATTATTTAAAAACCAATTAAAAGAAAACTTGTTACGTGGCTAAAAGAAGATGCGACAGGAAGAAGTACTGACGAATGTTTCTCATTCAAAAATTAAATTTGACTGGTAAATTTGTGTAATTTCCCCACAATCGATAACGACTTGCTGATCTTACTTGTTCATGTATAAGCAGGTAAAACGCGGCTTCGTGGGCTCCCAGTTTCTCGATTAAAGTCTGATTGACTGGCACTAACGTGTAACTTAACATAATGATAAATTACAAAGCCGCGTAGAATAATACATCGAGTGCCGGCAGAAACGTTGGTGATATCATAAAAAATATATAATGTTGTACCGTTCATAAAATTTGCGCTTTTTGGCTAATTAAGTTTTCAGCAAAAAAAAAAAATTTAACTGGTTAGAAACATAAATAAAAGTAGGGGAGACTGGGGTCAATTGTAACACGAGACAAATGTAACAAAAATCATTTAGGCCATTCAAATTAACTCTAAAATTCTGAAATATTTATCATAAGAGCATCTTATAGAGAAGAAATTTTGGTAATTTTTTCAAATAAATCAAACAAAAACTGTTGAAGTTATAAGAAAAAAACGTTTTTGACACCCTAAAGTAAAATTTCCGGTTCGTCAATTTTTTCTATTTTCCCTGCTACAAAGTTCAAATTTGACCAAGTTTCTTACACCAAACGTTTTGTTATTATGTCCCTTATGCATTTTTGCAATTGATTTGTGTAATAATCATATAATTGTAAAAATTAATTTGTTCAGTGTGGGGCGATTGTAACAGTCCAAGTAATTTAGGGAAAAAACAAGTCTACGTCAGTTTTTTCACCCAGAAGTGATGCAAAACATCATATTCTTCTGTTTGAATGCTAAAAGTTAGCTTACTTGCAGAAAGAAAGAAAAATAATCCAGATTTACTGTTTTAAATGGGTGAGCCGCCAAGCGGTAGCTCTTATGGGAAAACCCCCACCCCTGTTACAATCGTCCCGACATGTTACAATTGTAACAAAAAAGCATCATCATTCTAGATTTTTTTACTAAATAACTATTTAACTCTTATGTTCCATAAATTCAGAAAAGTAAGCCAAGATAATAAGCTATCTGCCGTATTTTTTAAATATCTGTAACTTTAATTCTAGCAGACGAAAAAAATTGAAGTATGTTTTTTGTTACAATTGACCCCAGTCTCCCCTACCTGAAGTTCAATTTGACTGCTATCCATTGAAGAATATTGAGTGACACGCCACTAAATGTAAATGTGTTGTTTGGTTTTCGAATGAAAGTATCATAAGGAGGGCTCTGCAAAATCAATAAACTCTTTGTCTATCTTAAATGTCTCAAATATGAAAATTAAGTCATCCAAGTCAAGACATTAAAAAACTGAAATCTGTTACGTTAATAACCTTACATGAATAACGACGAATTTGAAGTTGAGGCCGCTGGTTTCTTTTTTGTTTATTGTCAAAGACGAGACGAAAGCTGCATGATATATAAGCAATACCGTAAGCAGCGATAGAGTTTTGAAATGCGGCAAGAAATTGTGTTGTTTTAAGCAAGTAATGGTTTGCATGGTGACGACCCGTAGTAGATTCGTTGCGCTTGCATGTGTGACGGAATAACGACAACTACGAGATAGGACAGAGGAGAGGCCACCCAATATATACACGCATGTATAGTGAGGATTAAGGTAGCAAATGGTGACAGAGGGTACGCAATTATTGCTGTGTAAGTTAGCCTAGCAACCAGGGGCTAAAGAACACTAAAGAACTTTATATGTTCGTTGGTGTCGGCTTCCTTCAAAATAAGATTTAAAAATCTTAAATATACTATTATATATATGACATCACGAGGGATACGTTATTCTTTACACTTTATATAAGTTATTTAGTTTATTGCATAATGTAAATGTTAAATATTCTTTTTCTTTTCCGGCTATTATTCCCTATCATAACGGAGTGCGGATAGATCAGGCTATCCCAGGTAAAAATCTGGCGCAGTTACCCGCAGTAACTACCGGTATGTTACTTCGTAGTACTTTTCGTGTTACTGCTGTACATGGTAATTGATAAACTATATAGTATACTACGTGGTAAATATGAGTGGAGTGGACGTAGTGTGCTACATGCATGGTAACTGAAAAAGTACATAGCGTACTGCGTGGTAAACATACCGTAGTGGGCGTAGTGTACTACGTGTAAAAAAAGATAAAAGGGAGGGGTGAAGCTACTAAAGAAGTGGAGTCCGATCATCCCCTGCCTGAGTTGCTTCCAAAAATTTAGACGTTATAGTGGGGTTAAGTTATGATTTTACCTCAAACTAATTGCAACAAAACAAGCATTAAGTGAACACTGTACTATTCAAGTAGTATAACAACGTGTCAAAACCCTCCCGAAAAATACTAAACATTAGTATGAAAAAAATAGGTTAGAAAATTTCGGTATTGGTCAATGCAAAAAAATAATGATTAAGAGATAGTTTATGCAAGTTCCAAATGGTGAACTTTGTTTAGAATTTATAATAGTGTATGTTGAGAACGTTTCGTTCATTTGGAATGGGTCATGTTCTTAATGAAGCATTTAACACGAAGATGGTCACCGATTACGGGTCGGAATGCAGTCGCCGTGTTTAACACGGCAGCTTACGGCGGGCCACTAAAATTTCATTCCCATAGAATAAGGAAGGGGTATGCTGGAATCAATTGAAACCTTTTCCCATATAAACTTTAGCATTACTTCTATACGATACGTTACATTCAAAACGAAATACGTTAAATTGTCTAAGTTATTCGATGTACAAAATGCGAAATTTTTACTTAATTTGGAAAAACGGGGGATTAGTTTGCAACAAATCCGCTACTTCAATTGGCGCGTCGTGTAGTCGCTTGAAAAAGGGACAACAAACTCCAAATATCGGTTTTTCTTTGTGATACTTGCTTGTAAATCGAAGCATTGAGACTTAAACCAGAATTCTGTGTAAAAAATTTTTACAAAAAAAAAGAAAAAAAAAAGAATTATGTACTTTTTTCAAACGACTTCTCAAAGCGCCAGTTGAAGTAGCGGGTGTGTTGATTACTATTCCCCCGCTTTCCAAAATTAAGTGAAACGGGAGATTTTGCACATCGAATAACTTGGATAATTTTCCATGTTTTTGGTTGAATTTACCGCATCGTATAGAAATAATGCTAAAGGTTTTAATGGAAAAGATTGCAATCGATTCCAGTACAACCCTTGCTTATTAAATGAACATGAACTTTTGGTGGTCTGCCATAAGCCGCCGTGTTAGACACGGCGAAATCTTTTCGACCGCAATCGCTGAACGTCTTTACATTAGCTGCTACACTAACCATATGTATTGTTCAAAATGAACAAAACTGTCACAACTCGTGCTATTACTATCTCCAAACAAAGTTCATTTATTGAAATTCGTATGAATTATTTTGAAATCACCTTTTTTTCACATTGAAAACAGGTAGAAATTTTGAATACGTTTTATTCATGGTAATTTTCTAGATATATCAGGAGGGTTTTAGCATGTTGTTGTACTTCTTAAATAGTACGATGTTCATTTAAAACTTATTTTGTTGCAATTAGTTTGAGGTTACCCTCCTTTTATCCATAACTTAACCCCACTATTAGACGAACGACTAGAAGTGGCAGCTGAACTGTAGGAAACCGAATACTTAAGGCGCGTTTTCGCGTTTACTGTATTTAGTTGAGTTCAACCGTGAACCAGTGACGAGTTCACGCCAAAATGAATTTTTTAGGGGACTAAGTTCAACCGAATGAGATTTTCCGTTGAACTGAGCGAGTTGAACACTGGAAACGCCAAAATGTCAGTTTAGCTCAACTGTTTTTTAGCTCCTCCTTCACCCTTCCCTCTTAAAGCAGACGATTGTTGATTGTTGTCAAACGTCAAATCCTTAAGCTTCTGCAGTGTTCTTTTTAAGTTCGATATTTGTGATATTTTTCACATTATTCAGTTGAAATATTTACTACAGCTGGTGCTGAATATTAATATTCGGGAAATTTTATTATTATAAATATAACAATCGACGAGTACCTGTACATTTATCATGTTATTAGGTTGTTAAGAGTGAGACTATTTACAAAAGGATCGCAAATCAACATTAGTTTTTTCTCACTATTATCATACAATTGAATCGGAGGTAACAAATTATTTGTAAGCACAAGGACATAAATAACACATTATCTGAAGAGCTAGATAGTAGATAGTTTGATTCGTCTGCAGATATTGAACGTTGCCGGATAAGAATATTGAAAAGGGGTGTCGTCCTCAAGATATGGGTGTGTCTTAGCTCAACCGAAGAGCTCAACTAAGGAAAATACCTTAGTTGATCGAAAGGCAAAATTCGGCTTCTGTAAGTTCAGCTGAACCGAGAAATGAAAACTAAGTTGACGCCAAAACGTAGGTTAAGCTGAACCGAGTTCACGCAAAAATGCAAGTTGAGCTGAACCAATAACCCGTTCAGCTCAACCAAGTAGCGCGAAAACGCGCCTTTAATTGCAGGCAGTCAGTCCCTTTCTTGCGTAGGTGCGACTACTCGAGCGACTACTCGTCTAACCTCAGCGTCAATCCTAATCTTGTGATGTTCTACGGCGGAGTTTAACTATACCTTTTTGACGGTTGATATTGTGTCCGTGTTTGTGTCTAGATACCTTTTCTCTTAATTTTACTCTCAAATACTTCCCTATTTGGGCACTGTGGGTGGGTGTTGGTGGGAACAAGTGAGCGTTTACCCACGGTGCGTGGCATTGGATGGCTGTCTTGTAATCGAACCAAGCACTCATCTAGTTTTGACTACCGCTGGTTGAGAATCACGGCATTATACCAACAGGTAAAGTAAACCGAATTTGCGAGCCAACACCAACCGGCGTTAAGAGTTTTTACACTACGTGGTAACTGAAAAACTACGCTGTATTTCCTAAGATGTAAACTTGTGTCAATGTAGTCCACGTTAGTACTTTGTCAGCGCGGCACCTTGTCATTTCAACGCACTATGTATTTTAGAGTGTAAATGTGTTGTAGTCTACTGTAATATAAGATTCAGGTACAGTTACCGGTACTAAACACTTTCTGTGCATTTTTTCAAAATGCAGAGAAGTCGTTTAGCATATGCTTGACTGACTGCGCAATAATTTTTGCCTAGGAGAAGTCATTCCCACTAATTTATTTAAAAGCCAACAAGCGCAAGCAAGCGTAAACAACCTCAGCCATAAAAAATGTAAAGTAGCAGTCTGGTAGCAGTAGTTCAATTCACACAGGATCTAATGAAGGGAACAGTTTACAAGACAATAGCTGGCACACCACATTAAAATTTAAAGTTTTGAATAATTTAACTTGAGAAGTCCATGCATGCAATGGCGATCATTATAAGCCATAGGTAACTAAGTCCTCTCAGGTGGCGTGGCACGCGATACAAGACCATGTAAAATAATACTGGTCAAATATTCGGGGTTTCCATCAACAATTTGGATCATCCAGAGAGATCACCATTATTGGAAATCAATCATGGAGTATGAGACAGATAAACTGTACATAACTTGCACTTTCCACACTTGCTGAGATGATCATGACTTGGTTATAACAATTTTAACACAACAGACAACAATTTTAAAAAAGATAGACCGTTTTGATCGTTTGAAAAGACTAGCCTACATATTGGTACATCATATCAAGAGAATTCCTTGACGGATGCACCATCTTTGTGAAAAAACAATGAGTACGCGTCGTCTTTTTCAAGCGGTATTAAATAAATGTTTATTCAATTAAAAAGTAGGTTTAAAAAGGAGGTTATGTTTATAAAAACAGATCGGAGTCGAGGGATTCAGGTAGTCGCGTGAGCTTAAAGGTGTTAAGTTTCTAAGTAAAAGTAGAATTAAAATTTGGAAAAAAAATGAGTTATTAAATGTATCACAACAAAAAACCAGAACAAGTTGCTCTCGAAAAGACGGAATTTAGGTTCTTTACGCTTGTTTACGTTTGTAAAGGTTCGTTCAGACTGGCGCCGTTTTCTTGCGCTTTCACGTCTTTATGTGAGGAGGATTTACAAAATACCAGTTTACGTAATGTGACATAGCATAAGAATTGTTCAATCCTAATCTTATGTTTTGTAATTAGAGTCTTGTGTCGCGCGCTTATTTTTTGTAGGCTATCTTCCTTTTGTGCACGAAAAATGCTGTCTACATTGAAATACATAAGAATTGATCATAAGGACCTCAAAACATAAGGAGAAGGCTTCAGTCTGAATGAAGCTTAAAGGCATATTAAAAAATAACATACCTAACGACTATTCTGTTAAAAGTGTGCGATCGTTTAAATATATATGGCACATTTTAAAATCTTTTTCTCATCTGCTTGGGAATACCTTATGATCAATTATATGAAAGCGTCAAAGCGAAACTCATTTTTTCAGGTTTCTGGTCTGTTGCCATCTACATGGTAGCTTAAAATCGTCACGTTTGTAACGCAACAGTCGCCAACTAAAATTAATTATAATTAACAAATTATTCCCATTTGTATTTACAATTTTTTGCTTCGAACGAGAACAGGTTAAATAAATACGAATTGCGAAACCTTTTCCGAAATCACTTCAACAAAATTAAAGTTAAATATATTCTACATAATATTATTTATATTAATTTCTAGACAACAGTAAAAAATTGCACTGATTAGTGAAATACATCCTCCTCCAACAACCATCCGGCATAAATACTTTAAATGCGGTTGAAATGCGATTTGTGTGCCTAGTCAAACGCATTTAAAGTACTATAGTACAACTGAACCCTATAGGGTTCAGCTGTTGCCCATGTGCAACTTCTTTTGAAAGTTGCCCAAACGGGAATATCTTTTTGTAAGGTGCTAAAACGGGTAGTTTTAGTGCCCAAACGGCAACATTCTTAAAAAGGCTCAAAAAGTGCCAATGGACAGACACCAAAATCTTTACTACCTATCATTACTGTAAAAATGCAGACTTTACAGCAGTGATACAATTTTTCTCATTAGACTAATATTGTCTATCCACAACAAATAAAGCAGAAGCGCACTTTATAAAAGCACAGGCGCATTCTGTGCAGACTTTGTTTGTCTGTCCGTCTGTGCTCGATAGCTCATTGGTCGAATGGCTTTCGAGGGGGGGACAAAATGGCCGCCGCGCTCGCCCGCCGCGAGAAAAAAAGGGGGGGTCGGGAAAAAGGGTCGCGGCGACTACCTGCTCGCGAAAAAGGGTTGGGGTTGCTCCCGGCCTACTCTTTGCCTAAGCTGACCTTGCTCCAACAACAACAAAGCTTACACACACGCACTGGCGCATACGGCTGCTTAAAAAGACTCGCGTTGATTTATTTATTTTACACGCATTCACAGAGCCGTCGACAGGGGGGGGCTGGTGGGGCAGTTTGCCCCGGGCGGCACTTCGACAAGGGCGGCAAAATGTGAAAAAACAACCCAAATCCGCGAGAAAATTTTTTTTGGGGGTGCTAGGGGGTTGCCGAAACCCGTTTTGCCCCAGGCGGCACCAATCCTGTCGACGGCCCTGCGCATTCAAATTGGGAAATCACGCAATTAGCCAAAGGCTTACCCGGGCAATGTCGAAAAACGTGCAAGTTATGCGATGGACTATTATTTGAAAGATGCAGAATATTTATTTTGAATGGGGAAAGGTTTCTCTAATATTTTTGGTGCGAAACGGGTAATGTGATAACGAGCAAAGTGAATGTCTTAAGAAGATATCGAAAATCGCATATAACAGCATCGACGGGCACGGCGACAGTGGCTGAGCGAAGCGAAGCCACTGTCGAAAACAAATAATTCTTTTTGGTCTTATTATAGTGTATATGTTCAGTGTCTTAACGGGTGTCCAGGAATCTTTGCTTTAGTGCAGAAAGGGGCAAATGGCGGGAATATGTAGCCATAAATAGTTAATAATTTTTTACAAATATCTCAATTGGCTAATGACGAATATTATTTTGGGGACGGGCACGGGGAAAATCGCATGGACACCGACGGGCACGGCCACTGTAGCTAAGGAAAACGAAGTCGTCATCGAATGAAAAATTTTTGATATGTTTCTGACGGGCAAAGCAGATCTCATGGGCACCGACGGGCACGGCGACTGTGGCTGAGCGAAGCGAAGCCGCAGTCGTATACGAAAATAACGTTGGGACACTTAACAAATGAAATGGCGCTAAATTTTTTTAATTTTAAGAGGACAAATTTTTAATTGCGCACGTTTACTGCGACAAAATTGTAACGATTCCACGTGTTCCGACGGGCGCATGACCGCCTAGTTGACTCTAATAAGGCTCAAAATTGTGTGACATCTTTAAAGTATTTCCAAGTTTTCTATTCTTACTTGTGCCACCAATAGAAAATTTACATAACCTGATAACCACTGTCAAACTTGGCCGACCAGCACCCCTTATATGGAACGCCAAATGACGACATAAATAATACATGCGCTAGCTTCAGCTTTTCGTCTATTAATTTGAATTTTCCCCTCAAATAATACATATTGTATACCAGTTTACTACACAATATATACAAATCACAGTTTTACGAAATATTATATAGTAGATCAAATAATGTGCTGTATGTATTATACGTATTCTCACTCCCGCAGAAAATAATATATAGTATATAAGCCGCCATCTAGCGTGCCCTTTTACCCCACTCAAAAGGGAAATCGGTCCCCCCCCCCCACCCGAACCGCCAGAAAACCGGAAGTCCGAAACCAACGCCGACGAGGAGTCTTGACGCCTGTTGATGACAAGATTCACAACAACAAAGTAGATTTGCGACTCATAACCCTAGAAGCAGGCGACAAGACTCTTCGTCGGCATTGGTTTCGGACTTCCGGTTTTCTGGCGGTTCGGGTGGGGGGGGGACCGATTTCCCTTTTGAGTGGGGTAAAAGGGCACGCTAGATGGCGGCTTATATACTATATATTATTTTGCGCGGAAGTGAGAATACGCATAATACATACGGCACATTATTTGGGCATGCGGACATGTCTACCCCACGACACACCTACCCCACTCGATCCGACATACCTACCCCCGACAGACCTACCCCACTTCGTTCAAAAGAACGACACACCTACCCCATCCCATATCAAATACCGACACACCTACCCCAGTCCAATTTTTTTTCTTTTTATTAACCCGACACATCTACGCCACTCAAACTAATACTGGTCGGGGAAGATCTACTAAAAAAGTGAAGGTTATATTTTGCACCGAAACAAATGATTCGTCAGCTAGTTCGGAAGAAGAGTGCGATGAAACCGGCTTTGTTAATCGAGATAGCCCCCTTCCAGCAAGCAATAATGATATTGAAACGATAAGAACTGCATCCCCTGAAATGCAGACTAGTGTTGATCAAAAAGAAGACTCATATATAATATTTCGTAAAATTGTGACTTGTGTATATCGTGTAGTAATCTGGTATACAATATGTATTATTTGAGGGGAAAATTCAAATTAATAGACAAAAAACTGAAGCTAGCCTATGTATTATTTAATGTCGTCATTTGGCGTTCCATACCCTTAAGACTACTCCGCTTTATTTCCGGAACCCGTTTAGACGCGTTTAAAGAAGCAGAGTTCTAACAAGAAACAAATAATTGCAGATCCAAACCCGATGGCAAGAATTAAGAAAGCGCTTGTCAAATCCAACAAACGGATTGCGACCTGACGAGCAGTATTTTTTTGACGGTTGTTGTCAAAACACTCAGCCGCTCTACGTTGACCTAAAATATTGTCCACCCAAAAATGTGTAAGTCCGGTTTCCCATATTTCCATGAGCCTGCAAATAATATTGGATGTGCAAAGAGAAGAACAGATTTAAAAAAGAAAACAAATTTTTTCATATCACACAGGGTAATGCTAATACAGACTATTAAAAAATGTGTGACAAGATTTATATCTGTACCCTCGGCTGAAAACATCTAGATTTAGATTTGCTTTCTTCGTAAGCCAAGAATAATACCCAGTTGGCACTGACAATGGTTTTGTAACCTTGAATCGACATTTGCCTCCTTTTTGGTATTGCGATGCGACAAACCAAACAGTGAATGTATTGGCCTGTATTTACAACATAGGAGAATTTGTTTTGCTCATATTCGCAACCGGATATTAGTTAATTTAGATAAAGACTAGACGAAGATAATATATATCGATAGGACGCTACGCCGGCTTTGAATTGGCTAAGTAAAGTTATTGACTTACGAAGGGAAAAGCGTATTTTCCTTTTTCCAGCATGGTGATGAGTTTTGAAGGATCCCCAACAATTTGTTCAGGATTCTGCCGAACTTTATCACCAAGAGTTTTATAGAGTCCAGATTTAGCATTCTTTAAAAAAACAAACAATCGTAGCTAAAGTAAAAAGCTTAATTTACTATAGATGATATTTGTATGGCCTGGTATCCGACAAACGTAAACAGAAGCAGTGGCTCCCCCACACGGGTGGCCTAGCGACAACGTCTGCTTTTATTTCGTCTGCTCCCAAATGCATGTAAAAGCGCCATCTCTCAAGCTGAGAGAAAAGGGCTTTACATACATAGGGAAGCAGACGAAATAAAAGTGGCGTTGTCGTGCATTATGCTTGACGGATACGGGCAATACAGATATCTTCTATAGTAAAACAAGATAAAATACCGGTAATGAACTACTATTTATAGCATACCAGTATTCGTTGACCCATGATCATTTCGTGTCGTAGGACGAGCCCAACTTCTTGACTTTGAGCCAAATCTTCGAATGAGTCTATAGAAGGCTTAATCTTTGGTACTGTAAGTGATGAGATAACAATGCCCGAATAAGAATTGACCAAGACCATTGCTCCTAAAAGCCAAAAGCCACTAAGAATCCGAAAAGAGTGTCGCTCAATCCTTTCTTTGCATCCTGAAATGGCAAATAATCATTCATCGTCATTTTAAATGTAAAAATATGGATAGTTTACCTTGATTCGTCATAATATTAATAATATAAATCATGTGAGCGCCTATGTAATTGATGATTTTGTGTGAAATGAACTTTGTATTTTTTTCATTTTCTGTGTCGCCAGTTTTTGCCATTTCCAGATTAATTTGAAAGTAACGATTGTATAACCACGTAAAAAAAGTCATTGACTTAACTGTGATGATAACGGTGATAAGAATCAAAAGCCAGACCTATGAAGAAAAAGATGAATAGACAAAAATCCGAAAAAAGCATGACTGGGTAAATCCTACTTCTTCAATAATTTTGATTTCGCTCTACTTTTGCGTCTTATTTAAATACAGGAACTTACTGGGGGCTGAAATGGACGGACAAACGCAAATAGGCGGCTCTCCTCGCCTGCTCTTGGCACGACAAGGCTCCAGTCGTCAGCAAAGCATGGAAATATTGTGTATCCCATTCTCTCAATTCGGTCCAGCGTCGGTACAAAACCTAACGTTATTCCTTCAACATCCTTCAACAATTAAAATTTACAAATAATGTATTTTTTCGGGTCGTTTCTATGAATCGTGCTTCATTAGCCTGATCTAGCTTTTTTTATGGGGGGGGGCTCTAGAGCGAGGCTGTTTTCATCCAAGAAAAAAACCCTACAACATATTACTTGAGAAACGTTAAAAAAAAAAACAATTAAAGAAAAAATTGTTAAATGGCTTAAAGAACACACAACCTATAGGCGTAATTAAAGTTTCTCATTCAAAATAGATTCGATCTGTAAATTTACGAATTTTCCTACAATCAATATAATTGCTTCTGCTGTTCTTACTTGTTCATGTACAAGCAGGTAAAATGCGGCTTCGTGGGCTCCCAGTTTTTTGATTAAAGTCTCATTGACTGGTACTAACGTGAAACTTACATGGTAGTGATAAATGAAAAAAAGCAGCGTACAAATATATCGAGTGCCGGCAGCAACGTTGGTGATGTCATAAAAAATATAATGCAACGTTCGTAAAATATGCGCATATTTTGGCTTATTAAGTTTTCAGCCACAAAAAAAATTATTAATTGATTAGAAACATAAATACCTGAAGTTCAATTTTACTGCGATCCATTGAAGGATATTGAAAGACACGCCACTAAATGTAAAGGTGTCGTTTGGTCCTCGTATGAACTTATCGTAAGGAGGGCTCTATTATGAAATTAATTAAGTCTCTGTTTATCTTGAATGTCTCAAAGATAGAAATTAAGTCATCCAAGTAAAAAGATTTTAAAAAATTAAATCTGCTATGATAATAACCTTACATGAATAACGACGAATTTGTAATCAAGGCCGCTGGTTTGTTTGTTGTTTATTGCCAAAGACGAGACGAAAGCTGCAAGATATATTAGCAATACAGTAAGCAGTGGTATAGTTTTGAAATTATGCGACAAGAAATTGAGTTGTTTTAAACAAGTAATTGTCTGCATGATGACGCGACTAGAATTGTTGACCCCTAGTAGAATTGTTGTTCTTGCATGTGTGGCAGAGTAACGACAACCACTAGAGAAGAGGCCGTCGCCGAATGTATATGATGGATCAGTAGGAAAGAGTACGCAATTATTGCTGTGTAACTAAGCCTAGCAACCAGGGGCTACAAAACACTACAGAGCTTTATGTTCGTTATTGTAAGTGTTGAATTCCTTCAAAATACGTTTCAAAAATCTTAATATACTATCATGTTTTCCATTGTCATGAAGATTTCAAGCTTCTTCACACTTTACAGTTGGTAATTTGTTTAACGCATAATTTAAATGTTATTTTCTTTCTCTTCCAGCTAACGGACTGCAGATAGACCGGGCTAGACTTGTGTGAAGAGGGATAGTAGGCTGCCCACTAATTTATTTAATAGCTAGGGAGCGCAAACCTCAGCAATGAAAAAATGTAAAGCAGCAGTCTGGTAGCAGTAGTTCAAATCACACAGGATCTTAATGAAGGGAACAGTTTACACTGCCAATAGCTACTGTGCATGCACAGTTCATTAAAATTAAGTTTTGAATAATTAAATTTGAGAAGATCAAGCAAGGGCTTTGATGATAAGCCACCGGTAACTGGCTCATCTCTGGTGGCACGCAATCCAAGATGGGAAACAATACTGGTCAAATATTCGGGAATTTCAACCATTTGGATAACCATAACTGAAAATCAAAAATGAAATATTAGACGGATATAACCTCCTTACTTGCAAAGCAAGTGACAGCTGTATGAATTCTTCTTCCATTCAGAAGTTCTTCTCATATTGGATAACCAAGAATGCATTTTTCAGAAACTTAGTACCGGAATACCGAGTTTAAACATGAATTCTGAGCGGAACCGTCCAAGAATGGGTTTAGATAAAGATTCTGCGTTGGTCGTAATTACCAATAATTTATTATTTAAAAAAAATTAAACGTTTTGATCGATTAACAGATTAGTCTACATCCATTAGATCCAGATAATTATTTGACGGAAAACCCTCAAGAGTTCAAAGTTTCCTATCTGAACGAACATTAAGGGCCATATTTATAATATCGTACCACATAATTCTTTGACAGCGTGCAATCGTTTACCGGCTATTTTTGTTGTTTTTTTATTCTAATCGGCTTGGAAAAGCTTATGATTAATTATTTGAAAGCGAAACAGGTATATTAAATGGTAGTATTGAATCGTCACTTTTTTTAAAGCGACAGTTGCCAACTAAAATTTATAATAATTTCAATTATTAACAAATTATTCCCATTTGTATTTACAATATTTTTACTTCGAGCAACAACAGGTTAAATATTTACGAAGTTGCGAAACTTTTTCCGAAAATCACTTATCAAGTTACATATTATCATATTATTTTCTAGACAACAGTAAAAAATTACACTGTTTAGTGAAATACATCCTCCTCCAACAACCACCCAGAAAAGTTGGTAAAGTAGCTGGTAATGGAATTGTCGTAGAGCGCTCCATCAGTGACGACCAGGGAGACTTGATCGCCTACTTGCATATTCAAAGTCGTCTGCATTGAATACGTGTAATAGACGCCTCCATACGAGCCGTAAGCCTGTCCCGCGTGAGCCCCATTCAAACGAAGTGAGATGTAAATTCCAGTGGCGGCGCCGTCCTTGATTCCGGACAGCGTAAAAAAGTAACGACCGGACCGGGGAGCTGTGAAAATACCCGAAGAAATATTCATGGCGTTTCCGACGTTCAGTAGCTCGTTCTCAAACGTGATTGGTGTGTTAAGAGATGAGAAATCCAAATTTTTTTGCACGTAGAAATAGACTGGCTGAGATTTGACATCTTCGAAACCGATCCAAGTCTGGAAATCTATCAATCCCAGTTAATTATTTTTAAAAAGAAAACAGAATGAAGATATTTGAAACTAAATCTTTACCTGGATCGCTGGGCAGCTTGTTGATATCGCAGTAAACTTTCTCCACTTGTTTTTCGCCTTTAATTGAATACATTCCGCTAGAAGCGAGTCCGTTGCGCCACAGATCCGCACACGATGTTGGCAGACCTTTGTTAACGGCTAGCCGGCCGTCGCACTCTAATCTTCCGAGCGTGTGCAACCCGGACGAATTGACAAAAATAGTGCGCCCAAAATTCAGTCGTGTAACGGGCAGTAGTTTCTTTCTTGTAATAACACCTGTAGAACATTAAATGATTCAGGTTATTCTTGTTAACGAGCTCAGTTTTTATTCCTATACCGTGATCAGCTAGTGGCAGGTTAGCGTCTGAATCGCAGTTGCAGCGGACATCGTTCTCGAAACACGTTTGGTCGATACCGCACTGGCAGATGTGAACTCTCGAGTTGCTTCCAGACCAGAAATATTGGGGATTGCCATTCCGGTCGTTCCACCACGCGTACGAAATTCCGTTCAGCTCCAATGGCGATGCGACGCAATCGTACTAAAATACAAATACAATGGTCGTGGTAGTGGTGGTACGAGAACGGAAGAAGACACAAGTCGGATCTAGTCACTCTGTTTAGCGTTAGAGGTCGTTAACTGGTCGAACCGGTTGCCGTATTTATGCTATAGGGGAAGGTGGGGTTGGTTGGGACACTTTTCGTTTTTTCCTCATAACTCGCTTATTTCTTAACGAAATCCAAAAATTTTCGGGAATTGTGTTCTTCTTAGTTGCCCACCTTTCCGTTATTTTTTTTTCAATTTTTTCGTTTCCTAAATTGGCCCGCTACGATTTTTCAAAATTTCCCAAAATTTAGGGGCGGAGCCAACAGCGAAGGGTAAAATGGGACAGAGGACGGGGTTTGAAGGAGATAGGGCACAAATACTTAACAATAATTTATTTGAAATTTATATAATAAAAGGTTTTTATTAGTTCATTAAAGTTCATTAAACAGATAACTGATATCGCACAAGATGCGCATACGAGGCCCTATTCGATGGAACACCGTATTTTTTTTACCAATTTTTTAGCGAAAAACAACTTTTGACTATAACTCTCAAAATAATGATCGAAACTTAAAAATTTTTTTGCGTGAAATGTACATCATTCTAATGAATAACATATATTTTTCTTAGATTTTTCTTAAGATATTTACTATTTTTTATGCCGCTGTCCCACTCAACCCCATGTCCCAACCAACCCCACCCTCCCCTACTACCTTGATTGACTGCCAACACTCGACGGAAAGTTCAGTTAACGCCGCTATTTGCCTCGAAGATGCTTTGTAGTGAATGGGTCGAGAATAGCAGCCGGGACTGGCGCAGTGCCCTGGATCCATCGGTAATTCGCTATCGTGCAAAATCTCAGTCGATCCTTTTTTTTTCCCGGAATTAATATGGTTAAAATCGAATAAATTTGAAAATGTAAAAAATATTCAGTTTAGATTTGTAATATACCTGTTGTCATATTGCAATGGACTCGAATGGCATCGTCTCCAGACGCTGGGCCGTCCGGATCAATCCAATAGAGTCCGGAAGGAAGAGACGGGTTGGCCGCGAGGGCGGCTCGACAAGTCCGTGGGAAAGCTCTTTGCCCCGGCGGTGGATTTTCGGATTCGGCATCGACCTTGGCATTGGCCGACTGTCGATCACTTTCCAGATTCTTCAAAATCGATTCCTGCGCCTTGAACTTTGTCTCGAGCTGGTGGAATTTCCCCATCAAAATTTCCTTTAAAAATTATACAAATGAGAGTCTGAGACGCTTCGATAGATTCCGAAAGGGAAGGTCAACAACTTGCTGCTTACGTAATTCTCTTGTAATTGGCGCACAGCGTCGACTTCGGCACAATTGACGACACTGGCTGCCATCAGGGCGAAGCAAATGACAAAGAGATGACCCATCTTCGTTTCGTCACGATCCGTTACTAACTGTATTCTTGACCAAAGACGTCACAAGTTTATATAGCCGGTAAACGTGCGATGCGCGGGTCTTTGGCTCCGATTTGGGTCAGTAGTGTGCGAGTGTGGAAGTGGACGAACCGCATCTTCTTATCGGAACACTCGACGAACCCTTCTTTCAGATGTTAACATCTCTCTATTTAATAGTTTATATACTTCATTAGTACTTCTTAACCCGATATACACCGCCTTATCCAGCCCAATAAGGATGGTAATTGAGTTGTAATTATCCGAAAAGAAGGTTTATAGCCTTCTTTTTCCCCATATCTTTTAAACAATGGAATATTAAGAAATGTGTATCCACTTGGAGCCCCGTTCAGTGATGAGAAGAGAAAAGAGAAGACAGATTTTCGGATATTTAGGTATACACAATTAATGGTTTTCACTTGTTTGTATACTTGGTTTCAAGTTTTCGAAAAAAATGAAGATGCGCGATAGACGAACAAAAAGGTCTAACCGACGGTGTTGTTGAGATGAACGGATAATGTAGTCGAGGAAATATATAGGTCTGTGGGGTTAAGAAAGCTGGAAAATCCGGTTCCTCTTCTGCTTTGGCAGACAACCCGTCCGACTGGATTCCATTAGCAGTATGGCCTGTACTGTGATACGTGCTAATATTAAATTTGTTCGTCGACAGTCAAATTTCAGCCGCCTAAATCAGTAACGACAAATCAGTTTTCTCAGTTTATGCGGGCAAGAAATGAATCAATATGATTTTTAGATAAAAAAATTTAAATTTCCCGCGATAAATATGTAAAAATGAATAAGTTTAAAGAGCTGTCCCAAATTGCATTTAATTTCTAAGAAACGCGTTCGTAAATCTGAGGTGAATGAGTAATATTTGTACCTGATAATTTGATGTGTCTCTGAATCCGTGTATAGCTGTCAGCTGTCATACGGGCCAATGCGCGCTTGATTGTTATGCTTCATTTCAGCATTTGTGTGATGTATAGAAAACTCGTTTACCTGCCTATTTGTTGTCACCGAGTGCTCATATACAAGCGTGTCGATCATGCGTAAAGTGATGTTTCTTTTTCATTGTCTGCTAAGGAGGTTTATCTGCAGGTATGAAATCTATTCTCTGAGGATGATGTCAACCCAGACAATAACCGCATCTGTCTTTTCGATCTCAATTTCGAAACAGATTAAGCTGCTAAATTGAATGTTTTGTGAAATTCCCAGCTCTGGAAAATCGAACTAGTGTCTTGGAATTCTCTTTTCCAAATGTCTAGTGAATTGCGGTCTAAATTCTTGTCAAGCAAATGAAGTTCTATAAGGTTTAAGCAGATGTTGAGCAGCAGCCAGACTGTAGACTGTTCATCCAGGAATCGCGTCGACACGTGGAGTAATCTATTCGGAGTAAAGCTTTCTCCAATTAATTTTGATTTACACCAACGAGGATAGATCCATCCAACTTTCACGGAATTAGTCTATAGCGACTTGTACGTTAAATTATACGGAGTCAGACGCCAGCGAGAAAAGTGCCCTGACATGTCAGGCCACTCAAATTCAGCAGAAACCGCAATCAAGACATCAATTCTAGCTAAAACGAACTTTTTTTATTAAACTCATCTGTCAAAGAGAAATCTACAGAAAATGAGGTTAATTGGAAAAGAGTATGCTGTTGACAACTGTGAGACACGAGCACGCAGGTGATATGTAACATTGCTGGATTGCAGCCGAAAAGAAAAACGACACTAACACACCTTTTGTGTGGGCGCGGACGTTTGAAAAAAAATTCGCCCACAACAAAAGGCGGTTGGATAAGCCGCAGAATGGGGCCAGATGAAAGGAGCCACCGGTCCTTATAGTTTACCAACCGTGATGATTGCAAATGAAATATCCCGATTGACACTGTCGATTGTCTGACGCAAAACGGAACACACACAGTCAGTCACAGTCAATGTTTTCTCTTTCTTTCTTTTTTTCCTTTTCTTTCTTCTGTTTTGATTTTAGAAAAAAAGAAGAAGAAGAAGAAGAAGGAGAAGAAGGAAAAGAAGGGAAGCGAGGGTGGATGATCATTCCGATTGAATAGGTAGCCGGAGGAACACGTTGCCGGCCAATCGAGCGAACGAATTCAATCACGTCGGGTGCTGCGGAATATATATATAGTGTGCTGCTCTGCTCTGCTGTGTTGGGGTTCTGGCGGGGTGGTCCATATATACGAAAGAGGCAGTCGGCAGGAGCTGGATGAGTTTGCTCTCTTATAGGGTGAGTCGCCTCCGGTTATGAGAATAAGGGAAAGAACTAAAGAGAGAAAGAGAAAGAAGTCTTTATCGTCGTCGTCGTCGTCCCTTCCGGCAGGGTCTTGTGCAAATACTAGTGATTGGTTTGATTGTTTCCTATTGAGCGCGGCTATTTATATGAAGAGAAGAATCGACGGAATAAAAAAGGACAACCTGCAAAGAGGAAGGAAGTCGCAAGTCGGGAATAAATGAAGAAAAAATACGAAAGAAAGAGAAAAGAGCCCGATGGCCATCAAGAGTAGACTATCAAGATATGGTTGGGACCGGAGCGCTGAATTGCGCCGCTGTTACTGCTTTATACAGTATTGTATTCGTCGTGTTGAATCAAACGCCACGACGCGGCCTCGGAAGAAAAGTCGCGACGGTGAAGGCAAACTCTAAGAGACCGGTGGGTGGAACTGAACATGAGCCAGCCAGCTAGCTCGTGCGGAGGTGAAAATAAAGAAAGAAAGAAAGAAGAAAAGAGTAGGAAATCGGTCGCACTGGTTCCGCTCCGGGGGCGACCACCGGAGAGAGCTTTGGCTCCGAATTAGTCGCCCAATGTATTGGACATGGTAACCAATATCCGGTCGGCATTGAATCACCAATATTTGTCCTGCTCTTGCAGCTTGTGCTTGTGCTAGCTCCATTCTCTCTCTCTGCATCTGGGTTTTCTCATTCTTCAATCTATATTATATGTTACCTTATTTTCATTCTTTCTATTCCGTCTTCGCCGTCAATTGCAATTTGAGGTTTTCGGGTGCTGATGCCGGTATAGTCGGAGGGTGACGAGGGGCTTGTAGAGAACTGGGCGGATGGATATAATGGAGAGAGCGGGGGAGGTTCTCTCTCCATCTTACTGGGGCCGAGTACTTTTGGGGTAATAGTAGCGTAATGCAACTGCTGCTGCTTGATGTCCTCTGTGTGCCTGCTGAGCGCGTGTTTACCCGCCGTTTGCCTTTGATCCATTCAAAAAGGGAGAGGAGGAGGAGGACACGGGGAACGCTAGCTCTACATATTACGCGCACATTCAAATAGACTTTGTCGCACATGACGTCGGCGACGAAGAACACGAGCAAGAAAGGAGGGGACAGAGAGAAAAGGGCGACTGCAATGGCCGTCGTCTCATTTGGGGCGGGAAACCGGCGTCGATGGCTCTCCGACTTTTGTTTGTCTTTAGCGTCGTCTCTTCTCCTTTTGAAAATTCTCTCGTCAATTATATCAAAGAAGAAACATGCTGCCTGCACCGTCCTGCGCTAGCTCGTTTGTCGCGGGATTTCCCTTATTATCTTTCATTCATCGAGTTATATGTTGACACAAAAAAAGGAGGCGTCGTCATGTCCGAAGAAGAAGACGACGAGTCTGCGAGTACGGCGTCAATCAGATTGGGCGACACTGGACTACGAACTACATGAAATTGAAGGGACTTTAATCAAGTTTGCCGGCTCTTTGTGAATGATCATTCAACGAGCTAATAGCTGCACAACATTGGGATGTGCACGTTTCTGATGGCTCTTCTGCTGTACAGTATTTTGTTGATGGCGGAGAGGGACCGCGAGGGGGAAGATTTCAGTCAAACAAGCCACTGTATATACATACTGCGCTCTGTGTATAACGTCGATTCTATTCATCAAAGGTATATAACTTCGGGGGCCGCGTCGTCGTCTATAGTGCGGGATAGACACATGTTTTCTCCGTTCAATCGACTGGTAAGTCTCTATAGCGCCGCGGGTGGGACGAGTGCCACCACCAATAAGGGACGAGAATATATCCATTATCAATCCCTTTTTGGGATCCGACCGACTCCCGCTGCGCCTTTTAACTCGGCCAAGCAACTGCTGCTGCTCCACTAGCTCCACTCCAAAGAGATGATGCGCCATCGCGGTTCCCATTCATTTCTAGCTCCTTTTTTCTTTTTTTAGACTCTTCTTCTTCTTCTAGTCTTCAGTTTAGCAGTTCACTGATCTCTTATCGACAACTGTTTACCAGTTGTACATTGTTTAGCTGATAGATACAAAGTAGCCCCAGCCAAAAAAAAAAAAGATGTGTGGGGGCCCTCCTGGTGAGTTGTTGTCAACGTCCAAAACCTTTTCAATTCCATTTTTTCCCTTTTTTTCTTTCCTCTAGCTCCCAGTGTTGTTTGGGGCTCACCGTATAGTTTTTTTTTTAAAGGTCCTGTGCGGCATTTTGAGACGCGGATACGGCGAGTAGTTAGGCTCTGTATCGCTTTTTTGTGTCTTTCCGAACACAAGGAGAGACGATGTTTGGCGGTGGGCTCCGATGAATAGCTAAGGCTTCTTTATTTCATTTTTTCGAGTGGCTTATACACGATGGGGCAGAGAAAAAAATGAGAAAAAAGAGGAAGGAAATGGCAGAAGTGATACACATCACAAGACTATGGCTGGAGCAGCAGCAATGACCCTTGGTATTTAACAATTGTCAATTTGTATCCGAATGAAGAGGAATAAAGACTTGAAAACGGTTTGTTTGCCCGTCTGCCAAAAAAGAGTTCCGTCGGTTCTTCATAGTCCCTTCCATAGAAAAGGAGAATAAAGAAAGAAGAAGAATGGTGCAATAGACTCTTCAAAAAGAACGAATGAAGGGTTCCCCCCACCAATCCGACTTTAATTAACCGACGGGGTTTTATTATTATTTATCTGTTTGATTTCAACAGTAGAGAGAATAAGAGTAGGCAAGCAAGAAGATCGACTGCTGGCTCTCCTCTTATTTCTAGTTCAAATAAAGCGGAGCGGGAGACGTTTTCGGTCAAACATGATATGAAACACTAATCCTACTCCCACGCTCTCTTTTGTCAGCGCAAATGAGGGGGGGGGGACTCGGTGCTGCTCTCTGTACCTTGTACTCGTCTGTTGACACGGAACAGCTCCGCTGCCAAATAAAAGCTAATAGCAAGCAGCAACGGCATCAGCTACAACACAGTAGCCTATATAACCGATGAGACTCTGTTCAATTAAATCGCGTTTGCGTCGAGATAATGTCGCTCTGTAATCCAACCAACACGTAAAACATACAACAAACAAACGGTTTCGACACAATTTCCTGTCGCTCCTCGATGAATTCGATTCGAGAGACGGAGAAACGTAATTACGACAAGAGTTCTAGGGCGTCAGAAATCATCTCCATACTAATATTTGATTCGATTTGTACAGACAACATCCATATGAGTGAACGATGGGGTTTGGAATAAAGACAACACTAGCGAGGGAGAGAGAGAGACGAAGAGAAAGACGGTCAAAGAAACTGTTGTACACATTGGAAGGGCCACAATTGGGTAAATGACGGGGGTCGTTTCAACTACAAACGGCTTCTCATATAAAGACGTCGTCAAATTAATAATTAATTATATATATAATCACTCACAGCACACATAGAATACAATATAATCATCACTTTGTCTGCTTGATGACGGGCAGGACTGGTGAATCGCCGGCGATTTTCACCCGCAAGTCCAAGATGGCTTTGTCGACGCTCTTGTTCTCCGGTTCGGGCGTCACCGGCAGGGAAGAAGCCGGACTGCTGACGGGCGAGCGAGAGTCGGCCTGGTGTTGGTTCTGAAGGTGCTGGAGCTGCTGTTGGTGAGACTGCATCATGAAAGCAGAATAGTCGGGGTGTTGCGGCGGGGAAGAGCCGGTTTCCGGCTGGGCCGTCATGGCCACCGGGTCGAAAACGGCCGAATGGGCCGGCCAGTGCGGATGGAGCCAATAGCGAGGAATCGGCTGGAAACCGGCGGCGGCAGCGGCGGCAGCAGCCGCGGCCGCTACGGGACTTCCGCTCTGTTTCAGGTTGTTCCAGGCGGCCGCAGCAGCGGCGTGATGGGCGGCCAAAGCGGCCGGATGGGCAGCATAAGCAGGATGGCCGGCCATACCGCCGCTGTAAGGGAAAAGACCGTGCGGTAAGCGCATGGTCAAGAAAGGGTTGGTCGCGTGATGCTGTTGCGATTGTTGTTGTTGCTGCTGCTGTTGTTGGTTCCATAGTTCGTGCTGGCCAGCTCGGGCCCCGGCGTGTTGCAAATCTCCATCGGCCAAACCTAATTAATTTAAAGAGAATTCCAGTTAATTTTCATGTTTTATTTTAGTGATGAACGGGTCAAAACTTACTGGATAGGCGATCGAGTAAATGAGATGCGCTGAAAGTTGGCGATTCGGCGCCGATGGTCTTTTCCTTCTTGCGCCACTTGGCCCGTCGGTTTTGGAACCAAACCTTGATTAGAGAAAAAAGAAGAGAATTGGTAAGAAATTGTTGAATCGGGCCGGTGGATTTCATCAAAGTAGTGGCGACACAAAAGAGAGTGAAGAAAAGCCCATCTCTCTCAACTAAGAAGACCTTATTAGTCTGCGCTTTGAAGGTTTTCTTCCAGCCTCTATATGTCTCTTTGCCCGTCTTTTGTCGAGTGTTGTGTGTCTATCTTGGCGCGGTTTGACGGATCGAGTTGAAGAATGGGTTGTCGACTGTATTATTAGAATAATGGCGGCTAATTTGCCGCTCATCATCGGGCTGGTAAACAAATCCAGTAGAAGAGGAGCAGCCATCCCTCCACCCACTACTAGTACCACAGGGCTAATCAGTCGATTGTCAACGGCTTTAAGAAGCTTCGGCTGCCACCACTAACTAGCCTCCTCCCGCTCCTTTTTCCTTGTTCACAAGGACAATCAAACAACTGCCAACACACAAGGAACAGAGGAGACGTAGGGTAAAAAAAGTGATTAAAGATTCAAAAAAAGGAGGAGAGTCTCTACTTTTCTATTTCATCTGGGCTGCTTCTCTCTTAATCTCTTTTGTGGAAAGAGAGCTAGAGAATAGCTGGTGGAGTGGGCGCGCTCACTTCTTTTTCCTCTTCCTACCCCGTGAGCCATCATCATCCCTCCACTCGAGAAACAAGCTCCAGACTCCCTAAACTACACTCGATAGAGACGACATTTTCCACCGAGGAGAGAAAGAGAGGGAGAACGTCGAAAGTAGCGTAACGGGGAGGCAATTGGGTGCTAATTGATATCGAGTCACTATTCAACATCTATCCATCCGTGAACCGATGATAATCCCCTCCTACCCCTCCCATTCTCTCCCCCTTTCTCAGATGGTAAACTAGAGTGCATTACAACTATACCCCCACTGTTATGGATCCGTTTTATATTCCCACACAACTAGAACACTCGTAGACTATTGCGCACCCTACACTTACAACAGACGATCGGAACCGTAGGAAATTAGCATGACATTAGCCCAACAGTCAGCGTCGCATATCATTAATATATTCCTTCCTCTCAAGTTGGCTGCATGGGTATTCGTAGGCTATATTGTTTACCTGAACTCGGGCCTCGCTCAAGTCGAGCCGCATGGCCAGCTCTTCGCGGGTAAAGACGTCCGGGTACTGCGTCTTCTCGAAGGCGCGTTCCAGTTGGTGCAGTTGGAACGTCGTGAATGTCGTCCGCGTCCGACGCACTTTACGGCCGCCCGGTTTCTCCGCCGATGACACGGACAAGTCGATCTCGTCCAGCGATCCGTCCCTCATCTTCTTTCGAAAAAAAAAAAAAGGAGAAAAAGAGATTAAAGATGTTGTCCATCCGAGTTAATGAGGTGACGGGCCAAATCCCCACAGGGACCGGCCTAAATTTAATGATCATCTCGACACAAGGTCGACGATGTCCTCTCAATTTTTCTATTATATTTCGAATGAATGAAAATTCTTTTTGAATGTCTTTTACCTTGGAGCGGAAGATGGCGTCATCCTCTTCTTCATCCATGACGAGCGACTCTTCGTCATCGCTGGATTTCGACGAATTCACCTGTTGGCCTGCGATTGCAAAAGAAGAAACAAATGACGTCATTGTGAGGAGGAGAAACAAAAGAGTCAGCGTCAAGACATACCGATGCTTCCGAGCTTGGCGGGAACGATGGGCTCGACGTTGGAGGAACGACGGCCGAGAATGTCGTCGATCGTGTAAACTCTCGACTTGTTGCCGCTGGGAATCATCGTCGACGATCCGGTTGGGTGTTCTGTCAGGCTGCTCATTTTTCTGACGTATCGTGTACGTAAATTTAGTTCTGAATCACTTTCTCCGGCAGGATCGAGGTGTTAACTGAAGAACGGGGCACTTGATTGTGAAAGACGACGGAAAGAAAAACCAGCGAATGTTACGTTGCTGTAATATCCGATGGAATTGGGGTCGTCGTCGTTGGTTGGTAAGAGACGGTTGTGTCTGGTTCGATGGTCGAGAAGGAACTAACGCTCCTTGCCGGTCTCCAGCCTTGCTTTATATCGGCCCGGGCTTCAGAGAACCCCTGCCTCCTCCTACACTCTGCCCACCCTCCTACTACTCAACCCCTCCACAGCTCCTCCCCCTCTTGACACTTGCTCAACTGCCAATCAGGCTTGATTAGCCCCTTCCTCCCCCTTCCGTGCATCCGTGCAGAGCCTAGTAGCTCATCTCTTGGTACCTTGAGGACCCCGGGGTTTTGCGCTGCCGCTCTCTCCTCTCCTCTCTCTCTGCCAAAAGCCTATTTTGATTTTATGTAGAAAAGGGCCTGTGAGGGGGTTAAGGGGCAAAACCCAATTGAATCCGATTTTCAGATGAGCGACTGACCTTCGTCTTTAATATTGGGGAGATGCTGCTGAATTGAGCCCAGAGTCTCTCCTTTTCTCTCTCTCGATCATTATTTATAAATATATATTTGCTGCGGAAACGGGCAGAGCGCGGGGCAGCCTGTGGGACCCGGCCGGATTATTCTTCAGCTGTTCATTCATTGACGCGCTAATTACACACCTGGACTAATTACACGACACTAGCCCCCTTTTGTTCTCTCATAATTCGTTTTCCTCCATCTTCTATTCTTTTCTTTTTTCTCTCTTCTTCAACAGATGTCCTTTGCCTAATTGAGTTCGTATGGATCCACTTTGTTTCCCTTTTGTTTTCAGAGACGGAGCTGGCCTCTTCCGTATATTATTAAATGGCGGGGGGATATTCAGCCGAGAGAGAAAATGGTCGATCGATCTTCGATAATTCAATCAAGAGTCCAGTCGACGGGAAAACTATTTACTTCCTTCATTAGGTCTAATTAGTCCTGTTTAGTGGCCTGGTAGAAATTGCAGCAGATAAAAAAGGGAGAAGGTCAGTGTTGTTTTCGATGAGACATCGACCGACGGAAAATATACTATATAACATGTTGGGAAATTGCATAATGTGGCGTCATTTCGGCGATTTTCTGACTAAAAACTCAATTAGCCTAAACTGTCGTCTGATTCTTCGCTATCGACAAAGCCAATTTCGGCGGAGGTAGGGGGATTTTACGCAGAAAGACAATTATCACATTACCCAGAAAACAGGAATGACGTCGTCACGTCGAAAGAATGCGCAGTTCAACACGCATCAAGCCCTGAAGTCGCTACTGTTGGGCTGTTGCCTCTCTATAGAAATTGCATGTAGGCCTATTAAAGTTTCGCCTCTCTCTGGCTCGCTCTCCAGAGGATTTTCATCTAAAGTCTAAAAGCAATTTGTGAATAGCGCCTAACCCGCGTCATTCCAAGAACTCTCCAACTCTAAAGTCTAATGGGAAATCGGTCTGTCCTTCTCTAATTTTTTGTACGTTTTCACAAAAAAAGGCGAATTCAATTTCGTCGTCGACACGGTCGTCGTCGTTCAGCAGGCCCGGATTGTTTGATTACTTTTGACAAATATCGTCCGTGTCGTGCTAATTCATAGTTTTAGTATATAGGCTAGCTACTTCCTGTCGATGATTATCATCTGGGCCCCTGTTGGAGAGAGCTGCTGGTCTTCTTTAATTGGCCCAGTGAGGCGAAAAATTAATAGGACCGACGAGTTCCAGTGAAAACGGGCCACGAGCGCTTCTGGGGCTCTCTGTCGTCGTAGTCAGAGGCTGAGAGAGAGAGTGAATCTCCTCTTTGTCATTGTTTCTACTGGAAAAACGGTGGCGCGATGGGGACCCAGGTGCTGGTTTTGCCATTATTCCGGTAAATGTAATTGGTGGCATGCGGAGGGAATATATAAGCTATATTGGGTTGCATAGAGCGCGCAGTTAAAATATCAAGAAAACAATAGGCCGAGAGAGCCAGCATCAGCCGATCCCCAGAAAACGCATTCGGATGGAGGAGAAATCTCTTTGAAAAATCTGGTCAATTTGTTTCTTCTTCTTGTTCAGACTCTGTTTGCTGGAAAGGTATGAAAAGCCCTTGCCAATAACACAGGCGCATATTGGCCTATCTCTATTCCTATCGAGTTCGTAGGGTTATAGATGGAAGAAGAACTAGAAGGGAGAGGCTGAACAGCATATAGGAAGAAAACGGGCGTGCGGATGATCCGCTCATTATCCTGTCAAGGGCATTCGACCTTTTGCCACTTTGACAGTCTTATTTCCTTCCATCCCACCTCCCTGCGGCCCGCGTCCAGCATAGCAGCACTCTCAACAGTAAGAGTAAGTTTCCATCTATCTCTCTCCGAGGATGTCTAATCTAATACTCGCTGCTCCGCTGTCTCTACGGATGAGTGAAAATCGAGAGGCTCCACAGCAGAAGCAGCTTCTAACCCCCTCGGCTTTCTCCTGTACGAGCTGTCAGCCCCAACTTCCGTCCGAACGGGACGACGAACGGCCCAGACGAAATCAGATGGACTCTATTGGCCCTTCGTTTTGACTCATCGGCAAAACTAGGACCAGTCCGGATCAGCAGAGTCATCCCCATTAGGGAAAATAGGGGGCCGATGATGTGTCTGTTCCAATTGGGGCCTGATGACGGGAAATGGGCTTTTCATTGGAGTTATCGCACGGCGTCAACAGCGTCGTCAACGGCTCGATTAGTCCGTTTTTCGGCGGCCGTCCGGGGCCCGTCTACTCAATCAACAGCCCGTCGATATCGTTTTCGTCTGGCGCGACATCATTTATCGACAGATTTGAATGGAGAATAAAAAAGGGGAGGACCGTTAGATCGAGAGAGCCATGGAAGAGAAAATGGCGGCTGTTGTCAACAGCAGCGGACAATCGCCGATCGGTTTCTAAATAGCCTAATCGCCGGCTTCGATGAGGCCACTCGAAGATGAATAGAGCGAAAAGAATTCACCGAGTCCGCTTATATTCTCGACTGGCCAATGATTGGCCGATTGAAAATGGCGTCGATCGTCGTCAGCGACGCGGTTGAAATCTCTGGCACGACGACGACGGGTTTCTGCAGCGCAGATATAAATACATAGAGAGAGAGAAACGATGGGGAGGATTAGTAGTTATTCCCTTTTCTTTCGTGGCGATATATAAGATTCAATTGAACGGCAGTCTGCCATCGTCAGTCGTCGATTCTTTTCCTCTTATATATATTAGATCCCCTGCCGGGCGCGTGTTGCCCCTCCTCGTCGTCTCCTTTTTATTTTTGATTCATTCATTTTAGCTGTTTGGGCGAGGCCCTCGAACCTCTCGACTCAGCCATGTAGAGTATAGTAGGCCTGGTCGTCGCTTTGAACGCGGCGGGTGTCAAAATTGCGGCAATTAGTTTTTGATTACCCTCCCACACTCGACAGTCCATCGTCTCCGCCTTCTTCATCTTCTTTTTTTTCCTTTTTTTCCTCTTCTGGGGCTTTGAGATTCTCTTTCGCCCCAATCCCAGATCCACGCCCCATCATCACCGCCATCGGTACCGTATATACTCGTACGCTAGATCTAATAGCCTACTGTGTATTTCTCTCCATTGTCGAATTCTCAATAGGGCAACAACACTCTTTTCCAAGAGTTTTTCTCTCTCTCTCTCTATGTTGTATAGTGTTGGCATTGTAGACGACCGGCAAGGATTAACCCCCTGGATCGGGTTCATCCGCCACGGACAGACTCCATTCATTCTTCTCTCTCGTCCTTATTCTTTTATTTTCTCTGCGTTTCCATTCATCAATGGAGAACTGTAATATCTCTAACTCGTTTTTCGCGCGCTCTCGCGGACTCGCGAACGGCCCGGTTTTTCCCCACAACTAAATCCTTCCGACACGGATTTCGCTGCTTCACCGCGTACTATATACTAGTAAATCTAGTAGTTGTAGTATTAGGGAAATAAACAACATGTTTGCTACCGGATCTGTATAGGGCATAGTCTATCAAATGATGGTGTCATTCCTCATCACTTATTGCCGGTGAGGGAAGTTTCACACGGTGAACTAGACGGCTGGAATGTTTGTCTATAGAATCACCTCTGCTGGATCTGCTCGCCTGTTATTATATCGTTATGGTATTAGAAAACCGCGTCATCTAACGCCACCCTCCGACCGTTGATTCATTCCTGGTACAGCGCGCATCTTTTCATTCGGACACGACGAATGGAATTTCGAAATTGGTCCGGGGCGACAATTGGGAGGAGGCGGAAAAACGGTGCCCATCAGCCCAGTCGCCTGTGAAAACGAGTTGTATTACATTCGGTATTTCTCATTAACTCCTTCAGCCGAGTATATCCGCAATCGGTCGCCTAGGTAATGACAATGCCCGAGTCCGAGTAGTCGAGAGAGGCAATTTGTTTGTCATGAGAGCGGGGGAATAAAAGAAAATCCCCCAAAATGGCGGGGCAATTGAAACTCGTCATTAAAGGCTAATATCGGACATTGGACGACGGTACTCATAGTGTTGGTAATATCGGTAATAACTGCCGTAGACTGCACAAAAGTTATAGTGATGGGTAGCTAGAAACTCTTGTGGAGAGACGGGAAATCTGACGACAATCGGTCATCATCCAACTCTAATAAACGCCGACTCTTTTACCCTCTACATCAGTAAATACCCCATGGCTCTAGTCGACTCTTGGTGGCCAATCACCGTGTTGTACGATAGAAGCAGCAGCAGCAGCAGCGCTGATGATGAAAATACATGTCATTCCGATCGGATGATGAGAGCTTTGAAAAACTGCGCTCGCTTCTATAGTTGCTGTGGCCGCTTCGATGATGATGACTCTTGACGATCTGCCCGGTCACCCTCTGGCAGTACAAGTGCTACTGCTGCTGCTGGCCAACTGCTCCATCGTTGAAGCTCTCAAAGAGACTTTGAGAGCTTATAGAAAAGAGAAGCCCAGCAAAGTCCTTTCATAAACCCCTTTTTTTTTCTTTTTCCTTATGTGCGTCGCGTAGCGTCCCGGGCGTTGGTGTTATTCGATTGATGCCGCCACTGCTTTTCCTCTCTATTGACTCGATATTTTTATTTATTTCACCGCTTATTGGTTATTCGAGTTATTAGGTCGTCCGCCATTGCGGAAAATCAAATGTTTTCATCTACATAGATCGACTAGAGATTGAAAAGTATAGGAGCAGATGCGACTGCATCTCTCTGTTTAGTCTATTTCATATTATATACATTGACGTTTATTTTTGTGGGGTTCCCCCCGCCGGTGAATACGATGTATCGAGGTGGCGGTAAAATGTATATTGAATCGAGGATCAAACAAACCTCAATAGCTTCTTCTGTTTGACTAAGGGCGAGTAGCAGCAATGCTTTATAAACTGTGCCCCCCCACCCGTACAACACAAGGACGCACATCTCTCTCTATATCATTCGTGGATATTAGATTGTAAGGGATGTGCAGCAGCTATAGCGTCTATACCGTATGATAGTCTATAGAGCGATATATATATATGCGGGGCGACGACACTTGAGAGACGTATATTTGATTCCGCCACATAGATCCCATATGTCAACTGCGTTTCAATATTCGCGCGACGGGGCTTTGATGCCGCGGCGGCGGCCAACCTCCGTTTGTTTGTCATCCGATGACTTCCTCTTCTCCCAACTCAAAAAAAGACAAAAAATTGTATTTTTATTTAGAGGGAAATCTCTCTCGGCCGCGGTCCATCGGGATGTAGACAGAGCGCATCAATCAGAGCCCAGTCGTTGCCTCAGTGTCTATTTGGTGTAGGCAGGCAAAAGGGTCTCTAATAAAGAGAGGACGGAGAGAGAGAGCTGCCCAGGGACCGCATCACGGAACCTACAGAACGTGGCGCTTACATCAGCGAAAAGGCATAAGGATTGGCTTATTTGATTGGAAATTCGGCCGGTTCTCTCTCGGCAGCAAAAGCCGGGGCGGGCCGCTGATTGTTGGGCACGGCCATCCGGAACGCACACAGCAGCACAGAGCGGGGCGAGCGGTGCTATAATGAGGAATTGAACGAGAAGGAGAGAGAGAGAGCCAAGCTCCTAGCCTACGTATATTTGATGTTTTGATAGAACTGTACTTCATCATCGTCGTCATCACGGCCGGATGGCGCATCGAGGGTCTGTTGAAACAGCGGCGGCCAGCGCGGCCATCAGATGCAGCCGATTTGCAAATGACCTCGTTGCTCTGCTGCCGCTGCCGCGCTAGTAGCCTACCGAAAGTGACTTGACTCGTATTATATTCGCCGTCGTGTCCGTTTTAGTGCGCCTCTCTTTCAACCTCTCGCCTCTCGCCTGCCCCTCTCCAAAGTCGACGAAATTGTTTCCTAATTGATTTGCTCAGCTTCCATCAACTGATGATACATCAGCAACTGTGCTGGCATCTGCCGAGACGGCCCTCAAGCTCGGCTCTCGTTTTCCCTGTTGCTACCAGCCCCCAGATGCCTGGCTATTGCTTTTCCAGCAAGGCGGGGAGGGAGGTTGGCGTCGGCATTTGAATTTGAATGGATCGTTGCGTCGCCAAGTGGATCTACCCAGAAGAAGCAAGAAGGTTTCTTCCTCAATTGCAATTTAACTGCTGCTGCTGCTCCTGCCGATAAATTCTCCCCAATCAGAGGCGGCTTTCACGGGAGCCGTACGGCGTCGCCTACTTACTCGGAGCCATCAAACCTCTTCATGAATAGTCGCCAATCACTGGGCCAGCCAGCCGTTGATTGACTCGTCGCCGTTATCAAGACAGTTACTTTATAAACACTTCGACTCGAACGTCGGAGCGCTGATTCCTCTGGAGCCGTTTTACCGGCCTTTAGGGGATCCTCCGACTTTGGCCTCTCAAATAAAATCAAAATCAGTGGCTGCTGCTGGTGCTGCTGGTGATGAGAATTCACGGAATCATCACAGTTGATTGAGAACGATCTGATTACTGGCGCTGAATCGATGACGTCGCGTGCCGACGTTTTCCTACAACTTATTCTTTTCTCTCTCTCTCTTTTTTCTTTCTGAATAAAATCTCCTATTGCCAGTGCGCATCATAATCCCCCCATGCCGTGTCAAACTGTAAATTGAGCGAGAGTGAGGGATCTAAACGGCTCATCAACATTCGATTCTTTTGTGTCGTCGCTACAGCAGCAGCAGCCGCGCACAATCATCTATTAGGATTGTATGTATTGGGGCCATTCATTCTTTTTCCCTCTTTCATATTTTCAGAAGGGCCCGTCGATATAAATGGCGGAAGGAAACAGAGCGCAAAACAATGTGTCTATGTCGAGGTCGCCGCGCGCCCCATTGTTGTCAATGGATGGAGCAGCAAAAGAGGGCGGCCTACACAAGTTAGAGAGACCGATGAATGGGAATCTACGACAGAAGAAGAAGAAGAGGCCAAAGAAAAGAAAGAAAGAAAGGAAAAAAAAAACAATTTGTATATACACTGTCCGTATCTCACTGTATATATACACGACTATAAAAACATCTTTTATATCGTCGTCTTAGAGGACTGTGGGCTTCAATGCTAATCCGCTCCATTGAGAACTTTGTCATCGTTCTATTATCATCTAGCTAGTTCTTCTTCTTCTTTTTTTGATTGTCAAATATGTATATAGGCTGCTGTGTGCGGATCTTCTTCTACGGTCCTATGGAGTGTCGTGTGGAGGATAGAGAGAAAGATGATCGGGGGATTTGGCTGTTTGTGGGCGCTGTGCGCGTTATCGGGGCGCGAGATTCGATTCTCGCATGCAGACACCAGAGATCTAAGCAAACTGAGAGCTGACACAGACTAAAGAGAAAAGGTCAGCGATATTTTATTAGAGAGATGATGGAGCAGGTGAGATATCCCGTCGAGATAAATCGGCGATTGTCGTCGTCTGCTGTAAACGATTGTAGTTTTTGTTTTGATTTTTCTGTTTGTCTGTTTGACTGTGTGTTTTCTTCCTTTTTATTGTTATTTGTTCCCTTCGTCTCGTCTAGTAGCCCGGACTGCCCGCCGAAGGCCATTGTTTCCCACCGATCCTTATATTTTCATTTCCCCATTTGTTTGCCATCCTGACGATGTTCACTTCTTTTCTCCCATTCTTTATAGTCTACCCTCCCCCCAAAAAAAGAGAAAGAAGAAACTCTTGTTTATAAATGGCATTGAGCAAAAAAAGGGAAAAAAAAAACGTTTGGCAGTTGCTGCTGCTGCTAGGCAGATAATTTGAACCGGAAAAGAATCAAATGGCAGAGCCGTAATCTACCGTTCCGCTCGGATATCCCCTTGTAGTACATTAATCCCAGTATAAGAGCTTATTATATATTTGGGTCACCCTAGCAGCAAATATAATCCAAAAGTTCTTCAATTGAGGAAACCGTTTGAGTTGCCAGACTGTAATAATGATGTATATGTATAGAGATATGAGATGCTGAACGAATCAAATCAAAGTGAAATGATAACGTGATTGACGTGTAATATCCATCTCTTTCCGAGTTGATCTATCAGCAGATGCTGCGGCATTGATCCAGACTGTATTATAACTGGCCCGACCGCTCTCTCTCTCTCTTCTCTATCTAATCATCACAAAAGCGGGACGGAGCCGATGATGGGACGACAAGCGCATCGCGTCTCATCATCCAACATCAGCTCGGCGTAATAGTTGGTTCGGACATCTGCGGTATGTATGGGGAATATGTCATGGACACCACTTTACACAGAAGAAGAAAAAGAAGAAGAAGACCAGTAGGAGAAAAGCAGCTGTTGCTGCTGTCAACGGCATCAAATCTCCCGCTGCCGTCTCCGATATCCAGTATAGGCTACAGTAGCCTATAGGCTAGCGAAAAACGCGGTGTGAATAGGAATGATTGGATCTGATGATCTCTAATACTCAGCGCTGCCTATTGATTATTAGGGCACAGCAACTATGGCTGATCCCTTTTCTCTCTCTGGCTAATATTAGGCTGGAAAGTGCGACATGTAAGCGATTGATGTAGAGAGAGAGAGAGACGTCTAGTTGGATGGAAATGGGAATAACAACAAGAGGAATAGGCTAGCATTTGCGAGATGACAACTGAGTAGGGAGACGGGCGCAAGGGTGGAATAGAAGGGACGACGACTTTGCGTGAGAAGGAATACAGGTGGATGTGTCAGCCGTGCCTAATCGGACGTGTTGACAACCTAATAACAGACTCTCTCTCCTATTCACAGCGCCGTATATGCGTCGCGTTATGCCTCGGTGTACTCGCTACAGCAGTTGTTATTTAATAGATGGGCTACATTGCTCTAGCAATCAATCTTCCAATCTCTCAACTGTCTCTCCGACAAGGTGAGCTACTACAACATTTCTCTACTTACGGCTGGAGCGCCAATAAAACCAGATCTGACAAGTTTTCACAAAGTGACGGCCGTATATTCATTCCGTGTATGGTAATAGCCTATATAAACTTGCGAAAGGCAAATTGGGCTGGCATTTCATTAGCAATTCGTATTAACAGAGTAGTCAGAGCAGTCAGAGAGCGGGAGCCAAAGTCGTCTTTGCCACTCGTATCGGGCACGACGCGATATATAGGATAGTATTAGGGGTCTACTATAGAGTATAAATGGGGTAGTAGGGTAGGGAGAGGAGACGGAGTGATGAGGAGAGCCTATTAATGATTGGGCTAATTGAATCAAATAACGAGTTTGATAAACAAGCAGAGAGAGGTAGTAGCGCAGCAGCATGGGCTTGGGCTCGGCTGGTTTATCAAGATCCCCCGCCGGCTTTTTGATCAAACTTGACGACGATAATGATGATGATGACGCGTCATCGTTTTCGGCCCGACTTGATGAATGTCGACGCTCGTCCAATCCAACTCTACTCCTACAGCAGCAGCAGCAGCAGAAGCAGCAGCAGCTCTTTAATAAGCTTACAAGGCGGACCCAGGGTTCTATAAGTTGGGCCAGACCCAGAGGTCTTGGGCTAAAGCTCGGGTGCGATGAGAAAATCATCAATTTAGAGAGAGAGAGAGCCTATCCTCTGCTGGTAGTAGGCTATAGCTTCTGGGGGTGGTGCTGGCCTTGTTTGAACAGGAGCGGCACCGACGTCGCCGCCAGGCCGTCGTTGACGACGTTTGGCACACAGTCGTACAATTTTCCAGCCAAAATAGTGGCCCAGTAGCAGTCGAATCGAATACGAGTAGAGGAGCCTCAACCTCAATTAGTCCGGCCCAATCTTGCGCCCGTCGCAGCGCATTACACGTTCTGTTTATAAAAGATACATATATAGTGTATAGCGCGTCATGGGGAACGATGGTGGGGGAAGCAATAGTCTATATAGAGTTGCTAGTATAGTCGTCGTCTATGTGTAGGGTTCGCTAAGCGGATTGAAATAAGTCCTGGCCCTTCTCTTTTTACCGCCCTCTCTTTACTGTTCGCTGTTGGCTGTTGCTCTGCCAAACTGCCAAGTTGGCAATTAATTCCGACTTACGACTGGTTTGAAGAGCTGCTCCTGCCGTCGACGTCCCGCACACCTCGTCGTTGCGCTCCTCTTACAGCAGCAGCAGCAGCAGAGCCGTACAGTATGTATAGAGTGATTAGAGCGTTGCGTTGCGTTGCGCCATTAGCATGAAGACGACGGCAGGAGATTGACGTCACCAATCACTAGATACGAATCGACGACAACCATTGAGCCGGAACGGATCTTGGAGAGAAAAGAGAGAGAGACTCGATGATCGACTCTGACAATCGCATCTGCTCCCCGCCACAATTCCCGCAAAAACCCATCATCATAACTCTTGTCTATATATATATACATATAGGTTTCTATTGTCTTTTCTTTATTCAACCAATAGGGCGTCTATATAGAGAGATTGTATATATACAGCGAGAGAGCGAGAGGGACGGAGACAAACTCATCGTATATTGGCGCGTTTGACGCTCAGGCCGTATAACACAATCATCGTTTGTTTCCCTTTGATCCTCTATAGAGTATATATAGACGACTCTTTCGCATCAGTCTCCTCCTATATAGACGACCGTGTCGGGAAAAGAAAACTGAGGTTGAGGTCGGGCGACTATAGGAGAGAAAAAAAGAAAAAAGAAAGGAAAAAAAGAGAACGGGGCTGGGAGAGGAAATAAGAAATCAACAAAAGCCCATCCAACCCGGCCCACTCTTTTCTACTCTTTTGATCGGATGGCGACCGTGATTCGATCACGGCGCATCATCGGCGACGTTATTGTTCCTTCTTCTTCTTCTCTGCCTGCCCGGGGAATCTAATGCGCCACGGCTCTGCTCCGAATCTGCGCCGCACCGCGCTCTCTCTATAACGTCCTCAGCCGACTATTTATTATCGTTTGGCCCTATATAAATAACATGCTGCTGCGCGACTATACAACATCTATCCAACCGAAATATAAAAAGGGGGAAAACAATTCAAACTGATGATCCGTTGTCGCATTGGCAACAATTCAATTGGCCCCAAAATAAAACTTCCGCCGCCCATTTGAATAAATGCCGCGGTATTTTTGATTTTTTTGACGGGGGAAGAACCCCCGTAACACTCCCGATGGGGGCTGATTGGAAATAGCCCTAAGAGCCTATAGACAGAATAATTCAGAGTTGAATGTTGTGTTGATTCTGTAGTTGAAGTAGAGGCGGAGGCTCTTGAATAAGAAATAACAAATAAGAGGAGAAGCGCGCCAAGAGGAGAGGAGAGAGAATAAGCTTTTAGCTCCGTTTCAGATGTAACGAGTTTGGGGTTTTCTCTTCCCTTTCCTATCAATCAGCATTCCGATTGGCTCTTCTTTTTATTTATTTATTTATTTATTTTTCAATTCAACGGCTTTCAATCCGTTTAAGCGCGCCAAGTCGGACTGGGTTTCGTCGCGGGCGATACGGCCACGTCCTGATCGAATCGGGCGATGCAGCGACGGCATCTTCAGCGCATCCAGCCGTCGACGGGGGAATCAAATGGACCGTCGCTCGTATTAATCGTTTATCTCCGTTGAAATGAGATGGAAAATGGATGACGGCGGCGTCCGATCGATTGCCTTCGTCTCTTAATCGCAAACTTATCGCCTCCTTGTTTCTCTACTTTAAAAAAAATCAAAAAGATGGTTGAAAATGTGTGGAACGAGACAGGTTGCCTGATTGGATGGAGCTCGGCGGCGCGCTATTCAATTTGCAGAGGAGGCTGCTAACTGGTAAAGCCACTAAACCGTCGTCGTTGCTGCCTCCTCGCATTAATAGGCAATTTTCAGGCGGGAAACGCCATGATGATGTTGATGATAATGATGATGATGACGGGCGCCCTCGCGACATCCTCCTCTTCCTCGTCTATAAAAACGCACCGTAGGGGGTGGTGGCGACGAAACTGTGTCAGCCAGCGTTTTTACAAGACCGTGATGATGAGTAACGAAGTTACGCGAGTTTCGGACGGGAGGGTGGAGTTGGGTGGCTGCTTGGGAGTTGCTCCCAACTCAATCAGAGCTGTATATATATATATATAAGAGAGATAGACTCTCTGCTCTCTATCCGCTTCTTCAAATACACTCACGGCAGCAGAAGAAGGGAGGCGAGTCTAGAGCTATACACAACAGCAGCAGCAGAGCACCAAATGATGAATCGTTTTGAGGGAGGCCCCGGCAAAATTGACAATTTCCCTCTCCACTTGGGCCGGGTCTCTTTATTGATGCTCCATCTGCCCTCTCGACGACTTTGAGCTCTCTTCTTCCCTCTTTGATTTCTCTTTTCTCTTAGACCGAGAGACTGATGATGGCCTCAGCCGACGAACAAGAGCATCGCCGGGCTAGTTCTACGTCAATATCTTTTAACGGATAATTATTCGGGACATCAAATAGGCCTACAACATTACGGGCTGTACAGTATATGTAGGTATAGAATCGTGATTTGGAGCGGGTGTTGGCGTCGCAGAGTCAAGGCCACCATCGCGGCAGAGAGCAGCAGAGAGAGAGACCGGTTAGCCGCTTGTCAAAAGTCTTTATCCAACGTGAGGAATATAATAAGCTCCGCCTATCATCCTTTTAGTTGGGTCTCTGCCATTGGTCTGCGGCGTTGGAAGGCTAATAGCCCGCAGGATTGACGGAGGGGAGATGGCTCCACCCTCGACTCCGCCCCACCCACCCACTACTCTCTCTCTCTCTCGTTCTCTCTCTCGCTCGCTCGCGTGTTATGAGGTTTCTCGCCCCAGAGAGACCGACAGCTAAAGGAAAAGGCAAAGGGCTGGTGGCGCGTCTCCCGCCGTCGTCGTCGTCGTCCTTCTCTCTCTCACTCTTTCAACCAGTCACGGCCGCGACTATCAAACTGTTTGGACGCACGCAATCTTCGATCGTGCCGGGTTCGTTTCTCTTGTTCGAAAATTTGGAAGGACATTTTCAGCGCAAAAATGATGGCGTCGGAACAGCAGCAGCGGAGCGAATCGGTGGTCGACCAGCATTCCTTGCTGGACGACAGCAACAGCATCAATCAGAGCTGCGGTAGTAGCCCAAGTCGGGCCAGCAGCCGGAACAGCAGCGTCGATATTGAAACCAACGGATCGGGCGACGAAGGTGCCAGCACAGCAGTCCCTTTATTGGCCGGCCCCAATCCGCCCGTCAGTCCGCCGATCCTACCGCCGATCATGTCCGTTGCCGACTCTCTTTCGCCGGCCAAACCGGCGGCCGTTTACCACCAGAATCACGAGGCTTCGCCGTCGTCGTCTTCGTCGTCCGCCACTGGAAGTCACAACAAATTGGCTCTCAATCATCACGTTAGTCACTTGTACACCATTGAAGCCATCCTGGGACTGAATAATCAACACGCCAAAGGTAAGCCAATATCCGATGCAGATAATTCATCTCATTAACGATTATCTAATCGTCTCATCGTCGCGGCAATTTACAGAGAAAAACGAGCGATCGGACGGTCCCGTCGCTCGACACCAAGCGAAATTATTCCGCGAAATGTCGGAAGCTCATCATCATCACCACTATCATCACGTCCATCCGCATCAGGAGAGCGAGTCGTCGTCGCTGCAACAGCACGGTCAGGCTCATCTGGACGAGTCGATTTTGAATCAGCAGGAAAGTAGCGACGAAGACGGCGATCGGCCCAAAAGCGGCGGCGGTGGCGGCGGAGGCAGCGGAGGCGGCGGCGGCGGCAACAGCAAGAAACACCGGCGCAATCGGACGACGTTCACCACATTCCAACTGCACGAGCTGGAACGGGCTTTCGAGAAATCGCACTACCCGGATGTCTACAGCCGCGAAGAACTGGCCATGAAAGTGAACCTACCCGAAGTTCGAGTTCAGGTTAGTTAGAAGATGATTATATAATTCATTCAAAATCTTTTCCTGGGCCTGAGAAGGTCGTTGCATATTTTGCGGCGTACGTTTAATTGTCCGGGTGCGTATATACCGGGAACTTTAATTGATTTGCATCTAACAAATGATGTTGCAAGTTATGATTATTGGAGTAGTAGTATCGTTGTATTTCGGGATTATAAAAGAGGGAATTATACGCACGAGATTACGTAGGCAAAGCTCGGCTCTTTCCAAAGTTTTTCATCAAAGCCGAAACAAATGATTGGGGGGCTCGTGTTGTAGTAGCCTAATGGCTAATCATATATAGCCTGGTATATCTATTAGAAATCTTTGGGCTCTCGAGTTTCTTGCCTTCTTAATTGCCAGGCTTTTGTTATTCAAGCCGAAACTTTCATGTTTTCCCTTTCGCTAAGTCTTTGGCTCTTTTCTATTGCATTAATCAAACGCGGATTTATTCTCATTAATTGGCAACAGCGCCGCTAGCTCTCGAATTCGAAATCCAAAAAGTTTGTCCAATCTTTATTTGTGGGAGTGGGGGAAAAACAGAAGCATCAGCCCACGCAGTGCATGGAAGAATGGAAAAGAGAAATGAGATAGAGCTTTAGATAAATGGAAATCAATTTGGAATTGGCCGAATGATTCGCCATCAATCGAGTCGATGATTAGATCGGAATTGTTAGGCGCTGCCAGACTTTTATCGTTGATGGCGAAAGAGAGAGAGGAGCGCAACAATCAGAGTCGTCTTCTCTGACTGTCCGTGCTGCTGCGCTCCGACTCATTCGTTCCTCTCCGTCATTCTATAATAGCGTAGATATAACCGTGTCTACGACTCATATCCGGTCGTAGAATAAATAGGCACCTAACAGCATCACTTGCTTGGAAATCTGATTTACATCATATCCGATGAAACAAAGTTCGTCTCCCTCTCCTCATCGCCCTACACAAGGTATTTTCTTAGCTACAAACAGGGCGAGTCCCCTCTTTCCCCCCCAGCGTTCATTGGGCATCAGGAGAAGACATTTCCGCTTCATTTCCATGGCCTGGCCGTTCCATGTCCATCACTTCTTTTTTTTTGTTCATCGTTGACGTCGTTGACTCGTTGTTAGCTTAGCCTACTCTCTCCCCCCAACGCTCTCTTTGATGCTGCTGATGGTCAAGGCCAACGCAATCTATTCTCCCAATTTTTTGTTGTTGTGTCGACTAGACCTCGTTACGCCGTTCTGATCGAATAGCCCGAAAGTCAAAAGAATAAGGAGACGAAATCGGAATGAATCAATGATGATGGAGGAAGAAGAAGAAAATGTAGTCTAAGCTCTTTCTCTATGGGAAAACTCATTAAAGGCGGGGGCCGGCAATAACAAAAGAGCTCGGCTGCTGCTGCTGCTGCTGGTGGGAGGACGTCCACCGTGCAGTCGACGAGTTGAAAAAGGAAAGCTTGTAACAACTCTAGCTTTTCATTGCGTGGTGCGTGTGCATGTTGGTCTGTGTGCTGTCTGCCACCGGCCCTTTTTTCCATATCATTTCGGGGTTCCAACTAGCAGCAGTCTCTCTCTTTCGTCCCCCCTCTCACCGACCCGCCCAAACGAGTTATTAGGCTAATCGACCGAGGACTAAGTGGTCTGATAACACACAGCGCAGCGCAGCAGCAGCAGCAGGAGACACAGAAGCGCGTGATAACAATCGCCCAACGTCCTATATTTATCCAAAAAGGAGAGAGAAGGGAACAAGAAGAAATCTAAACTGATGAGAGGGGAAAAACTTCTGTTGCAGACGCACCCAACAGAGTCCAATGTCAGTGAAGCAGTGTACGCAACATTTTTAGTCTCCCTCGTCTCTTTCTCTCTTGTGTCTAATAATACCGAGAGGAGCGATTGTATCGAACGCAAGTCAACGATCAGTATTCAATAGGCGACTGTGTATACATACAGTAACACACGCTGCCGAGTAGAGAGAGGGGAGAGACTGGAGAGAGTCTATTCATCTCAATCACAGCTCCGGTATCAGATCTTTCCCTACGTACTATTACTACTAGGCTACACGCTGTTACGTATAGGCTACATAGACTCTTTTCATGGACCCTTTTTCCTATGGAGAATTGATATAATAACATCTATACAAGTAAATAAATAGACAAACCGTTGACTATATTTTTATAGGCCGTCGAGAGCCAATCGGCTCAATCACAAAAGGCGAGAGACTCTCTCGTATTTGTCCCCTCCAGCGCAAAATGATTTAAATACTCGGTATATAGTCTAGCGGCCTAAGGTATAGTACCGTAGGCGCAGTAGCCTACTATATCTTTGATATGCATAATGCGCCGAATGGCTCGATCATGAGAATCTACAGCCGGAAGGCGACGACGACGACGATGAATTTGATCTTATTGTGTACACTTTAGAGAGACCCAACCCCCTCCCTACCCCCAAAACCCGTAGGCTATTATAGGCTACAGCTTATATATATCGAATCACTTTCCTCCGAAATGATAAAGAAATCAGACAATTTTTTTTCTAACCCTCCGGCTCTGCATTTGCATAGAGTCGGAGAAAAGGGGGAAACTGGTGGTAAGATATTAGTGAAATTCGACGGCCAGATGGCTCTTTGTATCGAGAGAAAAGGCGTCGATTGATGAGGATATTTTTCTCATTTTGAAAAATATGACGGAAATGTGAAGAGGAGAGCAGAACGGACGGCTTTTGAAAAGTCTCTCTCTTTCTCTAGTTTTTGCTGGCCAATTGGACGGGTTAAGTAATTGGGTTACTTTTGGTCGATTCAATCGCGACAGAAGCGGCAGACTCGCCCAGCGGGACATGTTTGAAAGGAAAAAAAAAAGGAATATGAGAAGTTTTGGCGTTGGAGATCGACGAAAAGACGGCCATCTGCCACACTTCGGTGCTGCTCCCCCTTTTCTCTCAATGGGAGTTTGATTGCTCCATTATCTCAAAACACCCATCGAACGCTAGTTTGGCCCCCCTCGTTACCGATGTACAGTACAAGGCAAACTCTGTTACGCTGTGTGTTTTTTTCTCTTCTTTTCATTCTCTGGTCGATTGCAATCATCAAGTTGTTCCGAGTCAATCTGAAAATATTGGGCGATTGATTTATTTCATTACAGGTCTGGTTTCAAAATCGGAGGGCCAAATGGCGTCGACAAGAGAAGATGGAGGCGTCGCAACAGCTGCGCAAGTTTCAACAAGAGTTTTCGTCGATGATTCCGGCGGCGGCCGCTGCGGCCGCCGCTGCCGCCACCACTCCGAGGTTCAACAATAACAACAATGGCGGGTCCGCGGCCGCCGCCGCAGCCGGCCTACCCGTTCACCTGGACCATTGGTTGTCTTTGACTTCCGGCGCGGCCATGGCGTACCATCAAGCGGCCGCTGCGGCCGCCGCTGCCGCCGCCTCTTCGGCCTACCCGACGGCCGCTTCCTATCTGATGACACCGCTGATGGGATCGACGCCGTTGATGAATCAGGCCCAACACCACAGACATCACGCAACACCGTCGCCGCCATCCAGCGGCTCTCTCATGGCGTCTAGAGACTCACCCGATGCCCTAACGACGCCGACATCTCGGTTCCGTCGCGGTGACGCCAAACCGTTATAGTCCCATCGATAGGCCGCGCGTCTCTCATTCACATACAAATTAAAGCTTCTAATCGCCAACAATTCTGAAGAAAGTTTTCTCTACCAATTTATACCTTTTCCCCCGACATGTCTGCCATTTGTATTTCCCCATTGGGTTCCGTGTTTATAATATTAGTCGTGATGAATCATCCGTGTTGACGTGCAATTCCGTTGAGCTATTTTACTCCTAAATCACATCGGGTTTTTAGGCCTCCCCACAATTTGTCCCTGGAAAAAAATCTCTCTCAGATCTTCTCATTTCTCCCCACATTTCGGACATTCCAAATTTTTCTTGTAAATAAGACGCATAACCACAAATAAAAAAATCGACCTGCCTGCCATATGTTTGACATCTCCTTGACTTGTAATCTGGCACAGGGTAACAGTTGTATCAAACGGACGACGGTGGACGATGATGAACGTGATTGAGAATACACCAAGTTCAATATATATTTAGTGGACTGCTGGTTTTGATGTGGTTAAACAATCTTCTGACATTTGTAACTTAGCAGCGGGATCGAGCAATAGAGCTCTATAGAGCGAACTCGACCTTTGTTTGATTGGATTGGGGACGACCGTCTTGTGATGTATGGATCAGTAAACGCTGTTTGCGTTTCTCCCTTTCTACAAAAGCGCACAGACGTAGTATACTCTGTGTTCTTCGTTCGCGACGCCCAGGGGTTTTCATTAAAGAGTCGTCCAAGAGTTTATTGTACTGGAGACAAGACCCCGAACGACCAGCAGTGCCCGCAATCACGTATAGTTCCGCCGTAATTCCGAGTTTTAGAGGATTGAGCGCTCGTGCTGACGGGTTGGAACGCTGGGTTTTTCCGCATGCTAATTTACCCTTCCGGGGCCAAAGCGCCAGACGGAAGCTAGCAACGAGCATGTCACATGAACCGACGCTCGCTCATTCGACTAATGTCCGTCCGTCAATGACAAAACCCTTTCTGATCGCCGCGTCTCCGCACAAAAGAAAGAAAGAAAGAAGCAAACATCGTCGTCGATATATAATAGCGACGCATCCCAAAACGCGATTCATCGTCGCAATCCCCTCTCATCTCGGAGCAGTCGACAGCAGTTGACTGTTATTAATATATCTGATTTCAAAAACTATTTGCTTCCTTCGGTGGATCCTCTTCTTCTTCTTCCGGAAGCTTTAAAAAAAATTGAAAATAAAATAACAACAACACAGAGAGAGAGAGAGAAGAGTACGAACATGGAAGGGAGAGTTTTGGGTTTCGAGGGAATATAGATAGAAACTTGCTATTCTATAGAGTTGAATCCCCCCTCCAATTAGCGCTCTCTATCTCGTACGGGCCTTTTTTTTCTCCTACGTGGAACGCGCGCCATAGAGAGGGAGAGAATAAGAAGAGAAACAGAGAAAAAAAAGGAAAGCGGCTTAACGTTGTAGAGCAGTGTTACTCTCTCTCTCTACTTGTAGATGGGCTGTTGATCTTCTTTGATCTTGTCACTTCTTTGGACTGCTGGGGGACTTGCTCGTTGGGTTTGGGTGAGCGCGAAAGAATGCGCCAGCTAGCTAGGCTCATCACTTTTGACAGGATTATATATCCACGACGGGAGGAGAGTAGGCTACCAGCTACTACATCATATAGCCTATAAGAAACAACAACAACAAAAAAAACAGCACTAAACCAACTAGCTAGCCCGCTGTGTCTTGTCCCTTGTTGCTGCTTATTAGCTGGGTATTTCTTCTCGCCAGAAAATGTGTTGGTCGGTTCACACCATCTGCCTCATCGTAATTGCAGGGCTGGATAGAGTTGTGTGTTTTGTTTGCGGTTCGGGTCATCGATATTCGATGTTGACATGTACGACGCATAGCCGACATTCCTGGCACATCATAATAGGACCTAATACGCTCCGACCATCTGTGAAAGAGGATTGTCACTTTTGGTTAGTTCTCCTAGCTATACTCTATACCAACACTCTATAGTATCTAATAATCCTCGTAACCAGCAGCTAAAGTATATAGGTAGAACCACACTATTATTCACCGCGCGCAGAAATTTGGTATGCGATTGGGTTTTTGGAAGCGTATTAGCTTATCGCATGCGATCTCTCGTCCAACACTGGCGGAATCGCCGTTAGAGGAGATGAAGGGACGAGCGAGGCCAGAAGGAAGTGCTGCGAATGAAAAATGCCGTAATGGAATTCCTGATGAAGTGGATTTGTTTTCGACACTTTCTCGCCCGAGTCCAACTGGGCAAGACAAGAAGACAGTAAGCCAATATATCTGGGCTGACGATCGCGCAGCAGCCTCGGATCTAGGCGAGATTTTTCCGATACCCGTTGGCAGCATGATGGGGGAATTAAGCTAGTAGAATAAGGAGAGGAAGAAGAAGAAAGGCGCGATAAGCTCTTTTCTCTCACCTACTAATTAACCTTTTCTTTTTGATTTGGCTCTTCCCTAGTCCCCTTGGCGAAAAAGGCAAAAGGCAAAGTCTCTATCAATATATAAAGAAGTTCTGTAGGCTACACGGTGGTGGTGGTGGAAGAAAAGAGGCGGAGATGATGGTAAAGCTGGAGCGGGCCACTTCCACTTCGGATTAGCCCGCGCAGAGTTGATGCTGTGGCTGCTACATACTCCTCTAGCTCCCTATAGCTAGGCCTACACTGAAATACTATTGAAAAGATATCTCGAAGCCTGTATGGAAGCCAGCGTGTTGTCAGGCCGGATGATGACTCTATGCTGCCCTATCCGTCCAGCAATCAATTCATCCTCACAGCCCATATGGCCGATGGCTGATAATAAATCGTAAAAAAATAGAAGAAAATGAAGCAGAAAATCGGAATCAAATCCTTTTGAAAAATGTTTAAGATTGGGAAAATGGAGGGAATGAGATAAGAATAGTGGTGGACTATACAGCAGCTTATTTCGTTACATTATTATAAATAGGAAGAAGAGAGGAGAAGAAGAAGAAGATGAAGGAAGACAAAAAAAGAAGAGGTGAGACCGCATCGTTATCTCATTCGGCACTCCCGTCCAATCTTGATTCTTCTCTCTCCGTTCCCTGTCTTTTCCCCTAACACACGCTAACACGTTTCGATGAATGCTTTTACGCGGTGGCACCATCAACCAGGAGCACTGCAGAAGCAGCTATAGCAGCTTACATTATATTATATACCTTTAATGGAAATCAAACGATCAATCAGCTCCCTTAACGGGGCCTTGCGCTGGTTATCATCGATAGGATCGGCCGACGGATGGAACGCGCGCGACTCGTCCTTTGCCTTTAAGTGGCCTAAGTGATCAGCCTTATAGCGCATCAAGTAAAGAGCAGGAGCAACAACAGCAGCATCAGAAGCGGACTGACAACTTTTTTGATATCGAATTCTCCCATCTTTCCCTTTCTGGTGAAGGCAGCCAACAAAAAATAGAAAAAATTGAAGAAATATGTCGACTTTCCGACTCCGCCTACCTTCTCGCTCCCCCCTCATTCTCGTTCTGCTTCCATTTCTTACAGTCTCGTTTTATCAGGCGGCCGATCATCGTGTTGGCACTTAGCTACCCCGGCACCTCTATGTCGGCTAATCCGGCTCGACATCTATTTACATTTCATCAATAATCAATGTAACATTTCACTCACCCGCTCCTTCTGGTATATAACTGTAAGGTATGCGCGAGATGGAGGAAGAACTCGAATTCTCCGGGTCCCCCTTTTTTGAAAATATAAACAGACAAAAAAGAAAATCAAAACTAAACACGGAAAACGAATACAGGTTCTGTTGATAGTTGACGCTTATTAAAGACACGCTACCTTCGATTCCTGTCCTTCCAGATTTGTTTCCATTTCTTATTTAGAGACGATTGCAATCAGACACTGAAAATCAATCGACGCAACAACACCCGAGGAGACATACTAGTTGAATTCCTTACTTGTAGATGGCGACCAACACAGCTGGATAAAAGCAAAAAATGTTTGCTGTTTTATCGCGTTTATGTTGTTTGCCCGTCAAAACACCATATTTATTTTTATCAATCGCGTGACGTACAGACATCAGACGCGTACATCGACGTTTTAAATCCTTAAGTGATTAGAGGTCTCGTCTCATTTTCGAACGGCTTTTATCAATAAACGAGACGGTCCTTAGCCGATCAACTGGCGACGGCAAAAAACTTTGAGACGGGCCTCGAAGACGACGCGGAAGCTTGGCTAAATAACTTTTTCTAACAGGGATGATGATAAACGACGAGTTTTTTGTTGAGCTGTATTTATGCGCCGATTTGCGTGCACCTTCCAGCTCATTAGATCGACACGCCCGTTGATCAATTTGAGAATGAATTTTTCTCACGAATGACGTACCGTTAAACTATGTCTGACGGAACAGTTTGAAGAATTGTAACACGAGAGAAATTGTTCTAATGGCTTTCGAGAGTCTGAGAGTGTGCTAGAAACGGGTTCTAAAATAAGTCTGGCGTAGAAGCCATCGCCACTTAATGCCGTAAAGTAATAACCATTTGCCTCGATTCACGCAACAGATTACACGTTCTTTTTAAGGGTTCTTTTATTTCACGTCTGGAGCTGTCACGAAGGTTTTTTTCCTCCGCAGATTTGAGAAGCCCAATTGGACTGACACGAGTTTCAAGAAAAGTCATCCTTTTTCTTTTTTTTAACAACTTCAAAACGAATTAAGGAATTACGCCCAGCGAACTTGATGGCAATCATCAGGAGTAGGCTAAATTAAGAGAATCAAGGAACATAATTATAACTTAAATTGACTAGGACTGGAATCAGCTGCTAAAGATAACTTTTAGAAAACCCCCAATCTCAAGTATGACAGTGCCCAACTTTGTGAACTTTTTTCACTTCGTCATAAATATAGCAACGCCACCTTTGTTCCGCTGAAATTCAATAAAATTATAATTTATTAAAAATTGCGGTTTCCCATCAAACAGTGCAAACGATGACGTTTGTATATTGTAGCCTACTGTTTATAGGAATGAGATGGCCTCTCCTCTCAGTTTTCAGTTCAGTTTAGTGTTATTTCACTTTATCAGCTTTGTTTAGCCAACCGTTTGTTTATTCAACAACACGGGACGATAAAGCTCAGCAAGAGATAGGAATAAGATCCATATCCCATGCAATCTTCAAATTCATTGTTTGCATTTGCTGGATTATGTTTTCCATCCCTTAAAGTAAGACTTGTGCAAAGAGACACTCGCTCTAAAATGTGAAAACAGCATTATTATTATTATAAGAATTGACTAGACGCACATTTTACGGTGCACCTAGATTGTTGTACAGACTTATATCCGGATTCAACGTAGCCTACTTTGAATTCACCAACAGTGTACACTGTCACCGTACAGGTGTGTAACATTACATATTTCATGAATATAAAATTCAATGAGTATGCTACAGGTAAGCTGATAAAATATAGTAATTTGAACCAAATCATGTAATTTGTAAAGACTTGACAACGTCAAGAAGCATTGAGAGTTAGCTACTCTTCTATTTGAATTCAGGATTTTACCCCGCAGCTAGACTTGATCGATTACACTGTGTGTTTGCGTAGTCCTCGTGTATCGGATATATATCTATAAATCCCCACACCCAGACACATGATAGGAGATGACGATATAGAACTGTCGTGAAGTTGGCCGCTGAGTTTGGGGTTTTTGACATTGTTTGTCTAACAAAACCCAAAATTATGAGAGTTCAAACCTATTCTGTTCGACTCATGCAAGCGAGAAAACTGTATGATATTATTCAGATCTCGCAATGGGCACACGCCGAGGACGAGCGGGAAACGCAAAGCAAATGTTTCAAAATTGGAACCATTTTCAAGAATAAACTATAAAGGTGCACCTTGAAATAAAAAAACGGGACGAGGCCACTGCTTGTGAGGCATACGGCTCTTCAAGTGAACAAAACAAGGTACAAAACAAACACAACATCTGCCTTGCCCTGTTTATGTGGATCAGTCTGACAGGTGAGAAACCTTCAAAACCTTGTCGATTTATTTTATCTGACGCTGAATGATCAGAATAAAGTGGCCCCAAGGGAATGAGTCTCGGTCAATTTTGTTTGCTATGTAGATAATAAATAAGCGAAGGTACACTTGCGGGTTACGTACATCAAAACCTGACTCCATAATGCTCCACTTACGCGTACCTCCCGGGTCTAATTTTAACTTGAATCGCTCCAATTAACTTAAAAAAACTGTAGAAAAATTAGATAACTTCCTGAATTCGTTCCAACAATAAATTAAAACAAATTTAGACATCAATAACTCGGAATCAATAGATGCTTCCTTCCTATGTGATGTGGGCATCTTTAAAAACAAAACAAAAACGCATCAGCATATCTTATTTTTCTGATACGAAAGGTAATATCAACTTAAGCGGGTTGTTTTTAACTTCGAAACCAATCGCAAACGTAGAGTGTGAACAGTTTGCAATGTCTCGCCTAGTAGCAAAGTCTTGTATTGACACGAGAACATTGCTACACTAGATAAATAATATTTTATGGGCGTGGAAAAGGCTTAACCCAAAAAATGATAGAGGATTCGATAAATCGAAAAGTTTATATGATGTTGGCAAGATACGGGTCTTTGCAGTTGTTGATGTCCCATCGTTACGCATCGAGATGAGACGCCTGTCCTTGCTTTTCGCAGCGTTATTGCTGGCCACTCTGTTGGTCGGCGTTTTTCCCGAGGTGATTTGGGAAGTTCCCGGCTATGGTGTTCTCAACGGAACGCAAGAGGAATCCGTCTACAATGATATTCCTTTTTACGGTTTCCGTAGTGTCTTTTATGCCGAAATGCCAACTCCGGAGACCCGTTTCTTAGTGAGTTCCGACATTATAAAGTATTCAACAACTTCGAATCGGTTTATTTATCTGAAAATGGTTTTTTCAGCCTCCAGTACCGCGAAAACCATACCCAATGGACGAGATCCAACAGGCCGTTTTCAACAATGCTGGTTGTAATCAAGGCAACATTGGAGACGAGGATTGCCTTTCCGTCAGCATTTATACCCCATATGTAAGGAGACTAAATTTTAGAATGAAATACTCTCTAGTTACCAAAAAGTGACAATTAACGTGTAATGATAATTTTTTGGATTTAGTTGCCTGAAGATGCAGAGGATGAAAGTCAACTTCTGCCTGTCATTGTTTGGATTCATGGTGGATCCTTCAGGTCTGGTCAAGCCATCGAATACCTACCTGGACGGTTTATGGAAGAACCTGTTGTTCTCGTCGTTATTCAGTATCGTCTGGGTCCTCTAGGTTAGCTTTAGACCCATGATTTATGATGATTTAATTCGAATGTTTACATAAATGAATATTTTGTGCTTAGGTTTCTTGTCGTTTGACACCGACGACGTGCCTGGTAATGCAGGTATTTTCGATCAGATCGAAGCTCTTCGTTGGGTCCATAAACACATCAAGTACTTTGGCGGAGATAAAAATCTTGTCACCATCGCTGGAGAGAGCGCTGGCAGTGCTAGCGTTTCGATCCTGCTTCTGGCTCCTCAAGCACAGGGACTTTTCCACCACGCTATTGGAGAGAGTGGTTCCGTCTTAGCCGAATGGGCCGTAGATCGTGACGGCCGAGGAAAGAAGGCTTCAACTCGCGTTGCCGAACTCGCTGGGTGTCCTCTTGACCCTTACGATGCGATGCTGAAATGCGTACAAAACCTCGACGCAACTAACCTCACTTTAGCTTACGGAATGTATCGAGTGAGTAAAAGGATAGATTCTACGTATATACTTTGGGATAGTAGAATATTTATTATTTTTCCGTGAACAGGTGGAGGATGTGAAAAACGGCGGTATGGGTTTCGGTGCGTCTAACCCTGTGATGCAAATAGCCGGAGCCCAGCGAATTCTCGAAATTGAGCCTAGACTGCAATTTGAAATTGGAAACTACTCCCAAGTGCCGATCATGTAATGAACTAGTAATTCACAGAGCTCAGAAAGTTCGTTTTCGTCACTTCATATTGTTGTCTAATACGTAAATTAGGTTTGGGGCCAATAAGCAAGAAGGAGTCTTGGTGCTTTCCTGTACGTACGCCCTTTTTGTTAATTTTTTCAGCTAAAACTAATTAATTGTATGATGCAGACGCCTGGAAGGACTACTTGGAACCAAACAATCTCACCGAGAATGCAGAATATTTGGAAAACGAATTTGTTCCAACCATTTTGAAGGCTCTTCGTAAGACCCAATATAAAATTAAACTATGGAACTCATCCTAAACTAACACAATAATATACCTTTGCTAGACATCAGAGATGACACTGGCGTGTTGGCCGACTCCCTGACTGACAAGTATTTGTATGATGCCGATATGGGAAATTTTACTTCGATGACTCCAGGAATGACGGACGTACGTTTCACTACGTCAAATTTATCTTACAAAATGATGAAACGAAATTGTAAAAAAAATCATTTATTTTATTTTTCAGATGCTGGGAGTTCTATTCCTAAAGTCAGCCGGCTATGAAACTGTCCGACTTAATTCCTTGCATAATCCCAATTCTTATTGGTATGCATTCAACTATGAAGGAAGGAACAGTCTATTTATTTATCTGTTTGCCACCAATCCTCCGAACTACCCGCCCATTCCTCACGGTATGACACATAGACTACTTTTTGACATAAATGTGTTGCAAAAATGATTAAATTCATGCAATTCAGGAGTCGATCACGCTGACGAGATGATCTACTTGTTTATCTATCCGTTTCCATCTGATCCTGCCTTCTTGGATGAACGAGAGAAATTGCTATCAAACAGGATGATTAAAGTTTGGACTACTTTTGCAAAAACTGGGTGAGTTATGATTTAACTTCAATTGAGAATAATAAATATGTTATTCCCGTGTTTTTTTTTATTTCGTTAAAACAGTAACCCTAATCCTGAAAACGCCGAAGAACTAGGGCTTCCACAAATTCTCCCCTACAGCCGAGAAACTGAATACTATGTAGACATCGACTGTGAATGGACAGTGAAGATTGACTACACGAAAACGTATACTGTTACAGCTGATGACCTGAGATCAGGACATGTACCATGTAGGTGTGAGGGACCCAATGCAGATGACTGTAGTGATCTTTAACAAGTTGCTATTCGAACCACCTATCGCTTTCGAATTCAATGCATGCATACGCAATGCATAAATAAACGTGTGAAATACTAATAGAAACTTATGATCCCTAATTTTTCAATGTGTATAAAATAGGACTTACTGTTCATGCGTTGCACGGGGTTCAAAACAGACATAAAGCCTTTATACTTGAAATAAAAATATAGCAGCCACGCAAATTATCCGAACACCGGTGTGCAATCTCATGGCACCCCGTGTTATTTTCTTGTTTTGTTTTTCGTGCCTGCGGGCAGAAAAATCTTTGTAATTAAAAAAAATTAAAACGACCATGAAACGACCTTGACATTCATCTTTCTGGGGCAATTTTTAATTTTTTGCTACTTATAAATAATACAAGAAAAAAAATTAGAACTGTTAATTATCTCTGAGGGTAATTCACTATTTACCAAAGGTTTTAAAAATTTCTATTCCTCTCCTCGTCTATGATTTCGAAGGGAGGCTCGTGTATGGAACGCCATATGACTAAACTTTTTTACCACTACAGATTTTTTCACGAGTTGGTAAAAACCGCTCAATTAATACACAAATTAATACCAACTACTACTCGAGCCATCTAGGGGAGATGCGTGAACCACACTTCACTAGGAGGGGCTTATTCGTGGGAGTGGCTAGAGGCTTTTTCGGCATACGAAGCAATGCCGCTGCTTGAACATTCCTGTAGGATTTTCCCATAAGAGCTCAAGCAAAGTTACCGAACCCTTTTTTGGTTGGCGTAATTTTACTACTCACTTGAGAGGAGGGCATTTCTAGCACAAGCAATTGCTTCTCGAATTGCTTGGTATGCCGAAAAAGGTTTAGAGGTAGCAACGATTGCCATTTTTTCTCGACTCGATTTTTAAAATTATTTTTGCTGATTATCGAGTTGTCATGCAGACAAAACTCGAAACATAAAAACCTGACGGATTCCACCAGGGTAACGGGGGTACGAAAGGCATGGCGATTCTGGCTACCTTGAACAGTGGCTACCCATGAGAGCGGCATTTGCTACCCCAACACTGGCTACCCATTTGGGGCGACACCCATCGATTGAGAATTTGAGACATTGGCTACCCGCTACCTGCCCGCTACCCGCTAACCCCAATCTAAGGTTTATAATATTGATGCTGGGCCTAACATTTTATACATGCGACCAGAGCAATATTATTTTGAAATAACAAATAAGAAGTCCTGAATTATCTTGGAGTTCTCCATGTGAATGGATCGTGTTATTAGATTAGTTAGTTAAACGAACACGGAAGAGCGGGGTCTTTATTTACGAAATTAATCACTATTATGACTTAGTAGCACTATGCGCTTTTCTAATCAACATAACTTTCCGGCTCAAATTAGCAGAACTATTTACTTTCCCTGTGTGACATAGGGTTTAGGGTGTGACATATAAAGACACTAGCCCCTCCCACAGATAAGCCCCTCCTAGCGAAGTGTGGTTCCCGCATCTCACCTAGATGGCTCGAGTAGTAGTTGGTATTTCTAGTGGTAAAAATGTTTAGTCATATGGCGTTCCATACTCGTCAGCTTCTTATTGACTCTCGATTGCCGCTTATTTTATTACGAGTTTTTAAAATCTGTTAAAATAACTTTTAATTCTTAAACTAATTAGTTGAAAATAAATGCAAATTTTCAGATACAAAATTTTGGCATACCAAGTTTTTAGTTATGAAAAGACGGCCGGGTTGAATTAATTAGCCAATAGGCTAATTAATTTTTTTAACAAGAATTATTATATTTGCTCTTGCTCTACACTTGCTCTTAGACTAACTAAAGACTAGATATAGGCTTACTATAAAGTTCTGATTCTAGTTTTCAGTTATAAATTATATATAATAGACAGTTATTATGGATATTATAAACAGAGGGAAGGTGCCAGATTCGCGCACGCGAGCGTAAGCATGTCACGGGGATCTCGCGGGTCCCGGGGACCCGCAAATTCCTTACTATACTATATCTCACTGTTATATTATTTCTCATTTTCCCACTTTATTTTTGAATTTTTCTTTAATATCAACCTCATGAATAGCCCACTGAATGTTTGAAACAGACAAAATAAAAAAATGCTCTGTTTCCGAAACAACGGAGTGCGGATGCAATGCACAGCACTGAGCGCAATGTAAAAGAAAAGTGATATATATAAAGGGTTGAGAATTCGAATGAAAATCCTTTTCTACACACATTACATAATATAAAGTTTTAAAGTAAATTCCTCCCTTCGAGACCCTCCCAGCGAGCGACGGAAGTCGGCGCTGGTAACTAGTGAAAAAAATTGTTCCCGGAATTTCGGCTGCTATTGGCTGTGTTGAGTTTGTGAAAGTTAAGTCAGATGGCGCTGAAGGGGTTCCGAAGGAGGGGCCTACCCAGCCCCTACCCTACACACGGGGGTATACCCATGGCTTACTATATTAGATAAGGCTGGTCAACTGGCTATCTCCCCATAGTGTCAACTGCAAATTGCCGATGGCAATGTTTTGGGTTCCATGCTGCGCCATCTATGTGCAAGGCGTAGAACAATTTTTTGCAGACGACAAAAAATGAGGGAAAGAAAAAGTCGTCACATGCACATGCGGTCACTTATGGCTGTCATGGGCATGAAAGTAATCAATTGGAAAGTAATTTTTCGTTGTGTGAAGTACAAAAGGGTTTTTAATTAATCTAGAGCGTTGTGTGTCGTGATTATCAAATTAGCTAGCTAGGTTGTAAAATTTTCGTCAAACTTGATGTAACGTCATGACGGTTCGATCACTGATCACACAACGCCCTTTACCCATTTTAGAAGCTACCAAACGGAAAATACAAATGTTCTTATCTAAAAATAGTTATCTTTTTCTTCGTATTTCGGAGTTCAATCAGAAATAAAAGAGACGTGATTAACAAAAGTAGAAATCTCACGAAATAACCTTGAATTCATAATATACAACTAGATCCTAAGTAGAGTACTCTATATTTTACATTATATGAATGAAACAACACAATCTTACATAATTTGTGTATCTAAAATGGTTCATCTAAAAGACAATTCTTTTTAATTGATTTTCGAATCAAATGTTTGGGTTCCAATTTGAATGTAATTTTAAAGTGTTAGCGCAGCCGCTGATTTGGTATGTAGTTTCGAAGTGGCCGCAAGAGGCGCGGCGATCAAACCTTATCGCACCCTCCCTCCTTGCTTCACCTTATAACATGGGGCTTATGGGACTGTTGACCAGCCTTATCTAATATAGTAAGCCATGGTATACCAACGTTCCCGGCCGTTTTATATATGGTAGCATGAAGCAAGACGCCGCTCTCTGGAAGGAGTAAGGTCCCCCCTATCCCTCTCCATTGGGACCCTGTCCAGACGTGCGAGCCAGAGCGGCGGCGCTGCAATAGACTGTTCTAGGGACTTTGTACAGGTCTTATGGAGATACGCGCGTTTTCAGCGGTTTTAATTGAAAAAAAATTAGGTATCGTGCAAAGCTAAATTATCCTACCCCATATGATGCTCCTTACTATTTTACGTTTTTTGAGCTATAGCTCATCCCTTTTCGTCAAATCACAAGAAACAAACAAGAAAAGGAATATTGACCAGAGCAACACTTGTATTGTCAATATTACATAAGCCCAAAAAACATAAAGAAGAAATTGACAAAGATTTCTTCAGATTTGATTGTTTTTTTCTCTACTTCGTATGCGGCTTCGAAGGCAGTTTGCTCAATTATCAAGACGTACGTGCCATATCCTTTATCCAATCCTTCCTTACGATCGATTGAACTTTCCGAAGTTAGGACAGATATCGGCAAATAAAAGTTGATAATGCCGACAGGGGCTTTACGCACTGATGCACGATTCCTCTGTAGACCTTTTTTCACGGCGACAATTTTTCGATGGCAATCTGATAGGGCTCCAGAAGCGATACTTTTTCTAAACAGTCTGTCTATGTTGTAGCATGCTTCTGGCCAATTTTAAGTGATGCGGGCAATGTTACTACCCGGTCCAGCTCCCAGAAGATTAAAGTCTCCGTCCGTGCGCCATGGCTGCTGCGGGTGTGCTTTTTGTTGAAGTGCTCGATTTGAAGGTCTTTGGCGCGTCGGGTTCTCTTCTCTAACGTATCCGCGGACTGCTGCCATTCTGGAGCGAATGACCGACGATGGGCTGGCAATGTATCTCCTATGGGGCGATTGAAGACAATTTTGGCTGGCGACGCGCCACAGGACCTCGAAGCATTGCGGAAGAGTAGGATGGCTTTCGCTAGCTTGTTGTCGTCTAGGCTGCCTGAGGTCCAGCAGCCGGCGATGATCTTCTTCATGCTCTTGATTTCCGCTCCCGCGCGTCCATTCGATTGCGCGTAGTGGGGTGACCATAACCCGCTCGTCACTCCCCAGTCATCCAAAAACAAATTTGAAATCTCTTGAACCGAAATTTGAGCCATTGTCTGACCAAAATATCACTTGGGCTCCAACGTTAGTGAAGAACTGCCGGACGGCGTCGATGGTGCGCCGGGCTGTTGTAATTTTGTTCTGGAACGGAGCAACGTGGGGTCATCCGCTATTCCGCTGAACTGGTCGACGATGGTCAGGAGCGCTTCTTGATCTCGTCCAGATCAGCGTGTAGCTGCTCGAACGGTCTCGTGGCCGGCTCGTGTGGTTTGAGCGGCTCGGTGGGTGAGACGGCAGGCGTTGGTTGCGCTCATCGCATCTTCTGGTTGCATTGGCGATGTCTACGTCCATGTTAGGCTAAGAGACGGATAGACGGGCGCGCTGGCGCAGCCTGGTGGCCCCTTGAAGCATTTGTAGTAAATCTCGGAGGACGGCTGCTCGAATGTGTTTTGGGATGACGATGCGAGATCCAACGACGACCATGTCGTCCGTTTCGTCTAACGCCAGATGGTCTCAGACGCACCAATACGACCGGAGGGCAGCTTGCAGGATACACTTTTTGTTTGGGAAACCGGCGATGATCTGCTCTCGTAGTAGCTGCATTTCAGCGTCGGCTGACGCGATGGCTTTAACTCTTTCTAGGACGGGGTCGATAACTTTCGGATCCGATCCGTAGATCGCACTGATAAGCGCAATTCTGGCCGAGAAGGAAGGCGGTCGTTCTGCTAACTGGTCCGCTGGCTTCGGATTGTTAGCGGGGGCCCCAGACAGGGTATCGGCATCGACGTTGGCTTTGCCGGGCACCCACCTGGCGGTGAATGCGTACCGCTGCATCTTCAACCGGAGGCGGAGGAGGCGGGGATTATCCAGCTTGTCCAGCGAATAATTGTTCAAAATCGGTACCAACGGCTTGTGGTACGTCACCAACTCGAACGATGGCAATCCCTCGCCCTCGCCTCGATGAACTGGCGGCATTTGCCCATTGCCCAGGATGCTGCCAGGTACTCCAGCTCAATCATGACGTACCAGGTCTCGGGGTCGGCAAAGAATCTCGAACCATCTTGCACAACTCGCCATCCGCGGCCGGTGTTCTGCTTTAACAGGAAGCCCCCATTCAGCAGAAACTAGTGAATTGGGAAAACACTGGTCTTAATTCACCCCTCATAACTATTTCGCTATACAGCTTCACACTCCACATTACCCAGATCACTCATAGTCCGAGAGCCCGGGCACTATTTTATTTTAAGAGGATTAATCCTCTTAGAAAATAGTTTAAATTGCGCTGATTCCGAATATGTAGGCCTGCCAGTCCGTATGCGGTTCTGGTAGCTGTGGGCTTTGAGAACGACTTAGTGAAATTTAAAAAAAAAGATTTTTGGGGGCCCTAGGGGTGATTTGGAGGGAGTAAAAGGGTGGATTTTCGACCTTTTTCTCCTTTTTTTCAAATTTCAGACCTTAAAATGTACTTTTGCTTTCATATGGTGTGCATTCGATTCGTAATCCACTTTAGGTCAATAAGGGGTAAAACAGTGCCCAGGCTCTCAGAGTTGTCAACGCCCGTCAGCTGATACTTAAGACTACACTAGCGTCACGAATATTAAAAACTGCTTGCTCACACATTTCAAGCAAGCACTGATCCACTCTAACACTAATAGGGCCTATCTATCAACTCCTCCTTTCAATTATTGTCAACACTTTATCCTCTTTTATCCTTCCTTTCCATTTCCTCTCCCTTCATGTTATTTATGTATTCCTTTAAATTCTTTAATCCGTACAACATATTCCATAAAATATTCTCCGCAAAATACGACTATATCGAATACCCACCCCAGCTACACCGTTTCCTACGGTGTCGATCCCTAAGACTTCCGCCAAATACCCATTTCCCCCCACTATCAGCCTTCATTCGTTTTACTTCCACCCTTAAGTTTCCACCGAATACCCAAGACACTTCCACCTTCCACATACACCGATTACTAACACCCCTGTGTGGGTAACCAGTTGGCAGCAAGCCCAAAGACACCCAGCTAGCATTGCTTTATTGGGAAAATGTTTCCCCCCAAGAATATTATTGGGCCAACAATCAACTTATTGCAGTAAAACTGGACCCATAATTTTGGCCAAAATCCTCCAACTCAAGTTTATTCGATACGTCCAATCTCCCGATCATTTTTGTCGTAATGTTTCCCCAATTTGTTACCCACTTTTGATGTCTATCATTATAATAAATATTTTTCCAATATTGGACAATTATATATCTTTGTCGATTCATAGTGATCCATCCATCCGTCCATCCAACGTAAATCGTGTATTACGCATTTAATTATCCTCCAAATATTTTTATGTTATTCATGGGACTTGAATCTAAGAAATCTTATCATCAAAGTAAGGTGAAACACGCATTCCACTATAAGCATACACTTTTTTTCAATTTTTCAATACTTGAATATCCTTATGATTTGGTTTTATATAGCAATTGCAATTTGAGGATCAAAACTTATGCGCGATATAAAACGCGATTGACGGAGCACTTAAAAGTCACATTCAAAAACAAAACTCTCAATGGTTCAATAATTTGTATTTTGAAAATATCAAATAGGGACAAATTTCTAAACAAATTACACTTTTGTGTAATTACGTGACCCTCTCTGTGACAAGTAATACGCTGTCAGGAGGATTTGTATAAGTAGCTTACCTTTAAAAAACCGCTAGTTGGTCGATTTAATCAAAATGCAACTCTAGTAGCCAAATAGGTTAAACGCCCAACTCATACATCAGAGGTATCGGGTTCGATTCCCAGCTCCGGTAACACTTGTAACTAAATAGAAACAGCTGTAATTTAATCCTTGTACGCCTAATTAATTAATTATTATACCAATTACATTGGTGAAATTGTATTCCGTGATTTTAATTTTATCCGAACCCAATAAATTTTCGTGCAAAAATTATTTGGGGAAATATTCGTTCCAACTATTTTCCCAATAAATTTTTTGTCGGTTAAATTTATTTCCCCAAGATATGACCAATAAACTATGCTAGCTGGGCAGCTGGGTTTGTTTTAATATGACGGGTTGCTTCAGGTCGCGTAACACGTAAATGGTGGTGTCAACTGGCCGGCTGACGCCGTCGTGGGCTCTCCAATCGATCATCGCCCGAAAAGCGCTGATACTGACGATTGGGGTGGTGACGGCCGTCACCGGCTGAATATCTCGATGTAGAGGGCCGGTGAAGAGTTTGGCGAAGGTGGCGGCCGGAATGGCATCGATTTCGGCGCCGGAATCGGGAAGACCGGAGAGCTGGACAGGGGGACGGTGATTGGGCTGGTAGGGCCACGGCGAGGTGAAATAACGATTGAGACCATTTCGTCGGTGGCTACTGCTGCCACTCTCGGGTTGGTCGACTGGATGTGGAGGTTTTTGATATCTTTGCCCCCTTTCAACGGCTTTGCCATGGTCTTGCAGACTTTGGCGAAGTGGTTCTGTCGTCCACAGTTCTTGCACTCCTGGCCGTACGCTGGACACTCTGTGGGTGAGTGGCTAGTCGATGCGCAACAATTTCAGCAGCCTGCTGGCCGTTGAGCGTTGTCGGACGTTTTCTTCTTCGCTGCAGCTGACTTCTGCTGTCTGCTGCCGCCTTTCTGGTGTTGTGTCTGCCCCTTAGTCTTCTTGTACGTCGACTGGGTCCTTTGGATCGCGACGGATTCACCTTGCTTGATGTTGACCGCTTGATTGCTGGTGGCCTCGGCGGTGCGGAGGATTGTAAGCGCATCGTCGAATGTGAGGGCTTCGCCTTTTTTTAGTTTCTAGTTTCTATTTTTTCTACTTGACTCTCACGCTGTCGTCGTAGACGCCAAAAACGATCCGTCCGAGTATCCTCGTTCGGTCGCAATCGGCACAACAATCCTATGCGAATTCGCATTTTCTTGACAGGTCGCAAAGCTCGCAGAGCCAGTCGGTTGCGGCATGGCCGTCGCCTTCCTTTTTTAAGGCAAACTGCTGCCGCCACACGTATTGGTTCCGCCCGGCGTTGCATCGATGCCGAAGTTTTCCGATGATCACCTCGTGGTCGTCCAACTGCGCGTCGGTCAGGCCCATCGTGAGGACGGCTTGGAGCGTTGAGTCGGAGAGGCACGACAGCAAGGTGTGCGCCTTGTAGGTTGGGCGCGCATCTTCTTCTAGGGCAGAGTCGATGGTGGAAAGTGTCATAAAGCTTTGCCACTTCTTGCTCCACAGCTCGAACGAATCCTTGTACTCGTCGAGGTCCAATGGTGGTGGGGTGGCGTGCGGCTTAAACAGTCTCTGAGCCATTATTAAGGACGGATCCCACATCCACCCTATGTTCAGACGATCTAAATGTTCCAGGTCGAAAAAGGGGAAGTGTTCACCGGCAACATGGGCGAACACACTTAACACGCGATTTCACTGTCAGAGATTGGGCACGTAACAAGTTTCGATCGGATCGCACAAATATCAAACTTTGGATTGATGAGAAATGAAACTTGGATTACTTCACCAATATTGCGATGGGACTCGATACGAAAAAACTGTTATACCATCTGCGCCATGTTACGACTTGACTGTATTGGCTTGAATAAGACAAAGACAAGACTGACTCGAGGGGTGTGACAACACTCCCGCGCGTTACATAAGGGCAAGCAGGTGTCGCTAAATAACGCGTCAACACATTATTCAGCGCCAACTTTTGGCTGGGTTTAAGATCCAGAACTATTAGGATCTAGAATTAGTAATGGCAAGATCTTGCTCAAATAGCAAAGTTATGGCCAGCTTTTTGGACAACGTATTCTTTAGAACAACTTATGAGCTTAGTTATGGGGCTTTATTGTAAGAAAACTTGGCGAAAAAAGATCTGGGAAAAAAGTCCTTAATATTGGCCTTTTTCGACGAATATTAAGGTTTTGTTTTTACCTTACCTACAACACCGTTTAATGCAAAACGATGGTCGCATAAGTTTAATGGACCGAGTTTACGCTATGAAATATCTGTGGGCATCCGCACTGAATAAATTGTTTGGACCAACGGGGGACTTCCATGTGGCGAATGGCTTGATCTGTGACTCGCTAGAAATGCTTTTATTGATCGTCTTCAGCCGGGAGAAAAGGCCTTAGCCGACGGTGGATACCGTGACTAACATTTGTTTTTCTTTACCAACGGCGATCGGCAAAAAGAAACAATCTTGGCAAGATACAAGACAGTAAATAGTCGTATCAAACTTTTGAGTGATTTCGACTTGCATTGTACCTCCATCCTCGTTTTTTCTATGTTGTTGTGAATTTAATCGAATTAATGATCGAATCGAAAATGATGAGCCACTGTTTCCGGTCAATTTTTGAATCGAAAATAAAGTATCGCTTCAACTTTTACTATAAATAGCCTTATTGTTTATCTAATCATTTTAGATCAATTTTATGATTTAAGGATGCTATTTCTCACTAAAGTGGTTTTTACCACAACTCCCAGTAGGCATTTTGATGATGAAGACTTGGATAAAGGCCGAGATATCGGTGGCGTATTTCACAATAGTCAAAAATGAAGATTGAAATCGGGTGATCGGCCGAATAAATATTTAGGTATTAATACTTCTGTAATTAATACTATTGTAACTTCTTGAAAGGCTAAAACGTTGAAGAACAAAATTCAATCACAGGAAACGATATCGATTCCTAGGAGTAAGAAGTTCTTACTTCTTACTTACTTCTTAATGGTTAAACTTCTTACTTCTAGTCGATTCCATGGAGTGTGATGTCAGCAACATTTGATAGCACAGCGAAACAATTTCCACTAAAACAGCATTTCCAAGGTAATCACATGGTGTTATTGTTATTATTCATATGTTGTACCTTTTTAACACAAATGTTACATTAGGTGCAGGGAATGTTGGGAAGCAAACATTCCAGTCACCATACAGGAAAGTTCTTACTGAGAAAGAAGTTAGCAAAGGAAAGTACTTACTGATTCCGATGAATTACACATTGCATCTTCTAGTCCCCAGGAAGTTGTCGATAGCGAAGAGCAGTTTTTTCCTTCTGAGCATTTGGATGGAAAGGTAAGGAAACGCGAGGACGTAAGGTGCTCTCGTTTTATTGTTGGGTCATTTCAACTTAGTATCCCATCTTTCAGTTGTCTACTAGGTTCTTGTAAAAATGTTAATTAGTTTTTGATCTGATAATTGACGTGTACTTTTCCTTCTATTTTTTTTATTTAAGAAGGCTGGCGAGGAAGTTGTACCAGCGACCGGGGATTCTACTACTATTGTTTGCAGTTCTGGGCAGATCTTTCCTGATTCTGGAAGGAGACATTCAGTCGAGTCGCATATTCAGACCGATTCGGCTAGTCCTTCCTTACCCAATGTTCGCGTGCTAAGTCGGTCGCCATCCCCGGAACCGAGGGTTAGTTTAGTTTGTGCCGAGGTCATCCTCGATAGAGTCTACACGGCCCCTGTCTGCGCATTCCATCCAATATTCATTGTTCATTGATAGGAAAAGGCTTTTATGACTTTTAACTGTGATTTCGGTGATCTTTAAATGACTCACATATTGTCGTATCTAGGTTAGCCTGAATGGTCAAACTCTACCGACCGTCGAGTCTCCCGTTCCCATTTCCATCGCTGCGATCAACACACCTGAAGTATCATCTGAGGTTGTTGTTAAAGTTCCTACAGCAAACGTTCCAACTGTTCCGACCAGCTCTGGTTTTGGTACTGGTTCTTTTGAGGGGCTGGTTGATGGGAGGGATCCTTCGGAGACCGTTTCATCCTCTACCAGCGCTGTTCTAGTATCTGAGGGAGTAGATGGCAACAAGGACGTGCTGCCCGTTTTGGGCTGCCAAGAATCGAAGGCGTATTACGTGCATTAGTTGAGAGATCAAAAGTCAAATTTGTTGATGGACAGCGGGCAAAGAAGATTGCTAAAGAATTCCCAACCAGCTCAATCAATTCATCAAATCTCATCAGAGGCACCTTCTTAGACATCATTGGTAAGAAACTGTTACACACTGAAATATTTCACACTATATTAGGATTTTTTTAACAGGATCTGAGACTGTTAAAATAAAAAGATAATCAATTTGGAAGGAGATAGCGACCAATATGTTCCTTTGCCAGTTCACGAAAATAATCAGAAATCCAAGACATAAAATAGATTAACGCGCATATTGTGGCAGAAAAGAGCTTCCTTAGATGTGGGAAAAGTTAATTGCGAATTTTTTGAATCTGCATGTTTAACGACGGAGGGTGCGTTGTCAGAGCACATACAAACAGTAGCACAGGGGTTAACATCCCAAGCATCAGACACTCCATTGTATCCTGATTCATACAACGATGTCATACGAAGGGTGAAACTGCCTTCCACTGCGCGGATTTGGATATTCAGTATGCTGGAGAAAACTCTTATTTGTGTTCATCATTAATTTCTTTCCGGTGATCGCATGTTCTTAGTCAAAACTCAGTCTGTCGTCTATAATCCTGTCAGTTCGGTTGGTTAATATAAATTACATACTTCAAATGAAAAACAAAATAAAAATGTAAAGTACGAGTTTCTCATCGTATTGCGAAGCAGCAGATATCAGCAAATTTCAAGTTTTGGGAAGAAATGTCGAGTTTCTTGTCGAACAGATATTGGAAATTTTTGGAAGAAATAAAAAAATGGTCTATTCTAATGGAATTTGGAAAAGAATCGCCAGTTCTCGATAACAGAAAATATTTAGGTATTTTATAATGTATATATAAACTTAAATTACTTTAAAACAACTATCTTTTTAAAAATGATCTAATAAAGGGGGATTTATTTGTTCAGTAAAGTTAATTAAACAGTTATATGATATCGCAAGATACGATCGGTATGGATAGCCCAGTTTCCTAATGCTGGTGATTTACTTTAAAATTTCGCATTTCCTATTTCCTTTCGTAGTGAATGGAAGATTTCTAGGGCATAAACTCTTAATCGGAAAGTGCAAGGCCGCAGGATGTCTGCCTATTCCAGGGACAAATTACGTGAGTCGCTGCACCGCTTGCAGTAAGTGCACATCATTACTCCTTGTAGAAAACAAGTTCGTCGGAAAAAATATAGCGTTCGTGGGCCATTGACAATGTGGCATATTGATGGCCATCATAATCTCATAAGGTACCCTGTTAGCACTTTATTTATTCAAAGCTTCATTTTTCACATCTGGAATTTTTTTACAGATGGAAATTTGTCATTCACGGTGGAATCGACGGGTTTTCGCGATGAGTCGTTTTCCTTGGTTTGTCAAACATAACAGAGGCGACATAGTAATGAAATTCTTTCCTGATGCAGTAAACAGATGGGGCTTACCGGCCGGTGTCCTGTTTATTTATTTATTTTTTAATATTAGAACTATTGTCGTACTCGTATGTTATCCTTATATCCTTTTTCTATTACAGCTATAAATAAACAATCGAAATCAGTGATTTGAGCCAAACTTTTTTTCAGCTTTTAAACTTTTAGAACTAAAGTTGACGTTAACAACGTGCCATCACATCTGGGATCTATGAGATTTTAGAACACACCTATGAGGATTTAGAAAGTTATTCAGTATGCCAATTCCTTCATTACTTCTGATCTTCTACCTCTTAGATATCAAGGTCGACGAATTGAGTTGGCAATGACCCGACGACCTCGATATTTACCCAAGCGACCTTGTAAGTTACATTACCTCGCTCCTTTCACTAGACAGGTGGAGTTCGATAGCGAAATGGTGAAAGATAAAAAGTTATAAGAGCTGACAGAGAGACGTCAATTGTGCTTGAAGTTTGAAACGGGTCACATCGTCTCTTTTCATCCTTTCTGTTTAACTTGTTTTGGGCTGTGTGTTTGTGGACCTTTGTGTCTTAGGTTGTGGAGTGTTATCTTATTCTCTCTCTCTCTCTGTGAACCAGAAGTAAGACAGTGCACTTCAAAATCGACACTGGTTTTCACCAAGCATTTACCGAAACTACGGTTTTTGTCAGAGACCATCACTACGTGTGTGCAGACTATCCGCTTTGGTTTCTTCATTTCCTAACGTCTCAAACGTCACGAAATTCCTAGCGTGTGCAAAAAATGCCGTTAGCCAATTATTTGAAAATGTATTCGTTAAAATGTAGAGCTTGGGCACATGGGTAGCTTTATGTTTTTGCCAAAAATGAAGATTAGATGTCACTACCTTTGGGAGATATGGCATGAAATGAAACGTTTTTAGGCTGAAAGACTACACGGTGGACGAGTGGCCATTCAAATAATTGAAAACTATGCTTTTGCTATATGATCTTATCTTTTATCAAAAAATTATGAAAAAATCAGAGGCATGCGGATTAAGCCAATTTCCTTTAAAAAATTAAGAACTCTCCAACTAAAAATTCGTTGAATTTGTTTTGGACCTGATCGAGTAAGCGTGAGATCAGTTGGGAGAAAGAACGAGAGTCTGTATTTGCTTAGTTTGAACAAAGGGGATAGAGCGAGCTAGGCTGCGACCATGCTCGAGCAAGCAGCAAGATAAGATTAGCTCCCTCGTATTGGCGCGTCGTCTGCTTCGACTCTAACGCCGCCTACGGAGAGGAAGCGAGTCAAAACATGCCCTTTTCCGGTTTTTGTGGAGAACAAATCGAAATGTGGAGACTGAGCAAATATGCGACGAGATCCGAATTTAAAAGAATTATGAGGCGAGTGGCAATCATACCAAGGTCAACTAAATACGTTAACAATCTGACGAACAATGAGTGAGCATGACTCAAAAATAAGGGGGAGCAAAGACAAGCGATAAGGGGACCATTCAAATGCTAAACCCGGGTAAGAGAATTAACAACGAGAATTAACAGCGAATATATGGGAATGCTTTAAATGTTGCGTTGCTGCTGGCTGGTTTTCTGTGGTTTACTTGGCCCATGTTACACGGTTTGTTCCGGGTCTCCTGATTACTCCTTCGTAAACGGTGGCAAAATGTTCCGAGCCACCTCATCTGTTGCAAGTTTACCGAATGCGGGACATTTGGATGATTATGGTTACGGCGAGGGCCATCGCAGTAGCGGCATCCTTCTGCAGTACGGTCGTCGGCGTCCGGTGATTGTTGCTCGTCGTTGTTCGTGCTTGTTTGGTGGGCCTGGCGCCGGATATCGTTGATGTATTGCAAGTTTGCTGCTTGCGATTTGGGAGTCTCGGCCGGCAGGAAGGTTAGCGCCTAGGGCGTCGCCTTGCTCCAGCAGTTTGATACTCACTGCATTGTCGGCCACACCGGCGATGAGCTTGCCCAAGATACGAGTGGGCTCGCAGACCCTGACTGATTCTCCATGTAAGTATCAATGACGTGTTGAAACTTACTCATTGCAGTTGATACTTCTTTGGTTTCACAGAGTGTTTTTGGATTATGTTGCCATTATAATCGAAGCTTCTTAGGGAACTGAATCCCAGGGAATCGTAAGTCAGTTGCCTGGCAATGAATGCATATTTTTTGCTAATTAAAATTGATTTTCCCCATAGACCAGCCGTAGAAAGGCGTGTGAATTCCGTTCAACCGATGTATCGGTTCCCTAGTGGTGGGTTTAATTTTTCTTTCCAAATCCGTGATGAAGTGGGAGATTTGGTGCGCATTGTTGTCTACACCAAGAACTTGTGCGAAAAATTCAACAAAGAAATTAAGGTAAGGCTCGCGATCTTCAATTCTTCATGAGACATTTTTAAGATAAATAAACCTACACGTGTACGTATAGGTTGACAAAGTGTATAAGTTTGAGCGCGCCACACCTAAATATGTTGAATTAAAAAATTGGGGAAACAATATCGAATTCGAAATTCACTTTTTCGCTTGTAGTAAAGTAATATTTACAGATAGTCATAGTTACCAATGCTTCTTGTTTTTCGGGAACATTATTGTTCTATTTTTTACCTGAAGAGAAAACTAAGGTTGGAAAACCAGACATCAAATTTCTATTGATAAATGATATTGCAGATTTTAGGAACTGTAACTAGTTGGGTTTCATCTTTTCGTCATCGTCTCGTATTTAGTTTTCCAAACTCCGAAATGAATTCATTTGTTTGGGAATTGTATTTTTCGTTTTGTGTTTCGTTTTCTATGAGTAGATTTCGTTGGATATGTACGCTCTGTTGGAAAGCTGTTAGAAGAAAATCTTCCAGGAAATGCTACTGCTAAATGTGAGCTGCGTTTAGCAGATCAACTGAATTCAGAGGTAAATGAGAAAGGTTAATTAGAAGTTGGACGTTACATTCTAAAAATCGTTTTACTGTTTATTTAGGTTCTGCTAACTATTTGGAACCAGCAGGCCAGAACATGTATTTTGCAAGAACGTCAAATAGTTGCGATGAAAGGCGTCAGAATTTCTACTTACAAAGGATTTACTCTTCAAGCAAATAGAAGCACGGGCATAAAGGAAGGCGATGTTTAAACACGAGAAACTTGCAATATATTCATATACAATATCACACTCATTGTTCCTCCCTAGATTGAGCCTCAAGGTATTCCACAAATCGAAACACTGAAGAAGAGGATAACGGAAAACAAAATGTTCGCGGAATAAGCAAGTCCCGTTTCATTACATTCCATAAACTTTTAAATAATCTATGGGCTAGTGGAATAAAATTAGTTGTAGAAAACAAGGATTAGAAATAATAAACGATGTACCAGAAATTGTTCGCATATCAACTTTTGCTTTAATGCCCTTGCGTTGCCAATGGTACCAAAATCAGCAGACCCATTTATAGGACATTAGATAGTCATTTGATGATGTTGCACTTCTGGTACCTTAGCCTTCAGATGAAGTGAATCGTAGAGTATCAAAATAACTGCTTGTAACGTTTGAACGGCATCACTCACATGCGCGCCATCACTGCCACATCACGATACGGACACTGAAATTTTGATGTCTTCTAAAAAAACAGGAGAGGGTTGGGAGAAGAAGTCAGAAAGGTAAAATATCTAATTTTGGACACTTCGACAACAAGCCCGTACATGAGATTTGCACGTAAAAAAATTCCATTTTTTGATCAGAATCTTGATTTTCTGGAAACGAAATTCGTATCATTGGGCATGCATTAGGTTTTGAGCTTCGACTTCGATGATTCAAATATAGCTAAGGTAAATCGTCAATCCTAAAAAATGTGTTTGCGTGTTTGCGAAATTTAACTAAATCTAGATAACCAGACCTGTAATTTTTCAAAAGGAGAATTGCATTAGTAGAATTTAAGTTAATTAGGGGTGGACACACACACTCACAAAAAATATCTATTTAGTTAATATCGAAATTCACGCTCATTAATGCGTGAGTAAACTTTAAAAATTCTTCTGGAATTGAACCTAATCAGCTAACAAAAGTGACAGGTTGAGCCATATGCCTAAAATATAAATCCACTTCTTGCTGGACCTTCAGGATAAGTTTGTTATTTGTTTGTTTTTTTTAATTTGATGAAGAAGGGGAAATAAAAATGATTTTGTTGTCAAGTCTGTTCATTGAATAGCTCTAATTCCATTTTTCAGTTAAAATCTTGGGAGGATGATGAATTATGTGATTCTTTTATAATCAATTTACTTTGTTTTGAAACACCGCATATGATCGAGGAATACTCGATCATATCTAATTGTGTTTTCTGTTTAATCGCTCGATAAATTTATTATTACTCTCGTTCTCTTAAAGTAGAGAACATTTTGTCGCTAGGTGGCGGGTTATGCGGGTGGGGTGAAAGTTGGTGGAAAGAGGGTGGAGAAGAGGGGTTGTAGGGTCAATGGCCACAAAATAACCGCTAGAGGCGTTTTCCAATAAAGTTTTAGAACTCGGTTTGGGAAATGGCGTAAAGGCCTGTAGAACCGGAAGGATAGGAATCCTTCAGGAATAAATTTGGCTATCCAAAGAAAAAACATTTTGTTTAAGTTGATTTTGCTTAGCAATCATGTAACGAAACATTTAAAAGAATTTCACGCAGTGAACTTCGTCCAGACAACTATAAAAGACATAAGACACAATTATAGCAGACTTAGATCTTAAAATCGTATCCTACGTCAAAACAAGCCATAGGTTTGAAATTAGGGGGGACTCCTAATATGCCTCGAGGGTAGTTGACAATATCCCTATTCCCGTTAGTGGCTCTGGCAACATAAACGGAAAAAGAATCACCCTTCTCACACTTCTCTTCTAATAAGAGTGAAAAGTCAGCCGGTGACTTTTTCCAAGGGCCATATATTTTTTGAAATATATTGTCTTGATTAATAAAAATGTTACAGTTTGTTGAGATTCCCAATATCTATCTGTAAAAAACTGGGAGTGTCGGGTTTTACTTTTTTACCGAGTAATCGGCATTTGAAATTCCCGTTTCGCCCATCTCTAGCACGGGCGGCGGACGATTTCCACTCAATTGTGCCAAGTTGCCTACCACCTCAGTGCGTATTGTAACGACCCTAAAAAACTCGCAGTCATAGAAGCTAATGATTTCTACCAGGGGTAGAAAAAGTTGTATTCTATCACCCCTGGCCTAGCTTCGGCAACGCTTCCACTAAAAGGTATTTAACATGGGAAGGGTGGCGATTCCAATCACTTTTGGTGGGTACTGTAAGTTTCAAAGTTTTCAACGTTTGGTATCCCATTTTGTTTAACTATGAATGACCTATGATATTCTAACGTCCCTTCTTTACTTATATTACATTCTGAAACCTACCAGTTATAAACTACTACTGAAACAATTCAGTATATATAGGACCGTTATTTCGTAACTTTCACTTTAAAACGATTTCATCATAATTTTCTTGTTATATTTTACATTATTCTGTCCCTTTTCATCACTTGCCTACATCTATTCTCTTTCTAAATTGCACAGTCTTCAACAAGCACAGTTTTATATTCAGGCAACTATCCGTTTCGTGATTAACCCTTACACACTTGATGCACAGTTTTTCCTGTTTCACTATTTCTAGTCTCGTTTTCAATGGTTCTCCGCGCTTGTCCGGCCAATGTCTGCTTTGCTTGTCATTTCTGCGTCTTCTTTATTCTCGTTTTTCTTTTTATCGGTGTAGATTGGGTTGCCTGAATCAGATCTGTTAATTGATTAGGGTGCGGGCGGCTAGTAGCTGCTCTCCCTTGAACACACGCACAATTCCAATGACTCCTTTTACTTTTCCTCTTTTTCTTTTCGACTTTTTTTCCTTTTTTTAATGCTTAAGATATGAAAAAGGACATTGTTTAATTGTATTGCACATTAGTCACAGTCACAGTCACATTAGTCACTTTAATGGCTCTCATAGACTAGAGAAGTACAATTGAAACAAATGAAATAATTTTTACTTCCATGGAAGCCTGACACGATGCGGCTGCTGGTAGGAAAGGTGGGTGGTTACTCTAGCTCCGAAAACTCCTCCTCCGTCTCGATTTCAAAAATGTCAGCCTCGTCGGACTCGTGACCGCTAGGTGGCGCATCCACGTGCTGGACTTCGATCTAGATCTCGACCTTTTCGCCCCGCTTCTCGTCCAATTTTTTTTCTAAGGTTGGTGATTACCGTAACGCCATCTGGGGGAGCCTTGGCTCCTAGCCTCTCTGGATGGGAGCACAGATGGTTTTTCCTATGCACTATCTGGTGGACGTCGGGATGAGGAGGGGTATCTCGGGCTGGTTGATGTACACGTTCCACCGGGCCTGATCTTTCTTCTTTTCTTCTTCCTCTTCCGCTTTTTTCGCAGCTTCCTTTTCTTCCTTTCTCTTCTTTTCCTTTTCGTCTCTTTCCTTAAAGGCTTTCTCTTCTATCGTCTACTATCTTTTGTTATATTTTTCTGAGAATTTGGGTTTCTATGGGCCGTTATTTTCTTCTTCTATTCTTTTCTTTTCGGCTCTCTCTACCGCCTGCCTATCCACTTCTGCTCGAAGAAAATGAAGGTTGAGGTGTGGGTGCAGTTTCTCACCGTTGTAGTCAGGTACTACTCCTGCAGCCCTTAAGGCCTTCCTCTAAGCTCTGTATTTCTTTCTGTTTTTTCCATACTTTGAAAGGGATGAGAATGGCAATTTATAGCTAGTTGAAAAGGAGCGGTTCTAAGTCAATAGTATTGACTCGTATTTTGTTTCAAATCACTCTCTCAAAATAGTTACAAAAAATAGTTACAGCCTAATTTATTTACTAACTAACTCTGGTGTGTCAAAGCTTCGATGCTAAATGGATTTAAACGCTGGCTACTACACGTGAAGAAGACCGACACGATCGGCCACAGTTACGTAATCAAAGAACAAAATGGCGGCTCTGGCAAAAAAAACAAACAATTGACAATGCTACTACACAATGACAACAAATATGGCGGCCCGAAAGCTACTCTACTATTTACCTTCTTTCTACTGATGTACTGTAGCATACTGCCTTACAAAGGCATCTATCATGTCCATTCAATAAGCATTTAATGGATGCCACATTAAAAATATCATGAAAGAATACGTTAAGTACAATTCAAACCGTGCTTAGTCAAAGACCTTTGTAGTTGTTGCACGGGGAAAATTGCACCCGAGAGAAGAAACTGTCACATCATTCACTCTGAATAAAAGTTTTCCATTATTTACCATAATATGTTGCTGTCCATCATATTTCTGTTGTTACTGGAATCACAACTGTTTTCTCTACCAAGGAATCTGGTTCACAAACACCTTCTTGTTTGGTATCTGTGGTAAATACAAACAAACTTTGCAACATATCCTGGTACCAAAACACGCAACATTTGAAGAATCTAAAAAAGTCAATGGCCATATGCGTAGTAATTTTCTAAAGGTAACGAAGTAGATGACCCTAATCTTCTCTACGAGTAAAATACAAGGTTTGTTTGTGATTCATTTTCCTATGAAGATTTCCCAACAAACAATGTATTTATGAATAAGCACAGCCGTGAAGCCATTAAGTTCGAACGGGCAAGCACCAAGCAGACAAAGTGACGAACGTTACGAAAACTACTCTTGTTGAATGCAAAATTCACAAATACATAACAATTAATTTAATCCGTTCTTATTGGTTTTATTTCATATTCCTTATTTTTTGAAAAGTGAAAAAAGTTTGGAGATGAGAAAAAAATTAAAAAATAAGAGTAGTCATGTGGCAATAGTTCCGAGGTTTTCAGCTTCAAGTTCGTGATAAATGCAACATTAGTGCGACAAATTTCGCCCGAAATCAATCCGGATTTGAAAAATGATATTTTAAAAAAGAACAGAAAAATAGAGAACGCAAAACATGGTTTAGAAATGGTTCTGGCTCACCAGGGTGGAGGATAGACAAGATAAGTCTTATTCTCTACTCTGAGCCTACTAAAGATTCGTCTGTGTGACAATATTTGGTAATTAAAAAAAAAGAATTAGCAACAAACTTTGTTTGGAGCAAACGGTGAGTGGGTTGATAAAAAAAAATAGTTTTCTTATAATCAAAAGAGAAATGATTAAGCAAATACGTTGTGTGCGATCCAAGACATACGAAGAAAGTGTTGAAGTTCTTTTGTAAAACATCCTCCTTATAACCTCTTAGGAGAGGGGAATTGGTTTGAATAAAACTTTATTTAGGGATGGTTCATTGACAATAGCCTGGTTGTACAAGACCCCGTTAATTTAAAGCCCTTGAACAACGAATATTCAAGAACTTACGACGTCACCCGTGCGAAAAAAAACTAGCATGCGACCTCTTAGCTAGTGGGAAGCGTTATCGTTACTAGCCTTATGAAAACCAGCTAGCTAATGGGATGATCTAGCATTTTTGGTTTAAGAGTATGGGGAAACATGGGTAATTGATCACACATTGCGCAGCTTGTGTGAATGGATGAACAATTTTACACGAAGCCGATGGGCCCAGGGGCAAACAGTCCATGCTGTCGGAAGCAAAATATGTTCAAAAAGTTGAATGCATTTTTAAATATTAATCTTCCATTGATTCGATGGATCGCACCAGCGCCTTTCGAGGAGAACCAAGCCGAAACCGGAACCAACTTTCTCTTCCTCTTCAAAATTTGTGTGTGGCATGGTTGATATTTGGTTCCGTTTGTTCGTTATACAAATCGTCACAAACATTCTTCTGATCTTTTAATGCCACGTTATATTTAAAAAAGATATACAGGAAAACATCACACTATTAAATAAAAGATCTAACTTTTCATCGACAAAATGTATAGCCTACTGAAACGTTTTTTCGACGTTGAAAATAACTTATCTCCACCTATTGTCCTTTGGTCCATACTCATCTGCTAAAGTATGGCAGATCTGCTTGTAAACGTCGGTAAGAAGCTTCTTTCTGGCAGCGACTCTAGCTCTAACGCCATTAGTTTTCAACCTGCGGCTAACTTTGAATTTTCTCACATTTATTCCAGTATCTGTTGTAATTAGAAACAGGCAAGGTGAGAAAGATATAAAAAATATCTTTAATTAGGTGACCACATAAAATTTCTGGGGCTGCAACATCAAGTTACATGGAAACTTCCTCGGGTAGGGGAGGGTGGGGTTGAATGGGACACTTTTGGTTTTTCCCTAATAACTTGGGTATTTATCAACAAAACTATAAAATATTTTGGAATTGCATTCTTCATGATTGCCCCCTTCTTGTTATTTTTTTCAAATTTGTTGCTTTAAAAATGGGCCCGCTACGATTTTTCAAAATGCGCCAAAATTTAGGGGCGGAGCAAACAGCGTGGGGTAAAATGGGACAGGGTGGGGGGTTGAATGGGACAGGGCACAAATATTTAAAAATAATTTATCAAAAAAATATGTAATTAAGTCTTTCTATTAGATTAGTAAAGTTCATCGAAGAATTTTTTGATATCGCATAAGATGCGATGAGGATACCAACAAAAAGAAAATCAGACGTTTTGCCGATAGAGGGCGCAAAAAGTAGGCGGGGCTTGACGCGCCTATGCTTTTGCAGTCCCAATCAACCCCACAGACCGTGTCCCATTCAACCCGTAAAAACCTATTTTGCAAAAATCGCAACTGAAGCCGCAATTTTGCTTCTAAAATTTTTTCTTTCCACCAAACTGTAGGTAATTGAACGCGCTACAATCAGTAATAATCTCATGTTAGTGTGTTGAACGGTTGAAGCGCTATTCGATCCACCGCGGATTTTTTCTTACAAAAATTTTGCCCCAAAACAACTTTTCCCTATAACTCGAAAAATAATTACCGAAAATCAACAAAATTTTTGCCCCAAATAAACGCCATTGTAAAGAATAAAATATATTTTTTCTAGATTTTTCTAAAGTTATTTGCTATTTTTTATCCCCCTGTCCCGCTCAACCCCATGTCCCAACCAACCCCACCCCCCCTATAGTCAATTTTGGTCTCTTGGAACCCATTCGGCGATTAGCGTCAGGAGATTCGTCATACCCTTTGGTTCCATCGGTTGACAGTGTTCCGGTGGCTATTTTAAGTGTTCACAATAGCTGACACGGCAACACCTGACTGTGTAGAGTCACAATACCACCTTTTCTTTTAGTGTTCGATTCCCACGTTACCTGACAAACATCATATCTGTCCTGGGCGGCGAGCAATGTGAGTATGAAGTAGACTTTCTACACGTGTTTTGATTTACTAACCCCCAGACTCCCCTTGACTAATGGCTTATTTTGTTATTCCCTTTTTTGAACCATCAAATCTTTTTTCAAGTTATATCCTCTCTTCTTCGGCTATAACTTCTATCCTTCTACCCATAGGGAGTGACCAAGGATCGTATTCAATTAAACTCACATAGTGTGAAAAATCTCTTATCGGTATTTTCCTTGTCTCAACTAATACCATATCCGGCGTAAACGTGGCCAGCCTTATGGATGATAAATATAAAATTAAACAGTAAACTATATGAAACTCACCAGTAAAAAAATGTGACCTACTATCTTGAATAAAACAGCATCCATAAATAGTGTTCCATTTGATGGCAGTGCTAAATGTTATTTGAGCAAACTCCAACCGCCTTTTTTCTTCCCAATTCTTCAAAAGACGTGTTGATTGCCACATGCAATGGCTACAGTTTAGAGAGAATTTAAATCAACTTTGACTACCGTACTGAAAATGTGCAAATGAGGAGACATGAACATTGAACAGCTTCAGACTAAATTTATAGCTTTATTGAGGGCGTAGAAATGGGTATGAAGTTCAGCATAGGCGTAGAGTTCGTCCGAGACCAGTAGGGGTGAAACAAATCCTGCAGGTACCTGGTACCCACGAAAATGAAGGTGACTTCTTTCCAGTTATTGTTGTAGTTCCACAAGAACCCACTTGCCAAGTTTTTCGTGAAGGCGTTCAATGCTGGATCCCTCTACAAGACCGCGAAGTTGTTCAATTTGACTTCATCAGAGTTGAAACCCCAGAAGAAGAAGCCGCCAAAATGGAAGAAATAACAGAAAAGATGAAGAAATACTTGGAAGACAAGATGTTGAAAAGTGTGAAGAGGAAGAAGAAAATGCAGACCTGGAAAGAAAAAATGAAGGCCATTTCAGTCAAGAAAGAATTGCTAAGGAGACAAAAAGAAAAAAAGAAGATTCAGAAGATGACTGAAAAAACAAAAAGAAAGAAGAAAGGCTGAAAATAAACACAATCCTAATGAAAATAGTGTCGGCAAACCTCGTCCGAGCTGTGTTAGAATATAGTAGGGCGAAAACTTATTTCTCAGCCCAGAAATCTATCGTTGACGCTTACAATCCCGCACCATCAGTCGATAAGGTCGTTTCATCATTGCCGGTTAAAAACGTTTCTTTGTCTCCCGAAGGCATTTCATCGTCGTCAAAAGAAGTCCCACGTTCCAAAGGCATTTCAACACGGTCGAAGCGGCCGCCTTCTGTTGAAGATTGTCCAAAAAAAATGCCGAAAAAGACGTGAAGTACTTCAACCCGGTCGAAGCGGCCACTGCCACCTATTAGGAAGCGCCCTACTGTTGAGGATTGCCCCATAATGCCTTAAAGACGCGCAACGGAAGTACTGTCTCACTACCCGAAAGATTTCGCTAGGTGTCGATGGCTTCTGTATTATTTATGCCTATTATGTACTTAATTGGTGTTAAATGAAATGAAGAAACTAGTGCAAGCTTAATTAAGAAGAAGACTGTGACAATCCTCTCTTTTGATCGTAGATGAGCCCTCTCGCCTTGCCGGCTGCCATCACATAACGAAGGTGGGTATCATACTGTTGATCGATATCAAACTCGTCCACGAGCTGGTCCCCCAGCATATCCAGTCTGTTGACATGCGAGTTGAGGAGCTCTAATAGAGCCATCAGCTTGGGTAGGGCGTGCCTATCGTTGATCGCCTACTTGCACCTGCGATACTCGTGCAGGTCTGGGTCACTTTGCGACGATAACGATGCGTCGTTTACGCAACTCGACTGGGTTTTGACTCACAGTACTGAAAGAATACAAGGATATTCGATCGTAAGCGAGGATATGTATTCGTTGTGAGGATGAACTTCCCACTTCATGTGCTATGAGGATGAACTTCCCATAACACACGTGCAGCAGTGGGGATGATCATCCCACTGTGCATGATATTACGATACATGGTAAATGCGGCAGTGAGGATAAACATCCCACTGCGCATGACATTACGATACATAGTATGCATGAAGTACATGGTGAAATACATAGTTTTACCTTCTTGGTTACACGGAGGTTCGGTATTAACCGATAGCACAGTGAACAGTTAGCTAACTAGATTGTCTTGATTTAGAAAGAGACTTACTCGGGCAAGTTCCTATAAGGCAGTGAGTTTAAGAGTTGGCGTGGGGACGCCAACCCCAAACGTAAAAAAAAGGGGGAAACATGAGAAGCTCAGGGTTGCTGCTAAACAGTGAGTCTGCATGAGACGAGAAAGGGGCTCTGCATAGTGCTGCCACCTAGTTGTCATTCATGAAGATGTTTGGACAAATTCCAACAAGTACCGGTGTTGTTACCAGGCCCCAGGGGCAGAGGTGTCGAATTGGTCGACGAACACATTTCCGTTAGCTTCTGGGTGTGGCATATTGACGTTATCGTGGATTCAAATGTTCCGGTTCGAAGGACCAAATGTTTATGCGAGAGAAAGATGGAAGATGCGATCACCTCAGTGATGCAAGAGAGGCTTGTATTTGAACAGGGTAGAGAATGATGAGATGCCTAAAGAGATATCACACGTAAGGTAAAGAAGTATAATATATTGAGGGCTTCTACGGATTTATCGGACCAATTAGAAGGGAGTAACTTTCCCCCAAGTACGACTTTGAAACATTCAATTTCTTAGTTCATTTTACCTCCAACAGATGGCTATGGCAAAATTCGATGGGCGGTAGAAAATCAGGAAATTAAGAAATTAATTCACAAAACATCATCATTCATAGAAAAATGGACAATTGTCTATGGCCATTTAATACATATAGATACTCATTTCATTTACATCAAAACAAAAACTTGAATAGAAAAAGGGTCCAATATTGCAACACGGAACTTCTTCGAAGTGTTAAAAATTGTAGGTAGCGTTTGCACGCCACAAGGTACCCGAAGGGTGAAGGGGGGAGAACGTATCTTTATATTCTTTACACATGTTTAAAAATTATTGTTTGGTAAAATACTTTGAAATTTAAAAAAATAAAAAAAAATAATTGGGAAAAGGCAAATATATAGGCTATGTAGATATTATGAACTGCGTTTCTCGGGGGAGTGAGTGGGATGGTGTAATAACTAGGTGGGGTAACGTAATAACAAAAAGGCCGAAATAATTAGAGAAATGAAATACATATTTATAATAAACTGCGTTCACAGCTTCACACGCGGGATCTCGTGGGTCGTCCGTTGGGGGGCTTCGCCCTCCAACGGCCTCCCCACTTGCTCCCCCGTGTGCAGGTTTTCTATGTTAATCTTGATAGCGGAGTTCATACTTGATCTATTTGAACCTTAAAGTGTGATAGTGTCATAGTGATTTATAGAATAAAATGCCGATCGTAAGATGGTGAGGGAAAGGAGCAGCGCTTTTTCCTCACACACCTCATTTGAAATTATTGCGATCGCCCGTGCTCGCACAGTCGTGCTTCCATTCCAAACATCAAGACGTTCCCAATCGTTCCCATCATTCTGTAGGCTACATCCTATTGAAATGACCATGGGTCTATTATACCACTACCAGTGTCCGTTTCTCCCGTCTTTAAGAGCCCCATACGGCCATGGCAAACAGGCTCCTCCTTATTATGTCAGCCATCCAACATCTTCTGATGTTCTAGATCTGGGAAGGAATAATTAACTCCAAGCTTTATGATCCACTTAACCTAACTTTAAACGTGTTTGAAGTTAGCTCTAAAATAGCTAAATTGGTGACAATGACACACCCCTTTATGCTTTAAATTTAAGACAGAACCACGTTGTCAACGTGCTCGTCACAAACTGCAATGCAATACAGGTCGGTTGGAATTTGCCTCGATTTGGCCGACAACATTATCAATATATGTCCGTGAAGAGCAAAGTTCCTCTGTCGTAATTTTTCTTGACGATATTTAAAACGCGTGACAGAGTTATCGATGTAGAATCGATCGTTGTAGATGCTTGAGTCGACTCTTCCTTTCCCCCTTTTTTGGCCAATCAACCGGGGTTAACAGAAAGGAACCTTGTGGAATTTGGAATTGGAACCGATACCCCACCTTACAAATGCTACCGCCATCTCCCTAGTAATCCCGGTACCTTGCACTCCTTCTAGGAACCAAAAATCAAAACATAAGATTTCGCTATCTAACCCATAGAAATATGCCTTCAGGCAAAAAAGACCCCCCCAGTACACATTCCAAAACCTTACAGAAACCCTTCGGGTAACTGCCGCTAGAGGGACTAAAAATCAGAACAAAAACCAAGCAAAGACGTATCTTTTTACGATAATGCCGAGAGAAGTCAAAACAGAAAGAACATATTAATTATATTAAGGAGAAAATGAGAATATAGTAAAATAAGTTTCGCAATATTTTTGTTTTGCTTAAAAAATTATGTAATAGTCATACAAATTTTACAATGACCGTAGGCCATAAATTTAAAGCTTAAAATACATATTTTTTCCCAAATAACACGAAAGGCTGGCGCGCAAGCGCGATTTTATTGTGGGCGTAAATGGCCCGTGTGCCACACGATAATTAGAAAATCGCTACTCAAATGGGGAATCAAAGGCTGTGTTGCAAGTAAAAAACCTTTGCTACAGCACTTCCCCATAACATTCTGAAGAGATAAAAACTAAACTGAAAAAAATTGAATGAATTATGAACCAAAAAGTCTATCATGGAATTTTGTTCATAATGCTGTTCCCGCTGGCCAAAAATTGATTGGTAAAGGGTTTGTATTTAAAATAATTATCTGCAAGATATAATATTTAATTAGTAAGTTTAAATAGATAACTATTTCGATTTTCTTACCTGTAGGAGTCATGGTGTAGGAGCTAGCCTCGGTGTAGTAAACCGGGGAAGTGGTTGTGGCGTAGTTCGTCGATTGGATTTGCAATAACAACATTTGGGATAAACCCAAGCATTACTGAATACAGCAGTATAAAAACATCCATGACTACAAGGACTAAAAATACTTTTTTCACACATAATACAAAACACAAATTAAAATTTAGACAAATTTTTAAAAAAGTGTTCTAACCTTAGTTGAAGTATTCCGTTGATGGCGGAGATCGACCTGTCTGTTGGAGCTTACCTGTTTCCCTGTTTCTTTTATACCTGACGGATTTCACCCTATACGTATACCTCCAGGTGGAAACTTTTGTCATAACGGATAGACGGAATTCTGCGAAATACATCCTTATCACCATTTTATCAATATGATGATCCTAAAAGTGTGCAAGAAAAAACCTTTTGAATATATAGCGAAACCAAATAGGGTCGGCTCTAAATAATTAATTTAACATATAAGAGATTATTTCTAGATTATCCCATATGAAACCGAACAAACTATCTTATATGTAGTAAACTTCTCCCATATTCTGAAGGCCGCTTTCGTTTTTTCGATTTGAATAAATGGAATCAATATTCCTACATGATTTTTAAAAAATGGCGCGTCCTATTGGTGCAAAGGTTTGAAATTTGATTGATTTATTATTCAAACAAAAAGGGATTTATAACATGATCTGGGTAAGGAACTTGATTTCGCAAAAAAACGAAGAAATTTTGTTGAGAAAGGATAGTGTGGAAAACAAAGTATTTTTGATTAATTAAATATTTGAATAAAAATTGAATATCCAGCCATCCAACGCCAAGTAACACGGAGGTGGGCTCCTACATAGCCCGAAAATGCAAAAATCTCGATCACCTTTTTCGCCACTCCCACCTTGGCGGCTTTGGGGGATTTGGTTCGATTTGAGATCATCAGCAGCTGCAACCTCGTCAAACTACTAGCTTGCATCGCGCAATCAAACCAGATTGCACACAAGGTAAGCCAAAAATCAAACGACTTAACCAATTTTTCTGAAATTTTTTTATTCTTTTTCATATTTTAGTTAGAGATATGCAGTTTACTAATGGTCATTCGTCGAGCTGATAAGGCATACCGAATCCTCATCCAAACAGAAAATCCTGCCAATCAAATTTCCAAAATCTTTGTTGGCTTCCAATAAAGTCACACAGGTGGCAAAACCTTCAAGCTTGTGTTTTGTTAATTGCGGTCTTATAATTTATACGTGAAATTGTCAAATTCTTCGTCTGCTGCCATCATCGCTGTTTATTTAACCTGATTGATTTTCGTTATATCAAGGAAGGAAAAGTTGTTAAGGTTGTTAGCAAATGTTCCTGTCAAGTGGTAAACTATTGTTAAAGGAGGTCACAACCTAAGCCCATATTTTAAACACCTTAGGTCTATGCAAATGATGCTGAACAGTATCCAATTTTTTCTCTGATCGGTCAAAAATGGTTTTTTCTTTGGTAACGCGACACTTGCACTCCAATACAAATGATCTCCAGGGGGGCGACATCAGAACTCGTTTTAGCTACTGCTGTTGACCAAGTGAGATAAGTAGCGAGGCCGGCAGTCAAGATGGTAATTCCGACGCTAATCATCTTCTGCTTGCCATAGGCGGACCAGCTAAATGTTCCAGTCAGTCCCGTCTGAATGGCAAATATAATGTCACTGACGCCTTCGGCGATTAGTGCCGTACCAATAGGGCTTAACAGGCCGGCTGAGATGTAATTGATGTCCACTCCAGCGGCGATTTGCAAAACGCCAATCATGGCAACGATGAAAGCCCGCCAATCCCACCAGGACTTGTACTCCTTGAGGACAATCACTCGCTCCATTAGCTGGACTTCAAAATCATCAACTTCGGGTGGATATCGACCGGACGTGAAATACAGGCCGAGGTTGTTGTACGAAGCGGAAACGGCAGCTGGAAAAGTTTTGAGTTGGCCAGCGCTTCCCGTCACAGCTGTTACCACTTGGTTGACATACGCTTCTAGCGCAGCATTCTCTTTTGTCTCCTTCAACCATGCCTTGATGTTAGCTCGTTCTTCTTTGAGAATATTTATGGCCACACCGGGATCCAAGACCATAACACTACTTAGCAAACCTTATTCGAGAGGAATCCACGGCTTGGCTCGCAGGTAAGAAAGGACGTCCGAGAAACCGGGCTAATAATAAAATTTAATTCATTAATAATTTAATTCATTTATTTCCACTTTCAGCTGGCCAGCTTCTCTTTGCTCTTTGATTCACTTCATTTGATCCAACAAAAGTTTTTCGTCCAGCTGGTCGTTTCCCAGTTTCCGTATAATCTCCCAATCTTTTTAGTCGCTGCTAGACTCGGATCGTGTCATTTCATTTATGATGGCCTGTTCATTTTGAAGAAGATTCCAAATTCTATTTTGCCCTTTACTATTCGATGCCTCACTCATTATCGTATCGAATTCTTCGAAAAGCCAAGTATATTGGAACAGGTGTTTCAAGATGGCATTTAATTTCTTTTTCTTGTCGTCGATTGCGTCTGATGGTTGCCGTTGGACGAATAATTCCAGGAATCGATCTGTTTTGTTAGCCCCAAAACGACAATCCAATTTAGTGAGTCGGTTAGCCAAGGATTTTGACCACTGTTGGCTCAGCTGAAGGTGCCGCACTCGTTTGGGCCAACGGCTCAAAGGCAACCATTTGAACCTGTAGATGAGTGTCCGGCACTTATCTGAGAGCAGCACTCCAACGTTTTTAAAATGTTAAAATAATTTTTAAAATTACCGACAGTTGCACTCCACGGATGTTCGATTTTAATAAATTGCCGACAGTTGAACTCCACGGATATTCGGCTTTAAGAAATGGCCGACAGTTGAACTCCACGGATATTCGGCTTTAATAAATTGCCAAAAGTTGAACTCCACGGATATTCTGCTTTAAGAAATGGCCAACAGTTGAACTTCACAAATTTTTTATTAAAAAACACGCGACAGCAGAAATCCAGTATCAAATCAATTGAAATGACAAATGAGGCCGCAATTTCTTCACTTTCTTCTGTGTTGGCCGTTGAGCGATACCCGTTGAGGTATCGGGTCGAACGACCAAAACAGGAGAAGCCAACAAAGACGACAAGGCCAGCAGAGGCTCAGAGGGAGACTGCATTGTCGTCTTACAAGAGGCAGATTCGGGCAAGCGTATATCTTCTGCTTCCACAACCGACGACGAAACTCGTTCCTTCAGTTCCGTGAAAGGGGTGGAATGTTTGCTATGGAACCCTGTCTTGAATGGCTTTAGCAGGGCTACATGAAACCGAAAAGTGTTTTCCTATTCTCCAAGTTTGGGTTCCAGGGATATTTTTCAGGCGGTAGGTCAGAGGACCCGTCTCTCTTGTGATCTGAAAAGGACCGATGTATTTTGGATTAGACTTGGCGCACTTCATAACTAGGCTACCGATGGCGAACGGCTGGTGTTATGTTGGTCTCTAGTTTTAGTATTTCAACTGATTGGACTGCGTCTTCTTCGTCCGTTCAATAGCCAATCTCCTCATCCTTTTGACACCAGGTCGCTTATCGTTGGTAGGCGGACTGTACAATCAAGGTAAGTAGGTTTCTACTGCAAGTACTGCCGTCACCGGGAGACGACCATACACCAATTCGAACGGGCTCATCTTTGAAGTCTCCTGACAGCTCATGTTGGAACAACTAACGGCTCTCTCCATTTCAAGTATCCAAGGTAACAAAATTAACGAACCCAAAAAAACTTCAGGCACCATTATTGTTACAATGTTACGCATACATAGACCATTTGATTGCGGATGGCCCGTGGAATCCCTTTCGTGTTGAATTCAACAGCGCTGTAAAATTTCAGCAAACTTAAACGAAGTGGACGTACTCCCAATAGCCGTTCAGACTTTAAAGGATAGGACGTGGTGATGGATTACGGAATACAAAAGGCGACAGGCGTGAGCAGTTGACACGTCCGGCACAGCGGCAAAATCCACTCAATGTTTAAAAAAAACTACAATAACGAGAGCGTGTTCATTTCCTTTTTCGGTCCTCATCAAGGGTCCCAGATGTTCAATTCCAAATCCTTCAAAGGGATTTTTAGCGATGGTAATAGGGTTGAGGAGGCGAGCACTTTTCCCGAAGCTACTTTCAATGGCTGCCAATGGACGCGGGCTTTTATGAATACTTTCACCTTTTTCTCCAACCCCGGGTATCAGAATCTAGTGCGCAATCGATCCAATGTCTTGGCCACCCCAAAGTGTCCACCAGTTGGGCCCGAATGAGTGCACTCAAGAACCTTTCGAAGAAGGGATCGTGGTAAGACATAACGTAAGGGACGTCTCCTATCTGATGACGCACGGTAAATGACACCCTCTTTTAGTCGAAAATGGGTAATTTTCTCCACGTTTAAATCAGGCGGCCCCTCCATTTCCCAAATCAGTGGCGGTATACTGAAATCACTTTGTTCGCTCAAACGGATCTCCTTCAACTTTTCGCGCTAAAAAGACAACTTGGTGATGTTTTAGAAGATTGGTTTCTTCCGTCGCTCCCTAAGGGGTACGAGACAAGGTGTCTGCATTGATATTTCGTGCCCCTACACATGCACAAAATCAAAATTATACCCAACAAAGAAAGAGGACTCATCTCGCTAGTTTTCCCGTGACTGTTTTCTTCAATTTGAGCCACACAAGGGCTGAACTATTACTTTATAAATTGAAGTGTGGCTGACCGTAGATATAAGGATGTAACTATTCAAAGGCCCAATCCAAGACAAAGAACACCATTTCATTGGCATGATTTCGTGACTCGGTCTCAGTCAAATTACGGCTAATAAGGATGACAAGAAGATCTGGCAGAGTATGGCTCGCAGACCAAGACCTGGCGCGTCAACATGCACCTCAATTGGCGCATTTTCTTGAAAGTAAACGAGCACGGGAGGTTCGGAAAGTCGAGAAGCTTGAAAAAGTTACTGCTCGTCTGAATCTTATGTCCATTCGGCCCCCCTTTTTAGTAGATTTACCAACGGCCGGTAAATGGTACATTTTCCCTTCAATTTTAGGTAGTTGATATTCACGAACAGTTGAATCAATTTTGCTAGCATTGTATATGTTGAAAGAAAAAGATTTGTACGATTTTTTAAATGAATCACCAACATATTTGAAAGTGTGTCCCACAATGACGTAGTTCTTAGAATTACTAGAATGTTCAGTAATGTCGTGATCACAAATGGTTTATGGTTGGGCAGTAAACATACATTGTCAGGGAATTTGTTTGATAGAGTGTAAGAAAGAAAAACCAACTTTTTGCGCGTTTTTTTTTAACTTGGATTTACAAACTCTACAAAACGATTCTTTTTATCACCATCACCAAATCGACATTTCGATTCGCGAATTAAATCTTCGTGATCCAAAATAACTGTACCGTCGGCAGTGGTAGGCATCAAATACTTCGCACGCTCAACGAGTCTTTTTCTCAATTGTTCTGGTACCGTATTTCCAGATCATACATTTCGCCCAGGGTTTGACTACCCCGATTAAAAAATTACCGCGGTAGTAACGCGGTCGTGCGGTAATACCGCAGCTACTACCGCTGTACTTGGTCAAAAAAAGTACCGCTACCGCGAAGGAAAAATCGGTTATTGCGGTAGCGGTACTTTAACCCGCAAATCAGCACCACCTAGCGGTCTATTTTTGAACTTTTTACATGATTTTTAACAGATTGCATTTGTTCTCCACGTCAAATTGAGGAATGAACTAATATTACCTACTAATATGAATGTACTTGTAAATTATTTTCACTCAATTGACGCTAGTCTGCGCTATCTACAATGCTGCCAGCCTGCCACTGCACTAAATGTAATTTTGGAACTAAAAGGATCCAACATTTGCATTTGATTCATCTTTGCAATTTTTCCAAGCCTTTCAGTACCGCAGGAAGTACCGCTACCGCGGTAGTAACGCGATAGTACCGTACCGTAGTAAATACAGCTACCGCGGTTTTTTTAAAGTACCTCGTCCAACCCCGATTTCGCCGAAAAAAAGTCATAGTTCTCGAATGGAAACGCGCTCAGACATTCGACACCGCAACCAAATTTGTTTACATCCTGTGGCAAATGAATAATTTGGTGACTAGAATATCTACAGGGTATTCCGGAGTTGGCAAGCATAATTGCGTACTGTTTTAAAGCGCATCGACGCAGTTTCAATTCGAGCATCGGATACCTTGTCAGTGCTAAATCCTCCCAATAAAATATTTGCGTACTGAAGGAGCAAAACATGATACAAGTCTTTCTCTAGCAACAACCCTCTGAAAGCGGGGAAGAAATGAAAGTACAGAAATGGTCGCAAAACATGAAATTTGTACTGTTTCGTAAAGTATTTAACGGCCCTACATGCGAGCCAAATTCGTATAACAAGCACTTTTTAAATCGTTCCAAACGAAAATTTACTTGAGTCAGCTGCGTTGGACCTAGTTGCTCTTTCTTCCGTTTACTTTGCCCACCAAACCCACGAATTCTCCTTGAGAAAGCGTCGGCAAACGATGAATGCATTGGATCTATCCCAAATCCCATTACCATTCCAAAATCTAAAAGTTTAAGGAAAGGGCTTCTATCAAGTGGCCTGGGAATATGGTTATCCTCCGATTCATCACTTTTACAGTAAATCAAAAACTGAATATCGATTCTTAGTGGGGCATTAACGTCATTTAAACGTAGACATCCTATTGTTTCGCCACGCTGGATACAACGATCACACGACCAATGCCCTGTATGCATTATCGTACGCTTTAAGAAAGCCCTCATTTGATTATCCGCTATAACTCATCGCAACTGGGCGGTACAAGATCGATCTAAAGTTGCCTGTCCGTCATCTTCAAAAGGGGATAGTCGCAAGAGTACTGAAACGGTCGTATCGAGAAAAGACGCATCTGTTTGCTCTGTAGCGTGAGGAAATACAATGATAAAGGGCACAGCACGTGCAAAATACGTAACTCCTTCATTTTTGGATGTAGAAGGTACCCTTAGAAGAGGTGTCCGCAAATACCAGACTGAAAGTCTGGCAACTGGGGCCTTGACAATAAAGTCCGTTTTTGTTTTTGCCATTTTGTGCCCTAACTTGTTTTAAGATCAAATTTCGGTAAAAGAAACATTGTGCTCCCTTCTTTTGGCCACATTTTACAATAAATAAATTTAAAAATCAAAGTAGCATTTACTAGAAAATGGCAAAACGGAAACCTGACATCGATCCTAGAACACCTCTTCTTAGGGTGGGTTGGACTGAATGTAGTCTACCGACGACAGGAGTGGCCGATGGTATTTTGCTGTTGTTTGCTATTTTAACACCGTCTACTGAATGTCCAACACGAAATGCGGAATTTCGACAACTCTTTTAGTTAGTAGATGATCAGCAGCTCCTTTCCCTGTAAGTTCCAGTTTCCGTATCTCTATTTAAAGTGCTTTATTCATGTTATCTAACTGACAGCAAAGAAATACACTAATTCGTTAGCTACCAGGAAAGGAGTTTCTGAAACATTCACAATTACCTTTTGCCGTAATTGAAATGGTAACAGAGTGGAATGCTTTCTGTGAATATCCAAATACTCAAAGAGGTCTCTATTGTTGAAATGAAAAACACCGGGCGAATCTCCATTCAGTGCTGACTCAATTCCAAAGTGGAAATATTTCCCTCCTTCAACATTGACTGCTGGTGGAAGTTTCATAGACAACGTACCTTAAAATTGTGTTTACAAATAAAAAATTCATTATACCAAGAATACAACAAAATCAATATCTGGCCAGCCGGACAACGATATTACAATCTTTTGAGAAATCATGACCGTCTATTGCCATTAGCTTTTCACCGGTGGTTGGTAGCGAGTCATAAAGATGATCCGGTTTGAATTTTTTCAACAGTTTCAGGAGTACCGTCAGATGAGAATGTTTCTGGCCGGTTAATGCAGCATATTGCTGCAAAATTGTAAGATTGAATAATCAGCCAATACATTAGCAATTAACAATACTGTTGCCCAGCATATATTTCCTCACACAATCATATACATTTGACCATAATATTATATTTTGTTCTTTGATGGAATTCTGCATTGTATACTAATCTGACCGCCCCTTGGTTGTCGCAGTATTACGGCACTTTTGTTTGTACCTCTCCAGTAAAATCCTGAAGTAAGTAGCTTAACCAGACTGCTGTTTTAGCCGCTTCGCAGGCCGATATGTATTCCGCCTCTGTAGTTGATAGCGCAGTGCATGGCTGCTTTTTACTTGCCCAAGCCACAGGGCCATTGTGAAAAGAAAGTGCAAAAGAAGATGCTTCCCAATGTAGATTTACGATCATCCGTGTCTCCAGCAAAATCGGCGTCCGAATAACCGATGAGTCCGGTCCTTTCTCCACCAATCCAGATTCCAAAATTCTTAGTTCCGTTAAGATAGCCAAACATCTGCACAAGAGCTTGCCAGTGTTCAGCTTTCGGGTCTTGGCAATATTTTGCTGCCTGGCCGACAGCATAAGCGAGATCGGCCGTGTCTGTAAGGTTAAATAGAGAAGAGCGCCAACAGATTCACGATGGTTGACAATCTCCTCTCCCTCGCTCTTCGACTTCGGGCAGTCACTAAGACCCTTGTTTGGGTCTGCTGGGACAGCTCTTGGCTTCACGCTCTCCATGCCGAATCGTGTCACTAGTTTTTCAACCATGTGAGTTTGCGATAAGAAAATTCGTTTATTCGAACGGTCACGACTTATGTTGATCCCAAGGAATCGTATCGCCGGCAGCAACTGAACTTGAAACTCACCGCTCAGATGATTGCAAATATTTTGTAGGATTTCTTTCTTGTTGCTACCAAAGATAGCATAATCTACATGGATGACACCAATGGTTACTTCATCCGATGTCCTGCGAACATAAACACATCTGTCGGCAGCACTATTTTTCAATCCGAACCGAGTCAGAGCCGAGTCAAACCGCTGAAACCACAGCCGAGGAGCTTGTTTAAGTCCATAGAGAGATTTCTTGAGACGGCATACATAATCTTCCTTTCCGGTGACAATAAAGCCTTCTGGCTGCTTCATATAAATCGGTTTGTCTAGTTCTGCGTACAAAAAGGCAGTACTGATGTCAAACTGGATTATTTCCAGATCAAGTGATGCAATTTCGGCTAAAGTTGCTTTTACTGCTTCGTTGTGTGGAACGGGGGCAAAGGTTTCATCATAGTCGATGCCATACCTCTGTCTTGATCCGATGGCTACCAATCTGCCTTTGTATCTCTCTGGAAAGGGGAGGCGAGTGCTTCTCGATAACTTTGAGGTTCAAAGGCTTCAATAAATAAAGCAGATGCATGGTTCGTCATGAACCCTTCTGTTTTGCAAAGAAATAAACAACAACAAAAAATTAGGAAAAGAAGAGAGAAAAAAAATTAAGCAATATGCTTTGCAGATTTGTATTTTAGAACACAAAGTAGAAGAAGAGAAGAAATATGACTGTACCAATGAGTCCTAATTTAGCTAGAGGTCTTCCAAGTGACTGTCTAAATGCATTGTATCTCGCATTGTATTTAGGGATGCGTGAAGATCTACGGGCTTTAGTCGATTTGTCAGATGGTTGAGTGGAAATCTCGACTGCTTCAGAGTGACTAAGTTCGTCCGTTGGAGACGGTAGATGATCCTCCATGATATTAGGCTGGTAAGTATCTTCTGTATCCATCAAATCCTCATGTTCGAAAGGTTCCTCGTTCAAAAACAGCTCCTGAGTTTGAGTGTCAGTTGCCGACTTGTCTTCGTCATCCAGCATAGGACAAGCTTGACTAGGAGGCAACTCAAAATCCTAATATCAATAGTGAGAGGGGGGATGTAAGACATGGTCACACAACAACAACAACAAAAATAAAAGATTACCTCTTTTTCCAAATCATTTTTAGTCTTTGTGGGTATTTCATCGATTGGCTTTACAAGATTTGGCTGATCCTGATCCGGCTCGAGTCTCTTTTGTTTTTGAAGAAAAAAAATCAAATATAAGTACCACTTCTCGAAAGAAAAAAAAATTGTTTGCCATGCCAAGTATTTTAGTCGTGAGGAGAAATGAATCAAACGTAGAGCTTTCCTTTTGTTTCTCTTCATCATTGAAATCATTTATCAGTAGGTCTTCGTTAAACACTACGATACGACTTCCAAATAGCTTTCTAGTCACTGGTTCCCAAAGGATCCACCCTTTCGTTTGTTCACCGTAGCCAACCAACCAGCATGGAACGGCCTTTGAATCCAGCTTCTGTCGTAGACAATCAGGGATGTGTGCATAGGCACGGCAGCCAATCACTCTAAGGTTTTCAATGTTAGGTTTTCTTTTCTAGAATAGTTCAAATGGTGTTTTTGCAGATGAGTGAAGGAGCGAGCGATTCAAGACATAAATGGAGCTCTTAAGAAACTCTCCCCAAAGTTCTAGTACACATTTCTTTCCTTTCAATACAAACTCGGATTGATTATTGTTGCTCATATAGAGTGTGCTGCGTGTTGACTCCATGGCTGTGCGATTCATTCGCTCACTCACTCCATTTTGCTGTGGAGTGTAGCGATTAGAAGTTTGATGAACGATGCCACGTTGATCGCGCCAGGATTTGTTGCTCCAATACTCAACACCTTGGTCGGTTCTCAGAATTTTGACTATCTTTTCCGTTGTTGTTTCAAGAAATGCGACGAATTTCACAAAATAGTCTCCTGCTTCAGATTTGCTTTTCATAAGATAAACTTGGGTGAATCCACTATAGTCGTCTTTAAACAACACATAACACGTTTCTCCACTGAAGGTTGGGACGTTGACAAATCCTACATCGGAATGGATGATTTCTCCAACTTCTAGCGCCCTGGTACGACCGGTTGGGAATGGAGATCGGCACATTTTCCCGAAAATGCAGCCCTCGCAAAGCTCGTACTCTTGTGGATCCTTTTCGAGGATTAGGCCTTCAACAGCCTTGCTTGATGCCATTTTCAATATCATTCGGTTGTTTTAATGGGCAAATCGTTGGTGCCATCGAGTAAGAGTGTTACAGGTTTTGGCAACAGCAGCAGTGGAATCAATTTGATTCAGATTCTTGGCGACTATCTTCATGTGATACAGGGACTGGCCGAGTCTTTGACCTATCATGATGTCATTATTGTTGTTCTTGAATGATACTTTGTTGTCAATGAAGTGTGCAGTAATTCCAAGGTCAGCTGCTGTGCCGATCAAAAATAAATTTGTGCCCAGCCCAGGAACGAATAATACGTTCTTCAATACCCCTTCCTTCGTCTGGTCGTTTACAAAAGAAAAAATTTCAATGTTTCCTGTTCCGAGTACCATCAATTGAGCCGATCCAATGCCATTGACACGCCATGATCCAGGCGGGACTTCTTGGAAGTTGGTGAAGAATTGGCGATGTTCAGACATGTGATGAGTCGCGCCAGAATCGGCGTACCAATCAGTTGGTGTTCGGACTGTGAAACAGAAAGAGGAGAGAGCGGCAAAACCGTCGTTTCCATCGTTATAGTTGCAATTGTTGTCAAACTTGTCCTGCCTAGAGGCCCTTTGCTCTTCATTTCTTTTTTGAAACCTGCAGTTGACAGCTTTATGTCCCGGTTTATCACAGTTCCAGCAGTAGATTTGACTGGCCCTGAAATCTTTGTAAGGCCCTGGAGAAGAAGTAAAAAAAAAATTTCGATTGACGTTTTTATAATGCCTTCAAATTAATAGCACTTATCAATAGTACCTCCATTGTTTGATTGACCACCCCGGTATCCAGATTGCCCACCTCTATGATTGAATTGTCCTCCGCGGTTCCAGGATTACCCGCCACGATACCCTGAGGGACCACCACGATAACCAGATTGTCCGCCACGATTACCTCTTGTTCCAGAATATCCACCTCTGCCACCACGGGTTTTCCCATTCGCCGAGTATGCATTGTCGGTCAAGTCGTCGGTATTTTGTTGTTGCTTGCTGTTTGGATGCGATGCAAAGAAAGCCACGTCTGCTGAATTCGGTTGATTAGTCCGGCCCTTCATCCTTGTTTCTTCTAGGATAAGTCGTGCTGTGAGACTGGCAATCGTCCGCTCAGGCAAAGGGACACTTTCCCATGCCGAAATAAAGTTATAATAACTTGGTGGCAATGTTTGTAAAATCCTTTCCATCAGTTGGAGTTCTGTTACAGGAGCCTCTACACTTCTTAGCTCATCAGCCATTTGTCTTAGCCTATTCACTTGGGCCGAAATACTGTGTTCTGTTAATAAAAAAAAAAGTTTCATTGACCTTCATTCTCTCTACTCAGATTCAAAGACATTATTTTTACCAGGATCCATTATGTATTGAAAGAATTTTGCTGTAAGCTGTCTCGAGTTGGCAATAGCCACTTGGGCATACTCTTGGGCCAATCTGTTCCACATTTCAGCTGATGTTTCTGATCCTTCAATTGACGTTTGAAATGCCGGTTCAATGTTATAGTAAATGATTGAACATGCTTCTGTGTCCTTATCAATCCAATTGCCAATATCAGCTTGGTTCGTGACTACATTCTTCGCGTCCTTTATCTGACAAACACAGAAAAGAATAAATAATTCTGTCTCACGTCACCATCTGTACATAAGTCACATCAAATCATCACATTCTCTCTGTGGAATACTAAAGCATCAATTCCTAGTGGCATAGAATATCATCACCTTCTCTTGGTGGAATACTGCACATAATGAACTCAGTGGGGCATCACTTTCAGTAAAATTCAAAAAATTAATCAAGGAATTCTATAACGTCTTCACCATCTTGATGGAATTCAATTTCATCATCACCCTAGGGTGGAATGCGGCAACATAATTTAATCACTGTGAAAAGAACATCACATGTGTCATGCACATGTGCAGACTTGCTCGAGCAACACTTTACATGTGGCTGACCATGACTGCACAGGCACGTACTGACATGTGGCACACAACATTACTTCCATATAGTACAACAAAGAGCTATTATAACTTCATTCACTCTTAATTTCATGCCAGCTGTGCCCACGTACTCAATATACAAAATCATTTCAAGATTTTTACCTCATCTGGTCTCCGTTCCTGTCCAAGAACACATTTTTCTAACTTCTTTCTCCTGAGCTTAAGCAGAACGCCATACCGCCATTGAGGGAAATTTATCCCATTAAACTTGGCGTAATCTCTGAGATCGCTAGTTAAAAGATTTTGAGTAGCCATTGTTCAGAATGCCTCGTGCGTCACCTGGGCCCATAACCTGTAAGATTGAAATAATCAGCCAATACATTAGCAATTAACAATACTGTTGCCCAGCATATATTTCCTCACACAATCATATACATTTGACCTTAATATATATAATTATACAGATAATTAATTGAACCTGGTACAACAGTTAGATGAGAGGGAAGAGCCGTGATTGTACTCGCGTGACAGTCTTTAACAGACAGACAGGCTTCAGGGAGAAGAGGGAGCAGACGACACCTCTACTCGATGCTAAACAGCATCCGTTAAGAATGAAGGGTTTGTTGCGCATCAACAAAAATTCTCTTAAATGTTTTATTGAAAGTTGCTTCATTAAGGGCAAAAATTGCGTCGTAGTCTTGCTCAGCATGTTGTTCTACATGCAGTTGAGTAATCGTTTCATCATGGCCTTCGACAGAAATCGAGTCATGTTGTGGTATATTCTCCGTAATGTCAAATGCCTATACAAAACTCATGATATTATTAACAATTTCGTAAAAAAAATAACTGGAAATCATACCGATGCGTTAATGTTATAAGGCAAGATATCATCAGGTTCTATGACGTCAACCGGCTTTTCTTGGAGTATTATTTCATTTTCTAAATGGTTTATTTTGTCATGATCAACATTACATGTTAGGCTTTGTATCGGCATGCTAGTTGAAATCGACGGGCTCGATGTTACTCTCGTTGCAATGTGTAATCAATTTCACTTTGGACTAAATTGAAGGAACTTTTGCTAACAATTCCAACTTACTTTTTGACACACCACCACATGCGACCCATGCATATAGTATTGTTTCTGCTAACTTACGTCGTTTAATTTGTCTGTCGCTCGTAAGTTAAGTCTGGTTTTCTTCGTTTTAAAGTTCCTTCGGCCAAAAATATTTCTTGCACTTCTAACGGCGATAATATATCCATTTTTTAAATCCAACGAATCCAAAATCAAGTGAAGCAGCACATATATTCACGTGGGGGGGGGGGGTGTATTAATGCAATCTTAAAAAGTTGTGTGTTGCGACTTTACAGCCGACGTTTCCAAATGCACCAAAGTACCAGGGATGTAGTCACACTTGTACTGAAATGTAGGCTTAAACCCACAGTGGGCACTCAAATTATTAGAACACGGGGCGCATTCACATTGCACTCCGTGTTATTTTCGCGTTTCTTTTTTCGTCGCCGTGGGCTCAAAAATAGTGCTAAAATTAAAAAAAAAGAAGTCTCACTTGATTTTTTGTAAAAATTGCAAGTTTGGGCAATGTTTTAGTGAAACATTGCCCAAACTTCAATGTTTAATAGTCGACAGCTGTTTGTGAAACTGTTTCACAAACAAGCTGTCGACTATTAAACATTGATCGGAAAGTCATTTTTGTGAGTAACGTCAAATCGTGATGTTACGTCGTACGTTACATCATTTTTGGGTCCCTTTGATGTTTACGGTGACTTTTACGTATTAGACAAAAAACGCTGACGTTTTATGTATCAAATTCATTATTGGTAACATCAAGAGCCCGTTTTTACAATTTGGCAGCGCTGATTGACTCCACACATTTCGTCTGTTCAAACACTGGCTTACAGCATTATCAAGTTAGAGACTCGTACAGTACAGAAATGGAGACGACTGCTGAAAATGCTTGGTTTGAAAAAGGAGTTTTTAATTTTTAAAATTTCACTCAAGAAGTAAAAAGGGAATTTACGATCGATCCGAAAGCAAGTCTTGTAGTTAGAAAAGAACTAAAGATGAAACTCTCCGCTTTGAACGTAGCTGGCTCATGCAAAGCGTGTGGTTGGAAATCAAAAGTGCTTTTCGGAAATCCATCGAACTGGGTCAGACATTTGCAATGCAGACATAGCAAAAGAAGTTTCATGGGAGTAACAGCCCACTGGATCGTTGAAGATGACTCACAGATTAAACGCAAATCGGCTGCAATTGCTTGTAAAAGATTCCCAGGTATTCAATTTCTTTTACATTGTATTTTCTTTAATTATAATCCTGATAATGTAGGGACGCATGATTTCAAGAACAAAGCCAAAATACTAGATGAGATTATCGCTGATTTCAACTTGCATGGCAAAGCATCTCATATCGTAACTGATAATGGTTCGAACTTTGTAAAAGCCTTCAAAGAATTTTCGGTAATTTGTTTTTTAGACTGTTTATTGAAATGTACACTAGTGCTTATATACTTTTGTTCAGGCTGATATGGCCAGTGCTAGGGCCCGTTAGGGGAGGGGAGGGGTTGCTTATATACTTTTGTTCAGGCTGATATGGCCAGTGCTAGGGCCCGTTAGGGGAGGGGAGGGGTTGCTTATATACTTTTGTTCAGGCTGATATGGCCAGTGCTAGGGCTCAAGATTCAGTTGATGACGAAGATATTGAGGTTTATAGTTTGATTGAACTTCTTACCAAAGAAGAAGAGGATATGTCACAAATTAAAGAAGCCGCCGAGTTTGATAAATCCTCACACGATGTGCTTTCAGCTGATTTATTAGATTCGCCCGTAATTCCTCCTACCCATCTGAGGTTAGAAATATAACTACTATGTGACTTAATTGCTAGGCTAACATATTACCATTCTTTTTAGATGTTCCTCGCACACACTGAATTTGATTGCTAGTGTTGACATTGACCTCTCAAACTTCGATAACAAATCGTTTCCCAAACGGAATGCCCTTAGACAAGCAATGTCAAAAATGACGGCTCTTTGGAATAAAATTGGTCGGTCAATAAATGCAGCAGAGAAATGCAAAGAACAGTTTGGCATTGTCCTTCAAACGTCGTGTCCCACACGCTGGAATTCTCTTTATGATAGCCTGTGCTCCTTCCTCAAAAATTACAAGAGCCTGGATACTGCAAACATATTGTTTCGTTCACTAAGCATTCCAGTGCTCACGAAAGACGATCTAGAATTGTTGAGTGAGTACATGCACTGCGTTATGCCAATTGCTGCAATTTTAGATATATTCCAAGGAGACAAAGGTTGTTTTCTCGGGATAGGTATTGTCTTGCCTTTGCTTACGAAGCTCAAGAAGCAATTGAGTCAGCGATTGTTTCCCAATGTTGCACCGATACGAGACAAAATACTAACAAGAATTCAAGATAGGTATACTATAGAAAGTTTAAAACCTTTATCAGTAAACATGTAGTACATTTTATTTTAATTTAATTTAAGGTTTGGTCATCTGTTTTCGGATGACAACTACCTAATTGCGGCCTGCAGTCATCCATTTTTTTAAACAAAATGGATCGAAGACACTAAAGACAAAGATGAGGCTGTATCGAAACTGAAATCACTGTTAAGTGATGCTGAGTCTCCAATGTCAGAAAAAAGTGTATGTGCGGCGGAGGAATTTTTAAATTTTAACTCAGTTAAACAGCCCGGATATCCCAACGAAGTGGACTATTTCTTGGCCAGTGATGAAGTTAATATGGAAATGCTCAGCCGGTTTCCTCAAATTAAGAATATTTTTTTGAAACACAACGCACCGATTCCAACTAGTGTTCCAGTAGAGCGGCTATTTAGTCAGGCTGCCCTTGTCCTGACTGTCCGACGAAACAAACTCTCGGATAGTTTGCTAGAGATTCTTATTATTTTAAAAATAGCCCTGCGTGTCTAATGCTGTGATTTGCTAATACAAAACTACTGATGTAAAAGGTGATGTAACGTCGTACGTTTGAAGTATTTTTTTTTTCAGACGTTACGGTGATGTATTTTTTTACGTTTTACGAAAGGGGTTTTATTTTACGTATGACTTATACGTTTTTCGATACATCAACAAATTTTACTGACGTTCAGATCACTGCTATTACAGTTTACCGATTTTTGTACAAAGGATGGGAAAAAAGGCCTGTTCTAATAAATAAATTTCTTGCCTCTGCTTCTAGGGTTTTATTGTTGGGATATAACAAAAAAAAACACAAAGATATCTCGCCAAGACGAATTCAACGGCATCAGAAAAATTTTTTTAGCAGTATTTTTGAGCCCACTGCGACGAAAAAAGAAACGCGAAAATAACACGAAGTGCAATGGGAATGCGCCCCGTGTTCTAATTATTTGAGTGCCCACTGTAGGTCAAATCCATTAAATGTAACGAACACAAATCGTTTGTTAAACCCAAGTAATATCGAATCGGAAAGCTTGGTTCGATCAAGTTTTACCATTTTGAATAAAACCGAAGACATTATATCCATTTGAAACGAGTTCCTTGTTTGAATAAAGCAACACAGGTGGCAATACCTTCAGGTGTGTTTTTTGGATAATTGCAGCTTAAATATAATGTATATAATGAAATTGAAACATTATTCGTCTGCTGCCCATCATGGTTGTTTATTTAACCTGATTTATTTTCTTAACATAAAGGAAGGGGAAGTTGTTAGGATTTATAGGAAATGCTACTGTCGAGTGGTAAACTATTGGCAAACAAGGTAACCGCGCGGCTAATACCCTAGTTTTAACACCTTGGGTCTATTGGATTGGTGGTAAACAGTATCCAATATTTTCTATGATCTGTCAAAAATAGTTTTTTCTTTTGCTTTTATTTCAAAAAAAAGAAAAAAATTATGCCTCTGATTTTCTGTATTTCAAAAGAAGCAATAGTTACCTTTCTTTTTATTATTAATAAGTACAATTCTGTTGTGCCTCACATAGTTTATTTTCAACTGAAAAGGCCAAACATTTTTTTGTTTCAAGTAAAATAATTAGTTTGTGCATGCTTTTATATTAAAATGATTCATATTTTCATAAACCTAATAGTAACTTACTATCAAATATTTGTTTCAATTCAATCAGTGAGATATTTCTAAAAAATTTTTGAATTTTTAAAAATTTTTAAATTGAAAAATTTGTAGTGCCAATAATTTTTTTTTCTCTCGGGGTATTATGCCTTAGTAACCTTCAGGTACCCCTGAAGGGATAAATAATACAACTCCACATCGTTTGTAGAACCGACTTGATATTGAATCTGAAACCTCGGTTCGGTCAAGTTTTGAAATTTTGAATAAAAACGAAGATGGGGCCCAATTGAAACGAGTTCCTTATCTGAATAAATTCTTTTTATTGTAGAGTTTTCCAGCCTTATTTGGAGCGCAAATGAACTCAATTTATAATTGGAAGTGGCAAACTGCATTGGTTGTTGATGAAAACTTAAAACAGTTAAAGAAGATTTAAACTAGTTTCATAACCAACTATTTTTTCAAACGAATCTCGAAGGTCATCTCTGTTTTTACCAACATGAACAAAGATTAAAAACCTCATCTCTTAAACCGCTTACGTTTTTCTTTGACTTTGAGTTTGAAATAAGGCTCATAACCGGAACGCAAGAAAACCCCGCTCAAAGTGCCAGGGTCAGAATTGATTGTGCCTTTTCCATGTTTTCTATGTCTATACATAGTATCAATCGGCTCAAGTGAATTAGTATAATAAATCTGAATTTTCAGTATATTTTTGGGAACTTCGAGCAACATTTCAAGTTCCTTAAAAAAAATACTGAAAATTCAGATTTACTATACTAAATGGTGACTGGTGTCTGACAGTGACGCAACCTATCATCACCTTAAAAATTTGGCTTTGAATAACTGTTTTCCTTATTTTGCCATGTTAATAGCTACAGCATAGTAGGTCACCTTAGCGTATGGGGACACTCATTAATTTGACGAATATTTTCATTATTTTGTAACTAGAATTGCAATTCCGTAAGCAAGAATACCAATTACAACTTCCCTAGTAGCACGACTCCGTCTCATGGATGTTCATTGGATGTACATTACGTCCAAACTGGATATCCAGTTCTACATCTATTGAACTTCCAGTGGATGTCAAAATGTCCGCTCCATGGGACGTTCATATCTTACGTTCGTTTGATATCTTTAAATGGCAGCACATTTTGGGACCGCATGTTCTGAGTGCTTCCAATGGTGGCAGCTACCAGCGGGCAATCCAAAGTGGAAGCGCCGAATCTTTCTTAGTAAACTGTCTTAATCAGAAAAACAAAAAACAGGATATTGTAATCAATTTTCAATTCAAATTGTTGTTGCATTATATTTACCGAAAGTCGGAAATGAATTCTTCATTGAATTGATTTTTACGTGTAAAAGAGCCGATTCTCTTTAGTCTAAAGAGAATCAGCTCTTTTTGATCGAGATCGGGATTGCGATCTATAAACATTCCATAATCGACGATTGAGATGGCGATCTCAAAAAACCGTGATCGGTCACAACCCTGTCTCTAGTACACCATAACCACACTGCAACAAACAGAGGAGAGATGTTATAAATTAATTTAAATGTAAAAATTGGTTTTGAGTCTCACTTTACTCTAGCCTGCTCCAACAGCGCCACCACCACCACCATCAGCAGCAGCACCATTACCTCCACCAGCAACTACAGCTTCTGCTGCGCGGGCGGCAACTGCTTTGCGATGCGCCAAAGGGGCACCCTTTAGAATTAACTTCGTCTCAAATTTGAACTCCGTTTCTTTGGTGTTGGAAAACTGTGGCGACAGCTTGACACCTGCTAAAAAGAGAAGATATCTTTAAAAATATATCATACAAAGCTTAAAGTTAATCCCATGTAGCAAATGAAGTCTGCCAACATCTGGTTAGTGTCTGGTTAGTGTCAACAGACATCAAATGGTGCAAAATGACATCAATTTGAGGTCATGCACTATTTGATGTCTTTTGACACTAATCAGATGTGGGGAGACTTCATTTGCTACATGGGATACTCAGTAAAAAAAAAACTACCCGAAGATGACTTTTGTGATTATGGACTTTTGTAGTCCATGTTTGCAATGTTGACTTCTTGGTTTTCCCTTCCAATTGCATTCAGCCCTTACTTCGAGATTCAGAACTTTATTCCAAGCACGTTTTAGTGCGTCCGACAAGGACATACCTCCAATGCCACGAATTATTCTTAACTATTTAAGAAATGAGACGCAAGTTAATGTGAAATTTTGAATAAAGGAATGAAAAGTGAAACTTGGGTTCTAACCAGCATGTAATAGGTGTCCATATTTTCAAGGCTTTCTTCAAATGGCTTTAGCTGCGACAACTGCGTAAGAGGAAGGGACACATTTTCCGGATCATCTTCGTCATCCCCAAAATTAGTAGCCCCGAGTGATACACTTCCAATCTGTTTGTTTTCCATTTCAATCAGCTTCGCCATGATGGTTTTCTGAACCTCATGGAATTTCGCAAATTCCAATGCAATCTTCACAGCCATCCCCGAATCAATAACTCCGACATCATTGCCACGTGCACCTTCTTGAACCCGTTGAGTGCCCAAAGGAGAAGGACGCTGGAGAGAGCGCTGACGGTGAAGAGGGGAGTGAAACTGATGTTGGGATGACGTAGACGGGAACGTTGGTTGACAACCACCCTCTGTATGTTGTGTCTACCCTGTTGCCTGCTGCTGGATCGGTGGCACATTTATGTGCTTGAATTCGAGAAGTGCTTGATGACCCCCGTGCACAGTCTGTTGCTGCATCAGTTGTGGAGTGTGAGCGATATGGTGTTGTAACGGTTGAGATGTTTGAGGAGCATAACCTCCGCACACAGCATGTGGTTGAAACATTGGGGGATTCTGGACGTTTGGGTGTTGTAATGCTTGAGATGTTTGAGGAGCAAAACCTCCATTCCCAGGATGCTGTTGAATCAGTTGCGGAGTCTGGGCGTGATGAAATGCTTGATTAGTTTGCAGAGAATAAGTTCCGCCACTCAAAGTTTGCTGATGCATCGGCTGTGGAATTTGCCTTTGATATTCGTTATTTGCAAGTAACTGCTGCGGCAATGAGGGACTGAAAATTGCTGAAACCCATTACCAATTTGTCCTTGGAAATATTGCTCTGAATCTGCAATAAAAGAAATAGTTATAGAAGACGAAAGACCGAGACATAAACAAAAATGTACTTTGAGAATTATCCAATCCATTACGAAGAAGGCCATCTTGAACCGGATGATTGGGCAATATAGGCTGGGTTGGGCCGTACATGCCGTCACTGATGTCGCTACTAGCAAGATCTTCTGGATCAGGGGAATATCGCCTTGCAGCAGTTCTTGTTCTACAACCTCTTCCTTCCTTTGGCACATTTCTTCTTTCGCCCTTTGAAGCTGTGTTAATGTCCAACTGCTCACATGCAATTTCTTCTTTGTTCTTCGCAGCTTCATAGCTTGCTATAGTAATAATAGTACAACTCAAATTATTGCAGAATGACAGACCAGCTGTGATTTTACCGAAAGCCTTTATGATTTTACAGTTGTACACCAGCCATTTTTCATTCGGTTTCTCTCACTTGGATGCTGCTATGTCACCTCTAGTCTTTGGATAGGAACATTTGCCATCCTTCAGCCAAACATCTGGAACCACAGCAACGTAGGGAACAGTTGATGTTTGTAGCTCCACGAGCAGAAATGTAAGCCCAGACTAAGATAAAATGTAAGAAAGCTACATTAAAAATAAGGTTATTACAATATCACAAGACGGAATAACACAAACCTGAGAACATCCATTAACTGAAGCATCCATGAGTATAGATGAGGAACACGATAGCAATATGCTTGATGTATCAAAGGAGAGTAATATCAAACGAGCATGGAATTCCCTGTTAGAATGGAAATATGTTTAAAATTTAAGTAAATCAGTACACAGCCTAAGAAGAAGGGAACTGGATTCTAATGAATAATTCAAAAATTAAATGAAAAGGCCATGTGTGTGGCAATTTGAAACATATTCTAATCCAGTAAAATGGATATTAACATATTTTGAAAAATCATGGTATCACAAATCAATTTTTATACCGTGATTTGTTTAAAATACTCAATCACATTGAAAAATAAAAATGATTACCTCTAAAAGAATTTCGGAACTTCGGAATTTTGAAGTGGGGCGACTAGCGAATCATGGTGCTGCAGAATAGTTTGAACACGTGAGTGATTTGAGCCGATGAGTAGCTGATCAGCTGATACCCGAAAGTCAAGACTTGCCAATATAATTTAGAATTTTAATATTTTAACCCTTTATTAAATAGCTGAAATCAAAGAAAAATATAAATCATTAGTTGTTATGCAGCTCATTATTTTCATTCTTTAACATTTCTTAAGCTTTCAATTGTTCTGGTGATAAAATTGGATCATTTCCTGTGGCAACGTTCGTTCGTCTGTTTATCGATAGTTTAGACAAGACAGTAATGCGTCAGCCATCTTCGTGTCTCGTGTGATTTCGATTCAAATGAAGGATTTTTTTATCACGAAGTTCTTGCAAATCGAGAAAAAGGTACTTAAACTCGGTTTTAACTAACTGTGTATGTCGTTATAATGATGTATTTTGATTGTTTATAGAATATAAATAGAATGTCTGAAGAACGGGGACCAGGTTTTGATCATCGTAAGATTGTTGGTGCTCGACAGACTCGAAGAAGAGTCAAAGAATTAGTTTTAAACTTGTTGGCATCCGAAATCAGAGAAGATATATGCGAAGGACATGTTCCGTAAGTTTTATTACCATCATGGAGTGGTAAAAATAGATGTGTAAATGGTTTATTTGTTCTCAAAATCTGGGCTTCAGTATTGCCAATCACAATCCTGATTTGGTTCTTCTCCAGGATGAAAGCAGAGCAAGTCAACAATTACCGTCGAATGACCAACAGAGCTACTCAAGTAATCCACAGTATGAATGTGAGTTATCGTTCCACCAACCTCCTTTCGATTCTTTTGTCCACCAAGTTCTTTCAATAACTATACATTTTTCTTGTGTTTCTTTTTGGCTAATTTAGATTCCACGCAAGAGCCTGATAGCCCTGATGAAGATTATGACTTGGATGATGCTTCTTCTGAAGATGAAGCAAGTTCTCAGGATGAGGATATTGAGGATGTGTTGGTGAACGATGAATCATCCCAGGCATTTGATTGGACTTAATATGACATTGAAGATGTCAATTCACTCGACGATTATCAGTGTACGGTGAAAAACAGCCTAATCGAATGGGTTGTTAAAAGAAATATTCCTCGTATTCATGTCAGCCATTTGCTAAAGAAACTTCATTTTGATGCCGGATTAAACTTCCTCCCATTAGACTGGAGGACATCAATGACATCTCGACGTGGAAAAGTTTTATTCATCGATATGCCACCCGGAAAATATCATCACTTCTCTGTGAGGGCTTCCCTGTACTTGATTCTCTGCTCGATGAAATCAAGAAATATTTCCATACCAGACGAGTTGAAAATATTGTTCAATCTTGATGGGCTCCCTTTATCTAAATCCAGCGTGAGTGAGTTCTGGCCGAGTCTTTGTAAAATAATTGCTATGCAATTTGAGGTTCTCGTGATCATCCATCGAATTCATAATCCATTTGTTTTGATTTAGGCTGGAATGACGTTTTCGTAACTGGTGTATATCATGGACCCAAAAATCCAAGCGATATTAACAGCTTTCTTCAATCATTTCGAAATGATATTGTCCAAATAAGAGCTGAAGGCATCCAGTTCGGTGAGAAGACTGTACGCGTGGCTGTTAGTGGCCTTTCAAGTAATGCCCCAGTGACGTCGTTTTCCTTGAACATTCAAAGTCATACCGGATATTTTGCGTGCCGGAAGTGCACCACTAGAGGTGTGTATGCTCGAAACATCATCTATTCCATCACTCGTGGAAAAGGGGAGGCAGAGTGACTTTTTCAGAACTCAACGTGCCTCTACGAACGGACGACTCCTTTCGCAAACGGATTCAATTGATGCATCACAACAAAGACGGACGCCAATCCATTATCGAAGACATTCTCAATGATATTGTGGGGGATGTACCATTGGATTATATGCATCTTGTGTGCATTGGTGTTTTTAAAAAGCTGTTGACTTTATGGTTGCCCGGTTTATTTAACCATAATCGGTTAACCAAGGAAGCAATTTTAGCAATCTCCGCTTATCGAATATATATTCGAACGGGTAGTAGGGCATTCAGGCCTATACACTTTAGGCCCACACACTTCAGGACCGGTCCTGAATGGCCGAAAAAGCGGTCCTGAAGTGTATTACATTTCAGGACCATCTAATATTTAAAATAAAATGCGATGTGCTTTACACAGTGTTTATTGTTGTTTCCGTGTGTTATTTGTTAATATGCTGATAAAAAAAACGAAATTGTATAAATTTCTGTGTGTTTAGGGATAGTACTTTTCCGCCGCTAGGGGTGTGACTATCGATTCTTAAGGTAGCCAATCTAGCCATTTCCAGTGCCACACGTGGTTTTGTCGCGGCAAGTGACGACTGCTGTCACTGTTGTATTTTTTTTCTCTTCTACACACACAACGTGCTTACATTATTGGATTACTTTTTTTTGGATTGTTTTCGAAAAACGAGAAACAGGACAATGTATTTTAATGCTGAGGGTATATTTATGTATTGAAATGATTGTGAATTCGGTCGGCTACTTAGTCCTTTGCAAAATCTAAGAAGTATTTTTGGTTGTAAGTAGAGTAAACATTTTCACAGAGTTCTAGTAATTTCTCAGCCGTTATCGAACGATTGTTGCAGTCCTCCCAGTGCTGTTTTAGATCTTGCTGGATACATGTAATCTTCTTGCTTTGTTTTCAAAGTGTTTGGCCTTGTGACAACAATTTGGCCTGGAGTGGGACTAGCTTAGCTTCTTGTGCTAAAATTTCTATTAGTCTTTCTAAGTTTATATTACTTGGTCTTCCGTGGTTCAAACGTTTGTGCTACCCTTCGACGTCGTTGTTGGTTCTTGTGCTTTGCATGAAGGAGGACCAGGCTGTGGGTGGCCAAACAGTGCTAAATATCCAGTTCGTTCCAATGTATTCACAGAATTTGACAATTAGATCACACCCCACCGTACCTCTGATATGTTGTAGAAGGCAGCTTTGATTTTGTAACTTGAGAGCAAGTAGTGTGACATGAGCTTGCGTATGATAATTCTTTTCTCCCCATCTCTTTTGTAGGTTGGACCAAGCCCGAGCTTTTTTAGTGATTGAAGATACATTGGGACCAATGAAAAGCACACCCCATGACGTTGACGTTTTGAAAAGTGGATTGTGCAGCATTCCAAACTGCTTTTTCGAAGTCAACCACTATCTCTTGAATTTTTAGAGGTAGTTGAGTAGGTTCTTGAGAATCTTTGTTGTTTTTTTGCTTGCTAATCCGGCTTTGGAGCTAAGGATAGCTCTGTAATCTTTAGTTCTTCTTTCAGACATTAGTACAAAGGCAAGATGCACTAGTTTAATAGATAGGTACCCCTGCCACCTCTACCTCCCGTGGGCTCCACGGGTTCCACAGCTTCTTCCTCGGTGGCGAAAATCTGTCTTCTTCCTCTGCCTCTTCCTCGCATCGGAGGATCTACAACCAGTTCCCTGGCGGCCAGTGCCAGTGGGTAGCAATTATTGCGTCCACAAGCAGTGAAAGACAGATGTAGGTCACCCCGTCATCATCCTTGGTGTTCATCGAGTAAATCATTGCCGCCAAATCCGCGGTGCCGATCCCAGCATAGCATCCCATAAACTCAAATTCATATTTGCCTTCCAAAAAGCCTGGCAACAAGCTTGAAAAGAAAAAAAAATTTATTATCGATACACAGGTCTAAACTGCCTCCCCTTTTCCCGTCAAATCCCGCTGCAAATTGATTGGCGCACGATGTGAAATTGACCAAACTACAATGTGGAATTGGAACCCCCCCCCCCGCTCGGCGAAATGAAAACAATCTTACCTTGGGTGGCTTTCCAGGAACGATTTGATGATTTTAAATACCCGTGGATTTATGGGTGAATCAATGGAATTCCTGGCCACCATGAAAATCTGAGTGGTGAAATCATATGGGGCAATTCGGAGGTTTCTAAGGGTCCATTTCCCAATTGGATATACGGGTGAGTATCGACTTTTGAAGCACCGAGGACATTCCCCGTTCGGATGGAGTCTAAAAGCATATTCCTCGCAGAAACTGCACTTTAAATTGGCCGTCTCCGTGTAGAATGGGTCAACCGTTCTCCCCTCGTAGTAATTCACGATTCGTCCAGATAAATCAGACGGGACTGCTGGTCTCTCTAGAATTTTCTCTAAAGAAAGAGGAGAGAGGTTTTATATGTCGATGGACTGATAAGCTTTGAAGCCTCGTGTTTGGTACACGGGTAGGCAATTACGGAGTTACATATAGTCCCATAAAACGTTGCAATAGGGATAGTGTGAAAGGGCCTATACACTAGACATACTAGTAACGTACAAACACGGGCGGCTATGTTGGCTATGTGCTACTGTCTAGGTGGTGCCCGTGGCGTAGTGTAGAACAAGTTAGCACTATTATCCGTAGCGGACTAGCGACCCAGCCAAGTGAAATTTTTTCTGACTCTAGAACTCTTGGAATGCCTTAAGTAGATCAAAGATTTAGTCCGCTTCTAAGCAAACTCTGTATATGTAGCTACGGGTGTGAAAATGCGTTCACTGGCAAAGGCGCCTTGAAAAATTGATAGAAGTTCCCATCTGAGAGACAAAAATCCTAGCGCCCTATGGGAAAATCGTCTTCTCGTCCCTTTTGTTGTAGTACAGAGTACAGAGTTTAGGCTCGCCTACTAATGTTAAAATTGGGTGTAAAGATCCCTGTTTTTCTGCAAACAATCATTATGATGGTATAACAGCATCCAGTAGATCCAGTAGCCTAGTACGGTACAGAGATACTGTATCATGGCACTATGTTGCTATACATTGTCCAAATGTTTTGTCAAACGTTGCACAAGGATCAACAAGGATAAAAGCTTTCCAGCCTCTTTACAAGGAAAGTAGTCAGAAGATCTACGTTTATATTTCGCATCGGGGCACCCCAACAAGTTCAAATCTTTCTCCGTCATAATAGTTGATTTGGCGTGAAGCCTTTGCACCTTCGCATACTTTCGAAATATTACATTATTTGCAGTGCATACTTTCGTTATATGTATCTCAGACAGATTTTACAACTTGGCCTGGTGTCCAACTCGATCCATCAATGGGAAACTGGCAAAAACACATTTGGCGCCGTATAGAAAGTGAGAACGGGATACGAGACTCCACTGTTCGCTATTCATGTGGGTGTTGAATATGCTGGAGGCGAGTGTTGCCCCTATTGCAAACTTACTTGAACCAGATGTAGTAGAGTTTGCAACATTGCAATGGTTCAGTAGTTATTGTCATACAACAAGTGCTAACCGCGGGTACAAAATTCTACGCATCCTTATTTACTGATAAAGAAGCGGACAAATGACGTGTCAGACAAAACTACAAAAGTCAATAATAGTTGCTGAAAACTGTTCCTGGAACATGTGATTGTTGAGCTCAAACGAAGGCTAGACCTGGGCTAGACGAGCTCCAGTAATAAGACGAATGATCCTGTAAGCTGTTTTAGAAAAACGATTCAAATTCAACAATGGACTGCATAATAACCATTTCTAGGAATTTTGTAACATGTCCACTTTAAAACTATACGAAATAAATCTTTCAATAAACACAATCAAGTCGAGCTAGCTCGTTGAAAGGGAAAGCAAAGTTGCAACATGTTCGTCTTGGCCCTCGCTCCGATTTGTTCCTTAAACGTCGTTTTTCATTATCATCGCAAAATTCTATTCGACAAAACAGATCAATAGGTTGATGAATAGGGCCGTCTTCGAGTCGCTTTATTGTTCTGTCCTTCCCCTCTCTAACAAAACCCATTTTTTTCTTTTGGACACCAACACTTCAGGACCACGTTTTAGGTCTTTCAGGACCGGTTTTTGGTCGTTCAGGACCGGTACTGAAGTGTATGGGCCTGAAGTGTATGGGCCTGAACGACATACAATCATTCCAATGTATATACCTCGTGAATTTGTAAGAAAAACTAGGGGAATAAGAACTTCCTCGTTGGAATTGCACCGAACTAAGACTTGATTTGCTCTATCTTTGCGTTGTTGCTTATAGGCCATTTCTGACAGCTGAAAGGTATAAGCACTTATTGATGCTACACGTTGCCATCAAGCTATTAGTAAATAAGGATTTGTGTAAAACGTATGTGGCGTATGCTGAAACATTACTGAAATCGTTTGTTTACGGAAGCTTCAAACTCTATGGTCCAACCTTCAATTAATTTAACGTTCACAGTCTTATTCATTTGCCTAATGACGTCCTTAAGCATGGCAATCTGGATGAGTTCAGTGCATTCCCTTTCGAAAATAAGCTTCAGAAAATTAAAAACTTGCTGAGAACAAGTGGTCGACCCCTCCAACAAGTTGTTCGGCGATTGGATGAAATTGATAGGGCTAACGCAGTTGGAAACAAAAACTCAGAAGCTACTAATTCTTTGGCTATGCATCTTACTGATGTTCACAACGCAGGACCACTGTTGTCACATTTATTCAGCGCTGAGCAGTATAAGAAACTTGAATTCAATCGATTTTATCTGACTAAAACTAAACCAAACAACTGTATTTTTGTAAAAAACTTAAACTGGGGAGATTCAAATTGTGCTCATAGAAAATTTTGTGAGATTGTACGGGGTCATGCATATTTTGAGTGGGAAATATCTATGTTAGCAACATGTTTGATTACCCCTTGCCGTCATCTTACTTGAACGAAGGTGTCGTTTCGCAGCTCTTTCCTGTTTTACAATCTTTCTCATTATCTGATATCATGTGGAAAGCTGTGCGAATTCCAACTGCATTTCCGGAAACTGGGTACTATTTTTTATGTCCGCTCTTACATCACAGTGTTTTCTAACACGTCCGTTGCAAAACGACGGACGTAGAATGAACGTAACGATGTTCCAGGGACGTCCATAGAACGGAGCGTGCTATTAGGGTTATTAATGCTAGCTCCATCCTAAGGTCTTAGTTCACTTAATACCATGTGAACTTTTTGTGGTTTCAGCGCACAATATTGGACAAAAAAGTGGGTTTTTGCAAATGATTGGCTTGTCAAAGGACACTATCTTTGCAGGATTTTTCAATAAAATGGTAGTTCAGTTTCTTTTCGTTCGGTTTGGCACACTCTCAGTAAGGAAAACAGCTACCTTATGGAGTTACCGGACTCAAATTTTTTCCTCAAATCATTTTTCGAAACGCCCGCCCTGTAGTATTAAAATGCAAAATAATCAAGGGAAAAATGGAATTCAATGCCCTGATTTAATTTGAATTCAGAACTGAAAGATTGAAACAATAAATAAAAGTAGACGAATCTTACTGCAGGAGGCGAATAAATTTATCGCATAGATTGGTTTTCGAAAAGTGAAGGAAAAATGATAGCATCTCATCAAAAAGAAATACAGCCCAAAATAGTTTGTTTCAATATGTCTTTACACCAATCCAAGTTTTAAAAGATACTGACTGGATTTGATACAGACATTGCTAACGTTGTAACCCTTCCCTTGTCCTTTTGTCACAAGGGGCAAAATTCAGAAATTCACTAGTATTTTCAGTTGCTGATTACACTTTTTTCACATTTAACATTTTTCGCACTTTTCACATTTTTTTAATTAATTGAGGGAATAGTCAAGAATTAACGTGGAAAACTTAGTTTTTGATTGAAACCAATAATATTACCATCAATTTTTCTATCATTTGTTGAGCAGTTGAAATTTCCGCCTCAAAAGCGGTGTTGCCATGTTCAAAGAAATTGATATTTTCTACTTTTTGACGTCTGATTGTGTGTAAAATCCAAGATTTCACGTCAGATTTTAGATTTTTGAAATCAGCATATTTTACTCTATATTTTGATGTAAGTTTCAGGAATTAATGTTATGACGCAATATTGTGTCGTTTTCTGACATTTTCGTGAATTTTGATCCCTCCCCCTATCAAACGCCCAAACATTCACCGCCAAGATTCAACTTTTTACATTCTGCTTCATGCTTTTTATCATTGAGAATACAAGAAAAAACTTAATCTGATCACGCAAATCTAATGCTATTACGGCTCCCGTACTATTACATATTATTTTAAGCAAAACCAAATTATTTCGAAACTTCTTTTACAATGTTCTCACTTTTCCCCTTAATATATTCTATATGTTCTTTCTGTTTTGACTTCTCTCGGCATGATTATAAAAATATACCTTTGCTTGGGTTTTTGTTCTAATTTTTAGTTCCCTCTAGTGGCAGTTTTTAACACTACCTAGTAGTTCTGTGTTGTAATATTGGACCCTTTTTCCATTTAAGTTTTTGTTTTGATGTTAATGAAATGAGTATTTCTAATTATGAAATGGCCATAGACAATTGTCCATATTTCCTATGTATAATGTTTGTTTTGTGAAATAGTTTTTTTTTATTTCCTGATTTTCTACCGACACCTTGAATTTTGCCATAGCCGTCTATTGGAGGTAAAATGAACTAAAAAATAAAATGTTTCGAAGTCGTATTAGGTAACCAGCGCCCACTTTTGTCGCTCGCTGGTAGGGTCCCAAAGGTGTGTTTTTAATTCAGTAAGCTCTAAATTTTGAATTAGAATATATTACTGCAAAAATTAAAATAGAAATATGTTTTCTTCTTCAAAAACTTCCCCCTTCTGCAATAATGAACATATGACCAGCCCACTGATTGCGCACTAAGCGCAAGAGTGCCGACAAGATTTAAGGTGCATTATTTGAATTTTTAAAAATTGGAAGGCCTTTCATATTTTTTCCGATCGGAAGGTAATTATAAACTGTATTCGTATTAACATGGGGATCCCGCGGGTCGGGGTTGGGCGGGCTCCGATCCCACCCCCAGCCCGCTCGCTCCCGCAACATGTTTGTATCGGAAGAGAACCATATTTCTAAAATTATTATATTAACTTGTATCGAAGTTCGCCCAACCAAAGCAACAATTATGGAACGGTTACAATAATAGGTGTGGCATATTTTTGGGTCACATATGTCAGAATGCGCCAGCGCAGATGATCAAGCGAGTGAAGAGGCAGGACCAGATCACACCACACCTGGCTAAGCTCCACTGGCTTCCTGTCAGACTCAGAATCAAATTTAAGATCCTTGTTCTAGTCTACAAATGAATCATTGATTGTAGAAGATGGCACGCGCTTCCCCATCACCGAATGACCAACCCGTATTGGGAGCTTCGACTGCAACTAGTTAGTTGTAATTTAGTTTTTGACTTTTTGTCTGCGACAACTCTCGATTTCTGGCTCTACGAGCCACCGAATAGTCTTGTGGTTTAACGAGTGAAATACAATCACATGGCGCAGTAAACCGTCCGACTCCCTTGAGGAGAATTTATTCAAATTTATTTCTGCCTCACACATTTAAACTGCCAAGACATCAAGACTGTTTCCACTGAATCGCTGCTTATATTATCCAATCTGCTGCCAATAGATTACCTAATTCTTCTTCAATATTGTCTATATGTTCAATTTTAGGGAGAAAAAACTATTATATGAGATCCAATTACAAATGAACTTGAAATGAACAACACTGCACGATGAGGAAGGGTCAAGGGGTAATATTTTCGAATACTGAAAGACAACACCGTTGCTGACAGTTCAAAATGGCGGTTTAATTCGCTGGCAGTTAAATTTATTCAGCTTAATACGTGAACTTAACTGGTTCCAAGAAAATATATTATATGGACTATGAACTCTGGTGCACAAACAATTGTAATGAGTCCTCTAAAAGGAAATGTTGAAAAGGAATTCAACAAACTGAAAAGTCTTAAGGTAAGTAATTCTATAGAGCTGTAAAGCATTCTGGGTTGCGAGGTCGATAATGCGAAAATCTCAATCGCCTTTTTATCCACCATGGCGGCTTATAGGGATATGGTTCGATTTGTGTTATAGTTAATTCTAAATCCAATTTTGCGGACGTTTTCACCAAAGTTTCACACGTCATTCGAAGCTTCATAAACATGTCTTTTAAGGAAAGATTTCAAAAAGATTTGTGATTTAAGAAAACTTTGGCCATTGATACCAACAACAGCATTCAGTGTATGATGTAATCAAAACGCTAGATATTGAAAATGAACTGGGATTGAATAATCCTGTCAGGTAAGTTACTTAATATAAATTAAATAATTCAATTGAGACATAATACAAATGTAAGCACGAGTTTCTCATCGTAATGCGAGGCAGCAGATATTAGCAAATTTCATGTTTTTGAAAAAAAATCGAGTTACTTGCCAAACAGATACTTGATATTTTTTGAAGAAATAAAAAAAACAATAGTCTATTCTAATAAAATGAAATTTGAAAAAAAATTCGTCAGTTCACGACAACAGAAAATATCTAGGTATTTTTTTATTTATATATACTTAAATTACTCTAAAACAATAATCTATTAACGAATTATCTAATAAATCCACTTCGTGTTGGATCTTCAGGATTAGTTTGTTATTTGGTTTGTTATTTAAAATTTAATGAAGAAGGGGAAATAATAGTGATCATGTTGTCAAGTCTGGACGTTCAATAGCTTCTTTCCATCTTTAAGATAAACTCTTGGGATGATGATGAAATATGCCATTTTTTTAAATTTCAATTTACTTTGTTGTGAAACACCGCATAGGAATACTCGATCATTTTTCATTGTGTTTTTAGTTTAATCCCTTGGTGATTTGAAACACGAAGATTACTCTCGTCAGTCATAAAGAGGGAGGTTGGTCGACTCCATAAGGGTGTGTAGCTGGGAGCATGGAACCAGTTTTCACGAGCTCCCCTACTTCTCATCCCCCTCTTTGAAGCAGTTAAATTTCTCTATGGTGCCATCTCACGGCAGCAATTGAAATTGTTAATGAGTTTCATTCAAAATTGTAATGGCAGTTATGGCACATGGCAGGCAGGACCAGGTCTTGAATGTTTTCATTATAAGTAATGTTTGTATTTTTCCTACTGTAGGCAAAGATTCATCTTTACGAACACCTCTGAAAGCTTTTGAATCAAGTGACAAGCAACAAGATGGAGATTCTGGGTGTCCCACCCTAACTGAATTCAACATGATGGTCCCTCAAGCCCACGCCCCACAGTCTTGTTGTGGAGGCGATTATAATCTTGTCACGTGTTTCTTACTTCTTATTATCATGTTCCATGTGTTCGATAAATAAAAAATGTTCGAGTGATTTTAAATAAGTCGAATTCTTAGTAGCTAAGCATTTTTCCAGTGACGGCAGTATTTATATTCGAGATGCCTTTGAGCAAGTTATTAATCAAATCGGTTCCTTACATTTAGTCTCCCTCTCCTGTGGTGAACATCTTGAAAAACATAATCTCCATTTTACTAGCGTTTAACACCTTTTAAATTCATAAACAGTCATATACTAGGAGTCTACAATGGTTCTTACTGAGTCCAGCAATCTTTTTTGAATCAGATCCTCTAAGTGCCACAGAAGTGGGTGAAAGGGTGAAAGGGAGCAGAAGTTCATATCTAGAAAGTTTTACAGAGATTCGCGTCATCATTGGAATTAGTTCTCCACACACCCACCAGAGGCAGCACGGGAAAATTTAGCTGTTTTTGGTGCCATGGGCTTATGCAGAAAGCCTTATGGAGTCGACCAACCTTCCTCTTTATGACTCTGCTCTCGTTGTCATAAAGTTGGGAAATTTTGTCGCTAGGTGGCGTGTTTGGGTGGGGGGAGGGGGATGGAAAGGGGGTGTAGGGTCAATGACCAAATAATAACCACCGGATCCGTTTTCCAATAAAGTTTTAGAACTCGGTTTGGGAAACGGCATAAAGGCCTGTAGAACCTGAAGGATAGGAATCCTTCAGGGATAAAGGGGAATTTCTTTGTTCAGTAAAGTTCATTAAACAGTTATTTGAGTTCGCAAGATACGATTGGTATGGATAGCCCAGTTTCCTAATGCTGGTGATTTACTTTAAAATTTCGCATGTCCTTTCGTGCTGAATATAAGTTTTCTAGGACACAAACTCTTAATTGGAAAATATAAGGCCACTTGATGTCTGCCTATTCCGAAGACAATAGATATTTCCAATTAATTCCACTAATTAGATATTTCCCCACACAGCAGACGACGGTTGAAGGTCTGCTTTTATTACGTTGCGATAAGTATATCAAGGAGACCCTTGTGTACTAGCAGACGACAACCACAATATGCCCTCTTTGTCTGCTAGTTGTTGAGACGAAACCAACAAGTGCGAAGGAGGGCTAGACAACATGGGTCCCAGGACGTACTTGTCCCTAGCGTAATAAAAGCAGACTTTGAAACATCGTCTGCTGTGTGGGGAAACACCACTTTTACTGTAGTTTGCCTTACACTGTGGCAGGTCGAACTCATCTATAGCTAAGATAAATCGTCAACCTTTAGAAAAATGTGTTTGCGCAATTTAACTAAATCTAGATAACTAGACCTATAATTTTCAAAAGGAGAATTACATTACTAGAATTTAAGTTTATTAAGTGTAGACACACGCATGCAAAATTATGGCCTTATGGAGACTCGATTGTTTTTTGACTTTTTGAACCTTCAAATTAAATTTTTTCCTGAAATCTTTTCAGGGCTCCATTCCGATATTTTTTTAAATATTAATAAATTAGAAAAAATGTATTTTCTACTTTTGTGATTTTAAAATATCCGGCTCATTGTCACAGATGAGGCCTAAAAAAATTTCACGAAAAAATTTTAATTTAAAGGTTTAAAAAATCAAAAAACAATCGAGTCCCCATAAGGCTACATTTAACCAGCGGACTCAGTCACGTGACACCAATCCGCATACAACACGAAAACGCTGCGCGAATGGCGCACAGTGAAAACTTGCTATACAAGATTTATAATAATTGTTAAAATTAGTGTTTAATCACGAAGGAAGGTAAGCAATCAACCTTTAAATATAAGGAATTCAAATATTGTAACTGAATGATAGTTGATCTACATTCCTTTCACGAGTTCGTATTTAAGATAAGATTTCTTCCTAATTTCTCGTATTATAGATTTATTATCATCATTTACCAACCACCAATATTTATAAATTCAAAAGCAAATAAGTTTGCTGTCAAGGAGTTCCCAGCTCAAATTCACTGACGGGGAAAAGTAAGAAGAAGTATATGAAAAGTGAACAAAAGTAAGTGAGGAAGGGTACAGAAACGCACTGGCAACGGCTTATACTCTACGTTTTACACCCTACTTACCTTCCCTCAGTTTTCGGGGGGAAAATAAAAAAGTAAATTAATAGTGGCCGACCCTTTGTTTGCTTTAAATGTGAGTAGACAACGGTAACTGACCGACGAGCTTACACACAAACAAATAATTACAGGAATTTTTTGTTCAGACATATTGCATTAAAGGTAACGCAGTGAGATCGCTCTGAAACGCGGCTAGAAATGGTGTTCGAAAAATCCACTCAATCGAAGCGCTCTTGATTTTCACTCTCCCATTTCCCTACCAACCACATTCCCGCGAAATGTCTTTTATTCCAGAAGCCCATTAATCCAACATAAATTATCACACAAACAAATTCACGTTTTAAAAGAGATTTTTCCGCTTGTTGTGACGTCTTCAAACTTCCGCACCGACACCACCATGTCTGGAAGCTAATCCTCTTCTGTTGACGACATCAACCAAGAACACCGTTCGAAGTGAGCCAAACTGGACATTGCTTCATCGAACCAGGACATCAAGACTCCGCGACGACGAAACCAACATAGGTCCCGCTGACGCGAGTAGTGACCTGATACCGTTGCTTGCGAGACAGAAAATACGACACCGCTCCATCGAGTTCATCAAACGACACCGCTACAGCGAACCCAAAAAAGGCGCCGCTTTCGAGTCTAGTACGTCACATGAGCTGTCAACGGGCAAGAGAACCGAAATCCTTCGTATTTGTGTCGAAGAATGATAAAGCATTCCTTCTGCTGATGATGAGCCTGTAGATGTATGGTAATCTGAGCATTGACTAGCTTAAAACGAAAAGGATCCTTTTACTTTATGGAAATATCTAGTTGAGGAATCTATTGATGAGCGACATTTTCCGGGTCCAGTAGCAGTAATAAGAAGAATCGTTTTGAGTTGCTTCCGATTACAATGGTTAGTTTACCAGATGCGTAACGCTAACTTGACGCAATAATTTCTGACTTCGTTGAATACTTAGATAAGTTAATAACCACAAGAGTAGCATGTTTGTTTTATTTTAACCATAAGGAGGTGAATTTCTGCTTTGAAGGGTATGATCGGTAGTTTGCGAAGTAAATATTGTCGCCATTACTATTTTCACAAACCCATTTGTTGTTTGTGATTTAGCCTGAAAGTTGGTCACTCGAGAGCCTCAGCTCAACCTTCTCTTTACCTTCAATGAATGATGTCAACAAAGATGTATTCAATGGCTGATTATCTGTAAAATACATGATTCAAAAAACAACCAAGTGATGACTAACTATTCTTCTGTGTTCCCACAAAGATAATAGATTGTTCCTTATTGTAACATAATTTAAGAACTGTCATAACTGCTACTGTTTACTTACAACTTAATAAGCTCATTTTTTAAAAAACGTAGTTATTTTTCATCCATTGATCATGGTGCAAAGTGAGTCTTAGTTATAGAATCTACAAAATGTGACGATGGATAAATAAAATAATTAATGTCATACATACGTAGAATCAACAGAATTGTAGGCTCATTACTAGAAGGCTTACCTGTAGGAATTTTTAGGTTTAGGCCATTGCCATAACCCTACCATTTGAAGGTTTAACAGAATGACCAAATGCGGCTTTCAATTAGAAATGTTCCTGAAAAGACTGTGCGTCAGTGCCTATGATTCTTTCTTTCCTCTTAGTGCTAACCTTCCAGTTGGTTTAACAGAGAACCTACACACTTTTTTACGCGTTTGTTGTGAAGGTGGTTAGAACTGAACAGAATGAGCCAATTGATCCTCAGGGCCTAGCTGGTATAGGAGCAGTATTAAAACCACATTTAACAAGAGCTCCACTGGGCAACGAGACCGACGTGGAGGCAGCTCCACCGTTCTAACCGGTTGGGCCGTCGAAACCTTGTCCACGGCGTTTCACACTTCAGAAATTTTAAATTCATTGTTAATTTAAAAGAAAAAAATTGCTTTAATTTTGGAAAATCCGCTCGATTTTCCATTACCCTTCCTCCTCCCCACCTATCGCCCCTGTATGAACGGCGGCCTGAAAAATTTGCGGCCGTTCAGTTTTTTTCTTAAAATTTTTAGCGGCTGCAAAAATTTTTTTACGCCAATTATTTTTATATGTACGCGTAGAGCTTACGCAGTTTTATTTTTTTGTATAAAATTAAGCTTGGATGTCGCCGCGTTTGGGAGATATGACATGAAATAAAACGTTTTTTGGCCATAAGATTACACGGCGGACGAGCGGTCGTTCGAATAGTTAATAACAATGCTTTTGCCATATGATCCCACTATAGAAAAATTCTGATACTACGTTTTAAAATAACACAAAATATGAAATACATTAAGAAAATTATTAAAAAATATGTACTTAAAATTAAACAAGGACACGAAATTAAGTTGAAATGAGCCTGACAATTTTAATTCAACCCCATATCTTGTCCAGCAGGAGCTACACATATAAATATCAGACATTTCAGTGTACGAAGTTTACTCTTTCAGTATTTAGATCTTCTCTGCATAACATGAGTGAAAGGATATCCACTGTATTTACGCCTAAAGAACGTACAGTCGCTCCATATCCGTCTTAGATGATGATCCTTTTGCCATTAAGTACACCCGGTTTAACGGGATACCGCGATCAATGAATTCAAAATAGGGCAATCGACAAAATATTAAATTAAAATAAAATAATCAGAATAAACTATTTAAACACAAATTATTACAAAATTCGAAGGGAGGCAGGTTGACTGCCTGGTGTGGCACAGTACAACTGGAAAAAATGTTGATGGAAGTCTCCCCAAACGTAGGCCAAACATTCTATCTGCTAGAAGAGTAAACAGAATTCGATTAAGTTCTTCTCCGTGAATGACACATTTTCCATTCCATTGACTGATGCTGTTTCGGGCCCTTTGCCGAAAAAATATCCCGCATTGCGGTGCGGCAATTGTCCATCTGTAGAGGCCCTAAAAAAAATTACTTTTTTAAATAGTGGCAAAATTGGACAAAACTATCAAGAATAACAATAGCAGACAGCCAGAGTGCCAGACCCAAAACTTCGACTTACATAGAATAGTTTACATTGAAATGGTTGAAATGTTTACCTGGAGTCCTGAACGTAGATGTTAAGCCAGGCTTAGCTAGCCACACCGGCGTGGTTAGCTACACCAACTGGTTCTTTCCTCAGCAGACGCATGCAATACAAAATGGCAGCTGTTTTATTCGTGTTTTCACACTTTTTCACACAACGAAATGAATGTCCTCACACGATCCTCTTGCTCAAGAAAATACGCTAGCCTCATTGCGTACAAAAGTTTAACTAAAATATGAATATCAGAATGAAGAACACGAACGATGAATAAAAGTTACCGAACATTGAGTTTAAATAAACGACACAATGGAAAAATCAACAAAAAAAGTTCTACAACCTAGCATTCAATTAAAATTCTATTTTTACTAAGGACAATTTTTCTTACCCCCGTTAGTGGCTAGCGCGTGATGAAATCGCGCTTACGCGCCAGCCCTTCGTGTCATTTGGAACAAAATATGTTTGGTAAGCTTTATAGTTATGACCTACAGTCATTTAAATTACGTATGACAATTACAAAATTTTCAGGGGAAAACAAAATTTTTACGAAACTTTCTTACTATTATCTCACTTTCCTCCTCAATATATTTATAATGTTGTTTCCGTTTTGATTTCTTTCGGCATTTTCGTAAAGAGATACCTCATCTTTGCTTAGTATGTTTTGATTTTTAGTGCCCTCTAGTGGCGGTTTTTAACACTACGTAGTAGTTCTGTGTTGTAATATTGGACCCTTTTCCATTTAAGTTTTAGTGTTGATGTTAATGATAGGAGTATTTCTAATTATTAAATGGCCATAGACAATTGTCCATATTTCTTATATATGATGTTTGGTTTGTGAATTAGTTTCTTATTTTCCTGATTTTCTACCGCCCCTTCGAATTTTGCCATAGCCATCTGTTGGAGGTAAAATGAACTAAAACATCAAATTTAAGTCATACTTGGGGGAAAGTCACTTCCTTCTTGTCGGTCCGATAAATCGGTAGAAGCCCTCGGTTCCCACCTAAAGGTGGGAGACACTCGGGGATAAATGTACACATCATTATCGTTACCAAAATTTCTTATTAAAGCAACCAGATTGTAGATCTTTTTTGTTGCTTCTTTTGCCAATCCAACACATTGTGTTGGATTTTGTTTATTTTACATTATATGAAATGTTAATATGAACGGGTTACGTTAGTGAAAACCAAAGACAAAGTTGAGAACCTCCGAAATCACTTTGAGTTTTGTCTTTGTAATATATATCCGCTCTCCTATCCGAGAAAGACCAATGATGGTATGGGAAAGCAAGGGAAAAAGCAAAGCGGTTGGGGTGCCACATTGCAAGGGTGTCACCCTCGCCACCCCAAGGAGTGCTTGAGGGTAGGGTACTTCAATTCGGAGCGGCCCTTTTTACAAGGCAGAAGGGGAGTCATATGCCCTTGATTTATGTACACTGTGTACAGAAACCAAGATATTAAACATCAACATATACCTTAAGCATTAACAGAGCGTTGGTGTACTTTAATGACCAATGATGTACTGTGGTATACTGCCTTACAAAGGCATCTATCATTTTCATTCAATAAGCATTAGACCGATGCCACATTCAAAATATCATGATAGAATATGACAAGTACAATTAAAACCGTGCTTGGTAAAAGATGTTTATAGTTGTTGCACGGGGAACATTGCACCTGAGAGAAGAAATTGTCACATCGCCCTAGGAATTCTAGTTGTTTTGCGGTCCAATGTTTGTTATCATAGCACGCCTAGGACAGAGCATGTAAAATGCGTCTAAATAGATTCCAATTTTATTTAGTTTTGTTTTGTTTTGCATTTACTATAAGGACTCATGAAAGACGTCCAAATTAAATCCACAATTTAGCGGAGTATATAAGAATAATTTAAGCACTATCTAAAGGATAACATTTTTACATTCTTAATAATCCTTGTTTGTTCCACATAAAGTAAGGAATATTAGTCGAATATAGTCGTTCAGGTAACACGCATGCGAAAAAATTCTTTTACTGCCTGTGAGGATCAAACATCAAACATGGGTGTGTCTAACAGCTACCCGACCTGATCAGGGCAGATCAGTGAGCCCCAACTGATCTTTTCCCTGCAATCCGTTGACAATACATAACATTGTCGGATTATTGATTGAACAATCAATAAACTTGAAGGACATTTGAAGTATTCCTGAAAATATTGCCGTGTATTTTACACGGAACCCGCATCAGTCAATGGTGGCTGGCAAACAGTACGAAGCACCGATACGATGATCCGACAAAAGAGGAGCAAAAAAGGAATGTTTTTCAATCTCGGATATGAAAGTTTTAGGAATACTTGAATAGATATCAGATACGATGATCCGACAAAGGAGGAGCAAAAAAGGAATGTTTTTCAATCTCGGATGTGAAAGTTTTGAAAGGATATCTAAGTTTTTGGAATGAGTCAATTATTATGATCGAGTTCAGTTGAAGTTTGGTCGAAGAGCTCGAGTTCCGTTCTTTTATCATAGTGTTCGGCCTTTTCGTGATTTTTCTCGCTCTTAGCAAACTTAGGATTACTACCGATCTCAACATTGACACTTTTTTCTACATAATGCATGTAACTGAAATAGAAAAAAAATTTAGAAAATGGCCACAGTATCAAACAATTTTGATTCACTTACAGAACCACGCTTAACTTCAGTTGTTGGGTATCATCTAACCTGCCAACCTCTCCAAATTTTCTCGATTTAACGAAAGCAATCCCACATTTTCCATCTAGTTGGTTAAGACGTTTTGCTGATTCTTTTGGCCATTACAGAACCACGCTTAACTTCAGTTCTTGGGTATCATCTAACCTGCCAACCTCTCAAAATTTTCTTAACTTTGGAAGCACTTAACAACAGGAACTTTTAGTCGATGCCCAGTATCGACAAAAAATACTTCGACATTCCCCTCACAAACTTTTTCGATAAGTACACGGCACCACATTCCCTTTGCGTTCTTCATTGCACAGACGACACCTTAAAATGTTTTAAATAAAAAATAGTATAAAAACAAAAAAAAACAAAACAAATAAAATGTGTCTCACCTTGACACGCATCTTTGAATGGCAACAAAGTAAGTTCATCCTCTTGTTGAAGCTCCTTATCAATCTTCTTAAAGTCGGAAAACTCGTCATTAATAATTTGGACATACAAGGAGGTGGGAGTGACAGCACGAGACACGTATCAATTCATTGCGTTGCGCGGAACACATTTCGAATAACTTTCACTTGCCCAGTTTTGTCTGCTAGGTGAAAACACGTGTTTCTTCCGACGATGGACGATAGTAAAGACATTGGCTTGATAGAAAACGAAAATATGATCCGTTCATGGGCTTTGAAACTGGAATTTCAGAACGATATTGTTTATATTTCATTGACTTTAGCAACTATTGAGCGTATGAAAAAAGGTATTTGTAACTTAATTGTTTTCTGTTGACTTTAATTTGTGTGAAATTTTTTGTATGTCCATTTCACACAGACTCGCATTTTTCTAAAAGTATTCGGGAAGAGGCCTACGCGAAGTGGTTAAGTAGTAAGGAAAAAGATATAAGCTGAGTAATATTATAAATTTGTATAAAATATCGTTTTATCAGTATTAAATTATTCTTGCTAAAAGCTAATTATTGTTTCACATGCTTTGTTAGCCAATGATGCTGCGGAAGCTGCCTCAATAGAGCCTGGTAACAACAACCAAGAAGAAGTCCGTTTAGAAGATGAGGCCCATAATAACAATGGTGAAGAACCATCATTTGTCAATGACGATTTGAAGGGTCGTCCAAACTCAGTAGGTAACGATTGTGACAATTGGAACGATGATTCTAATTATAGACCATGGGAAACTGATCACGTAAATGGTAATTACCCTTTTATTTATTATTAATGTTTCATAGTTTTCTTATAAAATTTGATATAGATTCCTTTTCGAGTTTAAGTTTTTGAGCATGAGAAGAAGAATTGAAGTAGGTCAATTGACAGATCAAACGAGTACGAGATTTAGGGAGAGTGTTGAGTATAAATCTCATACTTGCCCTGAAGGGGTAACTGTTTAGCCTCATGAATAGATCTCACCACTCCCCCTTGTGGGGAGGAGTCTGTTGCTCTATAGGCACACCATCATTCTCTCTCTGACATTGCTGAAGGAAGGTACTGTGCTCTTCTGGATGGTATTTCTACTGGCTTATTGTATTACATGTTAACAGTGATTGATCACATGTATTGCATAAATCAATATAAATGATGAGAGTGCAACCTTTCTTGTGTATTGTTTAAATTGTTTATCTTAACAGAAGCCCAAAACATCGCGATCTGTAGATACTGAAGACACACCTCGAGGATGGTACTCTTTGGTCTTGATTTGATTATAAGACGCGTCAATTGAGGCAGGCAAACTATCTGTACAAATGCTTAGTGCTTGATTAGTACCAATAATAACACTGGAATTGAAAGTTGGATTAAATAGATCCAATTCCCAACTAGCAGTAGTGACATCGTCCGTAAGATCTGGAGGTGGTGGCAAGCAAATAGCAATTTCATCAGTCACCAAAATATTATCAGAAACAACAGCCGGAGGGGAAGGTAATGGAGGCAACGGAAGGTCGGCATCATCAAAGTCTAAATACATGTCAGTAGATGTGATATATACATATCAGTGATGACAAAGGCGACAAAGGCTGCGGCGATGAAGGGAGTGATTGGTCTTTATCACTACAATCTGTAAAAAAGTTCTTACGGGCAACAATCTTTGGGGGTAGAAGTTCAATTGCACGGGGACGAACACCGATTCAATCATGTAATCCTGTAAATTAAAGCCATGCTAATTAGAAGTAGTGGCATTGGGAGCCTTAGTCAAATTATCCTGTAAATTATCAAAAGTATTAGCAACACCCTTAACATTATCATTAATATGCAAAGTAGAAAAGTCCTTACACACAGAAGAAATTGGAAATGATGTAGTAAAAAGAGAATCATACGGAGAAAAGAGGGAACGTCATGCATTTTTTGTTGTTGATGTTCTGCGTACAAAAAACAATCCATGAAATGTATCAATTGTATCAAATGTATAAGAAACAATGTGAAGTACGCAGAACATCAACAACAAAAAATGCATGAAAGATACATTGTCACCATGGACAACTTACGCTGGGCAGTTAACATCTAATGGAACTCCCAATAAAGTTCCAGGCCACCCACGATAGCCAACAATTGAAAGGTTTTTTGTTACCTTTGTTGCACAGGCATATATGTTACAATTCAAACTAAAACTATTGACAGAAATAACATGATACTTAATTGATTGCATCCTGAGAATAAGAAATAGGCACTTATTTGAAGTTTGCTGTCTTTCCCAATGAGTTTTGACAGCTGTTACTTGATGGTGCTAAACAGCATCTCCAGTTTTTATTTTCACTTTTACCACCTTTCCTACCAGTGCTTCCAACTATTACCAAGACGAACGAGAAGACCACTTAAATGAGGTCGGCAAGGAATAAAAAAATTTTAACGAAAAAGATAGCTGATTTGCCCAATTTTTTTATTTAGATGCTCAGTTTAATTATCTGAATAATCACTAAGGAGCGACAATCAATAATCTCGAGCGACAAAAGGAGGACAAGGGGGCGGGACTTAAACGAAACATAAAGGATTTCAGTTGAGGCCTCAGAGAGGTCGGGATAGGCAGGTGTTGGCAGTGAGTCAGGGATCCTTCTGGGATGCTGGGTGAGTAGGGCGTTTGCGGAGAGACAGGAGGAATGAAATTGGCGGCCTCGATGGATGGATTTACAGGAGTTGATGCGTCGATCGGCACATTTTCAGGCCGAGGCTGCAGTAGAGTAGAAAATAAAATTTAATCATAGCGTATTTAACATTACATTAAAATAAACTTACTGTTACGAGAAAGTTGGGTAGAGGAATATTTTTACCTTTCTTTTAACTCGTGAGCGCGACAATAGCGCAATAGATTACACCCGCCCGTTGGCTTAGTTATAGTTATTGTATTTTACTGCCCTTAGTTGGTAATGGGATTTACTTTAATAACAAAAATCTTAGTTCTAATAATTAAACAATGAAGCCCGTCACATACTCCATAATATCATAAATGACTTGAGAATCAAATTTTGCGAATGATGAAGATAAATTGACAGAGTTATGTATTGTTATACCATCGGGGTTCTGTTAAACAGATTGTACATTGCAGTAAGTATAGCATATTTATACTGACATTGAAATGAAATTTAAATTTGAATTCTTGATTGATGGCTCTTCTGTTCTATTAAGAACAGATTGCAGACTTTAAAAGGACTTTTTGGGATAGTGGTAATCTTTCTTTGAGAACTGGTATCCCTGAGAAGGGCCATTTTGATTCTGAGTTACATGAAATAGCTTGGTACCAAAAGGAACCAATTGTCAATTAAATACGATAAAAGCAAAAGAAGTAAAAAAATGAAATGATTATTGAAAAATCAAATCTAGTTTAACTAGGTGAGTCACTTAGAATTAAAGATTGATTTAATAACTAAAAATTGCAAACAAAGGTTTCTTCGTTAAATATTATTTAAGATTTGATAAGATGATTATGTGGGGATGGACCTTGTGTAAAAAAATCATTTGACTGCTTATAAGTAACAGCGCATCCTTTTTTTCTCTCCCTTTATTGAGTACAGAGCTAAGTGATACCATTCCCGTTCTTCGTTTTTATACTGTACTCATAGTCTAATCCATGATCGAATAGTTTATCCCCACCCTTTATTGTGCCACCCTTTATAATTTAAAATTTGTTTACCAAAGGAAGTGCAGTAGGATGGGCAATGCTCTCTGGTTCGATACATCGGGCAGCAGTCGATGAAGCAGAATCATTAAGCTGCTGACCAGTTTCACCATCTCTAAGTGGAATAGATAATTGGGTTACTTGCTCCACATGCGGCCGTTCTAATTGCATTAAAGCATCGTTAAAATCGTCCAAGTTAAATGATACTTCATTCTCCTTAGAAAATTCAAGAAAACTAATTGTTTTTGCAAAAGATTGATTAAAAATAGGTGAGGTAATAGGGGAACTCATGTGAGGGCGCTCTCTTTCAGGAAGAAAAGCTCCAACCCGGAGAGTGGAAGGTAGTCCTGAGATACCAACAAAACCAGCTCTTCCGGAACACGACGTTCAAGCATTAGAATGTAATCAATTTAGCTTTCATATATACCTGTTAATTAGTCAATGCCTTAAAATTTCAGTCTTAATAACATTTGTTTTGTTTTTATGGTTTTAGTATTCACTCGTGCCTGCTGGAAAGAAAGGCTCAAAGTTGCCACACCGGGTGAAGGATTTGTTCGATCCACCATCAGATCTAAATAAGTACTGAGAATCGTGGCAACAACAGAAGCACCGAAAAAAATTTCTCAGCAAACACTTTGGATGAAATCCGCAACAATGCTGGCAACCTCCGTGGTGATTATGAACCATCAGATGAAGAGAGCCAAGATTAATAAGCTTGAGGTTGAGGTCTTATTTTGAAACTGAAAATCGCAAAATGTTCTTGTGTTTAACTGAACTTAGACGTTTGATGCTTATGTGTGATACACTAGCTCCTATATTACCTAGATTTGTACGAAATTTTTCATATGTTGGTTGCGCGTTGTGCGTCGTTATGAAATGAACCGGTTTTACACAAACTTAACTTTTTAAAGCTTTTTGGGGGTATTTATCTTAATATTTTATAGCGACGAACGGAAACAAAGGACGTGAGATATTAGTTTTATTCATGTAGGTTACTAGCTATTATTGAGTAAACTTGCTCCTAGTCAGTTATTTACTGATTGTCGTTTAGTATGCTCGTTGCCTACATGCCTCCTGGTATCTAAGGCCTAGCATGATATGGTGCAAATCAAAGCTAGAAGTTGACTAGCTAAAACTACGAATTCGATGATATTTTGATAGCTAGTTCCCTATATGTTACTAAGGAATATTTTCTTACGGGAAAGTACAGTAGGTGTGGTACAAGAACAACAAGAAACACCACTGAAAACCTTTTAGCGCTTTGCTTACTCTACCTTCTTCTCATACAATGGTTTGGGTAAGGTTTTTGCGCGTTTTTTTCTAAAGAATTTTCAAAAATGTTTTCAAACCATTTTTTAAATACTATGACTTTTACAATTCGTTCTCATTAAAAGATAAAGAAGAAATTTTTATTTGTTATGCCGTAATTCTTGATATCCTTTTAAAAATATGATCTCTCGACAAGTAGCACTACAGTTTCATCTATTGAGTTTGAGTTCATTTGTATGTGATAGGCTCACAGCTGTCAGCTAACTACTGCATACTACTAATATGTCATCATATGAATGACGACGAGTGTTGCAAGTCGTGATAAGTAAAGAATTTGGTTTAAAGCAGATATGGATCATCATCGTTGGTTTTTGTGACACCTTTTGAATCCAGGCAAGCTTCTCTATCCTTATTTTTCAATTCAAAACTAAAACTCTAGCAAACAATGTACATTGTAACAATTACTACATTATTACATTGGGCAGCAACAAACATCCGAAACAATGATAGGAAATTGTTTAATGAAACATGGAAAAAATCTGAAAGAAGTCCAAAGACATCCGTTTTCAAGCTTCACAATACTGGTACGGTCTAAATAGGTTTTTTTAAACTTTAGTTTAATCAATTTTCTAATACCATATGCTATGCAATTACCCACCTAACATCTTTAACACAATTTGATTTTTTCGTTCACAGCAATTATTTGTTCATTATACTGGAAGCGTTATTGATTGCCATTATACCTACGTGGCCCGTAACCCTGTAGCTATTTGGTCTGTTACGTATTCATAGCAGTTTACATTGCTCATTTTATTGCTGGTCTGTTTTTGTTGGCAACAAATCCTGTAAACCCAGAACACAATTGGTAATCTGGTTAAAATTGGAAATTTAGTGATTGGGCATAAATTTGAAAATGAAAATAATTTTTAGCAGATTCCCATTCCGTCATCTGCAATTTACGAGTTTCGAGTATATGCTTTATCTCTCATCATTCAGGCATGGGATATCAGTTGTATAAAGTATAAAGCTAAAACTACCTGACACGTTTCCACACAGTCATTTGTCGTGTTTCCCCTCTTAAGACAATAAAAAAGACTCATTCTTTTATAGATGGAAATTTGGCCTGAGAAGTGTTTATCGTTCTGTTGTCTTATGGTTGTTTTATAAACAACTCCATTTTCTGTTACAACTTTTGAAAAACTTAAAGACATCTTTTTTTTATTCCTTTGAAGTTTGCCAAAAGTTAGCCGCTCCAGGATATCCTAAAGTTATCTTTTCTGGTTCCTAGAGTTGTCTTTGGTGCAACTGGACAACTTTAAGCTTAGATAAAGATGCCATTTTGCTTTGTGGGATCTGTTAAAATCCACTACAAATCTTGAAATCTCCATAAGCACCGAAGTCTTAAGCACAAATCGACGAACTTCTTGTTTGACCAACCACTGCGAAGGTTAAGGGTTTATGCCGAGACAAATAAACTCCACTTCACGGAACTCCATCAGGTAAAGGCTATAACGATAAATTACAACGTGAATGCTGTAACAGTTTCTATGTATTCCAGAAAAATTTCGAAGAATATGACGAAGAAAATCCTATTTATTACGGGCCAAATACTGCCGAATTTTAGGGGAAGAGTAGTACCCCGTGAACAATGCCCCATCGGGGAACGTGCTCACAGGAAACTTCAATGATGGTTGGGGAAACAAAGAAATATCCGTTTTCATAATGCAGTCGGTTTTTATGAGAGCTTAAAAAGGTTGGTTTTGGATAACTTGCCTGATGAGATGTAGTAGCATATTAAGGTATTATGAAGTTTATTTATAAAGATAACAAATATAATACCTCGAAGTGCATGATTGTTTTATATCTATTTTAAAGAAGAAAAACATTTTTTTTTTCAAAAAGAGTAGCATGAACCAAGAGGTAGGCAAAGTTTTTGGGTGGGTGTACTCAGCGTTAATGATTTATCCAAGATTGACCGCAGAGTCGACGTAAGATCACCTCCAAATATCTTAATAATAGATAAGTATATACCCTGTTAATCATGATGACTGAAACACTAATGACATTAAATAGAAAATAGTGAAAGACAAAACTCCTTGCATGGACTCCCTGTCCACCCCACACAGCACACTTGATCTCGTGGACCTCCACAGGAAGTTTTTGGGAGGTATCTTCCTCCGAGGGATGTCCATGGTACTTCCTGTGGAGTATGTGTGCCGTGTGGGACATCCCGAGTATCCAAGTATGGTATGGATAACAAAAGAGTTCAAGAAATACAGATGTATTGTTTTTAAAATTTATGTATTTTTTTTTTTAATTTGAAGCTCGAGACACTCAGTTTAAGCAATAATTGATGCTTCAACACTATGATTAGTGATTACACGTTGCTGTACAAACAAACAGGTCATAACAGCCTGTTTTTCAATGGGAATAATTTGAGTACCTAACAATAAGAAATAAATAGACACTGATGTAAGAAAGCAAAACTGTTATGCATAAGAATGATGACATATTAAAAATATTTCTAGTAAGAGAAAAGTGTTAGGTGATATCAACATGAAACACTTTTAAAAGACTTTAGGTTTCTCACTCTTCACTTACGAACTTTCACTCTTAACGTGACACTATTTGTTGGTCTATCAAGCCGCCAACCTTCCCAATCATTGCTGACTCTTTTCAAGCTTGTGATTTTTTATAAAGATGAATCCATGCACACAGAAAAACTTTAAATTTTTGGTACGCTCGGATTCCTTTATAGATGAAATTAGGAGGGGTGGGGTGTGATCACGTGGTGTGACTTGAGCTTCTTTTGAGAGCAGAACCCTAGTGAACCGTAGAGTAAGCAGAACTGTTTATGCTCGCCTGATTAAGCACAAAAGCATAAAAAATCAGCAAAAGTCTCAAACCTCCTTTTGAAGCTTAAAATTTTTTATTTGACAATCGTATTATCTTTGATCGTCGTAAGTTTTCTTCGAAAACTCGTGTTTAAAAATTGGGAAGAGTAAAAAATCTAAGAAGTCGAAGAAAATTCCATTTGGACTTTTCTTCGACTTCGGTAAGAGAACGAAATCGGTAAGAGAATTTGGTTTTGGTCGTTCGAAACTGTCGTTGAATATTTTTGCATGTAGCTCCCATATGTAGCCCCACTGATTGCTGTTCATTTGTACACGTGTAACTGAAAAACAACCTTTTTGTTAAAAAAGGTTTGTTGTTTAAATTAAGAAAAAGCTTTTCACAGTAAAGCTGCGTGTTTATACCGAAAATTTTCCCTATTCCACGTGGGTGCTTAATTACCCCTATTTTTCTATTGTAGGGCGTCACTTTAAAAAACCCTGAAATGGTTGGACTATTATCGCGACTCGTCGACCATGCTGTTGAGTCTGCTACCTTCAAAGGCATTATGAAAGAGGTAATAAAAACTCGTTTTCTCTGAATGATTCCTCCGATTATTTTAACTTAGTGACGCGCTCGACAGATCTTGGCGATATTAATCTATTTGCATAAGAGAGATTAGTTTTAAATAATAACTCGGGGAAAGCTAGAAAAATTTCTAAAATGCATATTTCATACAGTCTATTCTACAATTATCATTTTGTACCAAGTTTGAAAATTACCATAGAGTCTGTTCGAATATATATGTTTATCCCCGAGTATCCCCCACCTTAAGATGGGAACCAAGGGCTTCTACCGATTTATCGGACCGACAAGAAGGAAGTGACTTTCCCCCAAGTTTCCCGAAGGGATTCTTTACGTTTTTTGTTGGGATTGAGTAGTGCATTAGTTCACAGGTTTCCACCTAGATGGCTACGAGGGGCTCTTATTTTTTCAAACTAAAAAACTACCCATTTATCTAAATTTCCTTAACATTTGACAAATGAAATTAAATTTTAAATCGTGTGGGCGATTTTTTAATATATTAAATTTAGTTTTTAGACTTTAAAAAGTTCGAATTAAAGTGCAGTTGCCACCTGAGCGAAACTGCTAGGCAATCGCATGGAAAAGTTTGTTTGGACGTTTTGTATGCGGCGTAATGATGACGAAGCCACGAGTAGCGCTAGTTACGGAATATACATGAAAGAACAATATGGTCTGACGATCTGTTAATCTATAATTTAGTTTTTTTTGTAAAATATCTTACGATGCAATTCGCTGATTGAAAATTGCAAACTCGATCTATGCAGAAAAGGTAGCCTTAATAGGACACGAAGGACAATATAATTTGAATATATGTTTATTGAATTTGCGGACTAAAAAATTGCGGTCACCCTTGCGAATATGACGATGTGTTATTATTTTATACTCTTTTGATTCGCTCTCGTTCCTGTTGAACCAATTTCATCTCTTATAATATTTTATTCCTCTTAAAAGATATAGGTTTTTGTATGGAAAGTTCCTTCCCGGGATATTTGCAAAACTATTTACATCACAATGTTTAGGCACGTCGCTTTAAAGGAAAAACATAACGCTTAACGCGACGGTATTTTAATGCAATTCTTATAGTGCACATTGATTTTCATGTTTTTTTAAATGTAGCCTAACATGAATTTGCGTCTATACTAGTAATTTACAGGGCAGAGGGGCATACAGACCCCATACAAACATACGGAAAGCTTATTCTGTCCAATCTACACCAGCAATTTTCTGTAGCCGTAATTTGCCTGTAATGCCTGTAATTTGTCAAAAATTGCTAGTATAGAAGCAATCTAAGCTAACAATCGTAGCTCGACTAGGCTACTGCCTAGTCAAGTAAGACATAAGCTTAGTAGGCACATGTCTTACGGAACCATATTACCTGGTTAAGGAAATGATTGACAAAGACGAGAAGAGATTTGACAATGGGACAGTCTCATACAGTAAAGTTTTCTAAAGAATTCCTTTTTCAAAGTCCACTTCGCGGAAGACACAATTAAGTCGATTCTTAAACTAGAGATTGTCTAGAGATGTCACACATCACAGAAAATCAATTCGCAAGATCCCAAAACGATGGGTATTACTCTATTACTATTTCATTAAAGTCGATTAATTTCTAAATGATATAAATATTCCGCCTCACTACTATCACTTAGCTGCTACACCAGTATCTTAAATAACCTACCAAACAATTCGATCAGGGAGCAAGTCCTAGCTAATTGGTGTTGTGCTGAGTGCGTACGCCTCAAAACACTGAGCATTCAACTAAAACTAAAAACTATGTCAATGATATGCTTCTTACAATAAATGATCGGCGTTACAATGAAAAAATCGGCGCTATTTGTAGTTGTTATTTCAACAGATATTCAAAAGAAAAATTAACACTAGAACCCCTTCGGGATCCTCCCAGCGAGCGACGGAAGGCGGCGCTGGTAACAGTACGACTTTGAAACATTTAATTTCCTTGTTCACTTTACCTCCAACAGATGACTATGGCACGTTTCGATGACGCGGTAGAAAATCAGGATTTTAAGAAACTAATTAACAAAAAAAACGTTATACAAAGCAAATATGGACAACTGCCTATGGCCATTTAATAATTAGAACACCATTTCATTTAAATGAGAATAAAAAGAACAAATATTTCTATGGAAAAGGGTCCAATATTACAGCACAGAACAAATAGTGTTATAAACCACCGCTAGAGGGCCCTAAAAGTCAACCAAAACCAAGAAAAGATGACGTATCTTTTTGCGAAAAATCCGAAAAAAGTCAAAACGGAAAGAACATATAAAATATATTGAGGATAAAAGTGAGATTTTAGTAAAATACATTTCGGAAAAAAATTAGGTTAGCCGGAACCATTATGTAATATTCATACTCATTGTACTATGACTGTAAGCCATAACTATTATACTTAAAATACATATTGTTTTCCAAATGACACGAGGGGCTGGTGCGCAAGCGCAATTTCAAAATTTTGAACTTGATAGTCATAATTGCCTATTTTTCAGCTATACTATAGATAAAATTAATGTAATGGAAAGCAAAATAAAGTCTTAATTGCCCAGAACAAAGTAAAGGAGAAACCATTCCATTCAAAGAGAATGTCCTATCCTTGAGTTGTTAACGAACTTTTTAACCGTATTTTGTAACTTTGGACATCTAAAAATTTTTATAAAATTGTCCATTCTTCTCGTTTTGATAAATCGTCTTTATACTTACTTTACTGTTTGTTCATAATGTATGAATATCCATTTTTATATACGGCAAACAGCATACCGGTAGCATTATTGCAACGTTGTCCGCCGGCGTGCATCGTAGCTCTGCACTAGTCACTGATGTCCGCTGTGCTATATGACCACCAACGGACATCAAATGTTTCGATTTTTTTCACAATATTTTTTTTCATGGCAAAAGCTAAATGAAAATATATAATTCAAGGAGGGAAGCTTGTAGATACGAGTGGCACTGAAGTTTTTTTAAACACCTTTTCTCTGTGGCACTGAAAGGGTTATTATTGCCCACGCAATGAAAATTTTTTTTAAATTTTTTAACCAAACATTGCTTACGCAACATATTTATTACCTGTTTATTCTCCCTTTAATAATAATTCTTGTGAATTATGACGTTGCTCGCGCAACTTCACGCAACTATCTTTTAGATATGAGCCTTTTATTTAAAAAAAACTAGCGTACACTGCCAAAGTAGTTGTTTTTCTTTTTTGTTCTCTATTAGGCGAGACCGAACCCATATTGAACACTTCCGGTTTTTTCCATTATTTTTGGTTCTTATCACGCGAAAGAATTTTTTTCTTCTGCAAATGATTTGTTACCTCCCCCCTACTCCTTGAAATTTTTACAAGCGTCAAACTAAATAATTGACAAAGTTATTGGGCTTTTAGTTTTTTGGGTTTTCCTTTTCTGCCGGGGGTCAAACTGGACAGATACCTGTACCAAGTTAGACAGGGTCTAAACAGGAGAATAAAATAATTAATAAAAAAGCCAAATTTTAGGAAATATTTAAGAACGTTGTTTATCCCGTACTTTTGTAACCGTAACTAGAAAAATTAGCAAAATTTCTTATAAAGGAAAAAAATACAATTGAAGATAAGAAAACCGCGTCTGCCGCGACCGGCAAAGGGGGCAGAGCCTTATTTCCCTATGCTTTCTGCAGTCTAACATCACCCCGCGCTTAAGCCCAAAGTACCCCAGACCCCCATCCTCCACTAAAACTTGAATTACAACCAATCTGTGATACATAACATACATATTTTTTTTACGCAGAATCATAGAAAATTGAATTCTCTATAACATATTGTGTCTAATAATGTTTTAATTTACATAAATTGGGCAAAACTGGTCAATAAGCGGGAAAAAAATTTGCGATATTTTTCTTCGTTTTAATTTTCCGATATTTTTCTGTCATTTGAAGTCAGAATTAGATAATTAAACTTTACAGAATGCAGCATCATGCTCTCAAGCATATTGTAAAACTAGATTTTTTAATGTATTTTTACTATTTAAACTGGCACTGTCCAACTTGGAACGGTGTCCAACATGGGTCTCCTCTACCTGTAACAACTCTCAAACCAATCAACATTGCTCACTCAATCAAAGCTACATCAATTCAACATCCATTACGTTATTCTATTGAATTAATCATTCTGAGTTTCTTATAAAGCTCATAATGTTTTACACCTAGTCTAATCACATATATATATCTTTTCATGCACTTGATAAGGATGACAATATCGTCAATGAGGCAGCAATAAAACAACGAGAGAAAAGGTACGTGCTAGCTCGAAATTGTAGTATGGCAACAATTGCAAAGGAATTGAAGCAAAACCTATACACAACTTGAAAGCAGCCCAATTGTAGGCAAAGTTAAACCTACACTGTCAGCTGCAAACAGAATAGCATCTACAACTGCTCTGACAAAACTACTATGATTTTACATACACTGCCGGTACATATACACATTCCTTTATATTTCACTTATTTGAACGTTAGAGCCATATTAGCCATGGTCATGTATGAACATACGTCAAAACTCAATATTCACAACTTTCAGGCGACGACATGCGGACCCAAATACAAAAGCTATCCAACGCATCCGACAAGTTGTGAGAGCGAGAGAAACCCCGGAGCAAAATTCAACTGGTTGCGAAAGGCTTGGCCACACTGCCAGAAGAATTTCGCGTCGTGAGATCAGTATGGGCTGTTGTACCAATAGCTTATCGAACAGTCGATCATCTAATTCAACGACTCACATGTCAAGAAAGCGTCGTAAAGTCCTATCAGAAGGCGAATGCTGCAACTGAAGAGGCGGTTGCTGCATGAGGTAGGGGAAAAAGCAACTTCCAGCTTCCGAGGCCGAAGAATATGATTTTACCTGGGACGCGAGGAGGCTACTTCGACAAAAGATCAAGGGGGCAGTACGGAGCCAACTACGACTCACGGCCACGATGTGAACATTGAAAAATTCCCGGCCATGAGATGAAATATTGCTACAAGCTCCATGGATATCCAGGTGCTAAAGAGGGGCAATCCACCAAGCCAAGCTCTTCTGTCATCATCCACATTCGACCCCAAGAGCGTGCTTGCCTCCTTGGTGATTCTTGTGCAACCAAGCACATGTGTGACCAGAGGAATCTCTTCATCACCTATGAACCTATTGTACCAGGAAGTTGATCTGTCTCAGGTATAATGTTCAAATGTATCCTTCTTTTTTCTCATCTAAGTTAGCCCACTGCCTCTTAGGTATTGGAGATACCAAACTAGACTTACTAGGAGTGGGAAGCATCGCAATATCAGTCGAAGTGAACCAAAAGGTGAACTCAAGGACACTAACGGAAGTTCTCTATGTTCCTGGACTAGGCGTGAACCTAATCTCAATTGGAGCTGCAACTGCAGCAGTTTAACAGCAGAGTTCAAAGATGACAAAGAACATACATATAACCCTTTCGTTTAAAACAGAGCAATTCATTCATTAAACTTTCCTCTTCGCCCTCAGGTATTGTTCTTGAAAAAGGGGCCGTCTGTAAACGACGCCACACGATTTTTGAGGTTTTTGGCCCCCTTTCCTCCCACGTCACGTATTTCCTATGCCTATAACATGGCCGCGTTACAACCCCGACAACCCCCTCCCCCCTTAGCGCGTGACGTCGTTTATGGACGGCCCCCAATAGAAAAATAGTTCTCACAGGTGAAATGAAGGAAAACTCGTTATACCATTCCAGCCTCCAGCCTTAGAGCCACTCTGCCTCATACCTCATGGACTTCTTGTTGCTGACCTTCAATCGCTTCAATTTCTTTTTAACAGTTAGCCGTGCCTATTAATCATGAAATTATAGAATACAGTCAGTTAATGTGGCCTTTGTAAACACAGTAATTCCGTTTTACCTTTGGTTCAAGGCTTTTTAATAGATTCTTCACTGCTTCTTCGCCATTTCGCAATTCAATTGCCTCTAGTTGGAATCTCTAATATTGACGGGTACAAAAGTTGGTTTTAATAGTTTCAACATATGTGATGACAAAAATGCGTTATTCCAACCTTTAAACGTTGAGTAAGTCTAATAATCTGCCCTCTCAATTTAGTGTTTTCCTTGTTCACTGTTGCCAAACGATCTTGAAGCTGATTCAACGACATCAGTTTTAACAGCGTTAGGTATTCGGATCTGTTTGGTTTGTAGCGCCACATCCTTAGTGCCAACGTCTTTTTGAATTTTACACATTCTGAACATGGCTCGTTCTTAGCTCCAACAATCAAGCACCTGTAAAATAATTAGTATTGAATTAGTTCTTCTTAATTATACAAGCACAACTCGGCACTAACCTGTGTGAACGCAAAACTCCGTCTTTAAATGACCCTGTTGGAACTGGAACTTTTTGTAGATAATTCAATTTGTAATCTTTGACGCCGGGACACATCAACATTTTGTCAAAAACTGAAATCACTCTGGAGATGTGATGGTGATGCTCCCATAGTCCTTCAATGTTGGGACCAGGGCATTTTTTTCCCATTAACGTAGAATTCAATTTGGCAAAGAGGCACTACTTGGATGAGAAACAAATGAACACTCAGTTGAAACTTCAGTCTTGGTAAATATGTTCAGTCCGGACTCTTTGCAGGTTACAACTTCATCCCATTTCGAAGGAAGTTTGAAATGTGTGTCTGTTACGACTCGTGACAGATAGAACTTTTCTGGGCAACTTGTTGGTGTCACCCTGACATCTTAAAATTTCTTCTGGGGTGAAATGTTTTTCACACAAGTAATCTTTGAAGTAAATTTTCTGTCCTTTCGTGGAATCGCCCGAACCCAAAAATGTTGTTGAATGTTGTTTTGTTCTTGGGTGCTGGGAAAAAACGAACCTTTTGCCACTTTTGCCTCCCATGGCTGGATTTACAAAGAGAAGCAAAACATTTAATCCACACCATTTTCCCCCACAACAAAGCACCCAACACAGTTCACATATAATTTCTAATATCTATATGATGAAAAATCGCACTCATTCACGAATAATAGGTTTAAATTTGTATTTTTAATTAGATTTAGATTTAGATTTAGATTTATTTATAACGCGCATTTTCGTGAGTTCTCAAATGACGCGGCTTTGTACAGTCACCGATACAAGAATTTCATTAGACTAATAGTTGTGTTCACTGGAAAACAGGTATTGAAACAGTCGTGAGCGAAACGTGCTGAGGGTAGGGGCTTGTCTGACTGGGTCGGGGAGGCAGTTCCACAGGAGGGGGCCGCTCCCGAGAAAGCTCGCTTGCCGTATTGGACTAAGCGGTAAGGTTTGGTTGCAAGTAGGTTTTTCTCGCCCGATCGCAAGTCGCGAGCCGGGGAGTAAGGCGTCAACAGGCTGGAGAGGTAGGATGGGGCTGAGCCATTCAACAGCGAAAATACAAACAGGCTACTGAATTTTGCACGATTATTCACGCCGCATTTTTACCGATTATGCACGCATAGGCAGCGCAGGGCCTTCCGGTGCTTTGAGATTGGATCGTGCTTATGGAGGCTAAAAATCGTGCGGGCTGCGGCGTTTTGTACACGCTGCAGTCGCTTAAGAAGTTCTTCGGGGAGGCCAAGGCAGAGGGATATACAGTAGTAAATTCGGGATAGGACTAGGGCATTTACAATACATTTGGCAGAGGTAAAATCAAGGAAACGGCAAATTTTGTTTATCCTGCTAAGCAGGAATTGGGCAGCTTTGCAGGTTTGTCGGATATGGGTGGACATCGATAGGGACGATTCAATGACAACTCCCAAATTGCTCCCAGATTGAAAATTCGAGACGGCAACAAGCGACCATGTATTTCTGTTTCAAACTCCAAGAACTTGCACACCAGCGCCATCTCTTGAGCGAATTCAGCTCTCCTCAAAGCTCTAACACAGGGCAGTATACCCCGTCGGTACTCCTGACATACTTCATGCTGTATGATCCTCTAAAGCCATCTTCCACCAGTACTGTGGGGTGAGGCGATTACCTACACCACCTACATCCGCATCAGAGTTCTCTTTAGAACTATCAAGGTCACCCCCTACGAAAGCTGGGACGGAAGAGAACCAAACCTGCCAGACATACATTTTCGGATTTTCGGATCCCGAGTTTTCAAGAAGCCTGCTAGAAGGCGTCAGGAAGGTGTGTTAGTTGGACGATGCAACACTCAAAATGCATCCCGAATCTTTATTCCAGATACAAAGATGATTATTGTCAGGAAAGACATAAAGGTGGATGAACAAGTGCTGTACCGTGATATGAACAAAAATCTACCACCTCCACCACCACCCAATCTTTTTTTTTGCCTACCGGAATCGTTCAAGGGCTCATTTTTCTCCCTTTTTTCTTTCTATGGATTAAACTACAAGTCGTTAACATCGAGGACAATTTGATGGAAGTGGATGAAGTATAATGTCCAACTAATCCGACTATCCGAGCTTGATTGGCTATGAGCCCTATCCTCCACCGATCGAGGCTACAGCCTTGCATGTCAACGCACCCACTGATGAAAATATAACCTCTTCTGAACTTTTCGATGAGCCGGATCAATCAGTCCTTCCTCATGACACAGTCCATTAAAGAAACAAAGACAGTAACGTCCAGCAAATTCGGCGATCAACTCAAACATCGAAGTACAGCGAGCGATTCCTTGAATAGAACGCTCTTTAGGAAATCAAGCGTGTTTCTCAAGTATGTCGGCTGAAGATAACAACACCAGCCCTCATTCCTCACCAACGGAGCCATCTAGTTATCTTGAAACTATTTCCTGCGCCGACACAAAAATTTAGATACCTGCGATTTTTGAAGAATACAATTCCGTCATGCAGCACGGCACACGGAAACTCTGTCCACTACCTCCAGGACGGTAGGTGATCCAGGGCAAGTGGGTGATGAAATACAAACCCGGATTCAAAACAACAGCTTCAAGATACAAAGCCCGTTTTGTCAAAAAAGAATGCACGCAAGTGTATGGGCTGGACTACATTGAAACATACGCTCCTGTAGCCAAAAAACTACTCACATCGTCTCATTCTAGCCATAGCAGAAACAACAAAACTAAATATGATCCAACTCGACGTGAAAACGGCCTTCCTGTACGGAACACTGGATGAAGAAATATATATGCAGCAACCCGAGGGCTTCGTCATCCCAGGGAAGGAACAGGAAGTTTGCCGATTAGTCAAGAGCATATATGGTCTAAATCAAGCTTCCAGATTGTGGAACATTTAGTCCAACGAATTTCTGATCAAACTTGGCCTTAATAGAAGTCAAGCTGATCCCTGCATCTACTAACCAATCTGAGACACGATTCATCTCTCCAAGCCAGAGTACGTCAAAAAGATGGGCACAAAGCACATGGATGTGCGTTTTTTCTTCGTGCGAGATGCTCAACCAAGAGTCCAAGCGTGCAAGTCCCAGCTTGCAGATATTTTCACAAAGGCTCTCGCCGCCCCAAGATGTGAAAAACTGCGTGACGATCTAAACATTTGTGAGCTACTAGAGTAGAACGATCTGTTCAAGGGACATTTTGTATACTCTCTTTTCTCTCCAACCCAAGCGTCTGCAATGTGTTGCTGTATCCCATTCCCTATCCCTCTGTAAAAGTCAACCTCGTCTGCTTTACAATGTTTTACTCTCTTCTTCTCTATCTACGCTTGGTCAAGACCACTAGTTTTCTTACAGCTCACTTGAGTTATTCTAAAGAGTCTATCGTTTGTCAGTGTCATTTTGTAAAGGTATGACTTGTCAATTAAATTTCGTTATGGGTTTCTGTAATCTTGATGATAAACTGATGTGTAAACTGGATCAAGAAAAGAATGCTGGTGAGCATCCAGCTTCGCCTCCTGAAAATCAAGTTAGTAAATTATTTTTAGTTAGATAGTAATCAGTTCATTACTTAAAATATTTGAATTTTATATATGAAAGGACGTGAACCATTTCGTTTCTAATGGCAGTGTTGACGCTGTCTGGGACTCGGCCGCTGTCTGGTACTGGATTACGGTACCACTGCCAATAGTTCGTCCGTCAACAGTCACGATTATGCTGCGAGCGGAATAACTGATAAATCAGAAGTTTCTCATCCTTCTCCCGAAAACATGGAAACTGGAAACGGTTATCACCAACCAGTTCACTAGGAATCGATCGTCACAAAAGGGCAGTTAGTTTCACTAATATCTACCTTCTTCAGTAAGCATAATTTATTCAAAGCCTTCTTGAACTGTTTGGTTTGATTTTACCTGCCTGCCCTTACCTGTGCTAAAAACTAAATATCTTTTTGAGAAATTTATTGATTTAATAGTTGCTTATCAGAATTGGACTTTTATTGCCATATTTGCTTAAGTTACTTGCGTAAGACAGAAGGAATTCTCTTTTCCCCTTAGTGTAAAGTTTAAAAAGTAAGTAAAGAAGGCATTCACAGAGGACAATGTTTGCTTGTCAGTTCGATTGAGGAACAATTGAGGAACCCTTTTTAGAATCTATAAACATCTGGGAAAGTATAGTTCAGCGGTCACTAACTCTATTCCGTACAATGGGTATTCCGGATGTGGGTTTTGTGTACATGAAAGCGAACATGTTCATAAAGGTGATGTAAATGTCCACGTATTCCCCTTACGAGATCCAATTCCTCAAAACAGGCACGAAATTGTCGGTTTGGCTTGTCGGCTTGTCCAGGGGTTCGTTAAGTGACAATTCAGAAAAGCACGGTCTGAGGACCAACCGCGGGAGCTCAATTAGTTACGTGATCTTTTTTAACCAATAGGGGCGTTTTCGGCCCGCACTGGACCGAGCTTGCTCCCAAGGAAGAGCAGTGTAGCACGGTGTGGCGTATCGCAACAATAATATACATTTGGCAACAATCACGTACTGCGTCCTTGTAGTTCAAACGAACTTCGTGAATATGTCCGATTTGAAGATCCTATGATTTTTTTTTCATTAAAAATCTTATTCTAGGCATGCCAGTTACTAGTACGATTTTGTCGATTTGAGCATACTTAAGCAAAGCTCAAATCTTTAAATCAAATTCTCTTAAAACTTGGCAATACTCTTTTAGCGGTGTTGCCTGAAATCAAGATTTTCACGCCCAATTGTGGCACGTATTTCACCTGTGCCACCAAGAAAACTAACGAAAGAAAAGCTCTGATATCCATGACTGCTCTATGTAGATTTAAAAATTCAGATGTAAGAGTTTTTAGAAAATATTTCGAAAACTTGAAACTTGAGAAACTAAGAGACTGAAATTTGGGAGACGTATCTCGTTTTTGAGTTTGAAAAAACGAGTGAGAACTGAGCTTATTCTTTCACAATTTAAGTAGGCAAAAATCAGAGAAGGGGTCACAGCGAAGCTACTGGTAGGCCAATAGGGATTAGGGGAAAGGTAAGCAAAATGGACTGATGACTGACGTATGTAAGAAAATAAACATTTGAAAAAGAGGAGGGGCAAATCGAAATTTTTTGACAAACGAAATGGCAAAAAAATAATAGGGATTCCATTTATTCCATTATCAGGGATTACATTTTTACGCGGCAAACATTTACGAAGATCTTCTTCTAGTTGGTCAGAAGGAAAAGTCCATTTAATGTACCCACTATTGAAAGTATTACATATATCCCACCTAACTGGACTCTTTGATGTATGGGAGATAATCCTCCAAGGATCAAAAAAAATTTTCAGAAAGTTTGGCCTTGTATCTTATGGCCTGTAAGTACAAGGGCTGAAACACAAGGTAGCTGAGCAACTCCGACTTTGCTTTTGAGGAGCTAAGTTTGCACGCAAAGATACATGTTATTGAGGTAACTGGGAAGCTACCAGTTTTAGACTCTAAAAAGATTTAGTATATTCTTGAGCTGGGAAAATGTGCCTTAAAATAAGACATTTCACCTCATCTTCATACACGGCATGTAGCATGTGCATGACTACCATCTTCAATGATTCGAATTTGATCATTGGACGTCAATACAATATCGCGAGTTCCATTTTCTATTTCATTTTTTAAGTCAATGTTAGTGTTCACCATGTATGGCGTTCCGATTTCACAAATAAATTTGTAACTGTCTTCATTTTTTCGACCCGCAACGAGCGGCGTAGTCTAGCGGTTTTGGTTTTATTGTCTTGCAGCATTTTTTTCTTGCAACTTTAGTCTCAACCAAAATCAAGCCATTCTTACTGTGATGGCTTGATTGGTGTAAGCGAAGACAGCAATTGGGATTCACAATACCGAATTCTATGTAATCTCGTCAAGTTTTCCGGTAGGGCTGCAATCGTACCTGCAGGAGGCTGATTTTTTATGTTACTACAATGTGATTCAACGAAACGGCTGTTTACATCTTCTTTATCTTGTTTTGTTGATTGATTTACTCGTCACCGCTGTTGAGATTCGGCCCATGAAGAATCCATTTTCCTGTGATTTTCCAGCACCTCAATAGCATCCGTCGTGAACTTTAGCCATTTGATGCAAGAGAATTTTTATTCATAGCATCTTCTTGCCGAGTTGGAGGTGTGAAAAGACTACCTCCACCGACTGGTGGTAATTGGTAAAAATCACCGGAATCATATAGCATCCATCAAAATCCATATCAGCCAGCAATCATCTTTGATCGACTTCTTGGATCTCTGTTGGTCTAATAATTTAGCAAGAAAATTTTCTTGGTCCAAGATTTTCCCCATAAAGGTCCTATATTCTTGCTGGCTGGGAGGCCTTCAGCTTCCTAAGACGAGTATCGATGAGGTCATATAGGTCCGCTTTCGCCATTCCAAACTCATCAATCAGTATTACTTCCACTTCCGACCAGGCTGCTATCATGGCTGGCGTCGGTTCAGCTGGCTTCATTGATTGCTGGATTCTTATAGCATGGATGGTTGATCCTCATTTCTCCATTAAAACTGCTGCCACTCCTGACGATGCTGTTTTCTTGATCGAAGCTGTTGCGTGCTAACAGCGTGAAAAGTCAACAACGGCTTGGATTAAACGGTATGTTTCTGTGCCTCCTGATCCTCCCTAATACATATTGAGCTGGCCGTCCTTGGCAAAATAATTTGCAAATTTTCTTTTATTGCAGCCGTGATGCTCTTGGAACTGGACATATATTGAGATGGGTCGATAGCATTTGCGTTGGCAATTTGTTGCAAGAGTGCAGCACCAATTAGCAGGAATGCTTTATGTTGTTTAGCATTCAACGTCCAGTGATTAGACTGTTCATTAAGTATTAGAAAATTGGCTTCCAACAATTCTGGATCTTTTCTATCAAAATGTGTCACAATATGAGCCGAATCTCTCAGGGCTCGCTGTAGAGGATCAAATTGTACAAACATGTCAAAACTTGCATCGTGGAAACACTCACGCTTTGAATCGAGTAATATAGGTCTATATGCAGCAGAAGGGCAGAAGGCTTTCTCCAAACCTACTCGGTGTGGACTATTAATTTTAAATTAAAATTTAGCAAGCAATCAGGAACGTTTTACCAACAGGCTGGCCAAGAGACTGTAGGTTTTATTCGGGCATGGTATTCTCTAACGTCCCCTTATTTCGATTCTTACTACTATTATAATTTTTTTTCTTTTAGGCAATGTTCAAAAGAGTATGCGCTGTTAAAAGTTCATCCCGATTTAAGGACAAAAAAAAACCTACATTTTTTCCGCCAGGTGGGATATTTTTAAATCCAGATAAATGGACGAGAAAAAAAACATCTTAATGCATATTATCTGGTATTCGGAATTCTCGAAAAAACGAGGTTTTTTGTCTCCGAAAATAGGTAATAAAAGAGCCCCTTTTGGTGGAATCCATTTTGCGGGTTGGAATTTTAACAGTGTGCTCTCTAGGACTCAGGACCGCTTATCGTGACGATGCAAACCGTAAACTGATCGTTCGTAGGACATTAGCATTGGCTCTTCTGCCACCCGATCAAGCCATTGATGGGTTCAATGTAATTAACACTAACTTTCATCGGACTATTATTTCATCAAACTATTACTTTAACTCATTATACTTTAATCAGAAGATAGAAGAAAGAAGAGCCCAGGCGATGGACTATGTTGCTCTGGCTCAGTACTTGGCGTACGTATTTTTCGTTTAAATTTTAAAAACTCTTGAAAAAGAACAGTCTAAGTGGTTCATACAATATGACATTTTCAATTAATATTTCAACTGGGCCTGCGAAAACATCCCAGACGAAGTCTTTCTTGAAGAATATTTCGGAATAGCAGTTGACGTGTATGCTATGTGAAATTTCATTGAATATTCGATGAAATTTAGGAATTGTCTGTAAAACCCACAAAAACAAAAGAAATAGATTTTTAAAAACGCTTAAGTTTCTTTTATTATTTTGAGGGGGCGGAATAATGATATAAAATTAAAATTCCAGATTTTAAAATTCCAATTCCAGGTTTAAAATTTCCAAAAATTCGGCTCCTGCACTTCCGTCACCAACTCGATGGGACCTACATGACTACGACGACGACGAGATATTCTTGATGGCGTTTGCAATTGGATCTTTTTTTCTTTTTTCTTTCATTTTCTCCTTCTGGAATAGTTTTGACCCTTTTATGAAAGAACACTGCAAAGAATCTCATTGACATTGTCATCCTTTTGTTTTCTGTCTGTTCCCAAAAAGTTGTTTGGCCTATCAGTGTACACAGCAGGCGACGATTCCCGTCTCAACTCGCACATTAGGAGCCCGGGCGTTGGGCAAGTTGGGGACGCAGAGCTCTTCCTCTCGAGAGCAAGTCTCGTTTGCAGTCCGATAGTTTTCTTAGAACTCGCTACCATTACTAGACTATTGTTTCTTGAGTTATCGTTCAGTCACAAAGTTTCTGACCCTCTCCTCCCTGGGCTATGCTCCTCTCTTCGCCCGTGACGCTAAAAAGGCTTCCCAGTGCTGTGCTGTGTCTTGTTCTTTGTTGTTAATGACATTGCTGCAGTTTTATAGGCATAATATGTATAACATATTAAACTCTGTTCTCTCTCGTTCTGTTTTTTTTCGTTGTGTCCTATTCTACTATAGTAGGAGTAGTAGTGTATAAAAATGACATCTTTCCATAAAAATGACATTCCTGTGTTGATTTTTGATTTTGATTGATTTCGCTGTCGTCTTCTCCGCCGTCTTCAAGTTACTAGCGATGAAACGTAACCCTCCGATAGGGGCAACAGGTATTTTTGAAATGGGTATTCCGTATCAAAGACAAATTTGTCGGTTGATCGGCCTCTAATTGGCAAACACTCTTATTAGAAATCATGATCGTGTCGCAGAATACAATTTAGAGGGGGAATTTCGTTAGTTTTCCAGGCAACTCGAACCACAGCGAAATCTTTTTACCTGGATGTTAGAGGCGGATACCGCAAATTGCACAACAGTTGTGGTTTGGCAATAATGCAATGGGCTCAAAGGGGAGCTGACAATTCTATTAAAGTCCAATGCTTGCAAAGAGGCAAGAACTGCAAATAGAAACACGACAATGAGTCATTGAACGAGTGCAATATTTTCTTTACAAATCCACTTACGCTGTTTGTTGCCGAGAAAATCGTTATGTCTGGCAGCAATAATGTAAAAGATGCAATAAAAATAAGGTAGGGGATTTGGCAAGCGACATAAAAGACAGTATGTGCTCTGATTTTAGAGATAGCTACCCCCTCGCCTTTTTCTTGTCGGTTGACGTAATCACGAATCCACTGACAGACCGTCTCCAACCAACCTATGACAATTCTTCAATGCAGAAAAAATTAGTTAGAATTCACCACTACTAGTCCTTTTCGATAACAACTTCCTGCATCGACACAAGTGTGGCTTTTCCCCAAAAAGAAGCAAGGTCAGCCGACGATTTGCGAATGTTCAGGAAAGAGGAAGGATTTTTAAACATGTCCCACAGGCGTTTGATGAAATCTTTGAAGAGAGTAGGATTCACTGCAGACGTAGAACATCAATAAGTGGGCAAAATGGATGCCAACGACTGGAAGGATGAGTAAAACGAACGCTGAATACACGTATAAGAAACTACGACGGGCGCCCCCGAACATCTTAGACATTTGGATTAACACAATTCAAACATGACGTTCATAATTTCATCAAGTGTTTGAGCTTGCTTGATGAACTACTGAATCCTCATCAAAATCTAAATCTTGATTTAACGATTTCAGCAACTCTTCTTTGGGAACTCGACAGTTCCAACTTAACCAATCTGCAATGAAAAATACAAAGGTGTTGATCAAGGTTTCCACAATTCGACAATATCACTGAACTTCCCTTCCAACAACTAAATATGTTCAAAATATTTTCGAGCTGAAGGTTGGTTCTCTGTAAACAGAATAAGGTTTTTTACATAGCTTACTTGTTCGACACTCTACAATCGAATGTAGGGAAAACGGTCCATGAAAGAATGCATAAAATTCCATAACATCTAAAGAGAAGAGGAATAATTGTCGTTTAACACATTCAGGAAAGCTGAAACCTTGATTTACAATGGAACAAGCTTCAGGATTCCTCGCAAAACCTCATGAACATAGCAAACTGCCATTTCAGTGTCTTGATTTAAGGTAAAATGTGAGACTAACAATCTTACTACTGGTGCACGGTAATATTAATGGGCTGAGACTAGTGTTAACACAAAATCTACATATACATCCAGTAAAGATACTGGTCTTGTGATCCATGAAATACCCAGTAAGGCGTAAACAAAAACTTCAACCTTAGGGACAAGACAGCTGATGTCACTGCTGACCTATTGAAGTATAATGAGTAAAAAATCATCCTAAATCAAACAAAACATTAGTCATGTGACCATTTCCTTCAAGTTGAGCTTACTCGTTTTTTTATGTAGTCCTTCATGATTGCAATGACGTCAATGCTGGTGGCTCCAGAGTGAAAACGTACTAGCAATCGCTGGGAAACCTTTTTGTAACATACACTTTTTCACGAGGACTTCAGTACGGAAGATAATGGGGGGGGGGGGGTCACATGAAACTCGCACCAATTACTATTATTATTATTATTTATTTGATTTCGATAGCACATTTTACGACACCAACACCTAGATCAATTTGAGATACCGTTATAAATAGTAATAACAAACACTGTTATCGTACATGGAACGCAGAGCGAAAGTGGTGCGTTTTTCGTTGCGAGCAGAAGGTCCCTAGTTCGGTTTAGGATTTGGCTTCGTCGGGGAGAGCATTACTCTGTTGTTTTCGTAGTATATGTTCATGGCGATTCTGGCAGAGACGATCTCGTAATTTTTTGATACAATTAAGTTGAAAAATATACCGCGGTAAACTATTGATTAATGTTTGAAAAATCTATAATTTTACAACTATTATCATGCAAGAAAGTTCCATAGTCATTTCATAATAGTTTTCGGTAGATTTTCATCCGCGAATGGCTTTTCATTCCGTGTGAAGCATAACATAGGGAAGCGAAGCTTTCCAGCTCGCCCCTAAGTTTTGTTGGTAATTCAGTTTTCAATGAATTAAATAACGAAAGAATCAAACCAGTAACAATATTTTTAAATTGTATTTTATTGAAACCTTTATACATAACTAAAATGAAATAACTTTAAAGTAAACAATACTTTAAAGTACAGTACCCACCAAAAATGTTTACACCCTCCCATCCTTTTGCGTGTTAATGACCCTCGCGCGCCGTGAGCCCCCAGCAAAACTATACATGCTGGAATTTTTATTTTTTTTTGGTGAGTAGATATTAAGTTTGTTAAACCCCCTGATTTTTTTTCTGTCCAAAAATCGAATTCGCCAAGGCTGTACGCGATTTGACATATTAAATTGCAAATTCATTTCTGGCCTACCTAACTGAGAGGTTTTCCTGAAATTACAAATGCAATATGTCAGTAAAAAATGAAGATACAGCTTTGTGGATTTTTTCCCTAAAACATCTTGCCAGTTTCTATATCTACCGTGATTTTGAACAATATCCGTTTTGTTTTAGTAAATTAAATTTGTCGTTAAAAAAAGTCGGGGTGAACGATGCCCCCTCTCCCTATCTCTTTCTCTCTGTGCGGCCAAACAGTGTTTGCAACTTTTTTTAACGGCATATTTAAATAAGAATAACACAACGGATATTGTTCAAAATCACTACAGTAGTAGAAACCAGCATGATGTCTCATGAAAAAAATCTGCAAGGCTGTACCTTCAATATTTCTTGACATATCGCAAATGTAATTTCAGGAAAACCTCTCAGCTAGGTAGGCAGGAAATAAATTTGCAATTTAATGTGTCAGGTCGCGTACAGCCTTCGCGCATAAGATTTTCGGATAGAAAAAAATTAGGGGGTTTAACAAACTTAATATCTATTCACAAAAAAAAAATAAAAATTCCAGCATGTTTAGTTTTGCTGGGAGCTCACGGCGCGCGATGGCCATTAACACGCAAAAGGGTGGGAGGGTGTAAACATTTTTGGTGGGTACTGTAAGTAAAGTTTAAGTTTTCTAGGTTTTCTAAAGCGCATTCCGCCTTTCCCACTTACTTAGAGTTTAAGTAATTATTTCTTCCAGCCGTTTGAGTTTTTTTTTTAAGTAATGATAAGTCTTCATACTCATCATACGGAAAATCCAATTCGTCCAAGCTGCTTATATGCCTCATTCTTGACAGGGCTCCAAATGTCATGCAAGCAAGAAGTTATTTCTGACCAATACTGCCAATACTATCACTTTTTCAACGGTCTGTCCCTGTGATTTATGAACTGTTAGGGCATGATTGAGACACTTGAGGTTCTACAATGAACCCATCGCCTTATTGGGCTGAGTAGCAAAGGCTATGGTTGGCACTTGGCAGTTAAACGTTAAAAAATACATCAACTTATTGTTTTAATAAGGAGACTAGATGAAAAAACTTTTCAAAACAATGAATTTGAAACAATTCAATTAAAAACATTATTAAGTTTTAAAAATTAGTAAATTGTTATTTCAAGTTATATTCAAACCAAATATCAGTTTAATGCAGCAACAAGCCTTTAAGTGATTGGCACTCTGTGGTCGATACATAGGATATTAATCGATAGGTAACAGGGGATTTACCCGGTATAACCATTTAACCAAAGCCTACTTGATAATAAGGCCGAATGGCTTGTATCCCGGGGTATGCGTTCGGTGAGGTGGAGTTTTCCCTCCTATTCCCCTCTACCTTCAACCAATAGCGATCATTCCAGAGGCAAACCAGCGACACCTAACGGCGAGAAAAAATGCAAATTCTAATTCGTATTCTTTCACAACTTAAAGATAATTGAATCATTTTTGGAGCCAGGATTTCAATTTTTAAATGTAGTTTTTACTTTTCTAATGGTGTACCTAACACACAAGTGAATGTATTCAAGTCGATTTTCTTATGAGCTGTGCGCACGGAAATTAATCAAGGGCAAACTAATGAATGAAAGTTTTGTAGCCTCTCCAGTTTGCATTGCTACTGCATTGCTTATTAACAGTGTGTCTGTGCAAAAATGGGTAACGCTCGGTGTGTAGTTAAAAGATACAGGAATAAAAATAGTGTCGATACCCCCGTATCCTTCCACCAGTTTCCTGTAAATAGAATTTTGAAAGAAAAATGAAAATCAGTAATAAAAAATGCGCGGGATTTGTAAACGATTATCGTGGCGACGAGTGTAGCGAAAAAGATGAATGTGTTTACAGCTCGCATTTTTCAGATGACAAATTTAAGGTGCGGGGCACATCCTGACGCCTGAAAACGGATGTTGTTCCTTCTACTTGGTCAAAAATAACAAACAGTAAGATTAAAACAATTTATAATAAGTCTAACGATTTTATATGCTTTATACCGTTTCTCTTTGATGACAACGTGCTAAAAAGCTTTAAAGCGCCACGCACTTCGAACCGAAAACTCGAAATTGAAAGTTGTTTTGCTAGTACGCAAGATTTTACCACAACCGGCATCAGCATCGATGCCCGAAATCTGTCAATCACCATATAACTCACCTGAAATGTTGGCGAGTCCATCTCCAATACTTTTTGCGAAATTGAGCCAGTCGCCGGTACCAACAACGAGTTTTGTTTCAGCGACAAATTCCGGATTGAGCTGGTCGCCGGTACCAACGAGTTTCTCTTCAACGGATTTGGAGTTGGCCCGGTCGCCGGTACCAGCAGCGTGTTTTTCTTCAACGGCAATTTCGGTTTGGCCTTCATCACCCCTACAATTGCCGCGTTCGTCTTCAACATACAACTTTCCGGTACTTATGCCGAGGTCTTGTTCCACACCTTGCGAGTCACCTCTTCCGGAGATGTTATGCAAAAGATCGTGTAAAGCACGTCAGCATGCACATCGGGTACAACTGTCGGATCCGTGTCCATCTTCTCAGCGATGTTTCACAGACGATGGTCGTACTTTGCTAAAACAAAAGAAGAAAGACGCAAGAACTTGTTAAAAGAATTTACCGTTGTTAAAAATAGAGAAATATCAAACTTCGAAAAGAATTGAATAAAGTCAAGGAAGAATTAAAACAAAACCAAGGTGATACGTAAGAAAGTATCCTATTCGATCAGCTGAAGAATTACGGGAATAGTTCTGGGGCTCGCTGGAATTCAGTATCGATCCCACGCTGCATAATCTTGCAAGCACGGGCACCTAAAGCGTACGAGTTCATGAGAAAATTGGGAATGTTTCACCTCTCAAGTAAAGATACGCTTAGGGCATATACTGGTCACTCAACTCTGGAAACTGGAACCTTCCCACTCATAATCAAGCGCTTTAAAATGGAGTTGGAAAATCTAACAGAAATGAAACCGCACGGGTCCATTATTCTTGACGAAATGACCTTTTCGTTAAGCGAAAACTACATTGTCAATCTACGGAAATGTTGTGGACCGCTCGACATGGCAGAGGTGATTAATGTAGAAGATCCGAATCGTTTGGCAAACGGAATGCTAGGTTTTATCTTCTAAGTCCTTACAACAAATTTCAAAATCCGGCTGCGTATTTTCTAGTAAACCAGCTAAAGGGTGGATAAAACAGGATTCAAAGTGCATCGCCTTGTAACTGACAATCTATCAGTAAACGTTTCCCTCTTTCGTTACTAAATGACAATAACGGATCTCCATCCAGTTCAACCCCATCAGCGTACCAAGTCTATTCCTTTCATCTATCGGCCCTTGTTTTTGAGTTTTGATTACTGAAAGTTTACTGATTACTGTGAAGTCAGTTCTTTGAAAGAGATTTTCATATCAAAGGCCAAAAAGTATCGGGAAAATACGCGAAACTAATTTACGACATGCAAAAAAATAAGCTTCTACAGAAAACTGGACTAAGAAACATGTAGCGCCAAACTCCATAGAAAAGGAAAAAGTAAAGCCGGCTATGGATGTGATCCGACCCGAAGTAACAGCGGCGATCTTAATGCACGCTAAAAAAAAGGGTTCGAAGATGTTCACGCCACGGTGGCTTTCATGAAAAAAATGTACCGGTGGATTTGTTCCACGACATTTCGAGCCTCAAGAAATATAAGCAAAAAAGACTTAAGCAGAAGAAGCCTATTAAAAATGTGAACGATCCTAGGCTTACTTACTTTGAAGTGGACTTCTGTAGAGAGTTGCAGCAATGGAAGAAAGAGATTGACGTCCTCGTTTCAGCTATCCCTTCAGGAGATAAAGAGAGGCGAAAAAAAACGTAAGTTCTAACTAAACGTAAGCTACACTTTACTACAAAATCAACCGTGTCATGTATACGCTACTTGCTAGAAGAGTTACAATTTGCGTATGTTCTTACCCGGAGATTCTCCAGCGATGGCGTCGAGCAGTTATTCGGTGCTATACGACAGATGACAGGTGGGAACTCAAAAGAGATGCCACGGCGGTGTCCCAGGTGTTCGAAAAAATTGTACGAACAGGAATAGCTTACTCATTAATCAATGGAAACACCCGTCTGGAAAGAAAAAACGAAATGCACTACAAAAGGATTAGAATTGATACTGGAGGATTAAGGATTGAACTGATTCTTCTGAAGCTGCTGAAACTGTTGCTTTCTTAGTAGGATATATCTTGAGAGTACTGGAGGAACAACAATGCTGCCCCGACTGTGTTGGCAGATTGAAAGGTCCGGAGAAATCCATGCATCCTGTACAGTGCTGCCGTCCGCTTAGCGATCGCTAAGCGATCGCTCAATCCCAGAAGCGAGAGCAAAAGGCGTTCACTAAAGGCTCGCGCTTTTCGCTTAATTCAGCGCCATCGCCTTACTGTCAGCACCGTCTGTGTATCAAGGGAACAACCACTTCTTCTACCAGCGGTCGTACTTTTCATTTCGTTTCTTGATAATAGATGAAGCTTTAGAAGCGGTAGCGCTAGTGATCGACTCACCTCTCAAGGCAGCACTGATCCTGTAATGAGTTCGATACGATCGATTACTAGGTATTTCCTTAAACAAACATTTTAATACATTCACCTTGTTTATTGTTTAAAATTTTAGATCGAGGGGGGGGGTTTACTATACCCAACAGTAGAATTTGTCTCAAGATTGTGGGTGGTGTACAAGTTTATTCAAACAATATTTTACAAGTTGACTAAAACAACATACCTTCTGAAAGATCTGGAAGAATTCCTGGTACCTAAGCTGTAGGAATGCACCACGTTCCGCTGTAACGTTGCTCGACCTGGAGAAAACAATAGGATGCTTTTAGATATTATATTGCGGAATTTTATGTCACCTTTTCTTGCAAACAAAACAGCTGTCAATCACACACTGGGTGAAATATAAAAAAAAAACATTTGTACAGACAATAAGTAAAAACAGACGGCTTACAACGCTGAAAAAATTAAATTGAGGATTTTAATTTGTTAACAATTTATTATTTGAATTTACCTTGAAAAGAAGCAAATTTGTGGGCACACAGACATCGGCCGCCATGACCAACGTTGACATTAACCACTTCAGTGAATCCAGTTGATATCGTTGTGGCTAGGTGTCGCTGGTTTGCCCCTGAAATAATCGCTATTGGTTGAAGGTTGAGGGGGATAGGAGGGAAAATTCCACCTTACCGAACGCGGGATACAAGCCATTTGGCCTTATTTTCTAGTAGGCCTTTGATTTAACACGCGAAATCCGTTTTTTATTACTAAAAACTTTGTGCTACTAAATGCTTTGTGTATAGAGGCAAGAGCCGAGGCAAGATGGTGGACCTCCAAAGAGTAGATGGTCAGTGGGTGTTTGGAGGAGTTGAGCGTAACTCATCCAAATAATTCCTTATATCTGTTGAAGACCGAAAAGCAGGCAAGCAGCTCTGATTCCCCTTATTAAAGAATGGATTCTCCCTGGAAACATTATCATTTCTGATTGTTTTGCTAGCTAAAAATTAGGTACTTACATAGATGATATATGTTTATATTACACTCAAATGATTTTCAGCATCTAACAGGAAATCACTCTATCGAGTTTTAAAATTTTGAAACTAGGGCACATACACATACCATAGAAGGACTATGCTACCATGCCAAATTATCATGTCCTTCTTTCAATAGGAAAAAAGAATTTTTTTCTTGGCTACCTACGTACCAAGATGGTCCCTCAACATCCTGAATATTTTTATTAAGATGAAGAAGTACTAAAGTATATTGCTCATGAGTAGATTGGATTAAATGTAAAAAATTATTGTATGGATCATAGACGCCAAATGCAATTCTTTGTATAGGGCTAAAGATGCATAAGGATTTTTTGAAAAATATAAAAGATTGCAGTTTGATTAAGATGCGAAGTATAATTTTTATAATAAGTTTTCAAGATCACTAATATATTTTTTAACAAATGTGCAAATACTATTTAAAAATAGTATATTGATTTAACGTTTTTATTGAAATTTAATTTAGCGCTTATTGCGTAGAAGAATGTAAGACAAATAATCATATCCGACAACGTCGCAGGAAACAATGCATCACGTGATCACGTGATAGCCCAACGAGCTGGCTCTCGGTATGTATTCATTGCCATTCGTGTCGCGTGGTGGAGAAATTTGTGGCTGCGGATGACTTGTTATTCTAGACCCAGATTCAGCCTTGGACGGTATGGTTTTGTAAGAGTGTGATGCCACTGAGTGTGGTCTGTTAATCAACGTTGTTTGGAATTACTGGTTACCAGTTTATTCATTAACCCTCTTAGTGTAGTCTCGTCTTAGTCGTAGTCTCTTAGATCTAACAAAAATTATATTTTGTGTCATTTTTTTTAATTTTCCAGAATTGTTTAGGAAGTCTTATAATCCTTCCTTGGCTGCGTCTGGGGTGCAGTCCTGTTGAGTGTCTTTGCACAATCAGTTTGTTATTCCTATTTAAGAGATTCAAATTGGTTAACAGTATGTTAATTTGATGTTGACTTAGGTTACCAATTACTTCCTCATAACCTTTTTCATGCATGGCTCGTTTGGATGAGTTGCCAACATGGGACATTTTATTTATAAGCTCTAATTTGTTGATAGTGCTAAGCACGAGCTCCCCACCTCTCATTAATTTATTGACAAGTTATTTTACTGATAGTTTATCTGCAATTTTTTGTTCCTCCTTTGTTAATTCTGAATAGCAACTTGGTATTAAAGATGCTTTTCCTTCATGGATCTCCATATCGAATAAGTTCATCATTACTCTGAAGTTTGATAATTTCTTCTTGTTGATGAGTTCTTGATTAAAGTGAAAATCTCTTTCATTTTGCTGGAAGTGTAACGGTACATTATATTATTGTAATTTAATGGTGATACGTAGTGGTACCCTAGAATTTATGTGAGCGATAGTTTTCTTTTTGAAATGTTTTGGGTTTCTGGTATCATTGTTAAACGAGTTGGAGATTCTTCTACTTTCGTTGAATTAAAAGTATTCAGCGCTTGTGTTGGATACGCCAATATTTCTTACATATTAGTTAAAATAAATTTGACAATTTACTTTTGAAAAAAAGTGCATCTGTGGCTTATTCGGGATCATATGATCTTGGTTCTGTATGACGGATGTTATTGGAATCACGTAAAGTATCATTTTCGTTAGGAACTGAGCAAGCCTCCTCCAGTTGGGTATCCCGAGTTTTATAAATGTAACGTTATTGGTTTAGATTAGCTTATCATGACACTTACTATCAAAATTACAGTGCTGGAGTGCTATTGGATATGGGAGTAATTTCAGCGATCAATAGTTCCTCCACCGTAATTGAGCCAACTCTTTCCAATCTTATTAGCTGAATTAATTTCCATAATTAGTTTGATAGGACTTCGATTAGTTACGTCACCTGGGAGTTCCTATTTATAAATGATCTTATATTCTTATTCTAAATAAAAGTACTGTAGTGAAACGTACGAAACTGTTGCAATCAATCGAGATGTTGCTGCTTGTTGGTACCAAATGTTCTCTGATTGGTGTTGAGGACTTTCCCATGATTGAATCGTTTTAGGAATTGTTTTTTGTACCTGCATTTCGCATCAATTCTATATCTTCTGAGATGTTTTACTCGGTTTGAATGGAAGCATCACGAACATCCCGTTCTCTACCAGATGGGGCGGTAGAATTCTATGTATGCGTTATTTTTTATAAATATTGGTGTTTATCTAGTTTAATCCCCGAGTGTCTCCCACCTTCAGGTGGGAACCGAAGGCTTCTACCGATTTATCGGATTGACAAGAAGCAAGTGAATTTCTCCCAATTAAAACATTTAATTTTTTAGTTCATTTTACCTCCAATAGATGGCTATTGTAAAATTCAATAGGGCGGTAGAAAATCAGGATTTTAAGAAACTAATTCACAAAACCAACATTATACAAAGAAATCATGGAAAATTTTCTATGGCCATTTAATAATTAGAAATACTCATATCATCAACATCAAAACAAAAACTTATGCTTATGCTGATTGGGCACTACCATTTCAGTTGACTGCAAAGTTGCCAAACTTATTTAAGGAAAAAATATTATATTTTATTTTAAATATTCATAGGGAAAATGGTTGGTTAACGGAGTGCTGGACAGAGACGACAAATTGGATACTGAATCGTTTGACCCTTTTTTTTAATGACAATGGTAATGTTAACTTACATAGAGGGTAATGGAAGCTGCAATACAGCGATTAAAAATGTGATTGACAGCATGTCCAATATTGATAATACTACTAAGGTTTTATAATACATTCAGGTTTTTGTTAGTTAATAAACCTCTTGCCTAATTGGAAGAATCTTGTCCTCTCTCTCCCGCCAACATTCTATTAATTCCATCATTTTATGTCTGCTATAGCAAGTTTTCACTGTGCGCCATTCGCGCAACGTTTTCGCGTTTGCGTTTTTTGCGCAACGTTTTCTAGCCACGAATAAAACAGCAAAAGTAAACATCTGAATCGGGTCATTTATTTCAATTTTTACATATATACATCCAAATTATAAAAAAATTACGTCCTCAAAGAAGACATGTCCGGTAAGGTAAACTAAATCATGTAGAAACGAGTTTAAAAAAGGAAAACAATTCCGAAAAAAATTAACTAGACCGGACATGCTGCCTTCTTAATGCTCTAATGTAGGAGGGAGGTTACATTTGGGGTGCACGAAGACTATCGAGAATCGCTCTAAATCCAGTAGCAGTAGGAATTTTAGACTCATTTTCAAATACACATTCATCGAAGAAACCATAAAAAAATTCAGATATTTGGGGTATTGCATGTTAAAAACAAAACAAGTAGCGTGAAGATTTTTAAAAGCATCCACGAATTTGTTTCCACAAAAGATTAACTCTTTTTCCACGATCAACCAATAGTTTACTGGACTCTCAATTGATCCGATGCAACACAAGAACGGCTGTTCTAAATAATTGCTTCGGCTCTCAGCGATTTCATTCAAGCTAGCGTTTTCCTTAAACAAGGTGTATACTAACAGCAATGAAATAAAATGTCATTATAAACTTACTTTAATGAACATAATTAACCGCTCAGATATTTCCCGAGTGTTGACCTTTCGTAGACTTCGAATATTGGGAGTCAATTTCAACAGCGAAAACACTGCTTATAAGCAATCTGTAAAAAGCAAAGATGGTATGAGAATTAGATTATGACGGCTATAAAAACCTCATACGTACCATCAGGGCATTCGGGAATCGTTTCTTCTTTCTTTTCGGCTAATAGTAGGATTTTGGACTGATAACGATTCACAAACGCTTCATGAAACTCCTTACAATCTGTATACATCAATTTCATTTCAGCTTGAATCCGAAAACAAATGACTAAATTTATTACGTCCTCTGAATATTATTAAAAAATTATCAGTAATGATGTTACCAGGGAGCCGTTTTTAAAGTCCTACAATCTTGGATATTCTAATACAATGGCTGAAATCTCAGTTAAAGTTATTCTTAGCTGTTTCTGACGATAGCCAAAAGTCTCGAACGTGTACATTGGAATTGTAATAAGTAAAATAGTACCTATAAAAAGGATACCTTAAAACGACATTAAATTTCATTAAAAGTCATGTCGATGCACGGACGTTTCTTTGTCTCTTTTTTGTTCTGTTTAGGCTTTTCTGACGGCTCACTTTATAAAACACGTTTACGCTTTGGTAGCGGCTGAATGTTTTCTCTCATTTTTTAGTCGGGTTTCACTGAATCCAGATCCAATTCTCGATTGTAGAAATGGTACGAATAAATCACTCCATTTTCTTCTATTCCTAAACATGGAAAAGCTTTCAAGTAAGTTTGGAATCGATTCAATTTTAAGAGCACAAACTAATTTGTAACTTTTCCACCTAGTTAAACCCACCAACAGCAACAAGGGCTCAAATAGCAGACTTCTAAATGTCGATTTTTGGAAAGATTTTACCCAATACCCTCTTCGTGAACTGCACCTTTTATGTCAACAAATGTGGTTGTCCTAAAGCAACTTACGTAGATATAATTTCTCTTGACATAAGAATAATGTATTTTGGACAGGTGGTTGAGGAATTACCTGAAAACGTAACACATATCTTGGGACATAATGGTTACCACGACAAACAAGTAGGTTTATGCAAGGGAAATAAGGCAATTTTAAAACCAGATAGGGTTGAAAAATGTATTGAGGAGGGTAAAGTAATCTTCATTGTATCAGATGATAATTGTAAATAATTCTGCATTCAATTACTTATGGAAAATATACCGTCGTGTACATAGGTTTGTGCTGAAACAAATACATTCGTTTAACTGCAAAGTTCATCTAGAGTACTAGATTTAATTGAAGATTGCTTCTCATAAATGATTTTAGACAATAAGACACCAGTTTCAGTATCTGTATTCTAGCTAGAAGGCGGTCAATTTTTTTGTTGGTATTCTAGTTAGAATATCTATGACTTCCTTATGGGTTCTATGGGGAACAATATAAACTAAAAACTTAGAACTCATTGTAAAGCAGTTCTAGAACTATTCTAAGATAGCTATTCTAGACCAAAATACCCTTCAAATATCCCTGGTATACCCCGAAAAAACTGAGAGTGTACTTGGTGGTCAGAATCCGGCTCAACGGAAGAACCCGAGATCAAAATGCGGTCACAGTGGAAGAAGTAACCTCCAAGAGGACAAGGTGCTGGTAGAAGGAGAGACAAAGAAAAATAAAGCAGAATAAATTCCGAAGAAAATGCTCACAAGGCGAAAACTAACCACCTGGCCAGATCACTACGCCTCCGTTTCGAATTCTTTCTCTACAACAGGTTGAGTTCAAACTAAGTGGCATGCAAACTCGGGTGCATCGCAGCTAATGTCAGATCAGAACTTTCGAATGAGGCCAATCCTAAACGCGTAATTACAAAAGGTAATCGTACTTGATCACAATTTGAAGCTCTTGATCTCCTCTACGTGTTCCATAAATATCATTGGTTGGAACGATTGGAGTATGTTTCATAAACAATTGGAGAGGCTTCAAATTCTTACTGTTTTTTCTGACTTCTGAAAATACGAAATTACAAAAGTCGAACCCGATCCCAATTTTAAGCTCTTGATCCTTTCTATTTGGTCTATAAATGTCGTTTGATGGTCTTGTCTCTAGGATAAACTGGAACGTTTGGATTATGCAGTATTTTCCATCACCAATTTTTTTACATCCTTCAAATAAGCTGAAGCAAGAACGTGAGTTTACAAAGGGTCGTACTTGGACCCATGTTGATCTTGTCTACGTTTTCCATTAATATCGTGAGTTAGTTATGCCTCTAAAAAAACAGGAAACGACTGGAGGTATGTTCCATCAACAATGGCAAGGGCCCCAGCCAAAAATACGATTGTTTAAGATGTTTTACAATGGTTTACATCGGAAAACCATGGTAAATTGGTGATATTACCTTGGTTTTCTTAATGACTCACAATTTAAAACAGTGGTAGCACAATCGTGCACAATTGTACATTTTGGCTGGGGCTTCAAATTCTAACTGAGCTAGATTCAGAATATGAGATTACAAAAGGTCGTACATGGTCCCAACTTTTGTCAATTGGAAAAGCTGGAACGATTGGAGTATGGAGCATGTTTCATCACCAATTTCTTGTCTAACAGCTTCCAAATGAGCTAAATCAAGAACGCGAGATTACAAAAGTTTGTACGTAGTTTCAATATCAAGCTTTCAATTAGTCTGTGTGGTCCCTAAATTTCGTGAGGAAATATTTTATTGTGAAAAAGCAGGAAAGATTGGGGTATTCCCCATTAACGATTTCACAACCTTTAATTACTGTCTTAGGTAAATACTGAACGCGGGATTTCAAAACGTGTTACTTGGTCCCAATTAGAATCTTATGATCTATGTCTTATACTCGAAAAACTTTGTGATGTTGAACAGTGTTTTAGTGGAGCAATCTCTCCATTATGTGCTGTTCTAAAAGCAATATTTCGTTTCTAGGATGATGTTCTGCATCTTCCAGACAATTTCAATGAAACCGAGTACCTAAATTAGTTACCTAAACTAAGTTGTTGAGTTCCTAAATTCACTTCTCCCTTAAACACACAGGTGAATCTTCCTAAGCTAATTAATCCCAATTCGGTTGAAGAAGAAAATTTAATAACCAAGTTTTCAATTGCAAAAATATTTGTTATTTTCGTATTAAATAACGGAGTAAGGTCTTGAGTTACACATGTAAGATCCCTGGATGCATGTCTGAAACGAGTACAGGACTACAGGTCACTTCGGCCAAACTATTTTGGCCAACCACTTCGGCCCAGGCCGAAATGGTCCAAAATTCGTCACTTCGGCCAAATATAAAAAAAAATTCTTCATGAGCCCCATTTCGGCCAAAATAATACTATTACGGCCAATAATCATTTTAAAAGTCTTATTTAATGTAGCGATTATCCTATCAGACTGAACATATGTGGCAACGTTGATTGAATTAAAGTGTGCTCTGACTGCTCTCAGTCTGCTCTCAAGAAAACTCTGTTCTGTGATTTGAATTTGCCAGTTTTCTCCATTTTAGTTTTCGCCAGTTTGAATATTTGAAACAGCAATTTGTTGTAAATGCGACCGCCTGCTTAAGACTGGCCGTACCGTACAAGCTATTTCATGTATAGGATGTGATCATGAATTTCATCTGAAATGCTATACTGATGAGGGTAATTTTTTAAATTGTTATTCGTGCCATGTATTCCATATTTAATTTATTTTTGTTTCTAGCTATATCACCTCAATTTTATGTACTGATGAAGACTCGTGGAATTCCCTTCAATTTTAAGTGCAGCCATTACATACCACATTCTGAGCCAATCCAACAGTTGTCGAGTAGTTGGACTACTCGCACTCAGGGAAGACAGCAACTACTTGTTCCTTCTTCGGTATTCTACATTTATATTAATGTACATTTTATGTGTCAAGCATACTAATTATAAAAATCTTTTAACAGAAACCATGTGTTGGAGTAGAAACTGCTCGTGGTGGAGACAATGGTACTCTTAATCTTTTAGCCAATGAACCACCTGCAATTGGCAGAGGTCGTATCGGCCGTGGTCGTGGTTCAAGTGTTGCTTTGGCTCCTCGTGCTGAACCTACTTCAACAGATGAGCCTAGTGTTTGACGTGGTCGTGTCTACCCTACACCAACTCAGCCTGATGTGGACCCCACACCACCAGCTGAGCATACTCCACCAACTGAGCCTGATGTTGGACGAGGCCGTGGTCGTGGCAGAGAAAATTCAAAAAGTTTTCAATGGACTATGGGAAGAAGCTGAGGCCCTTAACTTGAGAAAAGCCCACCATCTCTTAATTAATAAATTTTTTAAAATATGTAGATAATCAATGGATATCCAAACCTGTCTGGCCAACCTTGAAGTGGTCTTGTTTTAATCAAGTTATTAGAACAAATAACGATGCTGAGGGCTGGCACAGTAGAGTAAATATTAGAAACCGACAAACTGGGATTATTCTTTTGAGATTATCTCTGTTTTATTTGAATAAACAAAAACTACGCCATTACAATGTAAGCTATTAAATAAAAACTTAGAATTAAGAAACCAGCGGATCACTACAAGTATACTCCAGCAGAAATTACACTCCATCTAGACATCGTAAATAGCCAAGGAGTTCAGGATTGTAGAGCTCCTAGAAGAATGTTTTATGTTGTACACTACTAACAATCAATACACCTTAGACGAGGATGTGGATGATGAAAGGGAAGAGGAGTTTTCCGACTCAAATTTCGATTAATGGTTGTGAAAATTTGTGAATGGTCACAGTAAAAAGAATAAATATTTATATTTCCATCGATTCTGCATTTTTTCCATTTTTTCATATTGGCCGAAATGACCATAAAAGTTGGGGCGAAATGGTTCATTTGGACGAAAAGGCGTTACCACTCACCAATTTGGTCAGTTCGGTCAGTCTTTTGGGACGAATTGACCAGAGACAGTCTGAAACACAGAATACATGAATTGCTGCAATTGCCCTAATCACAAAACCGTTTCGTTTGTGCGTACGTGCACATAAGTTTGAAAAGGTTTAAAGCATTTATATTATTCTAAACAATCAGATCAAAACATATAAATTATAATTTCTTCTGGCTTGCTTGTTCCATTTCACCTTTTTGACATTAGTTATAGTATCCACGGAAAGTATTTGAACAAGCCCCTTGTTTTGCCGGTTTAAACACGGTGCCTTATGGCGATTTATTTCACTCCCCTTAAACGAATTTTATAGATAGAGAGTTCCCAATTTTTTTAAAAATAAACTACCTCTTTTTCCATGCCTGTGAATTATTTCAGAATTTTCTGATCACGGGGTCATATTACAAAAGGATAGTTATCAATTATTTGAACGGCGGTCGTCCGCCGTGGTGTCTTATGGCAAAAATCTTTTTATTTCTCGTCATAACTCGAATACGCGTTTGAACTACATTTCTGTATTATTGATTTTTGGCAATGTTGCTTTTGCAAATGAAAATTTTTGATTCGAAGCAATGTGACACGAGACTATTTTTGCACTTTTGTTATGCAAATTGGAGATTTTTTTATCTCTGAAAACAGTGACGAAGGTCTTACGGTTAAAACAATTTTAAAAAGTAACGGCCAATTCGAGTTCATCATCATGAGTGACGCCAGTTATCACAGCCGTTCACATTCAGAGAATGACGAACAAAAACAATCAGATTCAGAGTTCTATTCAGAAATTGGAGAGGAAATGGATGGAAGAAGTAGTGCTACATCTGTAGTCACCTCCCCTACTGTTAAAAAACCAAAGTCGAAAGGTGACTTATGGACCAAGTTCAAGAACACTGCTCAGCTAGAAAAATATTGTGTTGCAAATCTATTTTTCCTAAGTAGGCCTTCATTTAAGACACTATACTCTAACGATTGTGTGTAATCCTCTTACTTTTCTTTTATTCTGTCTAGCTATCATAGAAAAGTGGTACCCCAAGCTTCAAATCAAAACAACGAAGAACAAGGATATATGGCCACAAATCACAGATGAGATGCTGAAAGAAGGATACACGTTTACAGATCCTCAAAACAACAAAGTAATGAAAAAGTGGAGTAGCCTTTAGAAAATTCAAAAGAATACACTGTCAAAGTGACGAAAGTAACAGGAGAGTCTAGTGACATTTTGGATGATAAACCAGTTTTCTATGAAGATATTAAACGCATTCTTGGTTGCTACTTTTAAAATATTTAAAATCTTCCAACATTTTATTCTACTTGTTTTTATTATAATCTTATGCAGGTGGAGCTCATATCCATTTTACGTTGGAGATAGTTTAGACAACAAACACAATCCCACTAAACTCGATAAGAAAAACTTTTGAATCAAAGGAACAGCAGCCTAAAGTTAAAAAAGGTTGGTATGGAATATGTGTTGCGTTTGAGAGTTTCAATTTTCAATTTTTTTATCAAACACAGCCAAGGCAAGTGGCAGCAATCAGCAATCTTCTGAGTGCGAGGAAGAAAAACATGAATGGAGTGTTTCGTCTGATGCCCGGGAATCTGATGATGAGCAACCCATTCCGAAAAAGAGAGTGCGAAAAAACAGACTCTCGAAAGCTAATGAACTACAGTGCCGTTCCAATATGCGAGCCACCCACCAGGCGAGCCAATTCGATATGCGAGCCACTTTTCGGTCCGCACCACTTTCAGCGCCATTCTGGCCAAAATCTGAACTTCTCCCTATGACCAATGCGCGCCAAAGTGAAATGCGTTCGTATAACATGTCCAGCTTCATGATTTCAAAGTCCAAAGTGTGTGGGTAACTAGGATGGTCTTCAGACGACGAATGGGCTTATTTTCGATAGACTTTTGCCTATGACTCTTGTCTAGTTGCAGTACCATTACCAGACCCGAAACACTGGAGGGTTCTTGTCGTAATAAAACTTAAGTAATTGATTTTGGCGGATCTACCGTAAACGTCTAAGAAATAGGTTTTTGGCAAAAAATAGCAATAGGTGGCGTTGCTCTCCCTTGCTCCTAAACCGAGCCATCTGATATGTGAGCCACTGCACCAAGTGGCTTTTAAGTAACGTTTAGATTAAAACATGAATTAAAGCTCTCAAATTAGAAATGAAAAAAATTCTAAATGAAAGAAAATAACGATGTTTGTTGACAATTGTTTTGACAGCTACAGTTGACTGCTGAGTTCCCAAACTTATTTTGGAGAAAAATATTTATTTTTGGACTATAAGTACTCGTATTTTTAGCCGAATCATTCCTAGACATATGAAATCTTATCGGGAAAGATCGTGAATCTTCGTACTAAATCGTTCCGATTTCGTGAATTTTTCCTTCTTTACGAAAAAAATTATTTTTTCTTTAAAACGAACTAATACGTCCTCTAAATCAAAATAGGCGTGAATCTTTCGTTCAAATTCTTATTTGCTTACAATTTTACAATTTTCCCGTTTTTGACTTTTAAAAATCTTATTTTCTTTTAAACGTTAAAATAAATCCTCTACAAGAAAACTAATGTGAATCTTCGAGAATTTTTCTTTTGAATTTCACGAATTCTTTTTTTTTATTAATATAATTACTTGTTACACAATGGAAAAATTAAGCTCAAATAAAATATATATTTTTTTTTATTTCCATACATCGTTCAGGGATTCCGACTGGAACTTTGCATCCAGATTTCGAAATCGCTACGGTGTTTGCTATATTATTCCTCATAGATTTTATGTAGAACTCAAGGATTCTGTGTTTGTTGATTTACATCAATATCTCATCATATCAGTTTTGTAATAACGTTATGTTTAAAACAAATGAAAAATCATAAACTAATATTGATACGAAAAAGAAACATCGAGTTAACAAGAAATACCAACTGATACTTTACTACTTAAGAAAAATTCTACATCACCTTCTGAAGGTCTAACCACAAATGTAGCTTTATCCCTGAAGGATTCCTATCCTTCAGGTTCTACAAGCCTTTACGCCGTTTCCCAAACCGAGTTCTAAAACTTTATTGGAAAACGCCTCCGGCGGCTATTATGTGGCCATTGACCCTACACCCTCAATTTTCCACCCACTTTCCACCCCCTCCCCCAGCCCAAACACGTCACCTAGCGACAAAATGTTCCCTACTTTAACAGACGAGAGTTATCTTCGTTTTAAATTTACCGAGAGATTAAACTGAAAACACTATTTAAAAAGATCGAGTATTTTTATGCGGTGTTTCACAACAAAGAAAATTGAAATTAAAAGAATTACATATTTCAGCATCCTCTCAAGAGTTTAACTGAAAAATGGAAAGAAGCTATTCAACGATTAGACTTGACAACAAAATCATTATTATTTTCTCTTATTAATTAAATTTAAAATAACAACCAAATATCAAACTAATCCTGAAGGTCCAGAACGAAGTGGATTGATTGTGAATAAGACGAGAAAGAGAGCCTTCTGAAATTCTTTTTTTTTAAATTTTTTTAAAGCAATTAATGGGTTGAGATCATAAAACAGTAACAATAATTGGTTTTAACTATATGGAACATAAATACCCATTTTAATCGCTGATGGCATCAGCGATTAAAACTAAAAATTATTAAATAAAACTGAGTGTCATTTCTAATGCGTGCCCCGTCTAATTTCTACTCGATCGAGTAGAGTTTAGTCACGTGTCGTGTAAGAAACCTATCGAGAATCGAAACACTCTTGATTGGTCCATTCACTAATTCTACTCGATCAAGTTGGAAATCGTAAATAGATGATATACAGGGCTGATATTATTTTGAAAAAAGGTGGTGCGGCGTTTCCACACACCACAGAGGCGCCACCAGTGGCCACTTTCATCGGGCATGAGCGTAGTATACAACTTTTCCGATACCTTTGGCAAATGAGTGTCGTCTGCGTATTGTTCTGTAAACAAAGTATCGGAAATTGTGAGGTGGCAGCTGGCATCGGTTGTTTCCGCCCCCTCGTGTAGTCTTCTTGGGGAGTCGTACTTGAGTTACGTTGGTATGAGGGTCATACCTGATGCCGAGTGCACAATACATTGAAATTAAACTGCAATCTGTCGTTCTTTCGTCATTTATTTGACTTATCTTTTGCTCAGTTCGTAACAATGTCGACTTATTTCTTCAATGTTTCCCGTGTCTTTTGGGCAATAACTAATTGCATTTCCCGTACCTCCGGTGTTATCGTAATCAGTTCGTTAAGGTAGTTCCGGTAGCTTACATATGAATATAGCTTAGCCATGACATCTATAAAAAATTATGAATAATTGTTCTTTTTTCTCTATTAAATGAGGCACTTACGATGCCAGTAGTCATTTGCTGTCCTTTCTAGGACTGTTTCCCTGGCATTTATAGCTTTTTCCTCCACTATTGCCTCCAGGAAGTCCAAAAAATGTATGATTTCAACTCTGCCTTTCCCTTTTTTGTCGACCTGAGAAATTCCGAGAAACACTCGAGAAACAATTTTTTTGTCAATGAAATCTTTCTTAAGTTTAATCTGTAAAAAATAAAGTTATTAAGGACGAAGAGCAGATTTAAAAAAATTGATGGGTTGGAAACTCAAAAAATTGATTTACCAGACTCGTAGGTCAACACGGCAGCGAGTCGATCCGTGGCATGGCCAATAAAATCATTCGACCGGGATGGAAATTATACATCGCAATGCAGTCTGCTAGGAACGAACCAGGATGCTGATCAGCATCTTTACCATTGACAACGTGGTTAGTCATGGACTGCAGTCGAGACAAGCCGTGTCCGTTTGCGCAAATGGTCGCTCAGAAATCCTCACCCGTGTGAGATTTTTTTTTGGTGTAAGTCCCCACCTGGTGTGAACTGGTTGGACAAGGAGGGTGTACAAGCTGAACAGAGTGAATATCACTCCGGCAGTCCGGATGTCGCCCGGCATTGGCGTAGTCGAATCACCGTTATTGACGTCCGGCTGGGTGGGTGTCGATAAATTGTAATTGCTGACCGGAGTAGTCGAACCAGGAGAATCAGCAGGGCCATACGGTTTAACCGTTTGTACCGTCGAAGTTAGGCGGTTGTTTTCGCCGATTGGCGATTAGCTAGGTTCACGTGAGACATTTTTTGAGGCACTACAATTACACCAACATGGCTTAGTGAATGTCATTCACCAGGATGGATCAAGTCCCCTGGGCACGTTCCCGTTTCGGCTTCACACGATTTTATCCCCCTGATAAGTCCCACGGGCAGGGCGGGCCATTATGTACAAATTGTAGAAATTGCGTTAATCCGGGGGTTGTAAAGTTTTCAAATTATGGGATTGTAAAGTTTCTATTTTCCCTATCATAAACTAGGAATTTGACAAAGTTTTTTCACCAAACGGTATGTTATTATGTCCTCTAAACACTTAAAAATTTTTTTTTGTGTAAAAATCAGCGGTGTAATTGAGTAAAAATTAATTTAATTGGTAAGGTTCAGCGTTGGACGATTGTAACAGTCCATCAAATAATTTATAAGCAAAACATATTTTCTTTTTATTGAATGTTAAAAGATGGAATACTGGCAGAAAGAACGAAATATAATCCAGATTTACCGGTTTAAAATGGGCGAGTCGTACAGCGGGAGTTCTTTTGGGAAATCCCACGTTACTTCCAACCCCCACCCCTGTTACAATCGTAATGGGTATATGCGGGGGGGAAGGGGACGCTGGAGTAAAAAATCACCTATCTAAATTTGCGAAATCGACTTAAGTATGTTATTGTTTTAGTGTTGGACTATAAGTTCTATAAATTCAAGATAAAACGTGAACTTGGACTAATATGGACTATATGGACTTCTAAAACGTTGACTTTAAGTTGTGGACTTTCAGTTTTGAACAGATCCATACCTCGAATTTGATTGCCTAAAACGTGGACTCCCAAGTGGACTTTTGGACTTTACTATTATTAGTTCCCATTTTGGGCTCGACTTTGGGGTAACTACCGCAATCCATGTTATACAGGCCGCCAATAAGAATCCGCCTTTGAATCCGCCTGTCTTAAGAGAACATGTACCGTAGTCAATAAGGACCAAGCTAATCGAGCCCCAAAAACATGAGGTCGGAACGGTTTGCCAACGAAGTCATTCCGGCCAAGCTATCCCTAGTGAAATTTTCGATTTCGATTTATTCTACCGATTATCTGGCTTGTTAAGATTCCAAATTTGTAACTTTTGTTTTGTAATTATTAATCATAGATGTAATTTATCCCGGACTTTTAAACCTTGGCAACACGTGTTATGTTAACGTCATATTACAAATGTGGTTCCATAACACTTCATTTAAAAAACAACCAAAACTTGTACACTCCCGGATGCTCGCATACTGTTGGGGGAATTACAATGTTTGTTTTACAATATGCAGTTTCCAAAAGAAATGTAATTTAAATTATTTAATTCATTAAAATACATTTTAAAAAATTCGTGGTACTTTTGTAGTAGCGTAAACCCGATATTTTTAATTGAATTTCTTGGCATTGGTGCCAATATTCAAAGAGATGCGCAAGAGTTTACCAAGAGTTTATTCAGCACATTAGAAGAAAACCTTGAAGACTCCAATGCTCTTGAATATTTAAAAACGCAATTTAGAGGAAGATCTGAATACATCACAAAGTAAGTGTTTTTTAAGTCAAAATTTTGTATTTCTTGTGTTCAACAAACTTCATTTATCGCGAGGTTGTGTCGGCGGTCCTTGGTTTCTGCTGAGAACGACCTATGTAATTTTAATTTTTTCGTATACTGATGTGTAAAATGTCACAATGAGACGTCAACAATAACACCATTCTACGAGTTGGAGTTGAGTCTTGTTGGGGGGAGGAGCGACGAATACTTGATGGATTGTATTTCAAATTTGTTGCGAAAGGAACAACTTGACGGGACTGAAAAAAATTTATTTATTTTAATTTAATGTATACTATACCAACTAATTTTTGAGCAACAGTTCATAGCACCAGGTCAGTACATCGATGTGAATGAGTTGTAGCTCAGGGTCAAAAGAATGGTGCTTAGTGATGGCGGAAATATTCAACCTTCCGATTTGTTGTACTTTGTAATTGTGAAGTTCAATACATTGTAAAAATAATCCAGTGTTTCTTGAGTGGGAAGACGATCTGCAATTGACCTTCATCAATACAGTGGCTCGTCACTGAAAACAGAAAACGAAAGAGGAGCGCACCAGTACCAACAGCCAACGGCCAAACAACATCAAAAGGATATATCTTGCCCATTTTGTGTATGGTGTTTCTCTACTTTATGCTGATTTTTTGAGAAACAACTCTTTGCAGATGAGTTTGAGAAATGTCTAGCTCACATATTGTTGGAAATTTCAGTTCACAACCGGCCCCTCACCCGCCCGTTCAGCAACATGCCCCACAAGATTCGGCGGCCGAGCCGAGTCCGGATCATCCACAACTGAGACACATATCCGGAAACTGAGCCGATGCAACGGGATCCGGAGAGTGAAACTGGCCCGTCAGTCAACTTCCAAGTGCCGCCGGCCACTGGTAAAATGTGAAGGCCACTGAACCACCGAAGACAGTGAGAAGATTCGGTATGATCCGTGTAACAATGGTTTACCCCCAACCCCCCCCCCCCCCCAAAAAAAAAAAAAATGAGAGAGTAATGGAATGAAAACTTTTCTTATCGCCGGAATCGATAGTAAAATGGAGTAGAACAGATGTACTTTGGAAAGTACTTTGATATTCCGACCGTGTCCACTACTCGGTTTTCATACTTACAGTACATACGAACGGAATCGTTAGTAAAATCTAAAAGAATTACTGTACTTTGGAAAGTAGTTTGATTCCGGCCGAGTCCGTCACTCGATTTTCAAACTTGCGTTGCCAACGAACGGAATTGTTAGTAAAATCAAAAGGTGTCAATAAAGGTATGTTTCACACTCTTAGTGTCATAGTATTTGCTTCTGTTAAATATACCTTAATTTTGTCTTACTTCCAGGCACAAAATGTACATCATTGCTCTTAAAGTACTAGAGGGCAGTGAGGTACCTTTTTTTAAGCTGGTCAACGGCAAGGTGAATTGTTAATCACCTTTCTTAACACCTACCATTCCGGCAAGGAAGGTGGCATTTACGTCGAACAAGTGGAATAGTGGGGAACGATTCAATTCTTTGAACACTACGTGAGCCATCCATCGGGAGCCGTCGATCCCCCGATACTGAGCGAATGCATCCCAGACCCGACGACAGGAAACATAAGCGAGTAAGTAAATTAACTAGTTGTACAACAATATTTTTCTAATATTTTTTGGCTTTCCAGATTGATTTCATCGACAATCTGGAAAGTAAACAAATCGATCCCGATTTTGTTTTCTTCTACCTAACCTACCCAAACGATGGGCCACGATCTCTCGTAAATGCAAGGGACATTGCGCGATGGACCACGGACGAAATTGGCCCCAACACATATGGCGGACCCAGAGGTCAACAATCCTCCGCCAAAATGTTAGCTGGTAAGCTATGAATAAACTTAGATTATAAGTCTAAGTTATAAGGGTTAATTATTTATCTTATAATTATTTTTTTTAATGTAATTCGTGAGTCGGTACTTCACGCCGGAGCAGGAACGTAATCGTTCGGCTATTCAGCTCGAGGGCACAATTGGGCCTCCTACGTTGACAGCGCCTTCTACGTTGACAGCGCCTTCTAAGATGAGATGCTAGCCAGCAAACTAATTCCCAAAGAGTTTGAAAAATGTCCAACCCACAACAGCAAGGTGAATTTTTAATCACCTTCCCCAACACGTATCATTCCGGCTTCAACAATTGTTTCAACATTGGCGAAGCTGTCAATTTCGCGACAGATACTGGGTGGCACTTGGCAATAGTGGTACCCTGTGCCACTGCCCCATGTACGGAGCCGGAATCCCAGTTCTGGATATAAGGAACTTCATTGAAGTTGAGTTGCCCCCCGTCACCTTAGAAGATCCTTCTATGCCACCTTCAAGATCTTTTCTTGATGTTTTGAAAGAGAATGGAGTATCTTTTCTCTGAACTGAACAACAGCAAGGTGAATTTTTAATCATCTTCCCCAACACGTATCATTCCGGCTTCAACAATAGCTTCAACATTGCCGAAGCTGTAAATTCTGCGACAGAGGACTGTGTGGCACTTGGCAATAATGCTACCCTGTGCCACTGTCCCACGTACGGAGCCGGAATGCCAGTTCTGGATATTAGGAACTTCATTGAAGTTGAGTTTCCCCCCGTCATCTTAGAAGATCCTCCTAGGCCACCTTCAAGACCTTCTACTGATGACGAGGACGTAGGATTTCGGGGACTCATGTAAGAATTACATTATATATCAGAACGCGATTATCTATCAACTAACTTTTTTCGGAGGGAACAAATTCCCCAAGAAGAGGATCCATGGGATCCCCCTCAATATGTGGACGTGCCTCAAAAGGATGGTAGGTAAAAACTAAATTGGAAAAAATTACTTAGTCCGCAGCAATCAAAAGTAACAAACGCCTTTCATCTAGCGAAAAAACATTGGCAAGTGGCGAAAAAATCCGTTTGCCACGAATGGTGTTAAAAAAGAGAGAAATAAACAGAAGAAGCATGCCGCACTTCTGAAAGAGAAATGTAGAGCTTGAGAATTGGGTAAATATTTCTCTTTCTACAGCACTTCTCATATAATAATCATATTTAAATTTCAGAATTGGCTGCATGGCTGGATGAAGAAACGGATGAAAATGTTTTAATCCCGCGATGGGAAGACGTTCAATTCATATAATTAAATTTTTATTAAAATTATCCGAGAAACTATCTCTCAATTTATTTAGAGCTAAGCCCATCAGCCCTTGAGCCAGGTGTCTAAATTTGTTAAGTTTTGAATATATTTTGTATATTGTTTGTATTTTGCTCGCCGTGGTGTTTTCAAGTCAAGTTTCGAGTTGACACTGATCATTTGATCAAGTGATCATAAACGCAGTCTGCACTAATATAATGTGAGATTACAATTAAACCAAACGCAAATACGCCACCTAGCGATTGTTAAATAACTCTTTTAAAAACTTCAGAATTTGGTCGTTAGATGGTACTTTCGCCATTAAGACTGGTGAAATAGTTGTTGATCGACTTTCTAACCCACGCACACACATCTGCACACTTCTTTTGGTCTGTTATGGCCTCGAACGTTGCAATTGAACTTGGTTAATAGAGTTGGTTGCACCTGTTGAATTTTAAATTTTGAGCGTGAGTAATTTGAATCAGTCACGGCAGACTGCTAGCTTTGCCTTTCCGCCTGTTTTGATCAATGCGTGCGCTAAACTTTTGCCGAGTACAGGGGAAATGTTAGATCAATGCGTGCGCTAAACTTTGGCCGAATACAGGGGAAATGAAGACCTAAATCGTCACTCGGTACGTCCGTACCGCCAAACGGGAGGCAAGGCAGATGTCGCGACAAAACGGTATGTCGTCCAGGGATTTATCGATTTCCATAGAAATATTTAATTCTGACAAAAATATAAAATTCTATCCCCACTCCAAACTACGCACTCTGTTACTGCAAAAACTTCCCCCACACTGAAACGATGGCATACAAGAGTTGGCCAACCTCTAAGCACTGATGTCTGCTAGCTTAAAAAAAAGAAAATTTTAATACTCGACTGAAATATGGTATAATCGGCAAGAAAATAAACGGAAGAAACAGTAAGACATGATGGCGTTTCGTGCTCCAGTGCCTTTGAACATCTGTAAAATGCCAGATTCGTTTTCTTTCGATCGACTTGACAATTTTGAACCAAATGTTAGAATTATTTTAGTTTTCAAACAAGTTTTATTTTTAAACAAGTTAAATTATGCTGGAAAAAAAATTATTTCTTAGGCACACACAAATTTTTGTAGCCGGTAGCCGGCCGGATGTTAGCTTTTTTGGGAGGTGCCTTTTTGGGGGCAGACGTAGTACGGGAAGTGGAGGGCTCTCCCACTTGGGGTAGGCAGCCGGCAACAGATATGGGAAGGGGCTGGGGTTCCCATGCTGGTGGTGGTCCCAGCAGCGGCGCTGGGATGGGGACCGGTTCACGGGGGCACGGACGGTCGGACGGGATAAACTCCGGTGCAGAAGTAGCAGGAATTGGGGGAGGGGGGCAGACAAATTAGGACGCATAATTGACAACAAAGGTGTAGCATTGTCAGACGCCTCAGGCGTCATATCAATCTAAAATCACAAAAAATACATATTATTTATTACATTAATTATTTTTACTTTACATTTTAACCTACGTAATTATTTTCAATCACCCAAGCGTGAAGGTGTTCTTCTATGATGGATTTCATTGCATGCATAAATTTTATCGGCGTTTCCTCTCCTGTTTCATCTCAAAAATGTTTTAAACTATTCAAATCTATTGTCAATCTTCTAGTTGTATTTCGCTTTACAAAAAATCTGGTATGAATTCTAAATACAGTTACAAATAAAAATCTAATTAATAACATTTACAATATAATATATATAATAAAATTATTGAAAAAACCGGCCCATGATGACAAAGTGAAGGAAACTGGATCTCGGAATGTTCGCCAGTCGGGCGTTGACTTCCCATGCCTAACGTTTCCCGCTCCAATCGTTTAAACATCTCCTGCCCGGCTCAATAAAGTCTGTTGGCCCTCATAGCTTTTGTTTGTGTTTCATTTAATCTCAACTCGTAACAATATGTTAATGGAAAATATCATTTGCTTTCTAGTGGGGCTTCTCGAGTACCTTTTAAGACGGGAATTTTTTTCCCATTATTATAAGTTTCTCCTTGCTAAACCTAAAACATCTCATTCCAAAACCATTACCAAAATTCACCAAAACTCGCATCTAGTTCAATTTGTTTTAAAATAAAACCTCTTATATTTTCTGAGAATACGTATAAATTATTGCCGAAACAGACGCCGACTTGGCTAGTCAGTGGATTCCTGGGTGGAATTCACCGATCCTGTTTGGGAATTTCACGAAACCTGTTTTTTTATTATTTATTTTATTATTTATTTATTTATTATAACGGAAGAAACAGTAAGACATGATGGCGTTTCGTGCTCCAGTGCCTTTGAACATCTGTAAAATGCCAGATTCGTTTTCTTTCGATCGACTTGACAATTTTGAACCAAATGTTAGAATTATTTTAGTTTTCAAACAAGTTTATTTTTAAACAAGTTAAATTATGCTGGAAAAAAAATTATTTCTTAGGCACACACAAATTTTTGTAGCCGGTAGCCGGCCGGATGTTAGGTTTTTTGGGAGGTGCCTTTTTGGGGGCAGACGTAGTACGGGAAGTGGAGGGCTCTCCCACTTGGGGTAGGCAGCCGGCAACAGATATGGGAAGGGGCTGGGGTTCCCATGCTGGCGGTGGTCCCAGCAGCGGCGCTGGGATGGGGACCGGTTCACGGGGGCACGGACGGCCGGACGGGATAAACTCCGGTGCAGAAGTAGCAGGAATTGGGGGAGGGGGGCAGACAAATTAGGACGCATAATTGACAACAAAGGTGTAGCATTGTCAGACGCCTCAGGCGTCATATCAATCTAAAACCACAAAAAAATACATATTATTTATTACATTAATTATTTTTACTTTACATTTTAACCTACGTAATTATTTTCAATCACCCAGGCGTAAAGGTGTTCTTCTATGATGGATTTCATTGCATGCATAAATTTTATCGGCGTTTCCTCTCCTGTTTCATCTCAAAAATGTTTTTAACTATTCAAATCTTTTGTCAATCTTCTAGTTATATTTCGCTTTACAAAAAATCTGGTATGAATTCTAAATACAGTTACAAATAAAAATCTAATTAATAACATTTACAATATAATATATATAATAAAATTATTTAAAAAACCGGCCCATGATGACAAAGTGAAGGAAATTGGATCTCGGAATGTTCGCCAGTCGGGCGTTGACTTCGCATGCGTAACGTTTCCCGCTCCAATCGTTTAAACATCTCCTGCCCGGCTCAATAAAGTCTGTTGGCCCTCATAGCTTTTGTTTTTGTTTCATTTAATCTCAACTCGTTACAATATGTTCATGGAAAATATCATTTGCTTTCTAGTGGGGCTTCTCGAGTACCTTTTAAGACGGGAATTTTTTTCCCATTATTACAGTGCCGGTCCAGTTATAAGACCACCCTCTCATAAGACCAACCCGGTCATAAGACCACTTTTTTCTTGCGCCACTTTTGCGCGCGAGTTGGCTCGATTTCAAAAGGATGTACCGCTGTACATGCCGCCAAATGGATTAAAATAAGCCTCATATGAATTGAACTAACTTCTTGTGAGGTAATTTAACTTTATAATGACAATGACCTTGCTGTGGTATTAAGGATGTTTTCTTAAATATGAAATGAAAGCCATAATTTATTTTAGTCTTGCCCTTTGCTGGAAAGTGAACACATGTGCTTCCTTCCTATTTCCTTCCGTTAGAACATGGGTAAAGCTAAAGAAAATAGTGACCCTAGGCCCAATTCTCTCGTTACTGTTCAACGTAAAGCCGTTTTAGGCCCTCGGAAGGTACGAGCTCCGCTAACGGTGAAAGATACACTTACAGTGATTGAACTGCTAAATAGTGGTGTGTCTCAGCGAGCAATAGGGGCTGAGCTCGGAATTTCTAAGACTCAGGTCCAACACATCAACAAAAGTAAGGACGATATTTTAGCTAGTGTTGATCGCGGAGAACTGCAGTTATCAGCCAAAGTTACAGTGAATCTCTCTCAAAATAAGGATTTTGACGAGGCCGTCTATAAGTGGTTTTCCAAAATGAGGAATCCCAAGTTTAGATGTAAGCCCCTCTCGATATCTCGTGCGCACATCCAAGCTCGAGCCTTACGCGAAGCTGAAATCCGTGGCTTACAGGATTTTAAAGCTTCAGACGGATGGTTCCGAAATTGGCGAAAGCGATTTGGTGTTGGTGCTAGCATCCGTCTGTGTGGAGAGGCCGGAGACGTGGATTTGGCCTCCATCGAACGGCCCATGGCTGAATTGCGCACATCTTTAAAGCAGTTCAATCCCAAAAACATATTCAATATGGACGAGACTGGTCTTTTTTACCGAGCAATGCCTGTCAGAACCTATTTAGTGTCTAACAAGAATCAAAGAACGGTGAGAGGAACGAAAGCTCTGAAAGCAAAGGACCGGATTACGCTTGTTCTGTGCGTCAACACCGACGGTATACGAACTTAATTATTTTGATTGTTTATGACATCTGTTTAAACTTAAGTTTTTTGCGTAGGTTCTTGCAAAATTGATCCTCTTATTGTTGGCTCAGCCAAAAATCCCCACTCCTTCGGGATGCCGCGTGTCCAGTCCCTTATGTGAGCCAAAAGAATGCATGGGTTGACTCAGCCATTCACCGACACTGGTAGTTTGAAATTTTTTTGCCAGCTGTCCGATCATGGACGTCCGACCCAGTCGCATTGGTTATGGATAATTTTTCTGGTCACAATGTCACGTGCAAAGATCCAGAAGGCCAGGTATTTAAATTTCGTGAAGGATTCATTAATGATGGACGATTTCTAAATAATTAACTTTTTGGTGCAGGTTTCGATTTTTTTCTTCCCTCCAAACTCCACGTCTGTCTACCAGCCGCTTGACCAAGGCATCATTGCCGTCTTTAAGATGGATTACAAAAAAAGGATGCTCTCTAAATTTGTCGAGGTTTACGATGATCGTATTGATCAACTAGAGCAGCTGGCCAGTCAAGCAAAGAAAGGGAGAAAAGGTCTCAATGTCGGCTGCTCAGCACACATTTTAGATGCTGGCATCATTATCAAACAGTCTTGGGAAAACCTCGCCCCTTCATCTATTCTTGGTTGCTGGCGTCACGCAAATTTCCTTTCTCACCTTCCTTCACCTGAATCGAATGAGTCGCGTCCGACCGTTTCAAAAGAACAGCTGGATACTATTCAAGACGTGTGTTCAAAGCTTTGTAATCTCTCCATCAATTCTGAAGCTGTTTTTTGCCTCAACGAAATCGGGTTGTCGGACTTGGTTACTGGAGGGGAAGAAATAAGTGAGGCCGTAAGCCGCTAGATTAATTTAGAGGATGATCCCGAGGTTATAGCTTCAGAAGATTTAATGCTTGTTGATGAGGTTTAAAACGCTTTGCTTCAATCATTGAATGACTCCCATGCCGACGGAATGGAGTCTTTCGAAAATTTTTCTGTGGACATTGTTGAAATTGAAAGTGAAGCTGAGTCGGAAGTTCGTCTCAATTTATTAAAATACCGAGGCAATTGACATTCAAATCAACGACCCAGTTCTCCTAGAGCTTGCAAATAAGATTCGTTCCCATATTATCCAGATTTAAATTTTGTTTTGTATCATTTCCATAAGTTTCCCTTCTCTATGATTGCTAAGTCATGAATGTTTAATTACGTTATTATTCAAGTCTTGTCAAGGCAAATTTTAAAAAGTCATGAACCTTCATGGAAACTTTTCCATGAAGAATATTTTCGGCCTGCTACACTTTGTAGTCTTTCAGAATTTTGTAATAAATTTGAACCGAAGCTTCAAGAAAAGTATGCCAGGCTTAAAGATATAATGCCATAATATGGCATGATTTTAGGCTCACATACGATTGATCGATCGATATTTTCAACTTTTCGATTTCATATTTCGAATTGTTTCAAATCAAATGATTTTTAATTTAAACAAAAGTAATGTTCAGTCTTCAATTACATTTTATTCACCGCGAAATCGAAAATTATTTGAACATTTTCCGAAATTCACACTGGTTTAAATCGATTTGTTACATTTACATCAACGCGCCCTCTCGCGCCCTCATAAACAGTGTAAAAGACGCTTAAGTCGCACCACGTAGCCGTGGTGGCAGGACGTCTCTGGCTTTTGTCTTCAGGCTTGCAGCTAGTTTTTCTTTTTCTTTTTTTTACCATTTTCTTTAAGCCTTGTAACTTTTTGGTCACTTATATTTTCTAAAACAAAATGTTGGTCAAATGAATAACCATTTAAAACTCATGGTTCGCGACTTACTAAGTATTTTTGTGATTTTCTAGTACGGCAAGACTAATTTTTGATTGACAATGTCACTCAACAAAAAACGTGCCATTTTTACCGTGACAGGTAGTAGCTCCTTGTCACGCAAAGGAGTGAAGGAAAATCCTCTTGCCAGACAATTGCTATCAAAAGATTTGAATGTATGGTGAAATTCACAATTTGTAAAATTACAGAAATCGTCGTCAGCCATCGACGATTCGCAGACCCATCGATTCAAGAGACAGTCATCTTTTACCTATTTTCTTCCACATTTTCAACCCTCCTTGAATTGCTTCCCAAACGGAAAATGTCCTCATTAAAGTACCAACGTTGAATAAATGAATTCGGAATGGCAGTCAAAGCTATTTTTTAATACCTACGAGTGCGTTGGTTAACCATCAACACCGTATCACTAGTGAAAAATGTAATGTCATACTGGTAAGTTTCTCCTTGAGATATCCAGTGCTATCTTGGTTTTGCTGATCCCCTTTGGGTTCCCTCGATCAAAACTCAATAGAAAAAATACGGTTTTGCACGCTTGGGTTTGATCCTAAGGTGTCGGAGGATCGACCTTTAAACAAATTTCATTTCAATTCGTTTTTGGTATGATAAGCAGAAATGGGGACAGATAGATAGCGCCTCAAATGGAAAGCATCGGCCACTTCATTTAAAATGAAAGTTTTCGATACCGGCCACATGGGATGCTCTCTACCTTTTGCTATCTGATTGACTGGTTACCATACCAAAAGGAAGAAGAAACTAGAAAAAATGGCGATGACCATTTTCATCCCCATTTTATCATCAGGCCACTCGCCAAATACTTTGTATTGTGAACATTAAGCATAAGGGCGTTTAGGTTTAAGCCTTTGCAGATGGACATCTTACGCCGTCAAGATTTTCATTTTAGCCAAAGGAAAAAGAAAAAAAAGACAGCGAAGTTGTTACTATGTCTCCAACACACTTGTGGAGAGTATCAAATTAAAAAAAAAGACAAAAAAAGGTTCTTTAGCTAAAAATGTTAAAACTGTAGGGTTTTCTACGGTTTAACGCTGACATCAACAGCATTGTAAAAATGAACAAAAGGCGTTGACGACAAAGTAGGCACGTTGTCGTGTTTTCACGATGCGTCTGTTGAATCTTCAAGATAAAATTGTAGCAAAATGAGTGCGCACAGTAACCCAGCTTCCAGTTAGACCCTCTCTCCCAGCAGATGATGCAAGGATTAACAGGGTCTCGTTCCAGCTCGTTTTCAGCTCTCTGCGGCCCGGGCTGATCGTCAGCATTGTTGTCATCGTCTTCCTCGCTGTTCTATGGTTCCAGGGAGCCGAAAAAGCTCTTCATTGTCGTCGCTATTCCATACATGAACATCCAGGCGAGGAACAGCGGAAGCACGGCCAAGGACTCGTCGACTCGTCGACCTCCGACGCCAGCGCGAAGAGGTGGGCGTCAAGGACGACGCACTACTTGATTCACAATGACAACATAATTTTTTTCCGGTAGTTGGTAATTCCGGTTGACAACACCTCGGCAAAGACCTTCCACGCGATGAGCCATTATTGGGTAAGCCAGAAAGCTTTCTTGGTCAGGAAGTTTTTCTTGTCCTTCGTCAACACCACGACGAGGACGTCCGGCACGGCGGCCTGCTTGATTAGCTGCAATTTTATCTTGCTGCTCATCGACTGTAACGGGACGTACACGACCGCCACGTCGGGTCACCGGATTGGTTTGATGTTCTTCTACTTCAGGTTCTTGACGGTGTTCGACTATGGTGTTGCAACGAGGACGCCCACCACGGTGTGGTGGTATTTTACTTCAGGTTCTTGACGTTGTTCGACGACAGCATCACGACGTGGACAGCCGCCACGGCGGGGCACTGGATTATCATGATTTTCTTTCTCCGTTCGGTACTTCTTAGTGTTTCATGACAGGACCACTACCAGAACGGCCTAAACATCAGGAGACTGGAGCTGCATTAGCTGCTTGATTTTCTTCTTCTGTCGGATCTTGATGTTCGATGACAACACTAGATTTGCTTGAGTCGGATTTGCTTAGTTTTCTAGTGCGGTCTGCTCTTCATTTTCTTAAGGTACAACAGCACGAGGACGAGTGGGTGACCGTGTCCTTGATGGGGTAAGTGTTCATCAGCATCAGACATCAGCTACTTGCATAAAGACCTCAAAAACGACTCACTTCTCTGCAGCAGGTCCCTTTTGCTGATTCGGACTTGCTTAACAATCCAGGTATCAGGTGATTCAGGTAAAACTGGCGTCGAATGGCCCTCATTTTCAAGCCTGATCGCGCTTGACAATAGTCTGTTGCTGCTCTATTTTTCTGCAATACGAAGTTTTTTTACAATTACACAGAAAAGAAAGAATCGATGTAAGACAACTTACTTTAAAAAACCCAAAAGGTCAAATGAGGACCAACCAATGAACGACAGTGGGTGAAGCCAAGATTCTAGATAATTGTTGGTTTTGTTTTCGACCAAGGAGACAGACAAACGGTCTGCTCCAACCGTGAGATTAAGATACATACAAACCCCCCAAAACAAACCCAATGGAAACAAATTGTAATTTAGTTAATCAGAATTTTGTTAGATAACAAAAGGAAATCTGCTGAAGTTCATCATGGTCATAACACTATAAACACATTGTACAGGTATTTTGCTTGACATGGTTTAGAGGGGGTGGTTATTCCAACCATTAATAAAATTGACAATTGTCCGACTAAAAAGGTCCGATTGTCTGAAAGGTCTGAATTGAAGTGCCTAAAAGTCTTATTTGGCTAGAAGGGTCCAACAGCCCTCACGAACCACACGAACCACACGAAATAAGATTTTCATAAAGGAAAATAAATTCAAGAAGAAGTTTTTAAGGACTTTTTGGGAAATGATTCAGATACATCGCAGCCACTTTCTCATTTCAATGGAGACATGTAATTGGTAAAAAAAACTCACTAAAATTTAGAGTGAAACCGTTTCTAGAAAGCCAACAACACGGTAGAGGACAGATTATTAGTTGAAACGGTAAAAAACATAATGACTTGGGAATATCAATCTGTGCAACCGTGGACAATAAACAGCAACCTGCAAAACAAAAGGACAAATCCTTGTAAAAGGATTTGATCTCAAAGTATTCCAACTCAATTTCAGTCCTCAAACTCTCCATTTTTAGGTTTAACTTGGAGGGCTCAATCTCATTTAGAGTTTTGTTACATGGTCCACATTAGCAATCCAAAAGTACGTAGCTTTTAGCGAGTGGGGACGTAAGCATAGGAACAATGCGATCGTATGATCACGGGCATAGCCGATCGCATTATCACAGCCAGTAAGGCTTTTATAGCCATCGTAAAATATTGGTCCAACAGAGGACCAAGAATTAATGCTAGCTGGGTAGTTCACATGGCTAAGCCTCCCCCAAACTCTCCAATTTCAGTCCTCGAACTATTTGAACTCTTCGTATGGAGTCCCAAAGCCTTCCTCGAGGAACCAGTGGTAGAAATACGTTCTTATCGGACGTATAACGAGAATAAACTTCTACGGTTCTTACCATGGAACCGTGCGCAATGAATAGCAGTGAACGGGGCTGCACTACCCAGCAAACATGAATTCTTGGACCTTTGTTGGTCCAGTAATTTACCAAGAATATTTTCTTGGTCCAAGATTTTCCCAATAACGGTCCTTTATTCTTGCTGGCTGGGTAATCCAATATTTGATTAGTATCATACACAATAAATTTGCTTGTATTTAAACAATCATGTTGCGCGATAAAAGCCAGGATATTTGTTAAGATTTTAAAAAAGTCTTAGGGTTATTTCGTTTATGATTTGAATATGCTGTATTTGGCCATTGGCCCCTTTAAAAAAGTTGCTAAAAATGTTTGAACTTAATTGTCAGTCCACTTTCTTACACCTCTCCCACATGTATAACACCTACAGCTCATATCTAAAATATAACACTATTGAGATTCAGAAGAGATATATTCTCACGTGTTACAAAACAAATTACTTAAGGTTGAAAAACATTTTACGTTTTTTTTAGCATTGCATCCCTTTCGCTACCCTGGTAAAAAGAGGAGAACTAGTCGTTTGACTTAATACAAACTCTAATTGTTTTTATCGTTAAATTTTTTAACCTAGTTGACACATTGAAGAACGTTTAACGTCGAAATCTGAGTTATTATCATACGTGAATGAAAAATGAAGAAAAAGGAAGTGCGTTTAATCATGGAATAAAGGATGAAACAGAAATTATTGAAGTCGTTGCCTTTAGCGTCAAAACGAAAACATTCTACAAACAACTGAAAATCAAGGTTTACGAAACTAGGCAGGCTGTTGTAGTGAAAAAAAAATTCAAGAAGCATCCTATACACATACCAGCCAAATACTGTGAATTAAATTCACATAAATTTGCGGGTTCGCATCTGGACGAGAAGCTGAGTTCCCAACCTCAAAATGGAGTACATCAAACTTAGTGTGTTTTACAAAGGTGCTGAGAATCTCCCAGCTAGTAAGCCACAAAGTTCTTTTCTCGCATTTTCATTTCTCACCAATTACTTAAATGCATTTTTTCGTATTTAAGGTTCTTGTCGCCTATGTCCAGTCAGTCGACGAGATTCAAGAAATACCCGTTTACGAAGGCCAAACCGTGGCAAAAACGGTTGAAGCACAGTTATCGGACAAAACCGTAAAACTATTCATACCGAGTAATCCATTTTCGAAAAAAATTCTCATTTTTTCAACTAATATTTCTCACAAACACAGATCTACATCACAGCTTGGGGGCCTACAGCCACAACTAAAGTCAAAAACAAGAAAAAATAGTGTGTTCAACACTGTTTGCTTTGACTTTCAGCATCCAGGAGTAGCTCTTCAAACAACAGGTAGACACCACTGCTGGTGGACTGGTGCTAAGACGCCAGAGTGTCACCGGCAGGAAGACTAAAACGAAGCAAAAACTCTCCGATACCTCCAGTCACAATGCGGGATGATTCCAGTGCGCGGTGCTATAACGACTGTGCTCTTTTTTCTCAAACTTTAATTTTTCAACAAAATTTATTTCTTCCTATAAAATAAAAAGACCGTGTTGTCTAGTTTGACATTTTGGTTTCAACTTTCAATACAAATTTAAAAAAAAATTTACTAAACACCAAAATTTTCCAAATACCCATTAATCTGATTCATCATCGTTGTTTAACATGTTTCGCACCTGCCGTCAATCGATATAAGCTCCTACCGTCAATCTAAACATCATATAATCAGAAAACTATATCCACTTAAAAAATAAAAATAAAATATGTTATCGCTTCTGGCCACGAACGTTTTTCCCATAAGCGTAATCATGTCCTCTTAAAACATGCGTGATATACAAGACTTAATCCCCGAGTGTCTCCCACCTTTAGGTGGGAACCGAGGGCTTCTACCGATTTATAAAACAATGCGACTTTGAAACATTTAATTTTTTAGTTAATTTCCCCACCAACAGATGGCTATGGCAAAATTCGTGGGGCGGTAAAAAATCAAGAAAATAAGAAACTAATTCACAAAACAAACATCATACATAGGAAATATGGACAATTGTCTATGGCCATTTAATAATTAGAAATACTCATATCATTAACATCAATACAAAAACTTAATTGGAAAACGTTTGTTAAAAACCGCCACAAGAGGGCCTAAAAATCAAAACAAAAACTAAGCAAGTTTGAGGTAACTCTTTACGAAAATGCCGAAAGAAGTCAAAAAGGAAAGAACATTCTAAATATACTGAGGAGATAAGTGAGAAAATAGTAAATAAGTTTCGAAAAAATTTAGTTTTCCCTTAAAATTTTGTAATAGTCATAAGAGTTTTACAATAACTGTAGGCCATAACTATTAAGCTTACAAAACATATTTTTTTCCAAATGACACGAAGGGCTGGCGCGTTAGCGCGATTTCATCCGTTCAGATAAAGCAGTACACGTTTGTCCCGTTGTTCAGACAAAGAATTAGTGAACCACATTTTGGCTTCAACCACTACATTAGCCAACCAACCCATGTTGCAAATGAAGTCTGTCTACGTCTGATTAGGGTCAAATGACTTCAATTGTGCAAAATGGCCTCGAATTGACGTCATTTTACACAATTTCATGTTTGTTGACACTAACCAGACATTGAACAGATATAGGCAGACATTGTTTGCTACATGGGAAAATATTGGAACGACCCCCCTTTTTTGCCGTTATAGCATGGGCGCTTATGGCGGGGGTTTTATTATTTTTAATATGGGTTATGAAGCTTAATTTCTGAAAATTTGGTTGTTAAAAGAGTGAAAAAGTGGGACTGTTCCGATATTTGTGGTGGGTCTTGTACATCTACTTACGATCTCAAAAATCTCAGCATTAGTTGCAAGCATTTCAATGATATAGTTCTAGGTAGTCAGGCTTTGTGGAGACATAAGTTCCTCCCAACGTACCTTTGAGCTTATATCCCATTCACTCCAGGTTCATATTTAATTGCATAATATTTAACTTGGGTGCCCAACGTTGTCCAACTCTTTGATTGACATGAACATATGTTGCTGAAGGAGAATTTTTAACTGCGTTCCAATGTCAACACCAAAGTATTGGAACTTGTCCAGCATTGCATCACTAATTACTATATGGTTGGTCATCCTCACTCAACAACTATGGAAGCCATGTGCCTTAACAACTTTCCAGTCCCTATTTTTATTGAGGACGTAACTCTTCCTTCTGTTGGTGAAGAAAGAAAGTAAAAGAAAGAAGTCCTTTTAACAACATTTTATTTACTAGCCGTAAAATATAACACAAATATTACAGGTCTAAGAAATACTACAAGAACAAAATTTACCAATACGTTCAATAACTTTTTTCACACTTTCCGATAAGATTTAAAAAATGTTTCTCTATTCGATGAATTTGGTGAATGGTTCCGTCTCTTTTATTCCCACAAAATTAATTCGGCTGGTAGCAAAATGGCAGAATTAGTAGATTGTATATTGATTGAAGCTACCAAATGCGGCATTCCTTGATATTTATCGTTACACGTTAATACGGTCGAGATGCAAAAAAGGCTATCTGTATTTTAGATATCTGTTCCGACACATTCGTATTCTCTTCGAAAAATGTCGATAACTATGTCATTCATTTGGGGCCGGATTTTGCGTAAAATAATTTTTTACAGAAAAGGGGATTTTCGTGAAACTTTAGACTTTTAAATTTCAAAATTTTAAATCACTTTCAATCTTAAATCACTTTCATAATCCGATATGTCGTGATAAAAACGATAAAAGGTACAGTGCTGGTCCATTTTTAAGACCTCCGGCTGATAAGACCCACTCGGTAATAAGACCGATTTCGGCTTGTACCACTTTTTCGCGCCAAATGCCACAAGGTCCAATGTCCAGAACGGCTCGGTGTGCTGTACATACTACTCTTTAGGGTCACCGGCTATAAGACCATTCGATTAAATGACCTCTGCACCAAGTGGTCTTATAAATGGACCGGCACTGTACCCCATTCTAGTGGACGTCGCCATAATGGAACTATTTTCTCACTTCATTGGAATCGACAGTGAACTCGTTAAAGCTAAATCGGGACCGCACAACACTACTTCATTCGCAACTCATCTACAAGTTGTTTAATCGTTTAAATTCAAATCGTCAGTAACTCTTAACTACTACGACATTCATACCAATGAAGTAAGCGCCGACCTGCAAAAAAAATTGAAGTTTACTAGATATCGGCGCCCAAGGGGCTTTATCACCGATTTTATATTCACGGTGCACATATCATCTCAAACAGCTACGAATTATTGGTCAGCATTTCAAAATGGTTCAGTCGATTCTAACTCGAGGATTCTAACTCGTGATCAGTCTTATCATTTGTTTTCGACCATTTCAGAAAGGTATACATGGAAGATGTAGCGCTACTTAATTTTACGAAGTGCCCGAAAGGACGGGAATATTTGTGTGGACACCGTTGAACTATTGATTTATCACCAAAAATGATTTGCATGCGGAGCTCACAGATAAAACTTTCCAAGTTTTTTTTTAATTTTTCCTTGCTTTTTTTTCTATTTTTATCTTCCTTGACTCCGTTTCTTAATTTTGTAAACCAAAATTCAATTACTTTTTTTTCATTCAAGGTTCTTATGTTTTCGAAGATGCAGGACAAGTTTTTTTGAAAACAGAAAGAGGACGCAGGTACACTACAATTGGACATCCCAACCACGAAAATGAGAAACTTCTCGTAACCTAGTACCTATTTACTGATTGGTGCCGTCAGCAAGCCGCTACCACTAATTCAGGCCTTCAAGCAATCTACATGATGGCACTACAAATGTTTCTTTTTAATGAGCGTGTTGTATTTGCGACGATTCACGGGGCTCGAAAACCGTTAGAAATTTCCATGGTATGCTTTAAGATTTGATGGAAAACCCAAATCCAAATTCGTATTTCTTCGATACGTGTTGAAACTTGATGTTGAAAAGCAACAAAGTATATTTCTAATGTTTGTTTACATCGCCTCCAAAAATTTCACGTTCATCAAAATCTGACTATTTAGTAGTGAGAGACGGACGACCCATAAAGGGAAGGCGACGTCAAGAATACATCAGATGAAATAGAGAAATTTCTTGACTTCAGCACAATTTGATTGAAGGCCGAGTTATAATTAGGGAGTTCCTTATGGCAGCCTAATACCGCTTTGAACCATTATTCCAACTGAAGAGCTTTAAGACCTTTAGTGGCGTCTAATTCAGAAATACAAAAACTTCTATTCAACAAAAGATTCTGTGCGCAACAGATTTCAGACATGATTTGATATTGTCTCATTCAACTATTACTAGTAACGTACGAAACCTCCATTCTTTTACCAAAAACTGTGTAAAATTGCAGATTCTGGTACCTCATGTAGAGGTGTTATAGCCTCATACTTAGTATTTAGCCTTTTTTTGTATAAGAAAATAGATTTCAGAGGTCCTTCACGATGGCAGTAGACCAAATATCGAATGTACCCTTTTATAGGCATCACAGTGCATTCGATTCAAAACCGAAAAATGCTAAAGTTAGCTCTAGCGTTGATACCTCTGTAGAGACTTCGCTCTGGGGAAAATTTTTTTGATGCGTTTATCATAGTGATAGAGGAAGATTTTAATATTTTAAATAAGGTAAGATTGATGTAGAATGACGCAAATCTAATTGCAGTAAGCTAAGCAATGTTTATATGCCATTCATATGGATAATGGATGTTACTAAAGATTCAGAAGCGAATAACTTTACGTTCAATCGTTATTACTTAAGTGAATACTACAAAAAATCAATATTTTTCACGTCAATGCGATAGGTTCCCGCATTATTTGTTTTCTTTGTGTTCTGAATTTGATGAGAAAGAGATACACATGAGACACGTGACACATGGCAGGAGAGGTCGCCATGACACTTTTGTGAACGCCATCTAATGGCTTATTCCCACCAAGTAGACGCGAGATTAAGTTAAGTGTAAGAGCGAGAGTCTGTATTTGCTTGAGCCAAACAAGTAGGGAGAGCGAAAGCTGGGCAGCGTCCATACTCGAGCAGGTAGCAAGCTAAGACTAGCTCCCTCGTAGTCACGCGTCGTCTTCTGAAACTCTAGCACCGCCTACGGAGGTGAAGCGAGTGACAACAGTCTCTGTCTCTTTTTGAACGGAAAGTGGCAGTCAACAAGTGGTTTGTGATTTGGTGTACAGCCAAGTTACATCACTTGAACTTTGAACAGTGACAATAAAAAATTGCCTGTGTCTTGTCCTATAGCGTAACGTGTTATATCTCGTCAGATTTGAACTGTGAGATTTTGAAAACGTGTGTTGTGATATTGGGTGCGGCAGTAACGATTCTGTCTGTGGAACTGTTACTCTGGTTGAAGCAGTTTATTAAATATTGGATTGTGGTCGTTTGAGGGACCGACGGATGGTCGACGCTACAGCAACAGTCTCCTTTGGAGTTTCTGCGTAGCCACCAACCCCAACTTCTGCTGTTACAACGTCTCTACTGGTGATGGTAAAACCATTGATATAGTCCTTTTACTTTAAAGTTTGTTTCGTACAAAAACGTCTGCTGGATCTAAGGTTTTCTTCATAATAGTTTGCCCTTCTTCAGAAATCCATTCTGAGTAGACTACTTCATCGCCCGTGAGTTGATATTGAAGAAATTCAATTGCATTCGAAAATTCGTTCGACTTGAACAGTGTTGACCAATTTATTGACAGCTAATTTTAAAGCCACCAGAGGGAAAAAAACCCAACAAGGTGATATCCAACGGCCGTCACATCAGACCTTTTCACCTCTTACAGTAGGAAGAAACTTAAGTCTAGAGAAACGAACTACGAAAACGAGGTTTATTCTTTAAGTTAATCTTGATGTGATTCTCCTTTTTCTTTCTAGGTTTTCTAAGCCCAGCACTTGCAAATCTGCTATCCTTTTCCGTTCTTTTTTGTCAGGGGTTGTACTGTACGTTTGCATTGAGCGATCTAGTCTAGTTTCAGTTGACAGTTCAATTGGTTTTTCGGTGCCGCGTCGTGTTAAAAAAAGGCGTGATGTGACGCGATACTGATTCTAAGAGTTCGACAAAATGTTCGCGGGGACGGAACAGAAGCCGTTGCACGAGAAGGATCTCTTCAACGTACAGCAGAAAGTTCTCAACGCCATTAAGCCTATTTTGTTCTTGTCAAACGAGAAGTAGAGCTCGATCCCGTGTCTTGCATTCTCCTCTATGTCGATAGAACCAGACCTCTCCGCGCCGATACGAACAGGTTAGCCTATTTATTGCGTGTGGGAGACCGCTCAAGGCGGTTATCGAGTCGACCATTTCCGGTTGATTAAGAAGCTGCTTGGCGAAACCGGTGTCGGTATTGGTAAGTTTTTCCGCTCATCGCACACAAACCATTCCTAACATCCGCTAGCTGGGCAAAGTAGCTTTAAGTAGCAATCCATACTTTTATTTTTTTAAATAATACTTTCTATCGGAAACATTAGCTCGTCAGAAAGCCGACTACCATAACCGAAGTGGTTCTGGCGGTTCGCCAGCTGGGCTGTGCTGTAACTTTTTCTGTTTAATTTTTATGTCTCTTTTGGTAGTTTTAAAGTCTCTGTTCAAGTTGAACGAATTTTGGAAACCAATTGAAAATTGTTGAAGTGAGTGCGAAGCGTGAACGATGAGCAATTGTGATTGCATGGGTAAATGAGTTCCTCCCACCCACCCCGGCTATGACTAGAATCGATGTCTAATTTCTTTGTTTATATTGCTTCGTTTATTGTCAGTTCAGATTCGGTAATGGCCGTGTATTCAGGTGCACAGGCAATAGCTGATCCGTCGGCTGAGCATCTGGGGATCGTAAAGGTCTGATATGACGACCGTTGGATACCCCAACTGTTTAATTTTTTCCCTATGGTGGCTTTAAAATGAGCTGTCAATAAATTGGTTAAATCTTCACTAATTTACTCATGCAATCACAATTGCTCATCGTTGGCGCTTCGCGCTCACTCGAACAATTTTCAATTAGTTCGCTTTAATACGGACAGTTGGTGCAGCAAAGCCTAGAATGATTCTGGTAGTACATGCAGTTCTCTTCATCTAGAGAGAAAACAAGCATTGCCAACATATCCCTATATTTTAGAGAAGGATTCAAAGCCGCCAATATAAGCTTTGGGTTTTAGTGATGAATACATACGCAAACGTTCAGATTGTAACTTGCTTGCAACGTATCACAGACCAATTTTTGTTGTCGGATTTTCTTCCAGCAGACGAACAAAAAAGCTCTCTAATACTGTCGATAATCAACATTTTTTACTTTGCTACCTTTTGACATTCCCGTGCGAAAAACATAGCTAGTCACCATACATCACTAATAACTAGTGAGAAGCTAGTCATACTTGTTGAGGATTTGAATATTCGTTATAATAAATTCATCTTCCATTACTATGGGGCTTCTGCTCGTTGCAGGGTTAGCTTAATAGCCCCTTCTTCATAGTCTCAAGCTTTGGACGGTCCAAAGCAATTGTTGCAATTTCTAACTGTGGACTTTTTAGGAACACGCATACGAATAGTATCAACATAAGCAACCATGTCATATTACGCATGAGATTTACTAAAATTTGTAGCCAATCAAATTCTTGTTTATGCAAAAGTATATTAATAATATCGACATGAGCAGTCATGTTATACGAAAGTTTTCTTAAAGATAATAAATATAAGACTGAATTTGGTTCTTTTTACGTGTGCATTAATCAAGAGGTAACTTGTATTCGATTTTACTACTGGGCCGATTAAAAACTTAAACCTTAACCTATAAGCTCTTTTTAAAGCTGCGCTAAATAAAAGAGAGGCACTGATTCAAAAAAAGGCAATGCATTTTTTTAAATATGTGAAGAAAAAGAAAACAACGTAAAAGCTTTATTTATTTATTACACATCCAGAAACTGAAACTAAACACAATTAAGCATTAGTATTAATCTGTCTCTAAATGATTGACAAAAGCAGTAATTATATAAGTGTTTGTGAAGTCGTTATTCATTATAATATTCCATCACATATTTTTTTTTGTATATCAGATGGGTTAAAAGCGTATTCTTGAACTTTGGGTTACCCGACCAAACGTTGTTTGTCCATGACGATTATTTTGAAAACACGAACCATTTTCATTCAAACGACTTGTCAAAAAAAAATTTCATGCTAGAGGCTGGTTTTTTTCCGATTTTTAACGCGCGTTATATGGATATATATGCTACCTTCCATAATAAAAAACTCCCCGCGCGTTTTCAAGCTTAATGTAGCCAGAACTAAAGTTTTTAATTTAGTTTTTCATTTTTGTGGAATTTTTTTGAATGCTAAGGTTGTGGAATCAAGGCGGAAACGTTGGAAAAAATCAATGTTGTCCTCGAAATCGTTTTCAATTTTTAAAAAATTGTTCAGAAAAAAAAATACGGTAGTGCCGGAAAATCGAAGCTTGACACTTCAGCTTACAGTACACGAAACGGTCACCGCACTTGCGTATTTTTTTCTGGTATTCGTATTTTTTTCCCATTAATTTTACGTTACCTGAATTAGTTATTTTCCCCTTTCCCAACTAAAGTAAAGAATCATGAGAAATATGCAGCAAATCTAAAAAAGGTTTTCTACAGGGGGTGGAACAGTTTCATTTTTCAATAGAGTTAATGTTTTTCTCTGACTGCCAGAGTAATGAGATTTGAATTGCTGATATGTTCGGTGAGTTCCCTTTCACATTGACACCAAAGGCCCTATTAAACCATTCGGGAATGTAAGCCGAAGTCGACCACAAGCAACCCCATTTGAGTACACATTATTGTAAATGGACTAAAAAAATGCATATTAATCCCAATATGTTCCACTCTGTAAAGGAGTTCTGCGTCCCTAAGTCTCTACTTTGGAAACGTCTGCAACACAGACGTGTTCTTGTAACAACAAAGACATGCCGCATACAAGTCTGGAAAAATGTTAGAAAAAGGGGACGGCAACAGGCCTTCTATGAGATGAAAATAGTACAACACAATGGTACGATACATAGATGTTTTACAGTTCGTTAATTCACTTAGTGAATCAATTGAACGAGAAATATCATATGGGGGTTTAGCTTGAGAAAGACTGGCATTGATGACCAGAAGGAAGTGGCCAATATACCATTTCGGGGTGTTATGTTTCTTAAGAGTCTAAAACTTTAGAAACATTTTAAAAACGCCTACACAACAAGAATGCATATATTCTGGAACATATGCTGTTACGATTATTATTAAGATCAAAACCAGTCAGCTTCTGGAATATATTAGGGCCGACGATTCCATAGTTACGTCTCTTCAACATAGTAGACAGTTCCAGATCCTTTTTGTGTTGATCCATTGATCTCAAATCATTGATCACCAAATATGGCGGGGTCCGTTTTGGAATAGGAGGAGCCTCTTACAACTTTGAAACACAATTAGGCATAGTAAAATTTGTTTGTTAATTTAATAAAAAATATCGCAAGAATCAGCGTGAAAAACTACATTTACCTATATACATACGAACCTGATCCCTTATTCATGCAACAACCCTATTGTATTTGATCAATTTTCAGCGTACTTGTGCCCACGGAGCTGTTTTTCAATAGATGTTATTCATACAGCTATAGGGGGAGCAAGGGAGAAAGCCAAGCGGCTGGGTTGCCACATTGCAAAGGTGTCACCCTCGCTACCCCAAGCAGTGCGTTGTGTACTGCCAGCTAGATCGCACCCTCTTCACGGCAGAAGGGGAAGGTATATGATCGAGGTGCAATTTCAGCAGCAGGATCTTATCTGGAAAACCGTGCGCTAATTTGAAAGGAAGGGTGGCGAAGGACCAAATTCCACCAAAAATCATGCAAGCACAAAAAAGTATGGGAGTAAACAATTGCGTTTTTTACATATCCTAATACAAACGACTTCTTTCAGATTTCCTGCGAAGGGTTTGGAAGGAGTGGTACCAAATTGTACCAACTGATAAAGCAATCAACAGTGGAGTGGGCGCAAAACTCCGTTCCGCTCATATAGCTACAAAAAAACAGGAAAAAATTAGCCAAATTCTAATTGCCAACAGTTTCTGAGGACAACGAGGATGGCGAATCCAATACTGGCAACAATTTGAACAGTCTTCAGTACGGGACGCAAGTATTGTGGAAATCGAATATAACGACGAAGAAAAAAATGAAGAAGAAAACGACGACATGCAAGAATCGGAAGGGGACAGGAGAACAAAAATTTGCCTTTACGTCCTGCAACTGCATTTTAAAATAGTTTTGGGGTCAGTCCACACCAAAAAAAAACAAATACCATCTGGTGGCATCTCGCCGATTTTGATAAAATTTTGTGGATTGAGTTTGGTGAAATAAAATCGCCCCCCAATGATTTTTTTATTCGTAGCCGTTCTTGAGATATTATAATTTTAGAACGCGATTTTAGTATTTTGCCGTGGCGCCATTTTTTTCGCGACATTTCCTCCACCTAAGCCTACTTAAAGTTCTAAATTATTTTTAAAACCGATTTCATTGTATTTTATCGATAGGAAAATTTCTTCTCTATTGAATGGTGTAATTTTCAAAAATAGATTTCAAAATAAAACAATAAAATAAAACTTTGAAAAATTTGGGGTGTTCTAGCTTTAAAAATAAAAAAATTCTGTTTCGCCGTGAGCTTTCATGCCGTTGCTGTTTCGCTGTGTGCCTTCACACATCCGCTTCTTCATCCGCATCCATTTTCCGCAGAATTCTTCATCACTAAAAGAGTGACCCCGCAGCCATTGCAGCTGCAGCAGCACTGGCCGCGCTAACGGCCTGGCAGCCACGACTCCCAACGCAATCGCCAAAGCGAACCAGCTCAAATCCTGCCTTTCCACGCCTACCCTACAAGCCGTGTTGTCCTTTGGGCTAACGGCAGCTCAACAAGCAGATCACGCAGCGATTATCAACCTATTCCGCATGCGCTGCAATGCCGGGTGGAATAAGAACGTGTGGCGCCACTATTTTGCCCTTTTAGCTCAGTAACCACATCAATCGACGGACAACTGGCTGTGTTCCCTGCGCGACATTAGCCGGAAATAGGATTTTGGCCTGGATTGTTTTGCCAACTGCGAGCCCACTCGTATCATGGGCCAGATCATCGTCGGTATGGCCGACAACGCAGCGAGAATCAAATTGCTGGATTTAGGCGACGCTCTTACAGTCGCTAACCAATGATAAACCAATAATAATGCCAGGAGCGTAGTGATGGAATTTTTTTTTTCTTGCCGAAAAAAAAATAAAAACTACCGAAATGACGTTTTTGCTACGACATAATTTTTTTTTCCTCTCGCAAGCCCTACCCCACCAACCGAAATGAGGTCGGAAATCTGAAAATGTTTGTTTTTATTTTTTTTTTTAATTCCATCACTACGCTCCTGGAATTATCATGTAGCAGGGTTTGTTTCTTAAATCTTGTGAAACTTACAAAGCTGAAATAGTTATCGCTAATTTTTTATAAATTTTCAACGGCTGGGCCTTTTCGTTCCCATTTACACGGGATTAAATGGCGGTTCCCCCCTTTTTCACAAGTCGTGTTCATGGACATGTGAATCCACCCTTTCCAGCTAGACCTCTAGCTTTTTGGAATCGAAAAAAATTCAGGAGTTAAAACTCATCGTAATGAGTTCGCTGAATTTTTTTCATCAACATTACACAACCTACTTGCCCGGGGGCATGATTTTGCTCCCCCATTTGCTCCCATGTTAAAACCGGGAAAAAGGGGGGTCGTCCAACCTTCCGTGGTGGGTACTGTACGGCAGATGTAGTGGCCCGGATCATTTTGCCGCCGTTTGCGAAGGAGTTATCAGAAGACTCGGAACCGCCCACGTGGTATGGGACGATTAAGCAACAGAAGAACCAGTTAGCAGCAACATTTAAAGCATTCCCACGAATCTCGTTTGTCAATCTTCTTATCGTATTCAGCAGTTGAATGACCCCCTTATCGCCTGTCTTTACTCCCCCTATAATTTTTGAGTCATTCTCACGCACACATTCATTGTTTGTCAGATTTTTTGCATATTCAGTCTTGGCCGTGGTCTGATTGCCGCTCGCCTCATTATTCCCTTAACTCGGATTTCCTTTCTTATTAAGCCTTAATTTGCATTTGTTTACTATTTTAATCTGCCAAGCCACCGCATTTTGATTTTTTACAACAGAAACGGAAAAGGGACATGTTACGTAAGGGCAAAATACGTTTTCGCAAATATTTTGGAAACAAAAAATAACACAACTCACTCTAATTTAAATAATCTAAACATAATAAAAACCTTTTGTTGAAAAATTTAGCCAAATTCTGTTCTGTAATCTGTATTTCTGAATTTTGCTATAGAATGCTTTAGAAGAAGCTATAATTTAGCTAGATCCATTTCATAAGCTGTTTGGTAATCATGCAATCATCACACAATCATCATTTTGAAAAGGAAAGCAAGTAAGTTCTATCCCCCTTGTTTACGCCCTTATGTCCTGCAAGTTCAAATTGGCTTACATTGAGTTGTTTTGACAACGTCCGTACAAAGAAATGTGAGTCAAGAGAATATATTGTGATTTCGAAGATACTATTTAGGGGGCGTTACGTGTCGTGTTGCCTTCGGTTAAACTTGAAGGTTGTGGGTTCCACTTTTATCAAGAAATATTTTAACTGATTAAAAAACTAGGCCTGGGTCAGAGACAAGGGGACTGGCTTCAGGTGGGGGCTGCCGGCATTAACCCTTATCAGCGCCCCTCCATGTGTCCACCAAGGAACTAAAGAGCTAGGTTGACTAATACTTAATTGGTAATTGATCGAAATACTTTATAATTGACGGAATTGCAATATAAGGCCTAAAATGAAATGAATTGGTTTAAAAATTCAAATATCCGAACGTTTTTCCAAGATTTAACTAGATTTAATCTAGAAATTCCAACAGTGTTTGTGTCTTATATTCATAACAAAGCAGACGAACATATCCGTCGGCTCTCAGCATCTCATGTTTAAAATGTTTGTTGTTTGTTACATTGTTGCGTTTGACTGGTCCGACTCAGATTTGAGCTTAAAACTGAGGCAGGTTTTATTTTCGTAACATAATGATTGTAAAGTCTCTGGAAAATAAATCTTTTGACAAAAAGTATATGGGAAGTTCGAAATCTGTATTTAAAATTATATGCCCAAGTTTTGTAATAGTTTTTCGAATTGATTTTGCTTTGAAATACGATCTGTGGATTGCAATTCATTATAAGCTCGTACGAAAGATCGACAGCGTATCTGAAAAAATCTCCTCAGAATAAGTTTCGCTAAAGTGGCCACATGACCTGTTTGAGAAGCCCATTCAGTCTGTGGCACATGTCCGACTATGGAAGGAAACAGTTTTAGAAGGTCAGTTGAGTCCATCACTTTATTTGTTAGCAATTCATCAAGGTTTGGTTCCCTAGGCAGCCTTTGTTTATTGTAAACATCGGTGATGAATATTTTCTGTGCAGCTTGTAACAAACTGAAAACAGTTTTGGAAGGAATGTATAATTTTCCTCGAGCTTTATGTCTGATCAATTTCAAATATTTTTCTTCCAGCTGATCTATTTTATTGTTCTCTAAGGCCGCTCTGCAAAAGACGCACACTTTTCTGTCTTTAATAGTGTAAATTAGGTAGCCACCAACATAAGTCAGGCAATTGGAGGCGAATAAATCGTCGGTCTCTACCAAAGTTAATGCGTCGTTTTGTTCGCCATCGAAATCTGGCATATTGCAATAGTCTTCATCGTAATTTACCGAATCTGAAAATTCAAAATCTTCATCGAAATCAACATCGATGTTGCTTACGTTACTTTCAAAATCAAAGCCTTTAAAGGCTATTTCCTCAGTCTCTAAATCAAACCCATGGAAGCCTTCTTCGTCGCATCGGTCGTCTATTGCGACAGTCTCCTTATTCGTATTTTCACAGTCGTTGTCGTTAGCAATGGGAAGTACAGAACAATTTCCGTTGACAGAGGGGTCAATACCGTTTTGCCCAACGGCGATAAGTTGCCGCATAGTATATTTGAACTATAGAAAAGAGTCAAGTAAAAAAAAACCTTTCAACATGTAAATAACATTTACCTGCACTACATCTGGATTTGTGTTACTCCCGCATTTTTGCCTAACACGATTGAAAAAGTGTTCCAGGAAATCTTGTTGAGTTAAACTGGGACAAAAATATGCCATGGGATTTTCTTTTCACTTTAAAACAGTACTCGCTATGTTTATGTTTGAATATATGGCCGCTGTGAATCCCAAAAAACAAGTCTTGCGCTTTGATTTGGACAATAGCTGTCCAGTTGTAACGTACTTCCATTTACGCATGTCTTGTGCGAACTTTATGAGGATACCACTCTTTTCTTCAAGATGTGAATGGCCCAAGGATATTTTTTCTTGTTTCCAGTTTCAGTTCGCCTAGCATTAAGCAAATCGAACACGTCGTTCATAGTTCGGCATAAGTAAGACGTCGCTGCTGTATCGGCGAACTCTTCAAGTTTTAGAGTAACGCGCAAAAAATCAAGAGCATCAGCAGTAGAATTACTAAATAGAATTACAAAAAATTTTAGCTGCTATAAAGCTACTTTCATTTTATAGCGATCAAAATCAATATGTTTTCTCGTTATTCGGCTACCGGCCCGCCACTTGTTTTTCTCTTCGTAGTCCAGCAACTTTTCGATATGCTTCCATAGCGCAGGGTTTTAAAATCCAGGAATTTGATGGCCCTTTTCTGCAAACGTGTTTCGCATGAGCTTCAACATGTGCGGGATGTCAAGCATAACATCAATTCTTTTTTTGCTGTATGGGTCAATGAAGAGACTTTTAAGGTTTTCGATATTCATTTGTGCACCTGTTAAAAAATCTTTCATTGTAGTTCATATAGTTCAAAGTATTCTTCATATAGAAATATATACCTAATTTATTGAGCATTGCTATGTTCGTAGCCGGCCCGTCACAAACCAAACCGCAAATGTTGATGGGAGTGTTATGTATCAACTTTAGTGCGCCCTGCACCATTCGAGCGAGGACGACCCCGGTCATCTTACTTGAAGTAAGGAACTAAGAAGTAGCCTATCTCTGCTTCCCATTTCCCGTCAAGGCCCTTTAACATAAGAACCATAGCCTTTGAAGCAAGCACGCCATCAAATTTTTTTTTGTCCTCCTCTGACCAAGGTATGGTCGGGAATCCGATGAACGTTTTAGTTCCTGGATCCTACCTGACGCTTATTTTAATTTCCATCTCATCGAGTGATATGGTACAGTCCGGTCCATGGACGTTGTTGCATATATTCTGAGCTCCTTTTTTTGTATTTCCTCCTCCAGGTATCCTGGCTCGCATTTTATTGACAGCATATGTCCTCTTAGAGTCCTGGGAGCTGGAAAACTTAGCGCTTTTTTTAAATGGTTGTAGCCTAGCAAAATAATCAACATAAATTTTCAGAGATCAGTGGAGCAGAAATTTTAACGATTATAACATACCTCCGCTTGAGAAAAAGTTTTGTGTCGTACAAAAATTCAAAATCCTTTCACTAAACAATCTATTTTTCGGTTTTCTACAAGCATTTATCAATTCATTGGCAATAATTTCATTACCCAAAGGATTGGTGGATTCTTGACTCCATATTAGGCTCTTTAACGTCTTGTTGTGGTCAGCATAGACTGACAAATCGTTTTTCAATTGTTCTATTGTTTTTTTTCATTTCTTGGATTTGCCATGTGAGGTCTTGCTCATTACAACGGAGCAAGTGGTTCTCGGCCAAAAGCGATTCAATATCTAAGGAGGGAGCAGCATATGTGTGATCGTGTTTTATGTAGTTCTCGGTAAACCTTGACTCTATGTCTTCGGGAGAAGCCACTTGTGTGAGATTCTTGGCATCGTGTTTGATCGAAACCGTGCCATCGCCGGTGGGATTTGATTTATTGGCCGACAAAAAAATTTCAAAAGAATCCGCCGGATCCACCTCGCACTGCTAAATTAGAATATAACGAATATGCCGTGTTACAATAGCTCTGGTTGAAATAAAGTATTTACCGGAGGCGCCATGGAACGTTCATCTATTTCTACCGACGGCAAGGTAGTTGCTACTTCACTGACATTGTTAGGCCACACACCTATATTTACGGAGGGAACGCATCTTTTAGCAAAACATTTTTCTTTTTTCCTTCACAGTAATAAAACTGCGATTCGTCAAAATGAGTTCTGCAGAAAAACGATTTCCCTTTACGGATTTTCACATTCGGCCTGCATGCATGAAGCCATTTTTTATTTGAAATCTTTACCCTATACAATAACTCAAAATCTTGTTTGTTAATTTGTTTAAGTAACCCATTATAATTGATTCGCACGGGTAAAGGGCTAGTCCCTTCTTTTTGTAGTTGGCATTAGGCTGTCCCATTTTTACTTTTATTTTTTTTTATTAACGGCCTTTCAGTTTGGGTTGTCTTTTAGTCTTATTATGCTATTGTCGAAGTTTCAGCGCCAAAAAAAAAATTTCGTAATATCGCACACCTCAAAAAACGGGAAAAATTCACGTTTTTTCGTGTCCCGCAACCTACAAATCCCGAACGGGAAAGAATCTAATACTGGCCTTTTGAGAGAATGTCCATACATTAGCTAGCAACATTTGTACCAAATTTCATTGAAACCGGAAAATATTTAGATATCGCACATGTTAATTTTCCTACTTCGATTCCCAGTAATCAGTCACCCATGTTTGACATGGGAATAACTAGGCTACGCGATTTTATTTTTTTTCCGCTTGTTTTTCGCCTTCTTTCGATGATTTATCGTCAACTTCAGTAAGAAGCAATACAAACACACAATATTTATAAAAAAGGAGGCTTTTCATGAAAGTTTTTGCTATCTATATCTATATTTATATAATTTAAATTTTTCCGCCTTTTTATTCGTCTGTGGTGATGAAAAAAAATTTTTGAAAGCCACTAAAACATCAGGAATAATGACATCAGCTATAAACATAGAATGAGGAAGTTTAACACTTTTTCGATATTTTTTTCTCTAGCACTAACAAATAGAGAAAAAAATATCGATCATTTTTCATTAATATGTCCCTATACCAAAAAAATTTATTTTAGGAGCTATCAAGCTCCAAAGTGTGACTTTCGTCGCAATAAGCTCCACCCCCACCAAATCGGGCCCTTTCCTCTCTTGACGTCACTGTTTTGTAGGAGGAGCTCCCTCCCGTTTTATTTCTTATGGGAGCTCACTTTGGGAATTTCTCCAAGTCCGGCCAATTTTTTCCCAAACTAGCCGTTCTCAGTTTTTGTGTAGAATTTAAAGCTTAATATTTTGCAATTTTTTTAAATTCTATGCGATTTTTTAAACGGCCAGAATCCTCAAAAAACCATGAAAAATGCCGAGGGCAACGCGATTTCCGCAGCTTGGCGGAGCGACACACGCGACCTTGAGCGGTGGAACTCACCCGGATTGGGGGAAATCGCGTTGCCCTCGGCATTTTTCATTGTTTTTTGAAGATTCTGGCCGTTTAAAAAATCGCATAGAATTTATAAAAATTGCAAAAAATCGAGCATTGAATTCTCTACAAAAACTGAGAACGACTAGTTTGGGAAAAATTTGGTCGAACTTGGAGAAATTCTCAAAGTGAGCTCCCATAAGAAATAACACGGGAGGGAGCTCCTCCTACAAAACAGTGACGTCAGAAGAGGAAAGGGCCCGATTTTGTGGGGGTGGAGCTTATATCGACCAAAGCCCGACTTTGGAGCTTGATAGCTCCTAAAATACATTTTTTAGGTATAGGGACATATTAATGGAAAATGATCGTTATTTTTTTCTCTATTTTTTAGTGCTAGAGAAAAAAATATCGAAAAAGTGTTAAACTTCCTCATTGTACGTTGAATTAGAAAAGAAAAGTGAAGTGTACGTGTTTGCAAATCAGTATGCACCCTACTAAGAAAGTGATTTTTCTCTGAGCGTGTCTATGGCACTACTCTACTAACATGGCATGAACAGCATTTTTAAAATTTATCTTTCTTGTCGATTTAGTATCCATTCTTTGGGCATAATGAAAAAACATCTAAAGAATGCGAAAAGCAAGCGGAAAATTAAAGAAGTCGCGTAGCCTAGTTTTTCCCATGTCAAACATGGGTGACTGATTACTGAGAATCAAAGTTGGAAAATTAACATGTGCGACATGTAAATATTGTCCGATTTCAATGAAATTTGGTACAAATGTTGCTAGCTAATGTACAAACATTTTCATAAAAGGCCAGCTTTAGATTCTTTCCCGTTCGGAATTTATAGGTAGCGGGACACGAAAAAACGTGAATTTTTCACGTTTTTTGAGGTGTGCGATATCACGAAATTTTTTTTGGCGCTGAAACTTCGACAATAGCATAATAAGACTAAAAGACAACCCAAACTGAAAGGCCGTCAAGAAAAAAAATAAAAGTTAAAAATGGGACAGCCTAAGTTGGCATTGTTTGTTTTAGAGTTAATTGCTAGGCACTTCATTGCAAAATTACAGCGACCACTTGCATACACGTGTGTTACCCGTTGCGCGTACCGTTGGTCATACATTATGCGAATTGTTGTTCCAAACCTAAACCCCTAATTAGTTTTTTGGTTTTGCCGCCGTTCATTCAGCCTTAGGGCTTTTGAAATTAGTACATTGGTGGAAACACAGAGTGGCGCTAGTGTTTTTTCCACGGTTTATCTTTATACTGAGCAGACGAAATTTTATTTTTTTTTCTACAGAGCTTGCCATTCTCTTTTTCTCTGGCCTGGGTAATATCTAGAGAAATAACCAAAGATTCCAAACACCTATTGAAAACTTGTGACCCTCAATCTTCTTCCTCATCGCTTTATTCGCGAAACTTATGAAGCCTTGATGTCTCAAAACAAGGGCGCCCTTTATCCTTTAAATTGTTTGAGTTATTTGAAAAGAATTGGCTTAATGGTCAGTCTGGGGACTCAAGACATGGTCCGTTTTTGGCCCCCCTTATTAGAACTAACAATCCTGTAGAAATTAATCATGCCAGACTGAAAAGACTAGCAAAAAACCCAACTTCAACCTTTACCTTCTCATTTTCTTATCAGCTTCGGTGGATTAAATCAAATAGAGTGCCAATGAAAATTATTTTTTCGTTTTTTTAGATTTTTCGATAAAGCAAGTTTTCACTGTCCGTCATTCGCGCAACGTTTTCGCGTTGTATGCGGAATGGAGTCCCCTGCTCTCATGTAGCCTTATGGGGATTCGATGTTTTTTAACTTTTTGAACAAAGAGAATTAAGTATTTCCATTGAAGCAGTCATCCCTGCTGCATGTACTGCTTTTTATATATGTGCGCAGTGATCTGCAACCAGTTCCCTAATTTGCAGCCAGTTCTAACTCTCGTTTTTTGTGTGAATAAGTATAACTTGAATTTTTCGCTAATTTTCTTGGTGTTGCCCTTTTATGCGGCAATGAAATCGCGCTAACGCGCCAGCCCTTCGTGTCATTTGGAAGAAAATATGTTTTGTAAGCTTTATAGTTATAGCCTACAGTTATTGTAAAACTCGTATGACTATTACAAAATTTTCAGGGGAAAACAAAAACTTTTCGAAACTTATTTACTCTTATCTCACTTATCTCCTCAGTATATTTAGAATGTTCTTTCCGTTTTGACTTCTTTCGGCATTTTCGTAAAGAGTTACCTCATCTTTGCTAAGTTTTTGTTAAGTTAGTGCCCTCTAGTGGCGGTTTTTAACAGTACGTAGTAGTTCTGTGTTGTAATATTGGACCCTTTTCCATTTAAGTTTTTGTATTGTTGTTAATGATATGAGTATTTCTAATTATTAAATGGCCATAGACAATTGTTTATATTTCCTATGTATGTTGTTTGTTTTGTGAATTAGTTTCTTATTTTTCTGATTTTCTACCGCCCCCTCGAATTTTGCCATAGCCATCTGTTGGTGGAAAAATGAACTAAAAAATTAAATGTTTCAAAGTCGCACTTGGGGGAAAGTCACTTCCTCCTTGTTGGTCCGATAAATCGGTAGAAGCCCTCGGTTCCCACCTAAAGGTGGGAGACACTCGGGGATAAAATATTCTTATTTACGTCGTTTTCCACGAGCCTGTTTAGTCGCCATCGTTATTCCTGAGCCTGTTTGGTCGGCGTTGTTATTACCGAGTCTGGCGTCGTTATTCACCTGACAAATTCGGCACAGTTGTTCGAATTCGTCAAGGAACAACTTCCAAATCAACTGGACAACAAAATCACAACTCCGAACGAAGAAAGCTACACATCCCATTGCTACAAGGAAGTCGAGTAGTTGCAGGGCCAGGAGGAAGGAGCAGCAGCGGAAAAGTAAGATTGCTGCAGCACGCTCGTTCTTTTTTTCAGGGGTATTCGGATTCACAACAGTAGCGAATAGACTCTGGTTAAGTTTTTTTCTAATTGAGCGTTCTTAAGGAGGTTGTTGATTGGCGAGTTAGTCAGCAAATAACACGTTAACCAAATAACCCGCAAACAGGAAACTGTTAGCTAATAAAACAGCCAATACTTTGGTGTAGATCACTACAGCAGCACGTAATGGAATCAATTAGCGAATGAAACATCTAAAATGATGCTCATCACTGCCAAACTTCAAATATATTATCTAATCAAACAACTAATACCAAAGCTCTGTATGGTGCCCAACAACACTGCCAAGTGTCCAACCTATTAACGAATCAAACAGCTAGTACAAAGACTCTAGCCTACTACTGCATAACATACAGTTCCCTGACCCCTACTGAAATTTTGCGGCCATTTTTCTCGTTTTTTTTCCCCTCGTCCATGCCTAGGGGTGCACCCTTAGGCAGAAATGACGGGAAAAATGGACGAAAAATTTCAGTCGCCAAAAACAGAATAAACTTGTTCAAGAATATAGAATATAGAAAATGAAATTAAAGATAAAGACGTTAACTATTTACAAAAAAATCAGTGACTTCGTAGCACAAATATTTCTGGTCGAAAACATTGTTCAAAAATCTCCCGTTTCTATGGGAGCAGTAGGGAAAAAAAGAGGGGTGTTCCAATATTCAAACACGATGCTTTTGTTCTGAAGCCAATGATGGCAAAAATTCAGGATTTTCCCCATCTATTAGTCATGGGACTGGCACAGCAAAATCCAATTTTTAAAAATTTAGCTCGATTCCCCGAATTTTTACAAAATAAAAACCCCGCCATAAGCGCCCGTGTTAAAACGGCGAAAAAAGGGGGGGGGGTGTTCCAATATTTTTGGTGGGTACTGTACAGCCTACTACTGCATAACGTCTACTGTCTGCGTTAAAAGTCTACTAGCGATTCAAACAGCTAATGTAATTAGTTCTAACTTACAATAATCCACACCACGACATTCTTACGTAACTGACGAGTAAACGTTTCGCACCTTTCGTTGAATGAGTGTATGCTCAATTCCTTGTCATAAAGTTCAATGCACTTCCGAGAAAATTCAAGAACAAGGATGCCTCTATCTAGCCTTGTCAGTTAAAATATACTATGCTATACTACACTATACCATACTTTACTATACTATACTGGTACTACGGGTCCTAGTACTACATTATACTACGTGGCATGCCTAAAATCTTGAGTCAGATGAACTATACTATGTTTTACTATGCTATATTATACTATACTGCAGTGCCGGGTAAGTTAACTCAGTTGAAGTACACAACATTGTACTACACGGCAGTGTCGGGTAACTTAATCATCGAGATTACACTGAATCGTGAGTTCAAATCTGTTCAAAACTACACTTTACTATATTATGCGGAATCACTCACTAGATGGCGCAACTAGACTTCTCTCTCAGTCACTTGGAAATGGTGACCCAAACGGCGCGTCATAGTTTTGTGAATTAGCTTCTTAAATTCCTGATTTTCTACCGCCCCATCAAATTTTGTCATTGTCTTCTGTTGGAGGTAAAATGAACTAAAAAATTAAATGTTTCAAAGTCGTATTAGGTAACCAGCGCCGACTTTCGTCGCTCGCTGAGAGGGTCCTGAAGGGGTGATTTCATTTTATAAAAGCTAAATTTGAATTAGAATATATTAACGCAAAAATTAAAATAGAAATATTTTTTCTTCTTGAAAAACTTCACCCTTCTGCAATAAAGAAAAGAAAGAGCAATTGGGACAAGTAAAATTTCTCCCGTTTCCACTTCCACGAAATAGTGTGCCAATCTGCTTCCATTTCTGCGGAATAGCATGGAAAAAGGACACAACTTGCGCGACATTTGCGCGTGGGGCCAACATAGTTTTTGGAAACCCATCACAGATTTTCTATATAAACGAGTAAGATCGTATTTTAATGTTGAAAAATGTCATAGATTTGTCTAATAATGCGAATAGTTTTGTAAAACTTCATTGGATTGATTTTCATTTCATTTTCTCAATGATGGCGGGTTAAATCGTAAGATTACCTTACTTTAATACTTACTTTAGTTTAAATTCATCTACTATGAATACAAATGTTTAGAGTGCCCTAATATTTTTTACTTCTTTACTCTTTAAAGGAACTTTCACTTCCACGACACAAAATGGACTTACCATTTTCAGTTTCAAATATAAACTGTTTGGAACTGAGGTGGATATGGTATTTACTAGCACCCCATTGACTTCGACTACAACAAAGACTGGCTACATCATTTCGAATATGGATTCCAAGTAAGTGTTCTAATTTAGTGTTAAAGTGTGTTAATTTGTTAATTTAGTGTTCTTTATAATTTTTTTTCTTTATACAGTTACTTTCTGTGGAAGACGAAATTGCTGTCGTGGCAATTTATTGTCAACGTCTTCTTGAAAAAAAAAAACTGAGAACAATATACCACAACATTGCACAAATGGAAAAACTTTGTCTTCGTAGCTGTGAGTTATTTATCCCTCAAGGATTCCTATCCTTCAGGTTCTATAGGCCATTACGCCGTTTCCCAAACCAAATTCTAAAACTTTATTGAAAAACGCCTCCGGCGGTTATTATGTGGCCATTGACCCTACACCCCCTCTTTTTCACCCACTTTCCACCCCCTTCCCTCCCCCCTTCCAAACACGCCACCTAGCGACAAAATGTTCCCTACTTTAAGAAACGAGAGTTATCTTCGTGTTTCAAATTCCCTACTTTAAGAAACGAGAGTTATCTTCGTGTTTCAAATTTACCGAGGAATAAACTGAAAACACAGAGTAAAATGATCTAGTATTCCAATGCGGTGTTTCACAGCAAAGTAAATTGAAATTAAAAGAATAACATATTTCATCATCCTTCCAAGAGTTTATCTGAAAAATGGAAAGAAGTTATTCAACGACCAGACTTGACAACAAAATCATTATTATTTCCTCTTCTTCATTATTATATTTTAAATAACAAACTAAATATAAAACTAATCCTGAAGGTCCATCACGAAGTGGATTTATTTTTAATATATGATTTACATCTTTTGACATCTGTTATTCTATTAACAGACCAAAACATCATGGGCCACCAATCAGTTCCCCAAAAAGCAAGCCCAAATAGCCAGAAGATTCACGAGGAGAGGATGGCAAATTGCCAGAAACAATTGCAAGGAAAAAACTGAATCAAACTCAAATATTTTATTTAAATTCTTGTTTACGTATGTTCCTTAATTCCAAAATATATTTAACCCAAACGACTAGAGGTGTTTATTCCGTTTGTTTTTTCTTGGTGGCCATTCACCCCCCAGCCAGCAAGAATAAAGGCCCTTTATTGGGAAAATGTTGGACCAAGAAAATTTTCTTGGTAAATTATTGGTCCAACAGAGAACCAAGAAGTAATGTTTACTGGGCTATAACTTTGTCCGTTGAACTGAAATAAATACGTTGAGTTCAAAAGAGATTCAAAGCATATTCTTTAGTTTTTGCAGGGGAAGGTATAGCACGTGTCGCACTTGGCCAGCACTTCATTGGAAATTTTGCCTTAAAAAACAACAAAAACGATTGATTGATTGGTGACAAGTTCTCGAGAAAGTCTTCTTAGACAATGACTCTTACCTTTGCACTGGAAGTGATCAGCGGGGGAAGTTAGAAGGAGCTTGTCTCTCAACAACGTCGGCTCGGCGCAGCGAGCGATGCCCGGCCCAACATAGTTAAAAGATTTTGTTTGACCAACTCGGCCAGCCAGTGAAGATTGCAATCGCAGTAGAATGGATTGGAGCCAAGAGACCTGTACGTAGTAGACAGATTATCATTATTAGCATGTTGGCGAAGAGTGATCAGAAAAAACAACAATTTTTCAAATTACAAGTGCGTGATTTATTGTAGATCAGTGAAAGCTCCGCCTCCTCGGGGATCCTGGGGATCATGGAGACGTCGTTGCCATGCAGTGACCTAAAATTAGGTTGGGAAAAAAATCCGAAATGAAAGAAAATTATTAAAAATTTCGAAATTTAGTGACCTTGTCATTGGATGTTGTGCAGCTTGAATTTTGTGGCCGATTCAAGGATGTCAATGCTGACATTAGTACATTGGCATTACTTGAAGCTGTCATCATCAACGTAATTCAACCTGAAAATGGAGATATTTTCAACATGATCAATGCCACGAGTGCCAAGTTCCAGCATCTAATAGTATGGAGTTCTAGTACCATTCCGATATTAGAAGACACTATATCTGGAATAGTGAGAATTTCGAAAAATAATGAGAAACTAGAACTCCATATGGCAGTTCCTGGATCGTTGACTCCAAAACCAATTTTTGAATCCATCAACAACCTGACTAAATTCGATTAAAAAAAGCTTGAGGCAGCTGAGGCCAAAACACTGTTACTATTCAGAAGTCAGCCTGCCTTTATGAAATTCAATACACAGTTTCTACAAGAAAAATTCCCAAACGACTTTGGTAAATCTTACTTATTCAACATTTAACTAAAAAATTTTTGACACGTTTAAATTTAGGAAACGAATTCTTACCCATCGACGCGGACATACTCCAGGTCTTAAAGTTCATGAATGAGCCAAAACAAACAAAGTACCAGCTGTCGGCTCGGGCATCGTTGCCTGAAGGGCAAGAGTTTACCTTGAATTCAAAAACATTTTACCTCAAAAAGGATGCGATGGCCAAATTTGCCATCTTTATCGGCTTAGGAAGAACTTCGAGGTAAAGTAAAATCAGGCCATCTCTAGTTTCATTCTCAATTTTTTATAATCATGATTTTTACTGTAGGTTAAACTTCTTACTGTGGAAGAAAAATTGAGTCAAATTAAAGAAAGCGACGTCGTGAAACTTTTAACTAACAAAGCCAACAGTGACAACACCATCCAGCGCGTCGTGAAACATTTAAAAGCGGCCAAAGAATATATCGATTTTCAAAATGGTAATTTCATCCTGAAGCCATTGGGACCCCTATTTCATGTTTTTTTCCTGCCTCATCTCTTGTACGTGATCTGAATCGGCAATCGGCCTTCCACGGGTATTGCTTTTGTGCGGAACTAAAAAAGCAAGCTTTTCGGACACAGGCAAAAATACTGGCGAAAACTGTGGCCGTAAGTGCCGGTTTTTCATGTGGGAGGTTGAGCTCTCCAAACTAATCTGCTTATGCAAACCCCCGTATGTATCAACAATTCGAAGTGGAAATTTCCAATGAAGGAAATTTGAATTTAAAGAACGATGCAAATTTAATGAAAAATGTCTAACAACTAAGAGAAAACACAAAAAAACCATTTGAAAGGTTTGTCGGTATAAATAGGGTGGGAAGCCAAAAAACGCGGATAAATACGATTCATAGGTGCCCGTGCGAAAAAAATAGCATTTAACTAGCTAGAAATCTGTTGGCCAAAACGGTTGGTTTTTGGTGGGTTGAGCATGCCGTTGGCTAGCTAGTTTTGCACCCATACAACCTAACTTTTTGATCGTTAGTAGCATGCATAGCAGGTATCTAGTTAAAGTTAAGCTAGTTCACGGAAACCATTGGGCACCAATTAGGTGAATAATTTCATATTTTTGCATACAGGAACACTGCCAAAAACTTTTATTTTTCATTTACAGTGTTTCCAATAAGTTTTAATAGGGATATTTTTTGAAAATGCTGCAAAAATATTTTTAACAAATCATGACGGTGACCGGACGCGATATCATTATACTTGACTCCACTTTCAGACGCTCTAATCACTAGACCATTTTACTGCTACACATGGTCATTTTCTTTGAAGGAAACCAAATTAATGCTACATAGACTTTGAAATTTTTTTGGAAATAAAAAAATGGAATTTTTTCGCGACTACAAACGAGACCGACATGCTGCGTACGAATTAAGCCGATTTTTTCGCGAAACGAGACCACCTAAAAAAAAATTCGAACATGTCTAAGCCCAGTGTTCTGCCCTGGAGACAAGAATGGGCAAAGCGGAAGATATCCGTTCCATTATGGAGAGGATAGTTTCTTACCTGGAATCCAAAGTCGAGTCCAAAGCCAGTGAACTGAAATCACAATTTACTAATAAGGATAGGGAAAGAGATAGAGATAACTTCATAAACTCTTAAAATTTTTTTTTATTTCGGTTAGATGATTCGATTATGATTTCGCTGATAAATTCTTAAATGCCCTTCTAATCTATTTGTTAGTACAACATATTTCGATGTAGTTTTAAGATTTTAATTTCTAATATTAATGGGAAAATATATTTTTGTGCCGTCGAGCAAAAAGCCGACGTGTTATTTTAATTTCCCGGGGAATGAAAACAATATGCTGCCCTTAAAATTGTAAAGTAGCCTACATGATAATGTGCATTGTTTCGAATCATGAAACTATTCACTTACAAGTCAAGAAATAATATGACATTTTGCATTGCGCAAACACCCTTACTATTGCACGCAACATATTGTTTTTAAAAATGCTTATTCATACTGTTTACGGAACAACCATTTCCGAATTATTGAAATGGTTTAAACATGCGAGCAAGAAATACAGTATTTCTTGCTCGCACGCACAAATACTCCAACAATTAAATGTTCAAATCATGGTGGCGAAACAAATGCTTTGCCTTGAAGGGCCGCCAACAACCCATCGATGAGCATAAAATAGTTGGTTTTTTAAAAGTAACTATCCGCTAACTATCACCAACATGTTTCCCTTCGTTAGAAATAGGAAAATGCTAGGTCGCGTTAGTAACTAACAATTTTTTTATTAGGTTAAAATCGACAAGCTAGTTACAAGTTAGCGTATCGGGGGGACCAGCTATATTTTTTGCACGGGTGACCAGCGCTTACATTGTCGCTCAGTGTGCCATGCGGCTTTACGTCGCGAGTTTCCCGGAGGGTATTGTGGTATGGGGTTAGAGCTGCTTATTGAACGTAACGCGATGTTATAATGAAAATAGGTATAGCTCAGAGATGAAGGGGAGATTTTCGAGGGGATAGGGCTATTGGAATTTTTCAAAGAAGTTTCGCCACCTAGCGACTGACGAAAAAACTGCTTTCACACCCAATGTAAATCAGTAGGGAAGCAACCAATAGGTAACCAGCGCTGACTTTCCTCGCTCACTGGGAGGGTCCCAAAGGGGTATTTTCAATTTTAGAAACGCTAAATTTTGAATTAGAATATATTAACGCAAAAACTAAAATAGAAATATTTTTTCTTCTTCAAAAACTTCCCCTTCTGCAATAATCAACATATACCCCGCCCGCTGATTGCGCACTAAGCGCAAGAGTGTCGAAGAGATTTTATTGGCCTTTGTTTTGAATTTAAAAAGTTTTGTGGGCTTTTCATATTTTTTTCCGATCGGAAGGGAATCACCAACGCACTCGCTCCCGCAACATGATTGTATCGGAAGAGAACCATACTTCTAACATTGTATCGAAGTTGGGCCCACCCAAGTTACATTTATGAAACGGTTGCAATAACAGGTGTGGCATTATTTTTCGATCACATATGGGTGCTCTGCATTACATTTGTTACCTGTTTTATTTAAAACTTATTGACTCTGGTTTATATCTCAGCCTCAATGGCTCAATCTTATTGATTATCTGACATCAATCGTTTTTTTTTCGATGCATAAAACGATTACCCAACGACGCAGTTTCCTGATTACTTGTAGAAAGAGAACCAATTTTCTCAAAACTTTTTTTTCATGAAATAAATCCGAATCAATATATATATAATGAAGCATGAATTATTCCACTTTTTTCTTTTAAAAGATATTAGTATTTTGATTTTGCAAAACTTCAACGACAAAGCGCCATCGAGTAACTTTTAAAATAACGAAAAACGACACTTGTCACTTAGACTTAATTACGGCAACTAAAGAGGTCGAAAACAACTTTGTATAGAATTCCTTCGGGAAACTCGGGGGAAAGTAACTTCCTTCTTGTTGGTCCGATAAATCGGTAGAAGCCCTCGATTCCCATCCCCTAAAGGTGGGAGACACTCGGGGATAAAGTTGAAATATTTAGTATTAAACCTTTTTATTTACTTTTTTTTGTCATGACTGACAACTCTTGACCATTTTTTGTTACAATTCTTTTGAGTTCGAATCTTTGATAAGTGCAGACTGCGATAACGTTTTGATTCTTTGTAAAACCGAATTTATCTACATATTGCATCATTAAATACGACAGTGACTTTTCATGTTGACTACAGCAAAAGTTCACAACTTTCAATTAACATATCTCTGACATGACTTTTTCAAAACAATTAGCTCCTAAAATTGTTGATCTTTATCGAAGAATTTGGTTATCACATTTTCAACAAGTTGAATGATCTTTAAAAAATTGAAAGTTGGAAAAGAAGACCACCACGATTGCGAGTGGCAGTATATTCGGCAGCCAAGAAGTGAAGAAGTAGCCAGTCAGTAAGGAAGAAGTTGAGGCAGTTCATCGTACTCTGTGATTAGAGCTTTCTTGCATTCAGTGCAATCCACCCACAGACCTAATCGCGAGTTTGAGAAGATAGCCACACATGTCATGTCATCGTCGGTAGAGGCGACATTATCCATTACATCAACATAGCGAACTGACAGTTCTTCCAGAACCTGTTCCTTCAACGACTCCCGTAGTTGAGCAGCTTCCTTCTCACATGCCTTGAACTTGTTAAGAAGACATTCTTCATAGCTGACGAGAACACGAGTGTTTTCTTCATTGTCAATGTTTCCTCGGACGACATACATCTTTGTTTGATTGTAAATTAACAAAATCCGAAATATCTGAAGCCAGGAGTGTGCTGTAGGATGGTCGTCAATTCCTGTAACGATTACGAAAAAGCGCTAGATATAAAAATACATTACGTTGCAATCAAAAACAATTTCGGACAACAATATTTCACCTCAAGAGGGTCTTCGTTCAACTTTCCGATAAGAAAAGTTAAGTAACCTTCTTTAAAATTTTCTTCTGTCAATGCGATGACATTAATCACTGGAATGCGCCAAAGTGGTTTCCGAATATAAACATTTTTACTGGAACATCAGGGCCATTCTTCTTTCTCGTTCGATGACTCTTCAGTTATATCCAGAATCTTAAGAAATACGTTAAGCTTTTCCTTTTTCTTCCACCAATTGCGAATGTTGATTCCTTCTTCGATTGTGGGACCATTCATAATATCGAAGATATCGTTCATTAATTTGGTGTATCTTTCTGTGGTTTCCGATCCTTTAAAAAGGTAAGCAAAATACTTATGGCCTCTGTTACGTCGAAGCGCCTGAACTACAGTATCCGACAGGAGCTGGGCAGCAGCCTTCCTAACATTCATTTTTTCGAAGTTAGAGGGGGAAATATGAGATTCCGTCAACTTGAACGCTCTCCGAAAATGATTCTTCTTCTCGATATTGTACAGCCGTTGGTAGTAAATTAAACGGGCAGTGTTACCGGCGGTAACACTGCCGGTAACTTATCGGCATACTAGATCATAAAAAATGATTAAAACAACCAAGAAACAGAAAACTTTTAAAAAATTGGTGTACCCGGACTACTTTGTGTTTGAGAATGTGATTCTTCGTACATTTATGAAGGCGTGTCGCGTCAAATAGCCAGTAAATCTTGACTGATGGGTCCAAAAGATGGCGGATGAAATATGATTCATCTGTCTCTACATTATTTCTCGATGTATTTCCAGAAATTCCGAATAGCGTAATCGCGCACTTATTTGACGAGCACTCATCTTACACAAGTCTTTACGATGGCATCGTTATTTTGAAGCAAAACATTGCCTTGACAATTAGCTCGTGAAGAATTTCAGCACTAGTTGCGGTTCGTGATGCAAAACACGATATGGGTTTCAAGCACGCAAGTCACGCAAGTGGTTTCTTGATATTTTCTAAAACTGATACGAGGATTCTCAGTACGCTCGACAGATGGCTACCTATTAATTGTACCCCTTTCTCCCTAAGTCCTGAAACACGATTACTCTCCCCGAGAATTGGTGGAAGGCAGAATGAGGAAGAACGGGGGAGTCGAGGCCTCGAGGGTCGACAGTTGACGAGGCGTGAGCGCTTCCAATTGTCAGGAAAAGAATAAATTGTTCATTCTCACTTAATCTTAAAGATGGTCAAGCGAAGGTTTTCAGCTCGCCAAAAGGATAGGAGTGTAGTTCAGTCAAAATGACTGAATCATCTTCAAATTTGTGGCAATGTCTTGTCTTTCGCAGTAGATATGATTTAATTTGTAGATTGATTTAAAATCACATTGCGGAAAATAAGTTTGCATAAACGTTTCAATTTTGGGCTAACCTAAGCTGAGTGATATGAAGGTTAAGCTAGAGCTAAACGTTAGAGACCAAGGGCTAGGAAGAAGAGAGCTAGGGGCTAAGCAAAAAGAGAGATATGGCTAAGTGGAAGAGAGTTAGCGCTAAGAGGAAGAGACGTAGGGCTAAGCAGAATCTTACACACGGGTGTAGGCCTACATTGTTCGTTTTTTTCCCCAGAACCGGACCAACGCCACTGATTAACCAACTGCTCCAATGAAAAATCAATTGCCCAGACTGTTTGGTTTTATTCATCTGAACAATTAATTGTTCAGATGAACAGTCGATTGCTCATCGAATTCAAATGACGCATGGTCGGGTCTTGAAAAAACCGAACCGTGTACACCCTTACCCCCCCCCCCCCCTAAAAAGGAGAGAACTCCCCTAGCCGTCATTCTTTAAAAAAATTATAGTTCACATTACATGTTTTTCAAGAAAATGCTTTGTAATTGAGGTTACTATTACATTTATGTATAAGTAGAGCGGTTGATGGGGGGGGGGGCGAACGCCCCCCCCCTCCCCAACACCCGTCCTTCTTGCACCAGAATAAGTTAATAAAAATTAGTATAATGTTGATTTAAATGTGAAAGAATGATTTTACAACGACAACTTTAATTATGAGGGAGGCTTAGCTAAGTGAGAAGCTGGGCCCCCTCCCCACTAGATATTATGCCGTCGAGAGTGCTAGATAAATTTAATTGTGCATTCCATGTTTTTGAGAAGCTGCGAGAGTAGTTGCTTGGGTCCTGTGCGATAGTACAACGTTGTACGCCCTCATTGTCTCTGCTGGCGGAACTAAACACCCACCGGCTACACTTCCGCTGGCCATCGGAGCTGATGTCATCATTCCTTCTCCATGTGTTAAGAACCTGGGAGTGGTAATCGACTCGCATCTCTCTCTTGAAGCCCAGATTCGCAGTGTTTGCAAAAAAGCTTTCTACCAGATTCGTCGCATCAGTCGGATAAGAAAGTTTCTGGATCTTCCAACTTGCAATAGTCTTGTGTGTGCGCTCGTTTCTCCACATCTCGATTACGCAAATTCCTTGTACTATGGTCTCCCCGAGCATTTCCTTGATAGGCTACAAAGGGTTCAGAATGCAGCCACAAGACTTGTTACTGGTGCCAACCGATTCTCATCGTCCAAAGCTCTATTGAAATCGCTGCACTGGCTTCCTGTCCGCGCCCATATCAAATATAAGATCGCTGTCCTCGTCTACCGTTGTATCAATGGATGTGCCCCCAGTTACCTTCGTGATTTGGTCACGAGGTACGTCCCTGCCCAAGCTCTGCGTAGCTCCCACTCTAATGACTTGTGTGTCCCAAAGATAAAATGTAATCGATATGGTCGTAGAAGCTTTATGTCTGCTGCTCCCTCAGTTTGGAACCCATTACCCCTTTCCCTTAAGCTCTCTCCTGATCTAAATACTTTCTGTGCTGAATTAAAAACCCACTTGTTTCGTCTGTACAACCAGCCAAGTTGATATATATTACCCATGTCTTCCAAGCGCCTTTGATCATTTTATGTAAAGGGCGCTATATAAATCGAATATATTATTATTATTAGTAGTACGATAGTTTACTGGGCTACATAGTTATATTTATGAATTTAAGGGTTAAAAGAATTATAATACGTTATTTTATGTAAAAGTACGCATTATTATCTCTGAAAACTCGTCAATTCAATTTATCATTTACATTTGTTTTACTTATCATCGTTTCGCTTTTTATGCAATTGTAAGTAAAACAATGTTTTTACTGTCGAAATAAATTATATCTCTGTAAATATATATTACATATAGATATACTTCATGATGTCGATGTTTCTTTATATCTAGCGGTCAAAATAACAACTACGTACTGATTTTCTCATGTTTTCGCACTTTGTAATTTTTCGGCTTCAACATAATATTTGCAATTCACACCATTGCAAAAGAGAGTAAAATCGGATTTTTTGAGACAATTTGCATCGTATGTGGCCTTGTAGAAGTAGAGATATGGCCATAGACATACAAACAAACAAGCAAGCAAGCAAGCAGACGCCGAAAACCAAACCAATGACTCGATTATAAGCATCGCCCCTACGGGGCTCGAAATTATTATTTCTCTTAAAATTGCTCCTCAGGCAAATAAGCGAGATCATTTAAACCAAACTTGCAATCAGAAGAGCTTAATCGCCGACAAATAGTTGAGGCAGTAGGAAGTGGCAGGATGTTATTCTTCCTCATGTGTACATAAGTAAAGGTGCTCTTCAATTTCAGAAGTAAACACTACATAAGGAAGCCGCCGTCGTACTTCATGGAATGAGCTATTCCTGATGTTGCTTGAGCTCAGCTTTGCCTTTTTGAATGAACGTCTTTATGATTACTTCCTACTGTAAATATGTAAATATTATCATCAAGGCATAATTGTTTCTTTTGTTCACAGCTCCTTATTCCATCAAACAACAATGAATCAGGTCATACGAGTAGTATCGTTTTTAACATGTAAATGGTCAAAGAAAGTAAGATGACTGGCTCAATTGAATGAATGTAAACGTTCACGTCTGAATAGTCTAGTTGATGTGTAATATTGGTGAGGTTGTGTTTGTGTGCGGTCGTGTTACGTCAACAGCGAGCCCACATCACAACAGTCCATCGCCAGCCAATCAATCTATTAACGTAAGTTACTGCTAAACTGCTTCCTCAACGACAAGACCAAATCAGGAAACAATCCACGGCTACACATTCAATGAAACGATAGATGGATACCAGTGTCTTTGCTATGCAATTTACAATTGCTAATATTAAAAAATAGATTTCTTATTGAATGAGTTCGACTTTAGATTGATAGTTAGTTACCCCGTGAGTCAGGTGTTAATATTTTTAAATCTTCTCTTCCAGTTGATTGGCGGAAAGGTTAACGATGTCATCCTTCAGACTCGCAATGATTGTAGCAATCTCCTAAGTAATAAAAAGGGGCGTTGTAATTGGATTAATTGCATCCCAAATTACTATGGATTAATTGCTGTGCGTATCGACTCTTTCGTAAGACCGTGTTTCTCAATGTATTCAACTTCTTTTTTTAGTTCCTTCGATCGAGTTTTGAATCTATTTACAGTACCCACAGAAAATATCCGAACACCGGGCGTTTTAACACGGGAGCAAGTGGAAAACCCCATGTCGGAGCGCTCGCGACCATTCGGTAAATAAACGCGACAAAAATACCAAAGTTTTTGTGCGCTCAAAAAACAAAACTCTTTATATGGTAGAATTTTTTCAGAATTTTTCATATAAAAGCCAAAGGGCTAGGCAATCGTTAACAATTATCCGAACACCTTTTTTTCTCCCTACTGCTCCCATGTTAAAACCGAAATTTTGAATTCAGTTTTCAAACCGAATTTACACAGTACAACTATGAAATTGACATAGAAAATAGCTCAGAGCAAGGGCTTTCGAATGATATAAATATATAATTTTTTTGTTGCTTCGAAAAAAAGTGGTGTAATTTCAAAGTTTTGGCAGACCGGGGTACCCCTTTTCTCATGCAAAAGATGGCGACCGACCCAAAAAACCAAGTTTTTTCTTTGAAATTACACCACATCTTATTACACCACAAGAATTCAGGATTCCTATAATTAAACCAGCTCAACTTATTAAAAAGAAACAGAGAGAATACGTGGTCAACAAGCGTTACAAATATTCCGAAGAAAAATGGTACTCATAAGTCAAAGAAAATAGCTATTATGGTAGGAATGCATTTAAAAAAACTTACATAGCCATGCCCGTCGCTGCACCTTGCTATCGGAAAATGCTCAACTATGGATTGGGCCATTTCAAGTAGGACTTTTGGTTTTGGATTAACCTTCCTGATAAAAGGCAAAACGAATCACGCATAATGTTAAGTGTTTAAGAAAAATAAAAATACAGCAAATTGTATTCACTTTGCCTGCGCCGAATTTGTTGAATAAATAAGTGTCTAAAATTTTGTTGAGAAGGCGACGATCTGATTCTAACAAATAATCCTCTTCTTTCGGCTTGGGAGTCTTTCCAAAAAAGGAAAATATTCACTTGATGGGCGCCCGGAATTCTTAATGATATCAACGACATAAAAAGTGCACTGGATAAGATATCAATTCACGATTACGTTTAAGGCATATTTCAATTAACAAACATGATAAAGTCTTTTATGAGAAAATATAGTACCTTTGGTTTATCAACACGTTGTGAGTCGGCAACGTGATCAGCAATTTCTTCAGTGGGCAGAACTATGTTTTCAATTTGATCTTCAGGTGAAAGTCCAGCTTCATTAATGGCTACAGGAAGAGTCCCACAGACAATAGGTGTCGTATTCGTTTCAGTTGTCGCAGCAGTATCACTAGTCCAGGAGTTAGAAGCCCCGGTCACGTTTTCGTTGAACAAATTCGTTATTATTACGAAACATGGCTCTTCTTTACAATTGCAACAGTGCCGGAACTCTAAATCAGATAATATTTCATATCCATCTTCATCTTCTACAGCGATATTTTGTTCGGGATGGCCGATTGCTCGTGCGGCTGCAGGAGTTTTGTTACACACCAAATATTACAATAAGGATCAAACTTCATTATAGTAATGCGTAACTAAAGATCTTACCACATCTCACAAATCTTTGAAATCTTCTTCGGCGGACAACGTCTTTTTTCCACTTTCTTTAAAAAGAACACGGAAAACTCCAGGCATTTTCAATGAGTTTCACTGACGAAATTTGAATTGATACTGTTGCCTATTCCAGAACATATAACTCACTCGCTCAGGGGATTCAAATACAACAATTTCTTATGGGATGGGGTCAAAAATCAAGAAAAGGGCAAGCAAAGAGAAAGAAAGTTAACATATGTGGGCGTTTATAAGAAAATTGAAGCCGCACATAATGAAAGGGACTCATTTCTTCTAACGTCCCACATAGCACCAGTTGTCTTTCATCTTAAAAAAGAGCAAATTCGGCAGACTCGAACATCTAAATTTTGACTTAAGGAGGACCCAAGATGAAAAAAGGGCTCGTTTTAAAAGTTACGCTAACCGTAACATTAGCGCCGATTTTGGTCCTTAGATCAGTACACACAAGACAGTACACCAAAAAATTCCTTAAGGAATTCATGATTCAAACATGGATCTGGCATTGTCTCTTTATGGTGACTTTGTAGAGTACTTTAGGAGAGGAGTATTGGTTTTACAAAATATAATTTATCCCAAACACAGGGTTTCTTTTGGAAGTTTTTATTTATCGGATGTACTCACTAAGTCGCATGAAATAAAGTTCACCTTTTGTTTTAGAAAGTTTCAATGAGAAAAGCCCATAAAAACGTGAATAAACTGAAAGAAAAATGTTTGGTCGTCTGAACATGACATATTGGATTTTTGTATTGCACATGCCTACCGAATTAATGGAAATACAACAAAGGAATCTTCATTTTGATAGGATGATGGCAATTTGACACATTTGTGTTGAATATGTTCTACATTCCAGACTTGTCGTACCGGTGACAAATTAGAAACACAATATTCAGAAAGAACAGAGGAGGGAACTGGCCGCACATAAAAGTCATTTTGATTACGAAATTCACGGCCAATTACATATTTTTGGTCCTCGTATTGCACAAAATTATCAACAAGAATAACTCGCGTATCTCTCAGTATGATACAATTATCGGGTTCGGTAGTGCTCAGTTTCCATTTTCCGCCACATTTGGCCTCTTTGAACTGGTAGCCTCGAAAATTTTCCACTAAGGGACCATCAAAATGTGCACGACAGAATTCTACTTGCCCAACTTCTGGCTCATTATTATTTACATCTGGGCGTCTAATGAGTTGTTGCAAGGGCCGATCATTCTTTCGCAGATATCTCTTCATATCTCCATAATGATTTTCGAACCGGTATGCACTATATGAGTCGATTGGGCCAAAACGAAGAGAATCTTGGGCTAAGTGCAATAAACCATGGACATTGTACGTGAGGAATAATGGGGAATAAAGTAATTCGAATGACGTACAAAAAAGTTAGAAGATTTCCGGCGAATTCGTTGTCTTCATAACACCACGGCTCAGAAGAAAGAAATTTAATAGCTACGTGTAAGCAAAGAAAATGCGCATAAAAAGCCGGAGTTAAATACTGCTTGAACACGACAACTACAAGATAATGCAAAAATAACCTTAACTCTGTTGCTTTCCAACGAGGAAGCTCTCTAACCGTCCTAGGTTGGCGAGCGAAATCAATTCGTGATATGCCCGGCTTCAAGGAGATCAAAAATGCGTCGATCGCTCGAATGAGGGCACGATTCAAAGTGACGTTACGGATACTCCCCTGTCGACCAGAGCCAAACAAAAATGAATATGCGGCGCATAACCCCCAATATCAACTAAATGCATCGGGTCAAGCGGAATATCTAGAACCATGTCTAAATAATTGAGGCGCTCAATGACCGACCGACCGTTGTGATGATGCTCACAAATCTGATCTTTAAAGGTTTGGTTCGTTCTAGAAGCTCCTACGTGAACTCCAAAACCCATGCAGCGCAAACAGCTATGAAGGCGAGAAGAATGACTTTTTGTACAAGTAATCATCGGTCTAGCAGGAGCATCGCATGTAAACGCATCAATTTGCACAACAAGGCACCGTCCACGAAAACCGAAACCAATTTTAAATAGGCCTTCAGCGTCTTCAATAAGAGGGTTTAGAAAAACGTTACAGTCGGCTGGTTTCTCAAACGAATGATAGACACCTATGAAAAAAGGTGGTGAGTCAAATTTAGCCAATAAATGTCGGTTAATGACAATTTATATTAGCGATTTTGGCGCTTTTAAAGGGTTTGCCGAATAGCGAATGCAATCGCTAATCGGCCATCAATTAGCCATCGCATTCGCTATTCGGCGAACCATTAGCGAATGCAATCGCTAACGGGTGTCAAATTAGCGATTGTATTCGCTAATACGTCTTAGTATGGCTGAGCGACAAAAAACGGCAATAGCCTCTTCAATAGCTACTCCGTGATCCTACTTGCCATTTCAATCGCAAGCCACCTGGGGTGAATTTGTGTAACTAGTGGCAAATGTGAATTGAGTTTTTGTCACGTGTTTTCAGCATGCAACAAGTGAGCCCAAACTCGTTAGCAGAGTCACCGTCAGCTAGATACAACTAAGTTATCCTACAAATTTTGGGAGGTTTTCATAGATATTTCGTTAGTGTACTTTCTAGACATGAAGAATGTCGTTATTGAGAAGAAAAATTGTGTCTTCTTTCGGTGCAGGAAAAGCACCAACTGCAGCATCTAGCAAAGTACTGGACGATCTTTTCATTATCCCTTGGTCTTCCATTCAGTTAGATAGGAAAAACAAAATTGGCCATGGAGGCTCTGCTACAGTGTATTCAGGATCGTATGGTAGCAAACCTGCCGCCTTTAAAGAATACTTCTTTGAAAATCCCAGTGTACCAGCCATCCAAAAGTTACTCGAGAAAGAAGCAGCAGAACTTCTTTCATTGGATCATCCTAATGTTATTAAATGTTACGGAGTCTGCATTGAGAAAGGTATAATGATACTTGAATATGCTTGCAAGGTTCTAGAGATTCAAGCTGTTGAACATCAAGTTCACTCACTGAGGCAACTATTGGACTCAATACCTAACGATGAGTTTCCAGCTGATTTAAGGTAGAGTACACATCTATAATATATATTATATTTCTATTTAAAGTGTGCCATTTGTACTTAGGTTTGAAGCTTTATACCAAACTGCAAATGGTTTGGACTATTTGCACAGCCGTAATGTAATACATGGAGATCTCAAGTGTGCAAATGTACTGGTTCACGGTGAAGAAGACTACTGCTTTAAACTATGTGATGTTGGCCAGAACCACATTGAGATGACAACTAAATTGACAAACACCATGTCATCTGCAAACAGACACGAAACCGTTAAAAAATCTCGAAGAGGGACAATCTCGTTTGAATCTCCAGAAGTCTTTAAATCAGGGAAAATAACTTTTAAGAGTGACGTTTATGCATTTGCAATGGTAATGCATGAGCTTTTGTATCCGGAAAATTCATTTCCTTGGGCATCAGTTTATTCTGGTGGAAAAGTTGATACGATATCCTTCCTTATTATTGAGTCAGTGAACCGAGGCGAAAGACCAAAACTTCTAGATAGTGATTATGAATCATCTTATTGCAAGTTAATGAGAAAAGCCTGGTCTCAAGATCCTAATGATAGACCGAATGCTTCGTATTTGAAGGAGAAAATCAAAGATATATATGTGGTAATATTTTGTGGTTGTGCTTAACAGTAGGGACATAACTAACAATTTTTGATCTTTTAGAAATTTTCTGAAGATTCACTTGATAGCAGTGGGTCTCCAACATCTCGAATGCCTTCAATTATCAAGCCTTCCGAAAATTCCCCATTGAAAACGGCTGTGGCCAAACGAAGGTCTCAAGAACAAATATCAAGTTCACCTCTGGTCAGGTCCCCTGAAATGTCACCACTACAAACGACTGTGGTAAATCACATACGTCAACCAGAAGCAACAAATTTTTCTCCTACAAATTGTTCGACTGAGACATCTCCACTACAATCGGCGTTGGTACTAAGAGAAAGTGAAGCCAGATCACCGGAATTAAATGCATGCAGAGATTTGACGTTTCACCTAGAATCTCTTAGTGACTCAACAATTCAGAGTGAAGTATGGAGGAGTTGCGTATTTTGAAATATGCTTGAATTTATACTATTGTTTCATTCTTTTTCAGAAGAGTATTATAGCCAATGATTTGGAAATGAAATGGCAAGGCTATGCCTCTAAACATTTGGGAATAATAATGAAGCCATTTCAAGTTGAATCTCTCAAAGCATTTTACAGCAAGAAGGACTCCATCATTATTCAGGGCACTGGAGCCGGAAAGTCCGTCTGCTTTAATCTTCCCGCCCTCATGTTATTAACCAATCGAAGCGGTTTGGTGATTGTACCAACAATCGCCTTAGGAGAAGATCACCATCTAACATTCAAGACGTTGAATATTTCTTCCGTCTTCTTGCAGTCATCCTCAAGTGAAGAGGACTACATTGCCGCCTTAGAATTGCTTCCCGAAGAACAGAGAACTAAAATTATCATCGTGCAACCTGAAATGCTATTTGGATCCAAAACAAACAAAGGCATTATTAATCGTCTACTTCGAAACAAGCATCGTTTGAGCTTTATTGCTATAGATGAGGCACATCTTGTATTTGACTGGGGGAGTTTCCGCACCGATTTCCGCGAGATTCGAAAACTCAAATCTCTTTTTCCTTGCCCCATCATGGCTCTTTCTGCCACTATGAAGCCAAGTAGCTTAAATTGTATGCGAACCGAAATTCTGCGTGAACCTGTCATCATTAAGGGCACGATTGAAAGACCAAATGTTGCAGTTCACATTTACCCGTATCGGAAATGTTCTTCAAAAGAAGCAAAGCAATATCATGACGATCCTTGGTACAAGACAGCACAACAAATCAAAGAAATGGTAGACGGAGAGAAGACAATCATCTATTGTGCCTTCGCATTAGAATGTGAAGAAATTCGCTCAAGTTTGGAGAGATTGAGCCTAAAAACCTCATGTTACACTGGAAAAAAGACCAACAAAGACAAATTAACGATCTTTCAAGAAATGAAAGATGGAAATATTGATATTCTCGTAGCAACAAAAGCTTTCGGTCTTGGAATTAACCTACCCAACATTCGTCATGTAATTCACGTCGGACTGCCGGAGAGTTTAGCAGCTTGGATTCAAGAGTATGGTCGTGCTGGCCGAGATGGCGACGAAGCTCATGCCTACATATTTGTATGCGATCATGAAGACATGAAGAAATTGAATTTTTGGATGAAAAATGCAGAATCCGATGAGCAAAGAATCTCTATTCGAGACGATTTTCTTGTTGTTTGGAAATACTTTTCTCGTGCTTTTACTGGAGATTGCTTAAAATCTTTTCAGCTGAACTATTTTGAGGAACAAGATAATATCTCACCACAAGTTAAAAAAGCTTCATGCTGTGTCGGATGTGAGATCGGCGTTAGCGTCCCTGTAAAGCCTGCTCATGATTTGCAAACCGTTCTACAAATTTTTCGCTTTCTTCAAAGTAGAGGATTGTCTCGATTGTATGAAACTCAAATAATCGACTGGATTCAAGGAAAAAAACAAAACTGGATGTGGCCGTACTTAAACTCGGAACAATTGCCCGCAGAATCTACTTATGGATGTAAGAAATCAATGCCGGAAAGTACAGCCAAGTTACTGGTTAAAGTTGTTCTACGCCAGTGTTTGTCAAAAAACTATGTGAGTCTGGAATTCGATTCTGTTTCAAACGAATGCTCAAGAACAACGGTCAAGTTCTTTATTATCACGAATGACGGATGTATGATAGCAACTGGTGAACTAGCACTTCCCCTCATGCCTGATACTTTTCCAGTGGCAAACCTACTGTTAAAGTAATTTATTATTTCCCTGATTATAGTTTTTTTTATTTAATACTGTTTTTATTTTTAAACTAGGTCTGAAGATAAAGTTGATAAAGAAAAACCCACTAGAAAGAGGAAAAAAAAGGGATGCGACATGGTGAGTCGGACGATCAAAATGTTGGAAGCTGGTGAATCTTCATGGATCAAATTGGAACGAAAGGACCAATACGAGTTGCTAGGTTTCCACCACGACACGTCAAAACTTCTATACGTCGAAAACTATTCGAACCTTAAATGCTGCCCTGACCAGTGGTCACTTCCAGATTTCCTGTGGCAAGATATAAATCTGAGTAAACAATCTGGCTTTCCAAAGTCAACGTTCACACTTGGAGAGGATCAGCCGAATCAGCCTACTTTTGTGATGTTTCGGAGTCGCTGCAATGGCGTGAAGGTAGGCTATCGACGTCTTTTACTAGAACGCTGAGCATTAACATTTAAAACCATCATCACAGGTGTGTGAAGGGGAAAAAGACAGTCCGTGCACTCATGCAGTGTCAAACAGAAGGCATGGAAACAAATGCCTTGAACACCCCGATGCAATATTAAAGCCAACCGGTGACTGTGCTGGATATTTCGTCTATGTGAAACCGGAAGCCGAAGAAGATAAGCGGCGATGGCTTGGATTATTAAGTGATGACGAATACAATAACAACCATAATCATCCAATGCCCATCAAATCTAAACTGGGATCCAAACTCTCGCAACACATTCAAAAGGCCGTAGAATCAGATCCAACCAGAACGGCTGACGACATTAGCAAAGGTCTTGGTATCAACTTTAATCCCTGTAGCATGTCGTTAGTAGCTGCCGACAGAGGTACGATGAGTAATGCCGTGCAAAAAGTACGTGAATGCTCACGGCAGGACAGCGGATGAGTGAAGGCTCACGGCAGAACAGCGAATGCGTGAATGCTCACGGCGAAGATGCAGGTGCGCGATGCTCGCGGCAGAACAGTGGAGGCGTGAAGGCTCACGGCTTGGGAAGCGTAGGTTGCGGCGGTACGGCTCCTGTACAGCGTTTCTAGTTGGGATGAGGGAAGCACGTGGAAGAAGCGTCGAGTGGTGCTCCTAGCGGTGGGAACCGGCGTGAATCTCGTGGTCAGGCGGGGAGCCCGAACACAGAATGTAGCAGCCACGAGAATACACTGACGGCCGATCAGATAATGTTGAGCGTGGTGTAAGGAAACTATCCAAGACGTGAGTGCTCACGGTGAAATTGGCAACGGCTTGGGTGCTCACAGCAGAGCAGACGAGGCGTGAAAGCTCACGGCGGGGGAAGCAAGATCGATAGTAAAATGGTCCCGTAACACAACGCCCCTGGTGGGGACGGGAGTAAAGCGAAGTGGGTGGTGAGTGGCGCCACTGGTGGTGAAACCCGACGTGAATCTCGTGGTCAGCGAGCCGGGAACACAGGATGCAAAAATCACATAGTTAAATTGCATGCACCGTCAAATTAACCTTGAGCACAGCGGCTGACAAGGGGAGAGCGAAGAATTACACGAGGGAAGGAAAGCGAACACCGTTGGAGGCTGCGAGTGGTAAACGGCAGAGTCAAGCCTGAGGGCACCACGCGGTCGAAAGTGTAAGAGACCGGCACATCACAACAGGGGACCCCAAAATGACAAAAACGGCAACGAATGGAGGGGCGGAAGCAAGTTCCAACTGCGCCATGTTTAGACCTGATCGAGATGAACACGAGATCAGTTGAGAGCGAGAGTTTGTATTGCTAGTTCACACATAGAGAGAGCGAGAGCTGGGCAGCGACCATGCTCGATTGAATAGCAAGCCAAGACTAGCTCCATCGTAATGGCGCGTCGTCTGCTACGACTGCAGCGCCGCCTACGGAGGAGAAGCGAGTCACAACAGAAATAGTTATCGCTAATTTTTTATAAATTTTCAACGGCAGGACCTTTTCGTTCCCATTTACACGGGATTAAATGGCGGTTCCCCCCTTTTTCACAAGTCGTGTACATGGACATGTGAATCCACCCATTCCAGCTAGACCTCTAGCTTTTTGGAATCGAAAAAAATTCAGGAGTCAAAACTCATTGTAATGAGTTCGCTGAATTTTTTTCATCAACATTACACAACCTACTTGCCGGGGGGCATGATTTTTCTCCCCCATTTGCTCCCATGTTAAAACCGGGAAAAAAGGTGGGTCGTCCAACCTTCCGTGGTGGGTACTGTGCAAGAATCTATATTGGCATAAGCACGCGCACAGTCAAATTGAGCACACTGCAATGGGTAGGCAAAGAAATTGCCATTCGTTTTGTGACCACCTATGTGACTTCTTAATTCGCTAGCCAAAAAAAACCAAAAATTTTACATACAGGGCAATTCAACATCTTATGTAAGATTGTGAAGAATTTTAGAAGATGGTGTTTGAAGTCTAGAAATAGTTTCAGAAACGTGAAACAAAAACTAATAGCGGTTAATAGTGGAATCGTGTAGTAATGTTTTTGATGGTTCCACAAAACGTCCGATTCAGAAAGTCGTAGACGTTCAAGAAACTTGATGAGATGGCACCAAGAACACTGGAAAATTATTTGTGCAAAGAAAGTGCGTGTTACACGAGATAGAGTTCCAATAATTGTGCCATCTAAATCCTTCTATTTTTACCTGATAGTTATGTAAAAGATCCACTAGTGATGTACTCAGATGACAGTAGTGAGGTTTTTAGATGGAAGTGGTGATGTACTCAGCTGGCAGCTAGTGATTTACTAAGATGATGTCAATTCAAAAACCTATTTAGATTCTACAACTAATGGATGTAAGAATAATTAGTAAAATTGTAAGTTCAAGAAAATTTGCAAACATCTTACCTGCTGGTGTAGAAAAAACTCGTGAATAAATTCAATCCAAACGTCGTTGTTAGGCTATGATTAATAAGCCACGTGTAGGGCGGGTGTGTAGGATGGGGCCCAGCAAAAGAGAAAAGGCACGAAAGTAGTATGAGTCCGGCCAACTGAAGACACCAAATGTAACCAGTTAAGATACCTGCCTCAGTACAAAACCAAAACGACAGTGTGAGGCGTGTTAGGAGACTAGATAAGAAAATACAGGGCCGCTCCACAAAGCGGGACGAGTAGTGCGAGGGGGAGGCCTTCCCGCTTTGTGAGCTTTCCCTCTTTGTCGACTCCATAAGATAAGCATTAGCGCGGTTCGGCAATTAATGGGAGTATTAGGGGATAGGGCCAGCGGTGACCTTGGTACTAAACCAATTGGTTGCGGAACCCGGCTTATATTATAAAGTCATTTACTTTTGCAACTTCTACCATATTGCGAGAACACTCCAATACTTTCTCAACTGCATCAAATGACTGGGGCGAGGAACTATTAAAGGAATCTGATTGATAACCTAAGTCAAAAAAGAACCTTAATTGGAATGGGTTTGTAGGCTAACTAGAATTCAAACCACCTTTCCACTTGTGACTAAACAATCCCTCTTGGTCCGATTTCATGTGTTCATTGCGGTAAATGTTTATACCGGCGATGCAATATAGCCCCGATTATATTCGTAAAATTATTTAAGTTCGTATATAGCCTAGTACTATATATAAGGTATATATATAGTGCAGCGATATAGATATAGCGGAAACGAAAATTTAAAGCGCGCGCTTCGAGATACAAGAAACCATGTCGGAAGGGGGAACGGAGGTGCAAGCCCCACCCCTTCCCGCTTTGCTGGATTTCCCCCAATATAGGGCTCCCGCTTTGTGGAGCCGGACTGTAGAGACTTACTGAGGAGATAAACAACTTTAAATGTATATGAGTGCCCCAGTACCTCGGGAAGTCACTATTTTCTGAGCGATTTCCTCACAGGCTCACACTGTCGTTTTGTTTTTTCCGGGCTACCGTCGTTAGAATCGTGACCGTCTAAATGGTCGAACTGAGGATATTGTTGGGGGAAATGTCTGGATGCCTGAAACAAATGAAGTTAAAATTAAACGTAATGAGATAATAACACTTTAACTTACAAAGTCAGATCGTACAAACTGTTTCCTGTCCTCAAACAAAACAAGAATTAGACAGGATCGACCACAAATCTTTTGGACAGCCCAACAAGGCGGCGTTCATAAATTACGTAACGCGTTAAGGGGGGGGAGGGGGTATCTACAAATGTTACAATTTGTGACAACGGGGGGAGGGGGGATGACGGACTTCGTAACGTAACTCAGCAAAAAAAAATTTTATGATGGCGCCATCTACTGGGTAATTTAACAATTCTTCACCAGTCCTATCCCAGCTCCGAGTTCTGTTTCCCTATTGGCTGTTAGACATCCGGCCTTCTGTTCACACCAGTCTCATATTGTCCTTGAGTCTTTCAAACTCAAGTTGTGTCATGCAAGTGGCATGCAATTTAGATATTAGTAATCGTCGCAGTTGACCATTCTGAAAATGGACAAAACTAAAATGTATTCAGAACTGTTCGTGGCATATGGTAAAGCTTTTCCGAGCAAAACCAAACAGATTTGTCAATCTGAAGTAAATCAGAAATGGAATTCGATAAAGAACGACACCAATTTCCCAATCAAGTATTCAGAGATGTTAAAAGATCTCAAATCAGTCTCGTTAAAAAAAAAGGGAAAATTGATGGAATATTGGGCTGGTCAGTCAAACAAAACTACGACTGCAAAAACTGCCGATCCGGCGCCAGAGATCCCAATCGAATTCTCAGCAAATTCATCTCAGTTTGTTGAAATTGATAATGATACCCCGACAGTCTCTAATGTTAACAAGAACGATAAAAAAGACACCAGCGTTTCAAAAACAGCAGCACAAGATGAGATTGTTAAGAAAATTGCTGAGATCGATAGCGATTTGGTATGGCTTCTTCAACGAAAACAAATGGGCATTTTGACCGACGAGCAGGAGAATGATTTAATAGCAAAACAAAAACTGAAAGCAGAATTGCAATTGAATTTGAAAAAATTAAAAGATGCTCAGGAAAGGCAACGGAAATTTCGTTTGGGAAGAAAAAGAACACTTCAAGAAGCTTGTGAAAAGAACCCGGAACTACAATCAACTCTAAATCTAAAGAAGAGTTGTGGGAGACCTACACTGGAAGAAGAACAGCCATTACTTTTAAAATCGATCGTCGAAATAGCTCTTCATGGATCTGCAGCTCATGAGAAGAGGCAATCCAATATTTACCGATCTATTAAGACCTTAGATGAGCTGACTAAACAGTTACAATTGGACGGATTCAAAGTAAGCCGAAGTGGCGTCTACCTTCGATTACTTCCGAGACGTAGCGACACACGTGAAGGAAAAAGACATGTAACGACGGTTCCAGTAAAGCTCATTCGGGCCAAAAATGACCATCACAAGAAGCATCCTGACGGCATTTTTTGTACTGCTACACTAAATAGTCTAGTTGAAGTGGCCTCTCTTCTGGGACCCGATGAAGCAATGTTTCTAAGTCAAGATGATAAGTCAAGAGTGCCTATTGGCATAACGGCAACGAATAAGCAAGCTCCCCTGTTGATGCATGTTGAGTATCGTGTAACCCTACCCGATCACGATTGGGTAGTGGCAGATCGTCACAAGCTAATTCCGTCAGTAATTGCTGCCATTGAGATCCAACGTGATGGCCTAGGTAAACGAGAAGCGGTAGCCTATTCAGGCCCAACTTATATTGGAATTCGGTCGGGGAGACATTCATCGTCTACTGCACTATCCCATGGACTAGACTTTAACAGGTTTGTTCGAACTATTGTACTACTTTTCTACATATTTATATTGGTGATCGTTTATAATGATATTGAAATCTTGATCAATAGGCTATTGACGCTTCCGGAGTTCGATTCTATTACGAAAACAGGATCTGAAAAATCTGTCAAGCCAGTTGTCATCTTTACTGTAGACGGTGAGCCAGATGAAAACCCACGCTATCAAAAAGTAATTTCCGTGGCAATTCATCACTTTATTGAGCACAACCTGGATGCCTTGTTTGTGGGTACCAACGCTCCAGGACGCAGTGCATTCAATCGAGTGGAGCGAAAAATGGCCCCTCTCAGCAGAGAATTATCTGGATTAATCTTACCTCAAGACCATTTTGGGTCCCATCTCGATTCAGCTGGGAAAACCATCGACGTTGATTTAGAAAAAAAGAACTTTGGTTTCGCTGGCAAGGCTCTGTCAGAAATCTGGTCGAATGTTGTCATAGACGGCTTTCCAACAATCGCGGAATATATTAATCCCGAAGAAAGTGAGCTAAGTGAGGAGAAACTTACAAGCTTTAGCCAAAAATGGTTTTCCGAACATGTTCGTACGTCTCAATACTTCACACAAATCGTCAAGTGTTCAGATGTGTCCTGTTGTTCCGCTCCTCGCAGTTCCTTTTTTAACCATTTCCCTTCAAGATTTCTGCCTCCTCCTATTCCGCTGGCCCAAACTACTGATGGAACGAAAGCTCCAGATCGAATTAATTTCGATGCTCATAAATTCCCATCAGTATTTGTGTACCAAAACCTGAACCGAGATGCTATACTACCCAGATCAGTCAAAGGGTTCAAGGTGTTGCCGTATGATTTATACTGCTGCTCTGTCCAATCGCAACTCCTGGAGAGAGTTTGTAAGGTCTGCTCTTTATACTTTGCAAGCAAAGTAATGTTAAAAAACCACACGGTGGTTCACAAAACAGCAGCTGCTCCATCGATAAACTTGCCTATCAACACTAGACAGAGGCCCGTAAGAGTGGCCACCCGACGGCAAAGGGAGCTTATGGCAATCATTGTCAATCAAGAAAACGGACCAGAAGATGTCGACTGGATTGAAGAAGAAGAATTGGACCTAGAGGGAATAGTCATTCCAGTCGACTCCAGAGAAGACATCACCACTCCAGTTTGCTCCATAAGTGAGCACTTGTCTTCCGCTCAGTGGGAAGACGAATAAAGATTTTAATAACGCAATACTGTTTTTCTAACAAAATGTTGTCTTTGTTTTATGTTAACCATTTTCTTAAGAAAGAACACAGAAAAAAATACAGGCCATTAATTGAAAATTACTTACAATTAAGTAGGGGGGTTCGACAAAATGTTACGTAATTTTTGCGGGGGGGTAAGCAAGATGTGACAATTTGTGACAATGGGGGGGGGGAGGGGGTTAAAAAAAGGGAAAAAACGCGTTACGTAATTTATGAACGCCGCCCAAGTTGTAGGCCACCCAACGTGCAGTGCTTCCAGGTTCGATGCAAGAATTCAAAACCCTTCCAAGGATATTAAGGAGATATATACAGTCACAATTGGCCCAGTAGATTTTACATTAGTCTGTAATAATGCAAAGCAAATGTAAGCATTTGATAAACAAAAAACACGATGTACAATTTACCTTGATATCAACGAAAAGACTCAGCATATGCTCTTCTAGCTAATTCAACAGATATGACGCTGCTATCCTGCCCATAAAAAGTTAGGAGTAAAACTTAATGCTGGATATATTAACGGGAATATGTATAAAGCTTTTACTTACTCACGTTTAAGCGAAATCCTATTTTCAGCGTGCTCCTTCTACTTCCAGTCAAACTAACAGGCAAAGTCAGTTTCAGTTAGCAGACGACATGAAAACGCCCACGTTTAACCATGGTAACGACCAGAGCGTTTTGAGCTTTTAACCTGATAAAAATACCGAAAATTTATAATTTAGACTTTTTTTTAAAGCTGCCACGAATAAAGTTTTTCATTATCGAATTCTTTGTAAATTTTTTTCTTTATTTTAAAAAAATTATGAAAGAATTTACTTGTTTGGCGACGCACTTGGTAACTCAATCAATTTTCAGTCAATATTTTTGATTTTTTTCATCTGGCATTAGTAGCTAGACCTGTACCGAGGATTCTAGGTAAAACCCTTTTTACACTTAATATTTCTGTACGTCCGATCTGATCACACCATTCGACGGCTGTATTTTATTATAAAAAAAACTAATTAAGCTTTTTTGAAAGGAGATCGTTGCCTTAACTGAAATGGAGACTCACTCAATTCAATTGGAGGAAATAAAGAAAATTGTAGCGGAACTCAAGGGTGCTGTCTCTGCCATCCACACCGAAAATGAGACCGAGGTGTTTTGGAAGTTATTACCGCTCATCGTGTTCAAGGACTGCCTGTTTTACGTCGCAAAATGCAGCTGCTCTCTCTCTTCTGAGCTTTAGATGCTTAAACTAGACATTCGGTTTCACGGAGGAAAAATCACCGAGGCATCCAGCGATCAAATTACGCATGTTTTGGTTCATGGCTGTAACCATCAGCACTAGTCTTTGAGTGAGGGGGAGACTGGAATTGGCTCAGTCGTTCCGAAACCAAAATTTGTTGGTCCAGACTGGTTAGCTGCATCAATAATTACTTGTTTAAAATTGAAAGAACTGTGGTTTAACTGTTATGTCCAATGTGATTGAAATTAAATATATGCATCATGCGTCATGCATTTCAGTTTTGTTGTGCCTTATTCAAAGATAGGATTCAGTTTGGGTTGGAAAAGGGATATATGAATTAAGCCGCCGGCTACAACAGTAGACAACAGGAGGTATATGGACTTATGATAGATTTATAATAATCGATAAAGGTTATAAATCCATCAGAGCCGTCGACAGGATGGTGGTCGCCTGAGGCAAAATAGGTTTTGGCAACCTCCTAGGAGCCGCACAAAATTATTTCGATGATTCGGATTGTTTTTTTGAAAATTTGCGACCCCTCCCCCCCCCCTGTTAACGTGTCTGGAAACGATGCCATTAATTTAGATCATAATGTCGGTAACATAATAAAAGTAGAAGGTCAAACTATGATGGACTTCTCTACCCTTTTTTTCTCAGATTCCTTACCTTGAACCATTGATTTAACCTTTACATATTCCGACTTAAGTAAATACCACCCTCACACCTCTCGCAAAAAAGGTATGAACCTGACGTAACAGACTCGGTAATAGAGAACAGGAACAAATGTTCTGTTCTACTTTCCGAATAATTGGAAATTTATGTCTAATATTAACAAGGAAATTAAATGTCCACAAATATTTACGGACAATATGTACTGGAAGCTCGTTTCTGACATTATTGTCCGTAAAAAAGTGGATTTATTTCTTAGAGAGTATCCTAAGGATCTCCAATGGATATTCCGTTAGTAAGTAAGATGTAGATCCTTAGGACATTCATTAATAATTCGAATAGGATAAAAGATATCTTCAAGGTCATCCACCAGACATACGTTGGTTCATCCTAATACCACCCTAGAAAGGCAGCAACTACGTCCTATGGATGTCCAATTTAGATTTCAATTGTCAGAAGATTTTTCTGTCATTTAGATTTTACACATAGATGATTCTTCCTATATTCTCAGTTTTAGAACCCAGGCGGTCCCAACAATGAAGTTGGAACGTTCACTTCATTGCGAGGAGTCCCTAATGGGTTTTGTAGCCCGCGAACGATTTAACTTCGGAGAATCAGGGTCTGCCATATAATACTTTGCTCCATACAAATTTTGCTTGTGTTAATGGTTCCTTTTAGATCTTTGTTGTACACGTTTATTGAGAGCGATCAGCGTTGTCATTAAGCGAGTTGATCCGCATTATCTTCCTCTATATTGTTCTTTATTAATATTACATTATGAATTTTAGGTCCCGTATGTAACTTATTCATGTTTTAACTAGTTTTATTTCTCGTTACTCAGGTCTAGTTCATTTTTCGTCGTCATCTCGTTCGGAAAGAAGAAGTCCGTGTCAGAGAAAAAGAGATATTACAGCTAATGTTAAAGTGCGCCTTGACACTTTTCCGCGCGCCATCTAGCGTCTAATGCCCGCCCTATAGTGTTAAAAGATAGGGGAGAATTCTCAAGGGACTCCCACCCCTCGCCCTTGAGACTTCTCTACCTCTGACTTCTCCCTATCTCTTAACACATGGCGGGCATTAGTCGCTAGATGGCGTTCGCAAAAGTGTTATGGCGTACTTCCCTATCATGTGTGGTATCTCTTTTTCTCTGGTCTGTGTCCGGTCATAATATCTATCTAACAACTAATGGACGCCCAAATTTACGAATGAAAGTGTGATCCAATATTCGTATTTTGGTGAAATCAGCTGGCGGACTTGTACATAGTCCAAACAGAAAAGGAAAAAAAGAATTTTCCCAATAGTGACATTCTAAGCTTGTCTTTTGAGGTGGCCTATTGTTCATCCATATACGAAAATAATGCGAAAATTTTTTGTAAATGTCGTTTTACACCGTCCAGCGAGATCCAGAGGATGTCCAGTGGATGCCCTGTATCAATGGAACACGAATAGGTTATATTGAACATCCAGTGGATGTCCATCGGACCACTTGTGCTACATGGGTCTCTATGCATTTTCGTTGCCCATCCATCCGTTGTTCGGATTGCTCTCCCTCATCAAAAGCTAAGCGCCCTCGTGACTGAGAATCTTCCTCTTCTCGGAGCAATCCAAAAAAGTTCTACTTTTTCATTAGAACGCTTTGTCAGAGGGGTACGCAGAAGCAGTTTTATCGGCTAGGAAGTCGTCACCAACCACCAATCCCAGCTATCTTAACCTAGTGCAAGCGAAACACCAAATTCGACGTCTCACCGTTTTTATGTGAAACGAGGAATGAATTTGTTCCGGTCCGTCCGGCACCAAGTCGTTTTCCCTGATGCCGCGTCAGCCTCCGCTGTTTTATCCCATAGCTTAAAGCCGTGGACGTCACAAATCGTTACGGGCACTGCGACCTAAATGCCCATCAGTTCTCTCTACGAAATTTGTCCATTTTTTTGGGGACATAATGTTGAACGGCCGTTACGGACATTATTTGTCTAGGATTATTGGACATATTAACAAAAAAAAGAGAGGAATATTGTCCATAAACTGGTCAGATTTAGACAATCTGTCTTATTTAACGGTAACGGCCGTTCAATATGTCCACAAAAAAACGGACAAATTTCGTAGAGAGTTCCGTTTCGGCTTCCGAGATAACACCGCTCTTGTGGAACCACGGCTGAATCAGTGAAAAACTTCCTGTTCCATTTCCCGTTGTACAACAGAGCAGCTTTCAAGTCACAAGCGTTGCTTTTAAGCAGGCTTGGGAAATAGGTAGCCTATAGGTATCGGCATCGGATCGGATCAGAACTATATTTTGAGTATTGATTTAGTAATAACAATACTTACAAAAACTTATAATGTATCGAAACCGGTATTGCGATAATCGCCGATACTGAAACCCCGATCCTATTCAGAAAAAGTTTTCAAAGGAATCCAGAAACGTTTTAATGATTTTTTAAAGGATATATTTTATTTTGTATCATCTGTATCTTATCCAAAATTTCAGTCCCAAGGGACCAAATAGTGACACAATTGAACGCCGTCAGCGCTGATTCACCTTTTTCTTATTAACTCACGTATTTTAATTAGGTTCCTCAATGAATTTCAAAAAAACTTTATAGCAATTTTTGAGTTCAACCAAGTCTATTTTTATAGAATTATTTCCTGTTACTTTTTAAATACTACTTCGTCCCAAACTTTATTATGAAATAAAGCCTCGCGGCAAGACCTTCGGACTGGTAAAGCCTCGTTTCGATGGGTGTTACGACGGGGGTGTATGAGTACGGTGCATCGTTGGAATAGTGATATTCATAGAGCCATGCTCTTCGAGAGCTTTTCTCGTAGCTGATGGCTCCAGCTCGATAGCTATACGACGTGAGCTTATATGCTTCAAGTCGATTTGTTTAACGCCCAGAATTCAAATTTGTCAATGCATCAAGTGGACAATAGCCAACTTTGCTCAGTATATTCCCTTATATTGAGCATGTGAACATATATTGCACTACCTGTGCAAAACAAAAAATGGGGGGCTTTAGGCTTTCGTTAGAACTTAGAACCTTTGTAATCGGCGTTCAAATGTCCACCGCTGATAGGGAAACGGTTTAATTTTTTGTACCCATATATATGGGTGCAAGTGCAATGAATCAGATTTTTTCTTGACAAAAAACGGCTTCGTGCGCTGAAAACGAAGAAATATCAACTTTAAAAAGCCATATAAACACCGGCACGAAGAAACAATTTAAAATTTCCAGTTTTCGTGGAATGGTCTCTAGGGTCCAGCGCGCTCGCCCCGAATACCCTAGAGACGATCTCACTCCGATTTTCTCATGCTAATCCCTTTTAAGCGGAACTCAATTTTTATCGTGAAAAACAAATTTTATCGGACAGTCCCGGTTTAGACTGTAGGAACTAGATTACATAATTTGGAGCACGATGGTGCAAACCATTTTTTTCTACGATGCACCGTTTAGGAGGAGATAGCTCCCCGATTTTGCCCTCGGGCGTGGGACAAAAGTCTAAATAAGTGTTTCACGAGGCCGAGTCTCAAAGAAAGTAGGCGTGGCCCATATAAATAAGGGCCGGTAAGCCTTCGGCTGGGGACTACGTCCCCAGTCCTCAGGGATAACAGCCATCTAGCTTCTTTGTCAGGCAGAATGGAGTTTGCTTTCGGGAGGGAGGTATGAAAGAGGGTTTCCTACTAGTTACCAGCGCCGACTTCCTTCGCTCGCTGGGAGGGTCCCGAAGGGTGGCATTTACTTTAAAAGCGCTAAATATTTGTAAAGTATAGAAAATGATTTTTCTTTTCGAAATCTCCACCCTTCAAATATATCGCCTTTCATTAACATTGAGCCCAGCGCTTATTGTGCTTCGCATCCAAACGGCACAATAGTGACGAATTAAACAGATTTTTTTTTATTTTGCCTGTTCTGGAAATATTCAGTAGGCTATTCGTGATACTGATGTTAAAAGAAATTCAAAAATAACGTAGGCAAAAGAGAGAAAAATATGACAGTGAGATGTATTAAGGAATTGGTACGGGAATCTCGCTGGTCGTGGTTTGCGGGGGTTCGGCCCCACCCCGCTCGCTCACCGTGACATGCTTGTAACGTGCGCGAATATGACACAATCCCTTGTTATATAATATGTAGTATAATGTAGGGGAGACTGGGGTCAATTGTAACACGAGACAAATGTAACAAAAATCATTTAGGCCATTCAAATTAACTCTAAAATTCTGAAATATTTATCATAAGAGCATCTTATATAGAAGAAATTTTGGTAATTTTTTCAAATAAATCAAACAAAAACTGTTGAAGTTATAAGAAAAAAACGTTTTTGACACCCTAAAGTAAAATTTTCGGTTCGTCAATTTTTTCTATTTTCCCTACTACAAAGTTCAAATTTGACCAAGTTTCTTACACCAAACGTTTTGTTATTATGTCCCTTATGCATTTTTGCAATTGATTTGTGTAATAATCAGAGGTATAATGGAGTAAAAATTAATTTAAGGGGAAAGGTTCAGTGTGGGGCGATTGCAACAGTCCAAATAATTTAGGGAAAAAACAAGTCTACATCAGTTTTTTCACCCAGAAGTGATGCAAAACATCATATTCTTCTGTTTGAATGCTAAAAGTTGGCATACTTGCAGAAAGAACGAAAAATAATCCAGATTTACTCTTTTAAATGGGTGAGCCGGCAAGCGGTAGCTCTTATGGGAAATCCCACGTTACATTCGACCCCCACCCCTGTTACAATCGTCCCGACATGTAGGTACAATTGTAACAAAAAAGCATCATCATTCTAGATTTTTTTACTAAATAACTATTTAACTCTTATGTTCCATAAATTCAGAAAAGTAAGCCAAGATAATAAGCTATCTGCCGTATTTTTTAAATATCTGTAACTTTAATTCTAGCTGACGAAAAAAATTGAAGTATGTTTTTTGTTACAATTGACCCCAGTCTTCCCTACATAATAATAATAATAGTAATGTATTTGATTTATATAGCGCACTTTCCACAAACGTGATCAAATGCGCTGGGATTACATCGAAGGTAGGCCATCAGTTTGCAGGAAATGCAAGGCGAAATAGATGAGTTTTTAAGTCGGAACAAAATTTATTGAAGTGGGGGACGTTCTCAAATAAAAGGGCAATGAACATAAGTGAAATATAAAATAATAGATTTATATTTTAGCTAGAGCAAGAAGAATAATTGTGAAATAATTTAGCCTACTGCTGATGACCTATCTAATCAAATGGTGATATTATCAAATAATATCAAATAAAACAGTTTCTAAATGTGAAGCTTGTTGCGAGAATCGACAGCATGTTTAGTGAAGTGTTTACAAAAGATTTCAGACATATCGTTTGTCTATGGAATTATGGGGAAGTGTTTGGTTTTGTTACGAAAGCCAGATTTAAAAAACGGAACTTCTGTTTTAGCAGGTTTTAGAAAAATTGTACTTTGTTATTCCCTTTGAAAGCGAACCAGTTTTCCAAATTAGTTTTTTGGATAAATAAATTAACACCGTTATATACATGACAAGATGCGCCCAGTTAAGCAGGTTTTGTGGTTTCTAATGATTGTAATTTGAAAGATAATAGAATTTTAAATTTAGAGCAAGTATACGAGATTCTCGTGATTCTGCATTCCGTTGCGATCATCTCCTCGCTTATCCTCCTCTTTCAAAAACAAATCTTGACTACACGATACCTGAATTTACACTTGTCTGTTTCAGACAACAAAAATTAGACAACAGATAACCCCGAGAAATCAGAAGTGAAGATTTTGTAATGAATTCCAAAATTATATAGTAATAAAATTCCAGAGAAATATACAAATCGACATTGAAAGAAACCACCACAAGAGCAGACTGGTGCGGTAAATAGTCCACAATTACAGTTTAGTAAAAATATTGCAAAGATATAAACGGATAACAACTGAGAAATACTGCAGCAAAATATACTGATTCTGAAAATTATCCCAAAATTTTATCAAATAAGATTACAAAGATATAGATGGCTGCAAATTGAGACATATGTCTCAAAAAACCGGTGGTATCCACCTGTTCCAAAAATGAAAATTTTTGACACAAATAACACAATTTTCAGGGTGGGTTAAAGCAAAAATTTAAATTAGCACCAGATAGCCCAGAATTTAATCGTTCATCTGCCAAACTTATAGTATTTTACGACCAACAGTTACGGAGCTACAAAATAAATAGCAATTCCCTATATTTTGACGACATTACTGCCCAACATCGAGTCGCCCCTAGCCCGCCGGCTCAAAGGCCTTCAGGGAGGAAACCCGAGTCGACTATGACCAGAAATGTCGGCAAACCCGACAAATAGAACAAAATAAGGAAAATGATGCTGAGATAGATTGTTCTTAAATATTCAACCAAAAAGTAAAAAAAAATGGAATAAAAGAGTAATATTGAAATCGCGACGTAAAGCGTTTTCCGCGGAAATCACGGCCTTGCACGTCGGGCGTTCAATGGTCTTCTCAATGAATTGTGACAAACAACAAAGAGTCACGCTTTTACACCACTATAAATAGGGGAGACCGGACCCATATTGGACACCGTTCCATGTTGGACAGTGCAATTAAAAATAGTAAATATGCATTTAAAAATCTAGTTGTACAATATGTTATTCTTATCAGTACGATGCTACATTGTGTGAAATTTCATTAGTTTCTGACTTTTAATGAGAGAGATATGGGGGAAATAAAAAAACGCGGAAAAATATCGCAAATTTTTTTACCGCTAATTGACCAGTTTTGCCCAATTTATCTAAATTAAATAATTTGTAGACACCCCATTTTGTAGAGAAATCAATTCTCTATCATTCGTCGTAAAAATCTGAATTTTATGAAACGTATATTGGCTGTAATTCAAGTTTAAGTGGAGGATGGGTGTTTGGGGGGACTTTGGACTTAACCGCGGGGTTAAGTTAGACTGCAGAAAGCATAGGGAAATAAAGCTCCGCCCCCTTCAGACGCGGTGTTCTTATCTTAAATTGTAGTTTTTCCCCTTATAAGAAATTTTACTCATTTTTTGAGTTACGATTTCCAAATTAGGATTGTTATACAAGTACGTGATAAGCAACGTTCTGAAATATTTTCAAAAATTTTGCATTATTCTATCCTCCTTTATTGACCCTGTCTAACTTGGTACAGGCGTCTGTCCAGTTTGACCCCAGGCCGAGCAGAAAAACCCAAAAAACTAAAAGCCCTATAACTTTTTCAGTTATTTTGTTTGACAATTGCAAAAATTACAAGAGGTAGGGGGGAAAATAGCAAATAATTTGCAGAAGAAAAAAATTCTTTTGCGTGATAAGTACGAGAAATAATGGAGAAAAACCGGAAGTGTCCAATATGGGTCCGGTCTCCCCTACCCTTAAGACAAGAAGCTGGCGAATTTACGAAAGAAATTGTAACAATTTAAAAAAAATTTCCGAAATTTTCCGTATTACCTTTCAAAAATTTATCAACTTTAGCCTCTAACGGGTAAATTAAGTACTAGCGTTCACTCCCCATTTCTTCTCACCATTGTCTATTATTTTATGATAGGGGAATCGATAAATCGATGAGCACCAGATAATAGTAAATATCAAGTCTACCTCAGACGTTGATGTACAGTCGTTGTGTATTAAGATGAGGCAGCTGATCTTCTCTTTTGAAGCGTTATGGCTGGCCACGCTGTTGGTCGGCGTTTTTTCCGAGGTGATTTTGCAAGTTCCCGGCTACGGTGTTCTCAACGGAACGCAAGAGGAATCCGTCTACAATAACTTTACTTTTTACGGTTTTCGTAGTGTCTTTTATGCCGAAAAGCCTAAACCGGAAACCCGTTTCCTAGTGAGTTCCGACACAATAAAATATTCAACAACTTCGATTCGGTTTATTTATCTGAAAATGGTTTTTTGACTTTTTCAGCCTCCAGTACCGCGAAAACCCTATCCAATGAACGAGATCCAGCAGGCCGTTTTCAACAATGCTGGTTGTAATCAGGGCAACATTGGAGACGAGGATTGCCTTTCCGTCAGCATTTATACCCCATATGTAAGGAAATTAATTTTTAGAATGAAATACTCTCTAGTTACCATAAAGTGACAACGTGTAATTATATTTTTCGGGATTTAGTTGCCTGAAGTTGAAGACGATGAAAGTAAACTCCTGCCTGTCATTGTCTGGATTCACGGAGGTTCGTTTAGGGCTGGTCAAGCCATCGAATACTTACCTGGACGCTTTATGGAAGATACTGTTGTTCTCGTCGTTATTCAGTATCGCTTGGGTCCCCTAGGTTAATGCCCTTATTTATGATCACCTTTTTCGATGGATACATTATTCTTTTGTGCTTAGGTTTCCTGTCGTTTGACACCGACGACGTGCCTGGCAATGCAGGTATTTTCGATCAGATCGAAGCTCTTCGTTGGGTCCAGAAACACATAAAGCACTTTGGCGGCGATGCCAATCTTGTCACCATCGCTGGAGAGAGCGCTGGCAGTGCTAGCGTTTCGATTCTGCTTCTGGCTCCTCAAGCACAGGGACTCTTCCATCGCGCTATTGGAGAGAGTGGTTCCGTCTTAGCTGAATGGGCCTTAGATCGCGACGGTCGTGGAAAGAAGGCTTCAACTCGCGTTGCCGAACTAGCTGGGTGTCCCCTTGACCCTTACGATGCGTTGCTTGATTGCGTACGAAACCTCGACGCGACTAACCTTACTCTTGCATATCGAACGTATCATGTAAGTTGAAACTAAAATACAGATATTGAAAATCTTCAATTTTCGTCATATCATACTTATGTGTTTTTCTTTTACCTTATAGGCTGAAGATATTAAAAACGGCGGAATTGGGTTTAGCGCGTCTAACCCTGTGATACAAATAGCCGGAGCCCAGCGAGTCTTGGAAATTGAGCCCAGACTGCAATTTGAAATTGGAAACTATTCTCAAGTACCAATCATGTAATGAACCAATAACTTGCAGGAAAAGTTACTCATATAGTTCCCTTGTATCACACTTATTTCTAGTCAAATTCATTAATTATTAGGTTTGGTGCCAATAAGCAAGAAGGATCGTTATTTTTTTCATGTATGTATTTACCTCCGGCTTTCCTTTTTAAACTGAGACTGACGAACCTTAAATGCAGATGCCTGGAAAGACTATTTGGAACCCAACGGTTTCACTGATAACCCAGAATATTTGGAAAACGAATTCGTTCCAACCATTTTGAAGGCTCTCCGTAAAACCATATATTAACTTAAGCCCACCATTACAAAATTGCGATTTATGTCATTACGTGCTAGACATCCGTGATGACACTGGCGTGTTGGCCGATTCCCTAACTGACAAGTATTTGTCTGATGCCGATATGGGAAATTTCACTTCGATGACTCCGGGATTGACTGACGTATACGTTTTACTACGTCAAACTTATCTTATTATATTTTCAAAAGAAATATTCATTGTCTGTAGATGTGGGGAGTTCTATTTATAAAGTCGGCTGGTTACGAAACTGTGCGACTCAATTCCTTGCATAATCCCAATTCTTACTGGTATGCTTTCAATTACGAAGGAAGGAACAGTCTCTTCATTTATCTTTTTGATGCAAGAATTCCTCCAGTCGACTCACCCATTCCTCACGGTATGACATACATAGAACGGATCGCTTATTACGTATTCAAAATGTATACATTTCAGGAGTCAGCCACGCAGACGAGATGATCTATTTGTTCATCTATCCATTCCCATCAAATCCTCCATTCTTGGACGACCGAGAAAAATTGCTATCAAATAGGATGATAAAAGTTTGGACTACTTTCGCAAAAACTGGGTGAGTTATAATTTACTATTTGAACTTTTTTATGAGAATGAATTTGCGTAACTCTGATGTTATTCCATTTGATTAAAACATAGTAACCCTAATCCTGAAAACGCAGAAGAACTAGGCCTTCCAGAAATTCTGCCCTACAGCCGGGAAACCGAATACTACGTGGACATCGACTGTGAATGGACTGTGAAGATTGACTACACGAAAACGTATACTGTAACAGCAGATGACTTGAAATCAGGGCATGTGTCATGTAGGTGTGAGGGTCCTGATGCAGATGACTGTTTTACTAGCCTTTAACTGGTTGCTAATTCGACAAGTTACGTTTTGCGCTTACAGGTTGCTATTCCACAAACAAATTTGTTGAAAAATTCAGTAAATTTATGAAAAAGACAATAAATCCACCAAATATCAAAAGGTCTGTCTCTATAAAAATAACTTTAGAAATGCAGTAATTATTTGAACTCTAGCTCTCAAACGACACTACTCGCATTAATAGACCCCAAATATAGATTTATCTAATTCAAGTTTTCTGGGTTGACGCAACAATACATCGGCTGACAATCTATATTCCTCCAGGTATGTAAAAGTAAACAGAGCGTCATGCGTGAAAGCTACTGATTTATTTATTTAAATGTAATGATAAACAGCCATATAATAAAATGATATTTTGAATATTACAAGTAATTCTATTGACAAAATCCGAGAGGCGTATCGAATATAAAGGACAAAAAACTAGGCTGCAAGCTAATCAAATAGTTACTTAGTGACAGAAATCTTTTTTTATTCAAACAGACTATGCAACCAGCATAATCTAGATAACTGCTGAGATAACAGTAGATAACACGATATGGGACGTGCAGGCTGATGCAAGCAGTATAGCCTCCCTGTTACCGTACCCATTTAATTTAGGTTGGGCATATTAGCTTTTTAGTTGAATATACGAATAAAATCAGACTCATGAATGTACCACCAATTCTCGTAAAATAATATTTGTGTACAAGCCATTAGTCGCAATATTGAATATTTTATTAGAAGCGGTAATAACATGCGTACCGAGACAAAACAAGTGCAAACATATCAGCCAATTAATGGTATTCACTATGCAAGAATCTGTGTAGTATCTGTGTGTATTGACTGAATCCCGAGCTCGTCAAATAAAGAATTTATTTTGAGCGATGACACGACAGACCTAAAGCCTTTGTGTTAGATTGGATGAGGCATGTTGCGAGAAAATGGTACAGGCATTATTAATAGAATAGTTATTCTGCTGTCGTAAAGTGTACTTACAATCCCTGCCAATTAGACTATTTTTACCAGTGTGAACGGAATCGAGGCGGCAAATCAGTAGCTTTACGCAATAAACGAAATTGTCTAATCGAGAATTAAGACTTTCTAACTCAGAACTCCATTCGTCTCGTAATTCGCCCTTATTTAATTCGTGTAATTTCCCACGATTCTCCGCCCATAGCCAAATGCTAAACATTCCAGATACAACACTCAATGTATCAACGGCGGATTGGGCGACTTCACTTTTGTACAAAAAGAAACGCGTCTCGTTATGAATAATGTCGGCCGATTTCGATTCGGAAGCTATTTCTTCTTGTCCACTTTCTCGTTTCGTTATCGTCGCAAGCCCTGTAATAGTTGATTAAACTTTCATTTTGGAATGAATGGTGTTATTTTTCATAAAAACAGGTTCAACAAATTTGTATTTACCTTCATCGGAAGTAGCGGATACAGAGTTCAAACTGTAATATAAAAAGAGCAGGAGATATGGAGTCGCCAACAAGTGCATAGTTTTCCTCATTCTATATTTCGTGAACAAGTTACGTTTGACTTCTGGAAAATTTTGATATAGTTTTAGGACCCCACAATATGCGTACGTAGGCGCTAATAACTATTGCAAATGAACAATTTAGCCAGTTTTTCTTATGTCAACACTGACGAATGAGCACCGATCTGCGCTCATATTTATAGCCGTTATATACCGGATGAAAAAAGAAGGCTTACATTTTAGGAGACGGTGCCAGAGCCGATGCGGTGTGAAAGAAAAGTTCGAAGAGAACACGTGATTGTCCAGCGACATATTAGAATAGCCCTGCATTCATACGTTGTTAAAAATAGCGGTAAAAATAAACCGCTTTTCATCACTTGACACGTAATGACTCTTTCAATTTTGCCGCTTGTTATTAGCTTCTATCTTTTATGCAACTATTTTTTGTGGCATAAAAGGTTTTTGAGTACACGGAAAATAAGGCATCGTTATTTGTAGCAAGTCGCGCGTATAGAGCTGACCTGCAGACGATGACGATCGTGAGATTTTGCTTCAGCCAATCAACTTGTCAAGATAGGGAGCAACAGAGTCAAAAATACAATAAGAGATTCAAAGCAAGTGAAGTTGGTGTTACCGAAAAAAAAAAACAGTCGATTTGCAAAGTGGTTTGAGAGGTACACAAGACTTCATTTGGAAATGGCGGGAAATCGTTAATTACAACGCCCTTTTCCTAGTATAAAATTTGTGATGAATACTTTACAGGGTAGGTTAGGCGCTATAGAAGGTACGGACGTACGGTACACCAATATTAGTCTATCGTTGGGTATGAAGAAATTGCTTGATCTCTTCCGGAAATAAAAAATGATTTGAAACCCGCTTTGTCAATAAGCGACATAAATTCTGCTTTCTAGAAGAATTTTTGGGCTACGGACTACGGTTGTGGAATCACATTTGCTATTTGAGAAAAATTCGAGAGTCTTACCTCAAAAAATCTTCTCGGGCTATGTAAGAAAAATTAGCAGCCTAAATAATATAATATTTAACTTATCTCATACAAAAGCAATAGAAAACTCCGAAATTTTTATTTAGGAAATTGTGTGAGGAGCTAATAAGGACTACAAACCGTCTCTTAGTTATAAACCACTCTTTAATAACGGACACCACCCTATAGCATCTATACAGACTAGCACCGTCTTCAATCGAGATCTCACGACAAGGCAACACAAAGCTAACGTAATACGTAGCATATAACTTCCCACCCAAAACTACTTGACAAATGAAAGCTGCAAGTCATCCGCCTTCAACTGCCTACATTTTGACAGCCAACTCTACTATGCCAAGATTACCGGTAGTGTACCAAGAAGGCGACTAGGTCTATTGTCAGTTCAATTCTATACATCAGCTATACATCTACATAAGATTTACTGGTACGACCGAATTTAGGTATGACTGGCAAGTTAGATTTCTTCTTTCATCAAAGCTTGTTATATCGCGTGTTCTCCCTCAACTCTCCATTCTTAATTGAATTTTTTATTCACGCTGCATCATCATCTGTCCGCGACGCAGTTTTGTTCTGTCCCAAAGACGCACTACCGCATCACGGCGGTGGAGCTATATGCAGGTGCCAGTAAGGCTATATATATATAACAGAGTGAAACATGTAAATGAGCGAGTAATCTGATTCTTGGCTCCAACCAGTACAGTTGAGATAAATTCTGTTGTCGTACAAAAATAAAAGTACACGTAATCCAACCTTTTGTTCAACCAATCCGGATGTATCACAAGCTGCGTTAAACTACATTGAGCTTTGCCGTTTTAGCCGAAATGTCAATTAATGATCGAACGTTTTGTTTCATTATCCCCCATTGTCTTATAATTTTGTTAATTTTTTTAAACTGTTTAAAACAGGGGCTACCGCAGGCCACTAACGACGATGGTAATGAACAAGTAATTCTGAACAATAATAAAACTTTATTTTCTAAACACTCGTTTTTTATTTTAGCACACGAATCTGCAAATGAAATTGGAGATTCGTCTCTGGATTTAGAAAACAGACGGATCAAGAACAATAAACATGTCCGTTTTTTGGGCGACACTCCCGGTACAGTCTTTGTCAATACTGTTGCGATTGTAGCCGGCATCTTTGTCATCTGGGACTGGATAGAGACGAGAGAGGACCGTAAGCTACCCGATAACGGCGAACTGCTCGAAGAGTGGAATTCGCACCTGGAAGGTATCAATTCTCGAATGGAAGATGCCAAACTATCCCTCAAGCAGCTGACATGCCGCCTAGACACCATTCACAGTAAGGCCATCAGTCCAGAGTGTCAGCAATTTATTCAGCCATACAAAAATCCAAATACTAACAATTACGCCAAATCATCTTCGGTCGAAAATGCCATTGATAAGAAGACAAATCCGTCGTTAAGTTTGCTTCCCGTAAAGTGATACGTATGTCTCGCAACAATTGACCAAAAGGATTTTAATAATACCATGCAGGTCTGAGGTTTTGGCTATCAAATTATACAAGGTCCAATATCTTATAGTCTACATGATTAAATAAATTTCATTTCTTTTTTTCAATGGGAAGAATTTAAACCTGAATAGTTAACATTATGCGTAGCAACTGCTCAAAAATAAACAGTACTGGTATCCAAGGCAAGAATTATTTTCTTTTTTGCCTCTTTCATTTCTTGATTTTCGTCTCTTTATAAAATAAGTGAACTTTTTGAACAAATGCCCAGTTAAAAGACAAGTGTGTGTAGCACTGAAGATGCTCTTTTTAAAAATGAAAGATTTTAGCTTACACGGAACACAAAATTCTTGATTGTATTTATTCAAAATTGATTGACAAACGGCGGTTCGGCGGATCGACTGCAATTTTTGCCGCACGAACGTCATTTGGATGCTTACAGGGACAGGTCTAGAAGACTGTAACGTCTACGAAGAACTAGAGACAGAATCGGAGTGAGAGCGAGAAGATTACATCACGTAAACAAACCAAAACAATAGTAGAATGACATTCTTTATGATACGGTAGACAGACTCATTCAACGAAAAAAAGAAACAAAAGTTGTGAGTTAAAAACACGAATAATCTGATACTGAAATGAATCAAAAATATTTCAAGCGACTTCTGCAATGCATACTACAAGAAAGGATGTCAACACCAATCGACTCAGTAGTCGAGGACACTAACGAGCAAAGTGGGTTCTTCTCGGGCTCGTTTGGTTGGACGGACAACGCAGACTTCTTCGTCGGAAGAGACCGCTTCCCTCTTCAGCGTGATGACAATATCACCTTTGCACTCGGACGACGTGGGCTGATCCAGCTCGGGGCAGTCCGCCTGTTTGAGAATCCGGCGGAAATCAGTCAACTCGTCCACTTCTTTCTTCAGTAAAGCATTGCGACTCAGCATCTTATCAATTTTGCATCGAAACTGTTTGCCAACTTTGGCCGGGTTCACCCGGACGCTGTAGCCGTTCTTGGTGCCACTGAGACGGACGGCAAATTTGCAGGCACTGGTAAACGTTCCGAAATGGGAATAGATCATCGTCTTGTGAGATGATCGAAGGAAAGATTCCACTTCGGGATGTCCCGGAACGACGGCGTAAGGGTGATCCCACGACAGGAAAGGTTTGGCCATCGATTTCAAACGGGCGATACGCTGATCCAGGAAGAGACAGAACGCCGCTCTGCCGTAAGCGGTTTCGCGGGCCATGACGCGAAGTTCGGCGGAAAAGACGATTTTAGCCACCACCGGGTTCTCGTTGTTGGGCAGGAAAGCGTCGAGCATCTTGTGCGAGAGTTCCATAAAGATGTATTCGTCGCCCAGCCAATGGACGCACTTCCAGACTTCCGTCACCATCCATCCGTAAGATTTGATGACGGGATTGAGATCCTTGGTGATGAGAAGTCGGCACAAGTCGCGGTAGACGCTGCAACATGGCGGCGAATTGAGCAAAGAGGATCCGGAATCAGCTGCGTCCAACTTGCGGAGATCCAGGATCAAGTGGCAGAGCCTCTCCACAGAGAGTTTGCTGAGTAAGAGAGTGAAGAACGTAGCGATACTCGGTTGATCCGATCGGGGTTGGCTCTTCTCCGTGCGGATGAAAATGTTGACGCAAGTGGCAATCTTAGTCCGCAATCCATCCGTTTTCCTGTCCAGCGTAGCGTTGGCTCCCACTTGATCCAGAATTCGGCACAATCCAACAATCCAGGCGCCTATCAGAGCTGTGGAAGAGTCTCGAACGAGTCGATTAGAACTCGGGGCCAAATCTCCCCACGATTCCGGCGACGACAAGATGGTTTCCAGCAGCTTGTTCTTATCAGAAGGATCCCAAGATCCACCGCTTCCGGCTAGACAAATTTGCTTCACCAGCGAACGTACCAGCATCACATCGCCGAGCCAAATGAAAGCTTTGACGACTTCGATGATGACATCATGAGGCACCTGAGGCATTGCTTCTTTGCTTCTACTCACAAGCAACTGGCAGAGTTCCACGAAGAGGCTGGAAGTGGCGGGATCGTCTTTCAAGATAGAATCGTCCAGCTCGCGCAAATCCAAGACCAGATGGCACAGTTGCTCCAAAGACAACTTGGCGTAGAGGGCAGAAAGGGTTTCGCTCCGCTTCCCAACGACGAAGGCTTGTTCTCTTTCCAGTCGGAAGACTTGATGGACGCAGACGGATAAACTGGCTCGCAGGGCCTCTTGATGCGGTTGCATCATCCAGGAGTGTCTGACGGGCTCGTAGCGTTGAGCTTTGACCTCTTCGGCAAGAACGGGAAGCGGCTGATCCATGACAGTGATTATGGAAGAGATTCGGGAGGTGACAAGTCTGACTATCGTTTTCTTGCCCAACTGGTTGGACATGGATACCAACTCCCAGATTTCTGGTGAAGACAGGACCTTGTCCAGGAGATCCTTCTTCTCAGGGGATGGCTCCGATGGAGAATTGGTGCTGCAAATCTTGTCTGTCAGCAACTGCACCAGGTTTTCGTCGCCCAGGGTCAAGTAACATTTCAACAACTGGACTATGAAGTTACCGGCGAGACCTGGGGCGTGCAAGTCGGAAAGAGATAAAGAGTGGCACAAATCCCGGAACATTTTCATGCACGACGGGACGTCTTGAAGGCGATGAGAGTTTTCTTTCTGCAGATCCACCACTAGCCGACATTGCTGGTAAAAATCCAGCCGTGGAAAAAGGGTTGCCAGATCAGCCAAACGCTGCGGTTTTGCCGTTTTCGGATTAGCTTCCATCGTGATGATCTGATCCACGAATGCGTCCAATTCGGGCTGCCTCAAAGCCGTGACGAAATTCGGTTCCAGATTGGTCAATGTTGACGAAATAGAGTCCATCAATTTAACAGCTCCATCAAAACAGGATCGATTCATCAAGTGCTGCACCAGACTGACCAAATAAATCAATTGTTCTATAATACGGGCAGGAGTAACTAGCGCCAGAATTCGATCACCACAAGCACTCCAACCTGTAATTGAAATGTTGATAATTAATCTGTTGGTTTAAATTTTAGAGATAAATATAATTACCGCTGATTAGATGTTCAAAATCGGCAATAATGCGCGCAACTTGTTCACTTCGGATGCCTTCAAAGATGCAGTTGGACAAGCTATTTGTCATCAGATCGTGGGCCTTGTCGTCGGAATTCAAGCTGAAATCTGTTCCAAGCAATTGGAGCAGTTCCAGTCCTTCGTCACGTGCTCGTAGAAAGAGACAAAGTCTAAATAACCTGAAAGTTCGCTGGCCGGCTTTTGTGGACGGATCTCTCCACACCTTAAGCGGTTCCGCCCGGCAGAACGACAACACGATACCGAGTTCGGCAATCAGCTTTTGGCGATAATTAGACGAAATGTCTACAGCCGCTTCCATAAGATCTAAAACTGCGTTGAATCCGTACTGGCAATAGATGCGGATCGTTTGGGGTTTCGGCCAGATGACTAACACGGGATGGTGACAGGAAAAGGCTCTAGGCTGTCCAGGTAGTGACTTTTCTTTCTCTCCTTCTTCTAGTACGATGTAGTTTTTAAGTTTTTGCGTGTTGCCCATCAACTGAGTCCGAAAGTCGCATTCAATCCCTTTCAACTTGATCAACGTGTTGGTTGAATTGATCCAATGTTCGATCGTGAAAGTTCGATTCATCCCGTCACCCCCTTCCAAGTCGCAATAGTCCAGAACGCCTGTAACGTGCTGGGTAATGACGGCCAAATGGATGTCGAGAAACTGGGAGCACTTAAAGAGACGGGCTAAAAGTTGATCTTGGCCAGTCAGATCAGCAAAGCCCAAGTCAGCAATACTGTACTTTCCTTCCAAAAGGAAAAAGAGCATATTGCTGGTTTCGTTGGGGCATCTGGAGTCATCGCCTGTTAACACGGTGGGTGAATAGTCGAGAACATCACTAGGCAGAGATGTGTCGAGTACTGAAGCAATGATTTCTTCCGGAGAAGTTCCCGAAGAAACACCAATGCTACGAAGTGCTGATGTTTCGTAGGCTGTTGGAGCAGTCCAAGATCTGAGCGATTCGGCAATCTCATTCAAAGTAGTCAGTAAGGAAGGCAGAGGGAGTGGTGCATCAGCCATGGCCATAGCATTCCTCCAAACAAGGTTGAAGGACAACATCACAATCCAGCCACTAGTGACAGTTTCCAGTTCTTGTTGACAGCCATTGTTGATGACTGTCAAATGATATTGGCTCTTGCTTTCCTTCTCAGAGTCAAAAACTATGGATTTACTGTCAAGTTGGACCTTCATCTTCCCACCAGTGTGACCATTTTCCACTGGAATTTGCAGAACCATGCTTGCGAACATTCCTACTTGGCCAAATATTTACTATACAGTTTGAGAAACTTATCCCTGAATCAAAGTGAAATATAGTTTTACCTGGCTCTGTTTCCATAACACAAAAAGGTTCAATACATCCACCAGGTGGAATGAGTGACAATTTGTCTAAATGGGCTTCTGTAGCTAAGACTCCTGAATATATTCCTAGATGACAAATAGCTGTAGAAGCCAATGAAGCAACCCCACTTTGAAGAAAGTTAGATGGAGAGAAAGAAACTAAATTGGATGCATCCAATTCCAATAGTTGTACTGTTTCAGTATCTGTACCATCAACAGAGTGAACTACTTCTGCAGCCTTTTTCAAACGCTCAACATCCTATTGAATAATGAGATTGATAAATGAGTAACTATTTTGTTTAGGCCTCTTCGGTGTGAGAATGAATATTTAAGTGAAAATACCATTAAAGAAATTGGTACTGGAATATCTCCCACTCCACTGATACAAAGTCCAAGAAGAACATCATCATCAATACAATGACCCCAGGCAAACTCAAATAACGTTGGCTTCTTCCTATCTGGCTTCAGAGCATCAGACAAACGCCGTTTATCCACCATACTCATAGTGAAGCTGGATGAGTGGCAGAGCTTTTAGGCAAAATAAATGTATGTCGAAAATATATTAGTAGGTAGAAGGGAATCTCTTCTATTGCTGTGCAGATGTGTGCAGTCTTCTATGCCAATTACCCTCTTAGCTTTATGAAAATAGATCAGAAAAAGTTACCTTTTATCGGAGGTAAACAGAATACAGTGAAGAAAAGGACTCGCCACTTTCGTAATAGGTTCAATTTAGTGCACTACGAAGAACAAGTAACTGGAGATTTGAGCTACTTATTAGCGAGGTGTTTTGGCAGGTTTCGACTATTCATGAATCATGAGCCATTGAATCGCGTCGATTGCGTCCAGTTTCAAATTTTCTCGCTAAGTGGCGCACACAACGTTGAGTAAAGAGATCTTTCCCCTTCCCCGCCATCTCCCCGCCAAGAGTTAAAAAGAGTTTTAAAAATGACAAGGTGTCAAGAGAAGAGGTTTGACTCCCTAGGAATAGGAAATAACGTGAATCAAATTACGTCAATGAGTTATTAATTAAACTATATAAACTCGATGGAACATAACATAATCTCGTGTGCAGGTAGAAGACTCGATTATCGGATTTTGACATTGTATTGCATAAAGTGCGCACACATAGCGGGTGAGATTTTGGATGATGATTGAACTTTCTACATCATACACGATTCATTATACCTGAAAAAAACCTTCTAGCCCTGCGTAGAGGCCATTTTCAAAGGAAATGAAAATAAACGCAAATAAGAACATTTTGTCAAGCTGAATGTGTATTAGAGGACGGAACTTGTTGAACTTGCTGTAGATCCAGGCCGATAGACACAAGTCACGTGGAAATTTCTGGCTCTTCAGTCCTATCGGTGTTGTCGGCAAAAATAACCAGCAATCGAAAGTTTTCGTCCACACATGTTTACCGAAAATGAAGAGAAGAAAATCGAGGATGTTGTGTTTGTGTTGCCGGTTGCGGCCGTATAACAGGCAACGTGAATTTGACCGACCCGAATCGCTTGGTTATCATTAAATAAGGCAAACCAACAGCAAATAAACGCAAGTGAATTATATATTGATTGAACATGGTTGCAAATAATGTACGTGAAAAGATATTCTAATTTGATTAATTTGATTCCTCCCAAAATACCGCTCAAAATAGTAAAAACTCACTGCAGGAAGGTCTACAGTCGTATACACCAAGTTTTGTACTATGTTTACTTCATGCTGATTCTGTACAACGTACCCTCATAAAATAAACGATTTCCACCTAGACATTCTCCTTTGAATTCATAATGGATCGTGAAAATAAGAGAATCGCTGCTGAAGATGAAGATGATGATGATGTTCCAGAAGGAGAGACAAAAAACGATGACACGAATGATGAAAATTCGAACGATGAAGAAAACTCATCAGATGAAGATGAAAGCGAAAACAGCGAAGAAAGTGATGACGATGATGAAGGAACTCGAGTCGAAAAAAATGACGATAAGAAAAATCAAAAGAAATTGCCGGAAATAATAAACAATTCTCAGAAAAAATCAGTTGTACCAGATACCGGAGATACCCCCATAGAAAATCACCCACAACCTACTAATACAAAGGCGACCAGTAAACTTGTCATCGGTCTTATTGTTTTCGCTGTCTATATCTCAACAATGATTATCACTGGGGGCACTGTGTACGCCGCTTACAATTGGCGAGGTAGTTCGGAAAGTCTTTCCTTACTGATACCAACCCCTACTCCAAGCCCTGAACAAACTTATACCACTACAAGGCGCTATACCACCGAATCAGGATGGAGTCAGAGTACATCGGCAACATCAACTACATCAGTGCCTTCGCAGACTGTTCGTACGACTTTGGGCCGGTCCAGCACAACAACAGTTAATCACTATACCACCAAATCAGGATGGAGTACATCGGCACTTTCAACTACATCAATGCCGCCGCAGATCCTTAGTACTACTTTGGGGCGATCCAGCACAACAACAGTTAATCCATTAAGCCCTTCACAAATGTCTACTCGGCCTGGATCAAGCGAAATCATTGCGACAAATTCAGATCCTTCGAAAAATATTACGACCACATCAACTCAAAGTCCTCTCTCTGGATCACATCAAAATGATTCGGTAAAACCAACCTCCGCCTTCCCCCCTCCGCCAAACCCTCCTACAACTAATTTCGCAAATAATAACATAAATGCGGAACAGCCTGCTGTATCGAACCAGAGTACAGCTTCTCCAACAACTGGCACAACTCTGGAGAAACCTGAATCGATCAAGAATATTTCAACAACGGAAACTCCAACGTCGATACAAGGTAGTACAACGACGGAACATTCTTCCCCTGGAGTAAACGAAAATATATTAGTGACATTATCTACAACATCTCCGCAATCTGTTACTACACCTTCAGAGAAACCCGAGTCCAGTCAAAGTATTTCAACAACAGAAAATCCAGTAAGCCCTTCAAAAATGAATACAACTACTATACAGCCTGCTGTATCGAACCAAAGTACAGCATCTCCAACAACTGGCACAACTCTGGAAAAACCTGAATCGATCAAGAATATTTCAACAACGGAAACTCCAACGTCGATACAAGGTAGTACAACGACGGAACATTCTTCCCCTGGAGTAAACGAAAGTATATTAGTGACATTATCTACAAAATCTCCGCAATTTGCAACTACACCTTCAGAGAAACCCGGATCCAGTCAAAGTACTATTTCAACAACAGAATATCCAGCAAGCCCTCCAAAAATGAATACAACTACTATACAGCCTGGTGCGAATCAAAATCCAAATATTCCTACAATATCCGGAACTCGTTGTCCATATAAGGTGTTTGGCACTTGTCCACCTGTTACCAACTGTACTCGACAGAATGATACTTGTAGGCCACGGCCAACACAACCTTGCGTACCTCCCCCTCCCCCGACAAAATGTCCGGAAACGAAACCTTGCCTGGTATGTCGGGACAGCGGAGAAAACAAATGCCCTACCACTCCTACACCGAAACCGACTCCTAAAGCGAAACCGACCCCACCCATTGATGACTTTTTGAAAATTGAGAATAAGAACACCAGCACCGTTGTAGAATGGCTCAACATGTATCCGCCGTACTCGGCCGAAAGGTTGATCGTTGTCACCACTCTTCTGGAAGAAACCATTGAACGATGGGCACTGGCCGGCTTCTTGCACAGGTGCTCTGAACACCCGGAATATCCGATACATGAAACCAAATGCACTTTCTGTAACGATCGCTACAAGTACATTAAATGTGTGATGTCCAACACTTTGGTAGGGCAAGTCCATCCAGTAATTCCAGGCTATTTTTGGAACGTCCCCTTGTACCATGAACCTATATCATTTTACAACGCCACGATGCTGTTGCCAAGGATCGTTTTGACGAATCATACCAACATGGAACCTCAGCGACTTGGTTTCATTTTTGACGCGATCGAACGTTCCTACAAAGCTTATCACGTCAAGACGGAAAATGGCGGAGAGTGTCGCATTTGCGAAGATTTCAACAGAGCCATTTACAATAAGTGTTTTTCTTTCGATAAACAATATCCGCGTGATGGTGTGGTATAAGGAACTTTGTTTCATATACATCCTTTCGCAATTTGTTTCGCTTTCTGCTTACAATAAAACAATCCGATGAATGAATGTTTCCGCCTCTAATTTATCTCACACCTTTTTAACATATACATTTTTGAATGAAACGTAAAAATGAACGGATGATGCCATTTTTCAAACTGAGCACAGACTAGCCTACCTTTGAAAATTCTCTTTTTCTATTTAGAACGTAAATCCTGTGGAATCCCTTTTTGTGCGTCAGAGAGTTTGAATTGAACGTATGAAAAAGAAGAGTAAAAGAACAGGTTCGATCCTATAGACTTAATTGCCCTCACATTCACTGCCGGCGTATCAATACAAGTGCAGTCCGTCGCTTTCGTTCATGCACGTTTCCCTTTTCCTTCACAAGGATTCTTGGGATCGAACGTGGTCACTCTTCACGAAACACAACTGTTGCTCACCGTGAGCCGGACTACCGTACCATATTCATTTACCGGCAGAAGAACGGGTGGTCATAAACCGTCCCTGAACTAAGCCCCTCAGAAGCAAGGTTATAGTAGCGCGCCAAGCTACCGGCAAAAACTTGGCCATTATCGATCTATTTGAATACATCATTAAAATATCGTACTTTTGCAGCATTCAACGCCCGAACAAAGTTGTACATTTCAAGATTCATTCAAGCAAGATGTTGACCGGCAAGAGGAGCCGGATTTTACCCAATAGCTTTTGTTGGGAAAATCTCGATTTTCCGTGACAGGTTGAAAGTAAAAGAGAATGCCCTGACACAGGAAAAGCCAGCAAAGCCTAATTTTCTGAGAAATCGAATGGTATTAGGCAACGTTTGTGAAAATGAAGTTTAAGGCCCACTATATGGCCTTTTTAAATTGTAAAAATAACAGACTTCCTCGCGCCACTACTGCCCGCCATCAAACTGCTCCTCCTCCGTCCCAAGGACTGCTGTGGGGGAGCAGGAGAGGGGATGGTCAACAAATGGGCCTCGATCAGCACTTGCTACTCATAATTTTTAAAATAATTTGCGTCTTCCTCGGCCGGCCAAGTTGGTGGCAGTTCGCTGCTTTTGAAGTTGGAATCCGCGAGTGCAGCTGTGAATCGTTAGATTAGATTATTGTTGTTCTAGATATTCAAACCTTTCATGGATTTCTTTCATTTTATTATGGATTTGCAAAAGTTGAAAACTGTCTGTCAGTACGGCCGACAGAAAGCCGTCGGTACGTACGGCGGTGTAATTTGCATGTTGTCTAAAGAAAGTGGCGTTTCGATTTGGAAACCAAAGTTCCAGTTAACCTGGCTACTTCATACTTATCGTTTACCCTCTTCTTTCCCCAGTAACGAGCCGAGATGCCGGTTGACGAAAGACAAAAAGTGACACGGGACTCGAATGGGGCGTTCTCCTCCAGCTATTTGTCTTAGTTAGAAAAATTGAGATTGTCAAATGAGTCGTCGAATGGAATAAGAGCATAAACTTGGAACTTTTTTGATGTGCATAGCCCTTCGGTTTTATAAGGGACAAACTATTTTGCCGTTTAAAGTTTATAAACAGAGAAAGTTTCGACAAAGCTAGCGAGTTCTTCTTGTTCGTGAACATTTGTCTTCTCGCCACCGCTCGGTAAACCGGAAGTTCAGTTCTCAAGCCGCCCACCACAAATTGGTTGTTTGGTTCGGCATTTAGTAGAAAGTCAGTACGGAAGCAGAGTGGGCGACTTTAACCGTATTCTCAACGAAAGACGGTTGGAGGGTGAACGGAAAAAACGGATACTGTGGAGCGATCGGTTGACGGATGAATACCGGAGATGACCGATTGAGGTAAAGCGGAAGGATTTATCACTTTTTTCCATTATGACCATTAAGGTCATCTCTTGACCCCAATGAATGTTTCAATCGACGTTTGCTATGCTACGATGATTTGATACGAATCATCATTAAGGTGGAATTGATGTGCGAAGCCAAAAGCCACGAAGGCAGACTTGACATTTCCAAAACCACCGATGAGCACTGCTCGAAACGGATTCGAGTGGATCGAACTTCGAAGAGGACCTTGAGAGGTCATAGCTAGATGATGATCGTGATAGTCTTACTTTCGCTTTTCATAATCTGATTATCGTTGAAGAGTTTGGAACAATGTTGGTAAGCGTCGAAGAAGCTGCACTCGATGAAGAACTCCTTAAACAAAATGACCGGAGACATCCGGAGCTGGAATAAACTGACAGTGCAGAATAATCTCCAAATCGTGGTCATGCTAGATGTAATGTTTACCGTAATTGATTCCGTCAAGTATCCTAGACTATGCTCGGGAAGCGTCATCAATACAATGTGTTCTCGCCTTCATATCAAACTTCTCCAGTGTCTCCCAAATCCACTTTTTGAATTTTTGATTCTAGTTGGCCGTCACCATCACTGTTTAAGTTGTACATAGGCTGCAGGTGGAGAAGAAGGAACATATAAAGTCACAATCTGTTTATTTCCCCTTACTTTTTACTACCCTTTCCTTCAACCTAAACGTAATGACGATGTCGTGACTCGAAATACCCTGAGAACTGAGAAGGTCATACGAAGGTGAAGTTGGAGTTGGTGTTGGGAGTTGGGACACTTTGTAGTAGGACTAGTGTAGTTGCCGGTGGTGAGGACGGGACTTGATGACCGTAAAGTCTTAAAAAAGAGAGTCGCTGAGTCGGCGTCAGGTTTATTGGCTTCTAAGTCGGGTAACGAAGGTCGCCGTGAGCGTGAGCAAGAAATCCGAAATGCCAGTGACAATATCATACAACTGTCCAACTTAAATGGGAAAACTCAAAGCCTCGAGGGGAGTAAGGTGAAAAGATTCGATGAATGTGTGGTCAAAAACCCATTTTAGCATTTTTATATCTCTTTCCATCCCACTCCACATTTTAATCCCAAGTCCAGTCTTTTAACTGTGTCTTTAAAAATCTGAATTCTAGTTTAAATTCAACCACAGAACTAGTAATTTGTAAGGACAACATTTTGCATGTACCCCTGAGACGGTTATACAGACCCCGAACTCAGACTCGGTCTATGAAAATGCCTGCTAGTCTCCATACATCGGCAGGAACAATGACGCAAATGAATAAGTGCTCCTTGTCTACTATGAAAAACACGAGCTGTAAGCAAGCGAACAGGACCACACATAGAAATACAATACCACATAACCAGCCTTTTCTCATTCCATTTCTCTCTTTATTTTAACTCCCGGTTCTCTCTTAGATACAACAAAGGGGGAAAATGCACAACTGTTCGATAAGAATACACAGCTTGAGATTAAACTAAGCTGGCGAAAAATAGTCGGTTGTTGAGAAGCAGCAAGAAGAAAAGTAGAATCATTGAAAGAGAGTGCATGGTACCGCAAACTTAACATTTCATTTTCTCATCAATTTCTAAACCCTTATCACGCGATTGGCAAGATAGTCAATCACCATTTGCGGACAGTGCATTTTCGCTTGGGACAGTGGGACTACATCTGTAGCATCAGAGAATTTCCTACATGTTACAGAAAAAAAATCATTTCACTCTCAATAAAACAATCGGGTATTTCTACGGGATCTTTTTAATCTATCTCCAATCTAAATGTAAAAACGATACTGACCACTTAATGCGAAACAAAATTTCGCCGGTGAAGTCGGATGCTCCTACAATAGCTTCAGGTTCTAGTCCTCGACCAAATCCCGTAGCTAGATTTTTCTGTAATTAAAAAAAGTTTCCAAAGTATAATTTTGCCACTCGACGTTGACCAGTCGCGTTCTTAAACAATGAGGAAGATGACGCACCTTGGGTGATGCCTCTTTCCTCCCAGCAGACTTGGGCTTCTTGGTACTATCTACTTTTTCATTTAGAAGAGATGATCGCTTCTTTTCTCCGTCAGCTGATTTGTCGGAACAGGTTTCAGTCCGTGATGAACGTTTTAGCTTAATTTCTTTCTCTCTTTCTTTTTGCTTGTTTTCAACTTCAAACTCGTACTTGGCAATTAAACTTGGGCAATCCAAATTGTCCTCTGGTTCCCATGTATTTTCCTCTTCGCCGTAACCTTTCCACTTAAGGAAGTATTCTACTTTCTCCTTTCTACGTCTATAAAAAATGTAAGAAAGCAGCGTTAGAAGTTAAATTCACATTATGTTTCACTCAAACATTCAAATCATCGAAACAGATGAGGGCAAAAAAAAAATGAAAAGGTTGGTCTTTAAAGCAGAATTTAGTCCATCGTCGAGTCGGGAAAAATAAACCCGGCTGTCGATCATCTATCCACAAACATTTATAATGAACATTAATTAACAGTTTGGTAGACCTCAACGATACCAATCGATGTATAGCTCTGCAAATAAGAAGTGTTGAATAGGCTAACGCCTTGGGACTGGTGGGTGCGAACCTGTTCTAAAAGGACCGTTTTTTTCTGACGGGCAATTGGTCTAATTACACTCGTCTCGGCCTTCATATCGATGCCGTTCGTGTTTAGGGATTTTGATAAAACACCGACAGACAGAATAAGGTGTAAAATGCGACAACAGAAGTCGATTTAGAAATCAGAAGGTTCTACGATTGATTTTTACATCTTACTGGTTTGCATGTTTCTTTCTTTCTGTGTTGGTTTTATCCGTCACAATCTTGCAATGATATGATTGGTTAAAATGATATCCTACCTTTTGTTTATCACTTTTTCGACCACGTACGCCTGCTCAGGACTCTCTTCTCTTCTGGCTGGTGTTCTGGCTTTCTTCGATACCTTCGAATAGCTTTTGACGCGTTTCCTAGGCCGCATGACGATAGACGTAGAAAAGACTTTCAAAAGAGAAAAACAAATACTTATATAATACATGTCTAGTGAATACTCCATTTTCACAGAACACTCTTGAAATTTTTTACAACATTCATTTAATGTACTTGAACGATTGACTAACGTTAACCTGATGGCGAGTTTATACTACAACTAAATTAAATTTTGAAAAAATACCCGACGAGCAAAATTGTCTAGAAACTGAACAAAGTATTATAAAAAGTCGATAGCATTATACCGTATTAGTTTAATTAACTTCGCTTGACAGGTGGAGACCTAACCCGAGGTTGTTGGCTTGTAAACGGAAACAGTCTAAATACTCCCATTCTATGTACCAGAATGGGGATAAAATCGGGAATCGAAAATGAGAAGTCCTAAATTTAAAATTATTAAGAGAAACCCATCCACACTGGTCAGTGCTTGCGGATACGAGTACAGTTTACGGTGGGGAAAATGGGTCGTTTTAGTCACGTATCACGTGTCGAGATGGCACTCGATGGCACTGTCATTTATGTTTGCCCCGCAAAACTGACGCAGCCGCATGGCGTAGGACTAGGGTATGCAAGGAAAAAAACATTTAAAAAGCTTCAGTATCCATGAGGTGTTTTAAACAAACTGAAAACTGTTCGTCGTTCTCGTTCCCAATAAAGACTTCGAGCTCGGAAACTCAACACACCTCGATCTATGGCTGCCAAAACATGCATGGATAATATGCAAATTGCGTAAATAAAATATGTAAAAAAAGAAGCATATTTCAATTCTATGATTAGGATTTTACCGAATGGCACTGAAGCAAAAGATCTGAATGAGTAAACTGGATTGTGTAGTTTTTTAAAAATGAATTACCACTTATATGTAAACAAGTCTCATACGTACAAACACTTATTTTCCATATGCTTTAAATTTTCATTTGCAAACTTAAAAAGAATTATTTGTTTTATCGAACTTGTAAGTTACCTTTTGGAAAATTTGTAAAAGAGAAAATTACAAACGACTTTCACGTCCTGGAAGAAATTTATAACTGAACTGATTCACCTTCGGGCTTCAACAGTTCAACTGTAGAGCTCTAGAGGGGGGTTTATGTTCAGGGTCAAGGGGGAGAAAAATATTAAAACGTCGATGCAACGTTAGGAAAACTCTGGGAAATCTGGAATTGCAAAAAAGGGGTAAGGGTTCGAATCTAACGCAGCTGTTTGAACATGGGAACAAGTCCCCAAAACGAGAAAATTCTCGAATAGGCTAGCTGACTATACTGAAATAATTTTCAAGGTTACAAAGAAGAAAAAAAACAAGCGACTAAATACGTCGAAGAAACGTAAATCTGGAAAACCTGCGGCTGCAAATAAGGAGTAAGAGTTCTAGAGTTGCTGTTGTACCTTGATGGGAACAAGGTTCTGTAAGTATGCTAGTGAAGACGAGAACAACCAAGGAAGAAGGAGAGATTGGCCACAGCATTTACGAAAATCTGATTAGTTTTTGTCGCGACACCAGCGCCGATGCGGTTGGCCAAAGAGTTCGTCTTTCCTTCTCAGCCTCCTGACGAATTTCAATATGCCAACGGTTCTTCCCAGAGAAGCTCCATTCTTGTTGAACTCTCGCTTAAATCACAGAAACCGCGACTAAATGAGTGAAAACCCCTTAATTTCTTCGTTATGAAGTAAAGGGGGTGTGGTAATTAGTATTTTAGAAAAAAATAATAATCAAAAAAAGGTTTAATATTTTGGGTGGATACTGTATCTACTTGACTATAACTAAATCAAGAGATAGCACAGTTGTGATAAATTGTATTTCTGTTCGGCTCTATATGGAGATACGCATTTTAAACGATCTCTTGGCCTCCTTTTTCACATGTTACTTAACGGGCTGCATAATATGTTCTATGAAAACAACGCATGAAACGATTTCGATTCGTACAATAATCCATTTCGCAAGAAGAGAATAGACTTGAAATTGATCTTCTATATGGCATCACCTTCCACTCACATACAAATCTATCGTTTGGTTTGTTCAAACGCATGGTAATGTATACTAAATTCTTCCTTGATGTATACACAGCATTTTTCTGAATAGGGTAAGGCTCCATTGCACTCCCTGTTGCAGTGTTGCTGAGCTTACGTCAAAAATCTGCGTATGTGAAATTTAAAAATTCTTACAGTTATTAAACATTTCACACGATTCATTTTTGTATATAGAGTCTTATTACCGCCACATTTAATGGAGTGGTGACGTTAAAAACCGGGCATGTCACCTCTATTTTGGTATTTGGCGCATAAGCCATTATAGCTGCCAGACAAAAGTCATTGGATTCAGACTCGATTCCCTCAACCTTACCAGTTGGTGCACTTGAAGTTGCTGCGCCAAATAAAATGTTGGGAACATCTTTGCATACTGTGGCGTCAGGAAAAAAACAAAAGCTATTAGTATTTAGGAGTAATAATAAATTTGAATAATAAAGAGTGTCCTAGTATCTTTTAAGTTATGTGAAGAGTTACTCACATGAGATAGTCTCCGATCTTGGCTGACAGGGCGCAGTTTCTTTGCAACATTGTTCGAGGATCGGCTTCAACCATGGACTCCTTCTGCATTTCTCTGAATATTTATTAACAAAAAAGCATTCAATAAATGCCTAGTCTGAGTGTAAAATCACGAGAATCTCATACACTTGTCCAAAAATCACCTGTATAATACACCCACCCAGCCAAAAAGTACGATTGTGTACGCTTGTGTTACAAAGACTTACATAGGAAAACAATGGTAAATGGTGATTTTACCCTGGCTTTCCTAATAACTCACGTAGCACAATCGTACACAATTGTACATTTTTGGCTGGGCATGCACAGCAACAATAAAGTACTTAAGTAAGTAAGTAATAAAGTATTAAACTTTAGTGATTAGGTGAGCCTTTACAGTTTTGACTTTTAAGTATAAAGTATAGGCTAAACAAAACAGATTTTTATTGCACTGCTAACATCGTTGCTTCTCATATAATTTATCCTCTTCGTGGTGAAATAGAAGAATAATATCTTAACTGTCCGTGTACGGATAGTTGTCGCCTTGTCGGTTGGTTGATCGAGGGGCGTTGTCGCTTGTCGGTCCGACAAAGCCACTTTTATTTCGTCTGCTTCCATATCTGTGTACAACACTAGTAGTTTAGTACACAATTCTAGATCTCTTTTCTCGAGAGAGAGGGCTTTTAGTCTTTTACTTCAAAGGGAAGCAAACGTTGCCATAATTTTTAGTAAAAGTACCGTGTGGGTGAGTCACCGCTCCTACTTATTTTTGGGCCTACACCGCCTAATACACCGATAGTTCATATATCTTCTCAAGGTCCTTCAAAATCAAACTAGTACAAAAGTGGTCCGAAGAGATTCAAGGCACTTTTCATTTCGCTACGAAAGGCTCTTCGAAGACCCTCACAAAATGAGCTATATTACTCTTTCATTTTCTCCATCTTTTAATAGTTAACCGTAATGTAAGGAAATTGAATGGCTGTTATTTTCCTGCACACAAAATACTATAAAAGATCTAGCAGACTTCAGCAAATCCCGAAATTTTTATTAGCAGAAATAAATGGCTTCGAATTACCTTGAAATACAGGATTTTCTATTCCTCCAAAACGATAAGGTAATTCTCTTTCAAGCATTGGCTGAGGGAAGCGAAGGACAGGTAGGCCTATATTAGAAAATGACCCGTGGCTGGGATTCCAAAGTAACGGATTATATTCGATTGGTGCCAGGTTGGGATTCGGGTATGAAGGTATGAAGAATTGCTTCCCTTCTCTTATAGTTGGCATTATCTGCTAAGTTTCACTCGAAACTGATACTCTCTACGAAAAATGTCCAGTTTTTTATTGGACATATATGCCCGCACGTATATACGGACATATTCTCCGTAAAAACTGGGAAATAAGTCCTTTTTAGCAGTCAAATGCTGGTGGTCTTATAATTCACTTTTTAACAAGACAATCTGTCCATCAAATGGAGAATAAAGTCCACTTTGGTTCAGACAACTCAAGGGCAGACTGTTTAGATCGCCTTTACCCTTTTCGAATATTAAAAAGGTTAAAACTGTTCAAACTATTTTTAAAAAATTTAGAGGAAAAGAATGAATCTTTGAAAGTAATGTTGCCGATCCCTCGTTTTCCGGAATCGCTTTTGAATTGAAAACAATAGTGCACGAACTTTTTCTCACACGTGCTTTTCTTTTTTCAAATCTCAGTATCTATTCATTTTACGAATGAGTGGTGAAAACTTTGAATGGAGAATACAGTTGTCGTTCAAATAAAAATTGTTTCTAATTTACAGTAAATAGTATAAGAAGTCAATGCCCGACGATAATGAAATAGAGAAATATTTCTAATGAAACCCATATTTTGTCTAATAACTCATAGGTTAACGAGAATTTGATTACACTCGTTGCTTGGAAAAAATTCTAAGTCCTAAGGCATGTCTTTTGAGTTTATCTGAAACGTAGGCAGAAAAACGTATGCATATGTGGTCCAATGGTTATAGCTTTCGTATGTCATGCTAGGTATCGTAGGTTCGATTCTGGGTATCTCCGATTTTTAAATTATCATTTGGAATTTACATAAAAAACTTAATACAATTAACTTGACTATAAGTTATGGAAGATAATCGACGAAGGTAGAAACCGAAAAATAAGAAAAACGAAAAAATTGAACTAAATCGAAACTGGACTTTAAGTTCATTAAATTTTGACAATTTTGCCACTGCGGGAGTGGACTTATATTTCCTTTAAAAGTGTAGACAAATATGTCTTGAATTCGTTTTCAGGACAATTTGTCCGCGAAAAAGGGGACATTTTTCGTAGAGAGTAGGATCTATATTACATTCAAACATATTGTGTTTAAAATCAACTCCAGCTAATAACCAAATTAAGAGCGTATTTTTCCACTTATAGCCTACATTAGAGTAGGCTAAGTTTATACAACGTCGTAAAAAAATTCCAGAACTTCAGAATTTTCGATAATTCTTAAATCTCCATATGCACAATAACCTCATAGATTTAACGACTATCAACACACTCTAAAAACTGACAGGCTTAGTAGCAAAACGGACGAGGCTACTAAGGCCCTTAGTAAACCTTTAGTAGTGCCTTAGTAGTAATGGTAGCCTCGTCCGTTTCGCTACTAAGACCCTTAGTAAACCAATTTGTTTTTAGAGTGCAGACATTAAGCCTAATTACGGCAAGAAAATCTCGCGTCGAAAGAATATATAAACACCCCAGCGAGAGAATATACAGTACTCACAGAAAATATCCGAACACCAGACCTTTTTAACACGGGAGCAAGCGGAAAACCCCATGTCGGAGTATCCGCTACCATTCGGTCGAATAACGCGGCATCAAAGCCAAAATGGCAGTGTGGTCTGAAAACAAAATGATTTAGTTCAGTTGCTTCTTTAAAATGTAGTGAGATTTCAAATTTCTGGCAAGCCTTTTCCCATTTAAAAAATGGCGGCCGACTCCAAAAATCAAGTTTTTTCTTTGAAATTTCACTACATTTTAAAGAAGTAACTATTTAGACATATATATGGCTGAATCGAAAGCCCTTGCTCTGGACTATTTTCTGTGTCAATTGCAAGATTCTACGTCATAATTTGCGTTTCAAAATTCAATTTGAAATTTCGGTTTTTACATGGGAGCAGTAGGAAAAAAAGGGTGGTCGGATAATAGATAACTATTGGGTAGGCCTTAGGCTTTTTCATGAAAAATTCTGAAATAATTCAAATGAATAAATCATTTTGTTTTCAAGCCACCCAGACTTAATTACTGCAACTAAAGAATTGGACAAACACAAAAAGTTTTTATCTGTATTATTACATATCTCTTCGGGGATTGAATGTTTTACTACGGTAGGCCTACTGGAAGTGAAATTTGAAGCCTATTTTATACAAAAAGGAAAAATAACTGTCGTCTTTAAGGCTAATAATTTTATCTATGTCGTCTGTCGTCTTCAATGTAAAAATAAATTAAAACTTTTACGAGAAAGATGTATTAATAAAAATAATAAAACAAATTAGTGATTTTTAGCCCTCCCATGGAGAAAGTGGGTCAATGCTGGGGGCATCAGCAGCGATTGGCCAATCTTGTTGCACAGCGGGGTACGGCCAACCTGAGTTAGGTGACGCCATCACTCCAGCGGAAGCCCAGTTTTCAGATTCAGAAGAAGGCCAAGCTGGTACAAACAGATTGCTATCAGGAATAAAAATATAATGAATAGAAAATATAGATAATAATGAACAGAGGGGTCATACGGTGCTGCCCATCCAGCCATGTTGTATGGATCAGCAGGATTCGCGTATAAAGAAGAGTCGAGTGAATATACGGGAAATGGGCCGTTAGAGGCGTACATCTGCTGGTTAGAATTACAAACGTAGTTGATCAGAAGAACCACAACCGTGGCTGTCACGATGTTCCAGAATGTCATTGTTCCGAATCCTATATTTTTTCAAAGGAAAAAATACTGTACAATAATTAGATAACTAATTATATACAGAGCTAGTAGGATTTGTGTAAGTTGTTTAAATCTTAGTCTGTATATAGGTTAGGCTACTATACATGTCAACGCATATACGCGCTATAAAACTGAAGTTATTAAAACTTACGATGTTTTACGTCTGAAAATTACCTGCGTTGTTATTTGATCTGATGACTGATGTGTAGATTCATTGAAAGGTCTTTTATATACGTGTTGGCATATAGAGAAAGTCTCCAAATTATTCATTCAAAGCACAAATTGCTTAAGTTGATCTGAGTCATGAATTTATGCCAAGTTTTTTTGGTATTCATACTATTGACTCTTTTCCGCAATCAAGTTGCCTCATGTATGCTCAATAGTATAGGTGCGGGCCTTGGTTTTTAATACAGGCTACACGCGGATGTATAGACTAGGCTATAAACTTGGGAGAATAAAAACGTCTAGCAATAGGCCTATATATACTGGATCAGTTACATCTGGGCCGTTATAAAGAGTGTATTTTGTTAGAGTATATATCATAAACATATATGTGTTATTCCACTCACGCAAATTCGTGCATTAATTGGTAAAAAATATTTAATTATCTATATACGTATGTTGTTGTTTTATTCATTGTATCACCCTTACACCGTCTTTCGAGATTGCACATTCAACAAGCGTTTCAGTCTGAACTGTTCGCTCGTGCAGTTGCTTTGCTACTATTATTGGCGCTTTTTAATCCCAGAAAAGCAATGACGAAACAAGATAAAAGAAGTGCGTATAATAGGCTATACATCAATAGTTTTCTAAAATTTCACTAAAAGTCTACTACATGAAAAGCCATTTTTTACTGTCTATCATTTATTACAAAATTCTATTATGTAGACTATTTGTTCTCGGATTTTTCGAGTCACTACTCTATAGTAGCTAATAGCCTGTAGTAAAAAGGACCTAGATTTTCTTGTGGTGTAAGATACGTGAAATATTTTAAAGAAAACCTTTCTGGAGACGCCATAATTGACTAGTGCAACTCTACTATATTTATAACGCATAGAAGAGTTCCACTTGATATTGTAAAAATAGATACCAGTTTCAGCAACTTTAATTCTCGTACTCCATCACAAACTTTAATTCCGACCCAGATAAATTTGTCTCAATCCAGTTGTCGATTCGGCTGTTTAGTTCTGGACCAAAATGATTTTTCCAGTCGCCTATTGTGCCTAATTTTAGTATGCATATACAATGAATAAAAAAAAATGGGCTCATTTTGGCTTTACCCGTAGTGAATATTATATCATACCTTTCCGAATAAATTTACCATCAGGTTTCATAATTCCATATTTCTTGAGCTGTTCATAGTTCACCCATTCGTTTTTGGAGAAGTTTTCAAAATTTGAATATTCTGTTAATTTAGAAAATTGATCTTCTGTTAGTTTTCGGCCCAAAAACTCAGCCATATTTTTAATTTCTCCTTTCAGGTCCTAAATAAAATTGAAATCGGGATGAATAATAAAAATGTGCTTTTAATCTCGGTATAGGCCTACTCGGCAATTCAACTTTCTCTACTATAGATATAAATAATACTATATAGGGCTACACCGGCTACAGCCTTTATGCAATAAAGCCTGCATGGAACCTGGTGACTCACCTTTTTCAAGTTTTCATAAAACACAAAGTGCATGTTTTGATGATTACGCTTAGACCAAGCATCGAGAATGTGGGGGAACAACGGAGCAAACAGTACTGCATGTGCATATCATTTTTGAAATACAAAAATGATTAATAGGAATATAATCCTTTTCCAATGATAAAAGAATAACATATCTTTAGAAGCCATGAGTTATACCCTGATTGCACATGAAGAAAGAAGCAAATTGTTCAACATCACCCAAAAAATTTAAGTGGTCTTGCCATATCTGATGGTGGTAATAATAGGAAACGATGACGTCTTTAGGGTTCCTTGCAACATAAATTACCTAAATTTTTCGGTCAAGATTTGATAAATATATAAATCGTATGCATATTGTTCGCTCCTTAACAAATAATAGTAGCGGTAAGTAGCCTATTTCAAATTTTATATAACGCGCTTCGCGCACTTACTTTGCTCGTGTCAAGCAACTTTTGATTTAAGAGGTAAAACGGCAAATGGCTTTTCAGGACTCGAGGTGAAGGCATTTCCTCAATCTGTTCTACTGTGGCTGCTTTCATAGCTGCAGAACGCTCCGGTGTTAATAAGTAAGGCAACCTTCGTTTAACAATGTAAAATGCATATATTAGTGCGTAGGTAGGTAGCAACCTATGTTATATTTTTCAGTTTTTTTCTGTAATTGTTAATCTTTAATGTGAGAAACTGAGTTCTGTTTTGGGTCTTTTTTCAGCCTAATTATATTATACGGCAACGTCAACTTAGCTCTAATCTCGTCTAGAGGACGGGATAAAAGGGGAAACCCCTCTTATGGATTCAAAACTTGCGACATGCAAAGCACCCCCCCCCTCCCGAGTGCGCGTTCACATCTGAACCAACTTATGTCTGATGTGAATTTATAGTTTTAGAATGTAAGACATATAACATATTCATAAAATCATAAATGTGAAGTAGGAAAAGTTTTACTCGACGAAGGGTGCGCGAGAGCTAAGTGGTTTTCTGGACGCTTCAAAGTTACAGTCGTTCGTTAACATCCAAACGATGTCTGAAACCCACGTAGTTCCTGCAATATTGAAAAATTCATAAGTAAGGAGAGGGTTTTCGCAGTGAAATCTGTGATGGCGTTATAGATAAAAGTAACAGCATGGAAAAATTACATTTTTCCAAATAGTATTACCACATTTTGGGAATGTCAAGATCCAAACATCATCTTCCCTTGGTCGCAATTGGTAGATCTCACTAGCGCGAAGGCCATATTCCGGAGTAAAGACGAATCCGCCCGGTTCAGCTTTTACTAAGTGGTTGTGGTAGTTCTTAAAGAAACGCGTAAAAGGTTCGGTTTTACTTTCTGGAATGATGTGGAACGCCACATGATCCAAAGTAAGTAATTTGCGCTCCTCTTGGTAATTATCATCTTCCAAATGGGACTGCATCGCGCGGGAATAAGCTGTGCTACCACCGGACTACTTAGCTACTTTAGTATAATGGAGAATCAAGCAACAAAGATCGTCAGTACAGTTGCACTTATAGGTGTGGGGGAGCGATAACAAGATTTTATCAAACATTTCAGTCAATAGGGAAGTATATTGCTTATATACTCTACCAGCAAACAAGCTTGACATTATGTGGCTAAGTTGGAATACCCCACACTTTGGACTATCTATGTTGTATAACCTGTTTTGACTGAGTTTATAGCAAGATAAATGCGGATAACCTAATTGATGAATGTTTTCCTTTGCCGACGGAAAAGTTGGAGAGGTCATTGCGGACATTACTGACAACGCCAGCCAGATATGAATTAAATTTACTTTTGTTTGCAAACGAAAGTTGGACTTGTTGACAGAACACGACGGCTTGTGGTTTGGGTTTTAAATGATACGTTGACAGTCTGTCAGATATTTTATTGTATGTTATTACAATTTTTGCTACAATTTTAATTTTTAAATTCTATTACAATTTGTAGAAATATGGTGATATTTCTCTTATTCTTTATTTTGTTTATTAAATCGAACCCAACCATTTGGACTTGACTAGATATTTACATAGGACGTTCCAGGTTTTAGGTAATTTCGGGAATGGTAGCATCCCAAAAAGAGGTGTCCGTATATACCAGGCAGAATGTCTGCCAACATGGGCCTCGCCAATAACAAGTCCGTTTTTGTTTTTGCCATTTTATTTTCTAACTGCCTTTAAAATCAAATTTTGGTAGAGTGAACATTATGCCCCCTTCTATTGGATTTTACAACATAGGGGAGACTGGGGTTAATTGTAACAAAAAACATACTTCAATTCTTTTCGTCTGCTAGAAATAAAGTTACAAATTTGAAAAAAATCGGGGGATAGCTTATTATCTTGGCTAACTTTACTGAATTTATCGAACATAAAAACCTAATAGTTATTTAGTAAAAAAATCTAGAATGATCATGCTTTTTTTTACAATTGTACCCACATGTCAGGACGATTGTAACAGGGGTGGAGGTCGGAAGTAACGTGGGATTTCCCATAAGAGCTACCGCTTGGCGAATGGCGACTCATCTATTTAAAACAGTAAATCTGGATTATTTTTCGTTCTTTCTGAAAGTATAATATGAAATAATACTAATGCATTGCATTTAATATTGAATAGCGCCTTTTCCAAATCATGATCAAAGGCGCTATCAGCTCCGACAATATACATGGGGAAACTCAATTTTCATTTGCCGTTCGGAACAAGAATGTTTTTAGCTTACAACGAAACTGTGTGAGAGAGAAAAGAGGAGAGTAAGGAAAAAGAGCTAGTAAGCGAAGGTCGGGGGGTAAGGAATTCCAAATTCGAGGAGAGGCGACTGAGAAGGCTCGGTCGCCAAAGCTTTTCATGTGGCTGGGAGGGGAGAAGAGTAGAAGCTGGAAGGAGGAGCGGGATTCACGGCCGGCGTCGCGGATGCTGATTAGTGCACTGAGGTATTGTGGCGCGAGACCAACTAGGCAACGGAACACTTGGACAGCAATCTTAAACTCGATGCGCTTACAAACTGGGAGCCAGTGCAGGGAGCAGAGAACTGGAGTGAAAGTATGTCAACTTTTAACACTTAATCAGAAGAATATGACGTTTTGCATCATTTCTGGATGGAAAAAATGATTTTGACTTGTTTTTTTTTCTTAAATAATTTGGACTGTTACAATCGTCCCACACTGAACCTTTCCCCTTAAATTAATTTTTACTCGATTACATTTCTGATTTTTGCACACATCAATGGTAAAAATGTTTAAAGGACATAATAAGAAAGCGTTTGGTGTAAAAGACTTGGTTCATTTCGAACTTTATTATAGGGAAAATAGAAAAAGTTTTGGACCCCAAAATTTTACTTTAGGGTGTCGAAAACGTTTTTTCTTTTAACTTCAACAATAGGGAATTCACCTAGTTTTTGTTAGTCACACAAAAAAAAATAGAGGAAAAACAACTAAAAATCTTTCAAAATCAATGTTTTAACCGAAAACTACGTATTTTTGTATATATTTAAGCTCAAAGCTCAGCTTGGGAGGAGCTACGTTAAAAACGGAGTGGCCTAATTTGTCTGCCGTGACGTCACATAGAAGATACACGTTGTCTGCTACTACGGATTTGAATAGGAAATGCGACAAATTTTCGTGTTTTCGTATTTTTCTGCATGATAAAGGAACAAAAAGTGATGTAATGTGCCAGTGAATCATAAGAGCATCTAGAATAATGCAGATGAACTCTATCGTGTTCGCTTAAACTCAAAGTACAGAGTAAAAATCGGTCGCCGTCAGTCGCCGTTCAGTGATAATTTTTACTTTTTGAGTCAGTCAGCCGGTTTTAACTGCTGTGAGGATCGTTTTATTTTCAAAGAAGAAAACTGAAAAAATAAAAATAATATTCAAATATCTTGGCCTTGTAAGTTTTGATAACCTATTATGACAAATAGCCATTTGGTTGAGGCTTCGTGAAATGCGGTAAAAATATCTCACTGTATTTCAGTTCGGTAACATTTACTCCTTATTAACTCGTGATCAGGAGTTCTCAGAGTGTACGTTAGAAAACTATTCTGTCCTTTTTACTTGGGTTAGTGATTTTCCGTAAGACCAAGGTCCCGATAACAGCGCAAAGACGCAACGACTTGTCTAAAGTTTTTTACGTGTTTTGTCTATCCGGCTACCATTCCAAAAAAATGCTGTTATTTTGAGAATTCTTCCTTCTCATATTTTCGTTTAAATGGATGCGTCGAAAGTTCAGAATATTTCAAGGCATTCAATTCATTCAAGATGGGAACATAAACTGTAATGGGCTGAAGTATTGAGTGCGTCGTCTGTATCTGCTATGTGACGTCACAGCAGACGAAATAGGCCACTCCCCATTTTTAAGTAGGAGGCGCATAATTGAAACTTTAAACTTAAATATCTAAGTGGGGGATTTTTTCGCTTAAAACTATGATTTCAAAAGATTTTTAGTTTTTTTCTTTTTTTTATATGCTTTTTAAAAAATTTTCGGTCAAAAGTGCATTCCCTATTTTTATTCGATTTCTTTGAAAAATTACCAAAATTTTTTCTCAAAGAATGGCTCCTTTTTTTATATATAATTTTTTTGGTCGGTATTTGCGGACACCTCTTCTTAGGTTGACTGTTGGCTAGTTAACGAAGCAAAAAACAAAACAATGGTTTCGATGCTGCATAGAAAACGAAACAAAACAATAAACTTTTCGAATTATTTTTTGGGAAAACAACAAAACAATTTGCAATTTCTACTCAGAAACCAAAAATAGGTTGCAACATGTATCTCGTTTTTACTACTTGGCGATAGTATACTTAGCCCTAGGTGCTATACTACCACCGTCAGTTAACACACCAACAGGACAGCGGTGGAAAATAGGTTTTGGGTTGGGAGAAAATCCACTGATTGGTACCCTTCGATATTTTTTTTGAAGTTTTTTTTTGGAAAAAAGGTCAAAAGAATTTTTGAGGTGCGATTTTAGAATTGTATTTTAGTATTGGGGTATAATACGAGAGTAATTCGCCAAAAAACTTGTCGGGTTACTACCCAGGTAGCAATCGACGTCATATATACATCAATTTGATGTCATATTGACGTAAAATACATAAAAATGACATCAAAATGATGTCTTTTTGACATCGTGTGCTACCAAAAGCAAATTAGGTTCGTAATAAGAACCTAATTTGCTTTTGGGTTAATTATAACATTAAAGTTCTAATATTGCATAGACCCAACAAGCAGTCGCCACGGTGGAGTATTACAATTAGGTGTTTCAGCTATTCCATCGACTTTTGTCGGTATAATAACCAAAAGAGTCCTTGGTGCATCGTAAGATATAGCTGTTGGGAACTGAACGAAACATATAATTCGTGGAAGAAACTAATTTTATTAGCTTGTTGATAATTATTGAGGTTACCAATGTTGGTATTTTGGGAGTAAAATAATTGTGTATTGGCGATATTATTTCCGACGACTTAGTTTCGAAGTTCGGCGTCCCTAAGGGGATAGTTTCGGATCGTGGCTCTGCTTTTACATCAAATCTGTGGCGGTATGATATGGCTAGAGTGGGCGTGGCCCACTCTCTGTGTACAACCGAACGCGCCCATAGTAACGGATTAACGTAGAAAGTGAATGGCGGTCTGGTGGACAGTTTGGCGGTGGAGAATCCGAAGAAAATTTAGCCGTAGCCTTCGTAATGGAACGTCCTGAGAAGTGGGACCGTTTCCTACCCTCAGCTATCGACAGACTCAACAATAGTGTCCAGGAAGGCCGATGTCGAGAGAGCCATTATATGACAGGACGCAAGAGCAAATATCGAGAGGTCTCAAGCAAATCAGAAGTTGTTTTATGACCAACGCCACAGGGCCACCCACATCTTCTTGAGGGTGAACGTGTTGGTCCGCCGCGTCCAACAGCCAGCGGCTGGTCCAAAGAAGTTCTGACAGCGTTACATCGGCCCTTTTCTGGTCGTCCAGGCCCTGTCCGAAACCACCTATCAAGGGAGGATCTACCACAGAATCGGACCAGGGAAAGATTGAGCGTCTTTCCTGCTCACGTCGCCCAGATGAAGAGGTTTTCCCCAAAACACAGCCCGGCAATACGCCGACAGTGACTTAATCGACCAGCTGCCACACATTGATGAGGAAGAGGCGGAGGGCTTACCGCCCTTGCTTCCTGCTGCCATTGAAGCCGAAACGCCCCTGTCCCCAGTTGCGGTCGATGGCCTACCAACACCGTCTCCGGCGCAAATCTGAAGCGGGCTGGAGAATCATACGCCACCAACCCCTCTCGAACCACCAACCAAGAAGAGGTTCCGATGGTTGGTCGACGTCTTCGTGTTCGAACAAGGCCGGCATGGTGGAAGGATTATGTGGTTGATATCACAGTGCAATACCGCTGAAGCAATACTCTTCATGTTTGTTTGTTTTTCTGTTTTTCTTACTTTCTTGTTTTTCTCTTTTTTTGTCGTATTTTATCTCAACTGATTGTGAATGATGCATGAGAAAACTTGCTTGTTTTTTTGTGTCTGTCTTGTGTTGTTCTCCATTGTTACGTTTTCTTATTTTGTTTGCCAAGTTTTCTGTTTTCAATCATGTCTTTTCTATGACGCGCCAATTGGGCCATCTCAATTCAGTTTTTATACACCGTGGCGCCACCTAACGGCGGGAAAATTAAATGTGCATTTAATGGGCCCGGGATACCAACCCATAGCCCCATTCAATACATGGTATGGTATCGGATATGGTATGGGATATGGTATGGGATATGGTATGGGATATGGTATGGCATATGGTATGGAAAGTTTACTCTGGACATTATATGGGGTATGGTATGGGATATGGTATGGTATGGTATGGGAAATAGTATGGTATGATATGGATTGTTTACTCTGGACATGATATGGAATATGGTATAGGATATGGTATGGTATGGGATATGGTATGGGATATGGTATGGAAAGATTTTAGATTCTCCTACGTGGCAACCTGGCACCACCCTTGTTTTTCTCGCACCCTTATATCTCTCTGCCTCGGCTGACGGGCTGAATCAGCACTTAGCAACCGCTCGGGAGTCAGAGCTCTCAACTCGGTTTTTTCTGAAGTCTTAGCTGAACTTATGTGTTTTATCGTATGTTTTTTAGCCCTGAGCTTAAGCCTTTGACAAAGATGGATACCTCTTACCGAGATCAGCTTCTACATTTAATAGGTAATTTTTCCAAGAGTTAATTTCCCCAAGACATGGCTTAAAATTTTGAGATTAATTGACATGCATTTGATTGGGTGTATTTAGATCAAGGTTTCACAATCTGGCAAATTGCTCAGAATTTACAGAAAAGTTCCAGGACAATCAAACGTAATCTACAAAGCTTCAACATCAAGATCAGAGAAGTTAAGTTCAGCAAGATATCGGACAAAGAACTCTACAGACTAGTTAAAGAACTGAAAAGCATGGGTCATGAAAGCGGTATGTTCCCACTTTTTTAACTTTTTATCTATAACTCAGAACTTGTCCCTGAAGAATTCCTATCCTTCAGGTTCTTCGCCTTTACGCCGTTTCCCAAACCGAGTTCTAAAACTTTATTGGAAAACGCCTCCGGCGGTTATTATGTGGCCATTGACCCTACACCCCCTCCCCCCCTCCACGCCCAAACACGCCACCTAGCGACAAAATGTTCCATACTTTAAGAGAACGAGAATAATCGTCATGTTTCAAATTACCGAGGGATTAAACTGAAAACACTGAAAAATGATCGAGTATTCCTATGCGGTGTTTCACAACAAAATAAATTGAAATTAAATGATTTACAAATTTCATCATCCTCCCAAGAGTTTATCAGAAAAATCACTATTATTTCTTCTTCTTCATTAAATAAAAAAAAATAACAAACCAAATAACAAACAAATCCTGAAGGTCCAGCACGAAGTGGATTTATTTTCTGTTTTAATAGGGGAAATCACAATTGATTCAAATTTGAAGACAATGGGGCATGTTGTCCCAAGACCACGACTGCGTAAATCCTAAAAGCTGTGAAACCTGAAAAGGAAAAACCTCTGAAAAAAATCTTTGGAAGAGACTACTATTGTAGGGCACCTCTTTCTGTCATCCATCTGGATGGAAATCACAAGTTAGTCAGGTAATTATAAATTAAGAATTTTAACTGTAATATGACATAAAACATGACCTTGTAATTTGTTTTCACTTAGATGGAGATTTGTAATACATGGTGGAATTGACGGTTTCTCCAGACTGGTCGATTACATGAAGATGGCTGATAACAACAAGTCTTCTACTGTATTAAAGTTCTTTCAAAAAAGCAGCTGATAGTGTTGGATTGCCATCTCGCATAAGGTATAACAAAAGTCAAGTCACCATTGGCGTGTAATGTAATTTGTGATTTTGTTTATATGATTAAAAACAGAATCGACAAAGGGAAAGAGAACATGAAGGTGGTCGAATACATTCGCTTCGCAAGAGAGGGTGTGACCGAGGAAGCGTAATTGCCGGAAGATCGGTACATAATACACGTATCGAGAGACTTTGGGTGGCCGTGCGAAAACGTTGTACAGGAACATTTCGTAAAAGATTTAAGTATGACCTAAAACCTCATCAAACTTCAACGCTATGATGTTCACTAAATATTTGTCTTTGTTAAGAGCAATGGAAAAAGCAGGGATGCTGCACCACAAAAGTGAAATTGACTTATACTGCCTTCACTTTTGCTTCGGACCACTACTCAAAAGCAGTTTGAAGATGTTCCACTTATCCTGGAACAATCACAAACACCGCAGCTTAAAACACTAGAGCCCCAATTGGGTATTTCGTCAAGGAAATCTAAGATTAACGGCCTATTCAAAAGCAAACAACAAGTTTTCTACAGAACTAGATCAGGTACTGTCAATGGAATAGCCAAGAAGTATCAGAAAGATTTTAGCGCTCACATAACTGCATTCAGGAACTAAATCCTTTTTTATGGGCGAAGAACCCAAGGAGGTTGATTGTTTCATTGTCGGCATGTTGTCCCAAATGTATGGTGCATGCCCGGCTCAGTCTACACTCACCACCGAAATTCTCAACGTCGGTGAGTTTGAATACTTCAGAAAGAAATGGAATCAGATAAAGGATGTAGTTATACTTCACCAGCTGCCACGAAGCATATTTGCACCGAGGATATCTCCATTCTCTTTGAAACTGGAGACGTATTTGCGGATGCTGGCCGGCATTCGTTATGAAGTGGGTACGCAAGTTCTCTGTTTTTTTTTGCAAATTTGAATGACATTGATTTCAACCGTAAAAGGTTTATTGTATGTTAAGAACGATTTTGAAGAGCCGCGCAGTTCTAAAGGAGAACGCCGTGGATTACCCTCGACGGAAGTGAAATAGCCGACTCCCAGCTCTGTTTAGAACTGCTGGCTAGTGGCTACCAAGTTTCAAAAGGATGTCAGCTCTAGTTTGTCCCCACATCAAAAGGACACAACCAGGGCTCTCCAAATCATGGCCGGGGATCACCTTTACTGATGGTAACATATTTTTTGTTTTAAAATTAAGGTTATCTATAATTGGTGGAATGTGAAATCTGTTAATAGGGTTGAACTTCCATGGAGATGGGTTTACACCAAAGGGAAAAACCTCCGCTAGGTCTGCGTTAGCTTTATTTTCAAGATACCACCAATAATATACTGGAAAGTCCACCAGACTCACAATCAAGAAATGAGCCGGCACAACGAGAAAGAAGTCATTGAATGGACGTGAATGATTTGCGCGCCTTCTCCCGCTATTTAGGTTTGTTGGTCCAACAACCGATTGGAATCTGACGTCGATGATGTGAATAGTGTTGAAAGGAGCAATCACATGAAAATGACTCATGTAAACAAAAAATAAATAAAAAATAAAATAAAAATCTGTTTTGATATCTGCTAGTACACAAGGGGTTCCCTTGATTTACTTTACGCCAAACGGAAAAAGTAGATGATGCAACACCGAGCGTTCTATATGGGAACAGACGCTTCTATTTTACCTTCACCTACATTAGGGCAGGTCGAATTCATCTCCCCAGTCTATCTTCAAATTTATCGTCACAAAGGTCAGGCGATTTCTCAGCTTAGCTAATGCAACTAAGCCTTGCGATTTTCTACTCCTGATTCTTAGAATTAAAATGGCCAAAGAGTTAACAGAAGATACTTTGCGTAAGCGCGTAGGTAACAAACTTAAGTTTTTTATGTGACTCTTTAGCTCGCTCTTTAGTGTAAACGATTCGAATTCAAATCCAGTTTGTTTGTCTATCAATTATTTATTTCCTAAACTTCTTAGAGAAAGGATATAAGTTAAAGGAGCTGGTCGTTTATTTCGGGGTGTCGGTTAGTACCGTAAAACGATGACTTAAAGACGCTGGAATTAGTTTAATTGCCAATCGCTATTCCAGCTTAAGCGATGATGACTTGGTAACTATCATTCGTGATATGTTATCGGAGGGCCATGAACTTGGTGAATAAAACTTTATACATCAAAATTTTGTTCTATCCTATCTATCGCTTTAATTTTCCGCAGGTGAAATGAGTGTTGGTTCCCGATTGAAATTGATTGGGGTGACGGTTCAAAGAAGCAGAATTCGTTATCATATGAGAAACATCATCCCACTAGAGCCACGAGTTATTAGAAGAATTGTAAGACGTGATTACTACACTCGGGCTCCGCTTTCTTTGGTTCACCTCGATAGTTACCACAAACTGATTACGTGAGAACTCGTTAAGGAAATGTTATAAATCATATTTTTCATTCTTCATTATAATCTCATTCGTTTAGATGGAGGTTTGTGTTGCATGGAGCGATCGACGGAGTCTCAAGAAAAGTGCTCTATCTAAAAATAGCAGACAACAATCTTAGACTGTCTTAGACTGTTCTTAGTTTTTTCAAAAATGGTACTTACAAACTCGCGCCTGAGATACAGTTGCTAACTTAGATTTATAAAATCAAATACTTAAAACTAAAAAATTGTGACCATAAGAATCGATAAAGGTAAAGAAAACACGGGCGTGGTACTTTATTTCATTAACAGAAGAGGGGAAAATCGGAATAGTGTTCATGCTGGACGTTCCGTTCACAACACCCGCATTGAACGTCATTGGCGCGACGTTAAAAGAGGGGCTACGCTCGCCTACCGCAAGCTATTTCAGTAATGTGTGCTATGATGTAGCCTGAAATCGCAAGTCGCGGAGATTTTCTTGGGAACAAGTGATCCGCGACCAGGGCGCTTGGCGATGACCCGGAACTGCTTAATTATCTATTGTATTCCAGTATCCTGCGTGACACTTTCCATTTTGACCTTCTTTGCGAACTTTCGCAAAGCGGAAGTTCGCTTTAAGCAAACTTCTTTATGATGGTGTTCAATCATAACATTTTTTATGTAAATTTTCAGAAGCAAGAGTTTGATATTCCGAATTTCAGAACAGTTACTAGTTTGTAAGTAGATAATGGATTTCTTTCTTTGGTGTTCTCTTCATTGGTATTTATATTTTGAGTTATATTTATAACGCGTTTTCTCACTCTTATATTATAAAATAATTAGGATGTCATGATATTTAAGCTAAATAATTCAAACAAATTTCTTTGGAATGCTGCCCGAAGTCTGCGCCTGTCCTCATTAGGGAACACACATTTTATCATTTGATATTTGCTATCGTTTTTCTGATTACTTCTTAAATAATAGATACTCATAAATTTGTCAAAACACCTTCATTTGGACGTGTTCGGGATGATCTGTGACAATAATTTAAATATTGCCCGAGGGTTCTTACTCTACTCGTTCCTGCCAGATTGCAGCTTCTGTGGCGAGCAGCTGTCAAAATCTTTAACAAATCCTACTTGCAGCTGCTCGTTTTCCAGCTATTGCTCGGAGGCCCACAGAACTCAACACATTAGTAAGCACTTTTTGACGTTCAAAATAGTTAGGCTCTTCTGTTTTAAAATGAATATTTATCCCCGAGTGTCTCCCACCTTTAGGTGGGAACCGAGGGCTTCTACCGATTTATCGGACCGACAAGCAGGAAGTGACTTACCCCCAAGTGTGACTTCGAAACTTTTAATTTTTTAGTCCATTTTTCCACCAACAGATGGTTATGGCAAAATTCGATGGGGCGGTAGAAAATCTGGAAAATAAGAAACTAATTCAAAATAAAAACATCATACATAGGAAATATGGACAATTGTCTATGGCCATTTAATAATAAGAAATACTCACATCATTATCATCAATACAAAAAATTAAATGGAAAAGGGTCCAATTTCCCGAAGGGATTCTATACAAAGTTGTTTTCGACCTCTTTAGTTGCCGTAATTAAGTCTAGGTGGCAAGAGTCGTTTTTCGTTATTTTACAAGGTACTAGATGGCGCTTTGTCTTTCCAAGTTTTGCAAAATTCGGGTGTTGGTAAAATGCGGAACTCAACAGAAAACGGAACTCAGAAATTCGGTTTTTTAGAAAAAAAGCTCACGGAGGAAATTTCGGGGAAAATTAAGGCTTAACGGAGGAAATTTCGTACGCTCCAATGTTTTGCATAAATCTATTTCATAATCGGACGGTTTCTGTTTTCGATTTCTGTATTTTACTCTTCTGCTTTCTGTTTTCCTTTTTCTGCATTTTACCAACATCCGCAAAATTCAAAATACTAATATCTATTAAAAGAAAAAACTTACGCAAGTAAAAGGTGGCATAATTCATGCTTCATTATATATATTGATATGGATTTATTTCATGAAAAAAAACTTTGAAGGAAAATTGGTTGTCTATCTAAAAATAATAAGAAAACGTAATAAGAGTCGTTGGGCAATCGCTTATGCACCGAGAAAAAAAGCGAAGACTCACATAGTAAATATACGAATATCTTCTGCTCAATGAATGTAATATGTAGCTGTAGCCTACCCCCCCCCCCCCGTGAGACAACACATATACGGGTAATTTTATGTGACCCAAAAGTAATGCCATAGGCCTACCTGTTATTGTAACCGTTTCATAAATGTTACTTGGGTGGGCCCAACTTCGATATAATAATAATCTTAGAAATATAGTTCTCTTGCGATACAAGCATGTTGCGCGAGATCCCCATGTAAATACGAATACAATTTATGATTTCCCTTTCGATCGGAAAAAATATGAAGACCCTACAAATTTTTTAAAATTCAAACAGGACAACTTAAATCTTTTCGGCACTCTTGCGCTTAGTGCGCAATCATGTTCATTAATGCAGAAGGGTGAAGTTTTTGAAGAAGAACAAAATTCCTCTTCTAATTTTTTGCGTTAATATATTCTAATTCAAAATTTAGTGAAAATTAAAAACACCCCTTCGGGACCCTCCCAGCGAGCGACGAAAGTCGGAGCTGGTAACTAGTATTACAACACAGAACTACCACGTAGTGTTAAAAACCGCCACTAGAGGGCACTAAAAATCAAAACAAAACCTATGCAAACATGAGGTAACTCTTTACGAAAATGCCGAAAGAAGTCAAAACGGAAAGAACATTTTAAATATATTGAGGAGATAAGTGAGATAGCAGTAAAAAAGTTTCGAAAACATTTTGTTTTCCCCTGAAAATTTTGTAATAGTCATACGAGTTTTACAATAGCTGTAGGCCATAACTATAAAGCTTACAAAACATATTTTCTTCCAAATGACACGAAGGGCTGGCGCGTTAGCGCGATTTCATTTTCTATATTTATGTGATGACAATGACCATCATAGTGCGGTGTTTGTGTTATTATAAGGCCGTAATGCCGTACGAGAAAATATATTTCAAAGACAACATACTTCCTTACAGCCTTCTCATTCCAAAAGAAAGTACTAAAACTTATTTCTGCCACAATAACACCGCATGTAGGTCTGATATCGATTCGGTGGCGCACGGGTGTAGCGTGTTAGTTATTTAAGAACTGAACACAGGAGTTTCCGAGTCTTAATTGTATTTCCGTATCCATGAAAAGCACTAAAGACTACACGTCGACGCTGCTCTCTCTTGCTCGCGCCGGGACACTCTGCCTCTCCTCTCTCACTTCTCTACGTCCCTCGTACTTGCACCCTAAGAAGAGGTGTCTGGAAAAAGCTGACATTTGTCCGGTAATTTACCGGACAAATTGTTACTGTAACTGGGGCCTCTAGGAAAATGTCCGGTTTTGAAAAGCAGGGTGTTTTGTCTGGTTATCTCTCGACAAAGTTTGTCAAGTCCAAGCTCCGATATTTTCAAAGGAAGGGACATGAAAGAAAGTAAAACGAAACTGAAGTAAGGGGGAAATGTGCTCAAGGCAGAAACGGCTCAAGGGTAATTAGTCTGCTGGCCTTCGTTTTTATCCTAATGCACTTACATTTAATGACTTTAACTGAATAGCTTAGGTGGAATTCGTTTCAATTACATTTATTCTTATATGTTTATATTTAATATAATTTGAATTGGCTAAGCCACATATTGCCCCTTCTCGATAATATTTAGTCAATAATCTCAAATTAAAGCCAGTGCTGATTAAACCCAATTTATTTAAACTTTTTAGAATTGAACAGGGCAAACAAGAAACAAACAAATAAATAGTAACAAGACAAACGTTTGAAACTCCAAACGAACTGCAAAAAACACTAGTTTCAAAAATTTAATCGAGTTAACAAATAAATCCACTGCGTGGTTAACCTTCAGGAGGAAGTAACATTGGTTACAAAACCTTTTTTAAAATTCTTATTACGAACTTTTCCTTAACAATTCGCCTTTTTGTAAACCAAGAGGGGATAATGTTTATATTCATAGGGAGGTTAGGCTGTAATCCTAGACAAATTTATTCTGACAGACGATACGGTTTTCAACTAGGGTTTTCGACTCTTCGGAGATCGGATTTTAAACTAGTAAAAAATTTCTTCATCATTACTACCGTAGAGAACCATTGAAAGAAATTAATCGGGGAGTCAAAATGTTATTCGTAAACATACAAGTATCCTACTAATTAGGATTCCTTGGATACGTAGAGATACAAATCCACGTAGCATTAAGCGGGAATCGATGTTTCCTGTCATATGTATAAAAGGTTCCTTCCACCTCCGCTAGATTTCGCAACGGTTCAGGGGATTTCCCTAATGCATTTCTTATGTAGCCCCCCCCTGCGGCAATTTCCAATACAGATAAACTTTTTTCCGTCCCACGCGGAATCACTCTTAATGGGGGTTAAACCTTCAGGAGCACCTCCTGAAGGGATAATTGTTGATCGCTAATTTTAGTAGTGATGCGCAATTAGCACATGCTTGGCAATTTTTTCCCTGGTAGATAATTTTTTATCTACCTCAGTTTTTTTTCATACGTCTAACTCTAATTTTACAATGAGGGGAATTTTTCTCCTCCCGCCCGGATTCTCTCACCGCCTTATGGGGCGGGGAGTTTTTTCGAATAATTAACGTGCCTACTGTATATAACCGCAATGTCTCAGTATCGACGTGTCCATCTTGGTACTGTCGCCTTATTACCAAAGTTAAAATCTTCTGCAATTTGTACCGACGTTTGATCACACCACCAAAAAAAATGTAAATGCTATCTAATAAAAAATATATGGAAACGGAACCAAGTTAGATTCGATTTTTAAATGACAACTAAGACTCTATGAAATGACTTACTAATTCAATTAGAGAAAGACGGGACGCTTCGAACCAGATTCCGGTTCGTACACTCAGAGCCTTTTTGTACTTCCTCTTTTTCTTTTTTTTAACATGGCCACAATACCAATAGCAGCGTTAAGACGCGTTAAGACCATAGCATTAAGATAATAGCAGCGTTAAGACGTTAGCAACCATCTGGATATGCAGTGTTCTGATATAGACGCATCAATTTCTGAAACTTAAGTACTGGACATATTTGCGAACCGCTAAATAATAGTATTTCTCTGCGAAGATGAGCTATTTTCAGCTTGGCTTGATTGCCAAGCCACAAGTTGTCCCAGGACTTCTAGCATTTTCTCCTTCGGAAGCCAACGATGTTCGCAACGTTCTAAAAATAAAGCAGACGATACAGCAGAGGGATACTTCCTCCCATCTAGCGATCAGCAGAGGCGGAAGATCAAGAAAATGGAGCACAACACAATGCGCCATTAAACGAGGAAACTGAAGTTGATCAAGGCGCACTATCAGAGCAAAGTCCAATGACTGCGGATGTGCCAAATACTCCTGGGACTAGTATGGAAACGGACGATCAGAAAACGGAACCGCAGACAAGTACATCCGGATATCAAAATTCAAAATCAACGCGGCCATCTAAAGGCAAATTCATTTCCAGCCAAACAATTAGAACCAAATTACAATTCAAATTTTCTTTCCAGGAAATAGAGAAAAAATTACGAACAGGAAAAGGAATGGACCGAGAGTTGAGAGCCAGGGCTACGATACCGACAGTGCGTCATCTGGTGGGTTCATATTTCAGAAAAGAAAGTAAATACTGAAATGAATTAACTTTTATTTATTTCTAGTTGCCGGTTCTGTACAATCGAGCTCGTCCATAAGCTCCAGGGAAGCAATAGAAGAGAGAAGACGCACTACTGAAAAAAACAAACTACACAAAGAAGAGCAAAAAGAAATGAACATGGCTGGAAGAGCTGATCATATTTATTCATATATAAAGCTAATTTCGATGCACATACGGGAAAAAGATAAAGTTCCAGTAGTTCGAATGGAATGGGACAAAACAATTGCATACGAGACTGTGGATGCACTTTCACATAATGTTCAAAAGCGGGATATTGAGAGATTGGCGAAGAAATCTGGTATCAATCTGAGGAAATTGAAGCATCATAAGTGAGAAAGTAATCAAACAGATAACTCAGTAATGTAGAAAACCGGATAATATCTGTTTAACTCTGAAGATTTCATTCATGTTTTGTTTGCCACTGATATTATATGTTGTTTTTTTTTTGTTTTAGCAAGGAAAATTAAAAGCAAAATTTAGTCCTTTGAATTGGCCTTAGAGTAAAGACACTCTGCATTGTTTAAAAGCTAGTCCTTTGCCCCAGCTAGTCCCATCACACGACGTGACACTTTCAATTTCCTTTGCTTTAAATTAGAAATACACTTTTACCTTTTTGTTTTACCTCAGTTTCGTATTACTTGTAACAACAACGATACGACGTTAATGGTTTATAATGAAAACGAAACGACAACGGGACGGTTGAGCCGGACCTTAATCAGATAAGAATGCGTATGTTCGCTGTATAGCAGCCAATTCACGGATGAAAACGAAAACGGTTTAATAGAAAGTATTATTGTTTTGGCTCACGAACTTGTGACCAGACGGAAAGAGAGAAAAAAGAGAGAAATATCATATTTAATGTTGTAGGGCGAGAGACCATCCCTTCCCCTAGTAGAGGGGATCCATCTCGTTCCCTGGCCTACGGGAAGGGATGTTCTCTCGCCGTTGAACATGGCAAGAGTCTGCCGTCTACGGGAGGACGTCGTATGAGCATATTAGTCCCTATCTCACAGTCGAGCAGTGTAACCACACAATTTTCTCTCGTGGAGTAGGATTATGACGACCACAACATGAGTGATTTTGTAAGGTGGTGTAATGTTCCTGAGAACCGACGTTCAGTTTTGGCAGATGTAGAAAGTAAGTGTTGTAATGTTTCGGAAAATTTTGGAGGGAACCGACGGACAATTTTGGAGGGAAATGGGTGTTTTTTGCTGTATATCTGTAGTGTTAATGATCCTATTGATTTAATTGATTATTATTATCATTTTATATGTAGGACGAGTCGTGGGCCTGTCTTCCATTGAAATTAGCCACCATTATTGCAGCTTTAGAGATAACTTGGCCGACCAATTCTGGCGGGCAACGCTGCGCTGGTGTGCGGTGAGAACGCTGCTACAACAAGGCGGTGCGGCTAAAAGTGGCGAAAAGGAAGTAAGTTGTTGTTTGATTGTTTTGATTTGATCTTATGCCTTTAATGTTTCAATTATTTTAGAGCTGCCTGACGGCAAGCCCCGGTACAAACACACCTGCCCAGGATGTCGAAAAAAATGTACGGTGAGAAGGACACCTGCAAATCCAGAATTGGGGGCCATTTTTCAAACATTACGTCCCAGCGCCAATGTAAACATTGGACTTCGGTCTTCGAACGGCGACGAATAACCAAGCCTCAAATACGACGAACTGTGGGAAGATGTTCTCGTTCAATTCAGGTAAGACCATTTCTTTTTTATTGGTCACATTCCTGAAGTGGCCAACCGCAAATGAAACAACCGAAACAGGGCAAGTGAAAGGTCAAAGAACAGCCAACCCTCATAACCAGTTCGTGCGGATAAAGTCGTTCGCCATAACGTCCGAAATTTGCTCCGTAAAATGATGCATCTTATCATCATTAGATTTGTATTGTATTAAAAGGCAAAGAAAATATGTCTCCACTCCTCTTTTACTCCTACTCTCAGACTCCTACAATGATATTTTTCACGTAGAAGATGGCAGTGCTTCGTGAATGCTTAGCTCCTAAAATCCAACAGAGCCTCGAAGACTGCCAGAATGATCCTGAAAGGTACAGTATCCTTCAAAAAAAAACGGAGGGGGTAGTTCAAGCAACAGGCCATCTGTTGGCCATCTCAATAACTAAAAGTATTTATAAAACAGAAAAAAAGAAAAGGTTTTTTTCGAATGACAAAGTTTGAGGAACGGCGACGAGCAAACATTTTTATATTCTTCTTTTTAACTGGAGCGGCTGTTTGTTTGGTTTCTAAATCCTTTTCCCCTAAAAAATATGATGAAAATCTCTAGGTGGTTGTTACCACAGCAAAGTTTACGCTGAAATATAAAGCCACATTTGTGGTTAGACCTTCAGGAGGTGATGTAGAATTCTTTCCTCTAGGAAAAATTCCCGAATATTCACATTCGTTTTGTTGTAGAGTATTTATTTAACGGTTAAAAGAAACAAGGGTTTTTAAAAGTCAAAAACGGAAAATTGGAAAATTGGAAGAAAATAAGAATTTGAATGAAAGATTCACGCTTATTTTGATTTAGAGAACGTATTAGTTCGTTTTAGAGAAAATATTATTTTTTCGTAAAGAAGAGAAAAATTCACGAAATTTGAACGATTTAGCACGAAGATTTACGATCTTTCCCGATACGCTTTTATATGTCCGGGAAATATTGGGAGAGAAAACGAGTTCTAAGAGTCCAAAAATATATATTTTTCCCCAAATTAAGTTTGGCATCGCCGTAGTCAGCTGTCAAAACGATTGTCAACAACTAAATGTAAATTAACCTTACTTGTGATTTCGAGCGCTTTATGAACTCAAAACGCACGAAACTGAAAGAGCAGATCAATACGCGTCGATTGATTTAATTATATTTCCGGTTCCATGTTGTAAAAGTATACCATTTCCAAACCAGGTTTTTTCCATCTGATTGATTGGTTAGATTACCTTTACATCGTTATTTGCTTTCATTTAGAAATTTTTCGTTTCTAATTTAAGAGCTTTCATTCATGTTTTAATCTATACGTTAGTCCTTGTTCTATTCCTTTAGTATTTTGAAATTCATTTAAAGTGAGCCGCTCAGACAGTATTTTGTATCGGTAAAGTAGGGTCATTTTACTTTAAAATTTTATATACCTAAATGCTATTATTTATTATTTTTATCATTGAATTGTAAGCATAAAGAACAGAAGTTTATAACACAAAATGAAGTTGTTAGAAATTTATTTGGTTAATAAACGAAATAAATCTTTCGATTTCGGACGATATTTTTCTCAATAGATGGCGCTACTTGTCTCGGGAAAATAATGTTTTTTTTCTTCGGGTGGTCGGGGCGTAATGCCTTAGAAGCCTTCAGGAGTACCTCCTGAAGGGATAATTCAGTGCTCTAGATTGCACCGTTTTCTTAATTTTAAATAACCCTTCAAAAAAACCCAAAACAAATTTAATTTCCCTCGGATATATGATGTGCAGGACGAAATAGTAGACCACGACGTATCCAATGCCTTCTTCAAGACTTGCAGCCTTCAGCTGGAAAATCATCTCTTCAATTTTGATAAAGTAGTTTCGACCAATTGTGATCAGTCCAATTTTCATTGAAGAACGTGCCTTATCAAGCGCTTCCTTGGGGGTGGTACCTTCCTAAACAAAAGGATGATAAATAAAAGAGATGAAGTAATGAGGTTTGACGACGGCAAAACTAAAATGGTTCACTAACTGGAAATGTTTGCAAAAGTTGGTGGAGACGATCGTCGGTTTTATCTGCCAAGTCTTTTTTATTCCCCAATTTCTGACAAGGAAGCAAGTACAGCAGCAGCTTGATGTTCAAACGAACTGTCTCTTCTGTATCTGTTAACAAAAAAGATTCGAAATACACATTTATTGAAGTGAATGTTTCATTGAAGTTACCATAATTTTCAATTGACTCTTCGATTTTCTCTATTACTTGCACCGCTAATGCTGAATCTTTTAGTTCACGTGGGAAACGTCGGCATCTAAGTGAGTTCTTACTTGCCCACCGTACATACGAATATCCAAGGAAAAAATCTCCAATTCAGCAGCTATAATCGAGGATGTTGGGTCTGATAGCGTCTCCCAGATGTCAAAATAAACGACGCAACTGCGGAAATCCCGTACTTATGATGTCGCCCAAAAAGAGACAACTCTAGAAATGCAATTTGTGGAATTGTAAGTGGTGCTGGATTAACCTAACAGTGGTTGACAAGACATTAAAAAAAAGAATAAATAATAAATACATTTATCATAAGCTAGTCTTTCACTTTCTTACCTGTTTGGCGACATTCTCAAGAATCTTTTCAACTTCGCTGACGGTAGCCGGTCTCGTTAAACTTTGTCCAAAACGATCTTTAGAGGATTCCATTTCTAATTTCTATTATGTATCTAAGCACATGCACGCGTAACGAACTGTACGAAAATGTGGGTAAAGAATTCTATATAGTCTGATGGCAAATATGTTGCGCCACCTTTCGTGTAAAGTGTTGTATTGACTATGAATAAAAAGTGTTATGAACGACATACCTATTTAAAAATTTAATCTAATTTTTAAGTTAATTTCCAACTCTATTTTAGAACGGTTAAAAACTCTAAAACGAACTAATTTTAAACTTTAATTTGAGAGTTTTTCAAATTTCTGCCAGAGATAGGCCCGAAGGACGGTGTTACTTGGGTAGTAATATCTGCTGTTAAATTCATTAAAATAAGTAGACAAAACGGGATTGATATTTTATGAAAAGTTTTAAATGTCGGGTCAATATTGATACATTACAGGTTGGGTATTTTTGTTCGATTGGGTATTTTACGCTTCTGGGCATTATGGATAACGCGAGTCTGGGCAGTTAGAAGACCCCCCACCCTTATTATGCATTATCCCTAGGAAATTTGAAAAGTACCCTCCACTCCCCCGTACCGTTACGTAACTTACGAAAGGCCCCTCTGTCCCTAATTTTTTGTAGAAAATTCTGAAAGAGAAAGAAAACAGATAACGTAGAATGGGAGGGGGAAGAAGGAGATGAATGAATGAAATGAGAAATGGGCATAATAAGAAACACAGAACGGCGATGTCCGTTTTTAATTGAGAATATGTCCGGTTATTTCCGGACAACGTGTCTGAAAATAAAACCAGACAGAAAACTGTCAACTTTTTTCCAGACACCTCTTCTTAGGGTGCCGTAGTGGTCAACCCAACATTATCTCTAGGGAAAGGACCATCGGGGGGAAGCCCATTCAGTATACAGGCAGTGCCGTGCAACCCGAATAATAGTGTAGCTCACCAACGATGGAGAATTGATGAAGTAAAAGACGATGATTTAAAGGGTTTTATATCCGACGATAGCGCTATAATCGACGAAGCAGCCCATCATCAATATATAGAAGGAAAACTAATCGATATGGGCAACACGATAAACGATGAAATTAGGAATGTATATTGCGACGGATATAAATTAAAACAATTCGTGTCAGTAGCGCTAGCGCAAACCAGCCCGATGCTGGCAGGCGTAGCCATGGGGCTACCAGTCTGCCAACGAATAATGGCGGGCGGGCAGACAATGGTAGTACAACAATGTAAGACAACTCTAGTTACGGTGGGAGCAGAAAAAACCAAGTGTGGATTTGAACCAAAATGGGACAAATACACAGTTGGAAAAGACGGCTTCACTCGCGTTAAATTTCAACCCTGCCTATGGGGCGGAGTTGTCAATTTAAACGGAGAAGCGTACGAATACGTCAACGGCACATGGATTTCAATCCGGCCAAATATTAAACTTTCCGCAGTGGGCCTCACTACCCACTTTAACGAAGAAGTTGACAATGAAGCTCAATATATCCACAATTTGGAGACTTCATTTCACAGTAACGAAGTGGACCAATTCAATATGATCGGCGAACTAATGGCGTTGATGCAACACGAGGACATAAACTCCATTACCCCAATCGTATTCGCTACACAATCAGAAAGCCGCTTTGGTTCCTTTTCTGATTGGATATTCGGCCTAAAGATGGCCGGAATAGCGATAGCCGTACTATTCATAGTTGTATTTGCCATGCGTTGCTGCCCAACAATTCAATGCTGCTCGTGCCGGGGAATAATTAGAGAAAGAAAAAGGGCCGAAAGAGGTCGTAAAGAAAGGGAGGAAAGTATACCTCTAAGGGCACCAACACCGACCACCCCATTAGCACCCCCAAACTCCCCAGTACGACAAAAACCGTTATCTCCGGCACGATCCGCAGGTAGTGAAGTCGGTCACTCACACCAACTACCAAGGTTGAGCCTAACCAAGGGATACATATGGGAAGACGGTTGCCCTTTGGTCGCCTCAATCCCAAGATCACACTCAACTACATTCGAAGTCACCGATTTAGACGATACACAAGTATAAAAAGGGAAATCCCATCCCCAGTAGTAGGGCCACTAAAACCCTTAGAAATAACCGTAAAGCAAGTAGAAATAGAAAGCAAAAGAAAAAAAAAATACAAAATAATAAAATTAGACAGTAGGGCGGCGGATACACACACAAAAAAAAAAAAAAAAAAAAGAGGAGGGACTAAAATAGGTGTAAGAATCCACTTATATTGTATGTAGCCATGTTGACATTGCATACCATGTAAACCCCGCCCAGCCGGCCAACACCACAAATTCCGGCGACAGTAGACAGCTCAGTCACAGTCGAACACTCTTCAACTAACCTACTTTTCAAAATGATCGGCGGTTATCAAGTGATTTTCTGCAACTTCTGCGGCGAAGAAGAGAGCTTCAGAGAACTAACGGCAGCCGAAGCAATTTACATCGAGAGCAACGCCGGCCGGAAGCCGACCCACAAACTGGACGACGAGGACGAAACGGTATCGGCATACTCGCCATCGGCGCCGACGGAAATCTACTCGCCTTCACCCTCAGCAGCCACCGCCCTGTCGAACGCGTGGCAACAATTACCCTCCTGCAGATATCAACGGCAGGAGGAGGGAGTGAGAAGACGAGAAGAAGGAGAAATCAACTCCGGGACAGAACAAAACCCGCCGCAGCCATCCACGAGACCAGAATTGGAGGTATTAGAAGAACTATTAACCCTTCGCCGTCAGATCCAAGCTGTGCTAGCTGAAGTCGACCGCCTACACAGCAAGCTACAACGACAACCAGAACGACAGTAGCTGAAGGTCAACGGAACCACACCGCCAAGGATGCCGAAAGAACAACCGAGAAGGGCACCCCAAGACGCAAGAAATCGAGTAATCGAGGTAATGGAATCAGGAGAAGAGAACCCAGCGGACGAGATGGCGAGAATACGCCGCCTACTAGAATCAGCGCTGGAGGACTTGGAAACGCTCCGCCGTCGCCTTGCACATGAGCTGCTACAAAGGAACTTAGAAGAAGACGCATAAAACAAAATAAAACAAAAAAAAATATGTGTTTAGTGTTGTAGTTATAGGATAGTGGATGTGTTGTAGCCGGTAAGGCAAATTGATGTCGTAACGCCATATTTTTCGTAAATCGGTGCCTCAATGTTCGCCGTTTCATTTAATATACCCTAAAATTTTTTTTTTCTCTCCAATTCTCGGTGTCACGTAAAATTTTTTTTTTCATCTCCTCCATCTCTCTCTCTCTCTCTCTCTCTTTGCTCCCTTTTCTCCGTTTTCCCCCCTTTTACAAAGACCTACAAGGGCCCGACGGGAGAAGGTTTATGACAAATAGGGAAGAAGAAGGGAAAGAGAAAACTCGAGGACGAGTTGAAATTCAGAAAGGGGGGAGGTGTGTAAGGTAAAAGTATCAAAGCATAGGCGCGAGGGGACTAGAGTAATCTAGCTGATTGAGCCAGGGGGAGAAAACAAGAAAGGACACTCGGTTGATTCTATCAACCGAGTGGAAGATCAAGCTGTTTCAATAAACAATTGAAACAGCTGTTCTTGACACCGCTGGTAGCGCGGGTCAATAGGAAAGCCACAAGTTAGGACTTGTCACCAGGTTCGAGGGGAGGGTTTCGCACACGGTCGTTATCAAAACGACCGTGTAATAACTAAATACTCTCCCTGATTGACCGCACGCAGCAGCGGTATATAAGGGTAAAGATTCGCGACCCTAGGGGCCAGTCGTCACCTCTTGGACCCCTGGTCAGCTCCCTCCAATAAGACATAAGGTTCAGTGTTTGTAATTCATATATGTGTAGTGGAAAATAAACTGTGTCTGCCGCCACGAGACGTCCGCATATGTAAACTCATTACAACTGGCTAGTAAACGGACACATTTTGCCCTATGCATTTTACTGGCCGAAACCCCCAAGAATATTCCTGCAGTTGACAGATCGAAGCGAGTAAATTTTGAGAAGTAGAATAATAGCCCACTATTAACTGGTTTTCGGCGGTTTTCTGTCGGTTACTTTCGCTGAGAGCTACTGATTCCGTACTGTTTTCTATCTCCTAATATGAAAAACCAAGAAAGGAACGGTGAACCACGGGTTGGGAGAACCAATGCCCGTCGCCATTTTCTTAAGGGCATCACCCTTCGTTTTCCAATCCCCCGTTATTTCGTACCCCTCCTCCTAACGAACTTTTTAGTATGAGGACCACCTCAAAGAGGTATCGGGACAGTTGTACTTGTATAGCAGACGGATTGAAACAGAGTAAAACTGGAACATGGAAAGGGCCAAGCGGATATATGACTCCACTGTACAGTTACTTTACTGGTTTAATCCTTTGATCTTATTTTTCAGTCCGTCTAATAATCCCGTTAGTTAGACTTTTAGTTTTCCAACGAGATTCTTAAAACAGAAATGACATCAGAGAAAATAGATGATGCTGATCCAAAAATCATTCAAAAACTGAGATATAGCTTTTGTAGAACTCAAAAAGCTGCTCATTTTTAAACCCAGAACGAATGATACGAAAATGTCATTTATAAATGACCCACTAAATAAAAAAGACACGCCTAAATGGTTCACCGTTTATGTGATTTTATTAGATGAGCTACGATTCGTCCCCCTCCTGAACTTTACGCAAGTGAAACCTTTTAGGGCTCAATAACAGAGGAGAAAAGAGTTGTAGGATTGTGTGAGTTGCCGGAATGTGAACCCTTAGATAAGATTAGATTTGTATTTATTACGCGCACTTTCCAACGATCAAGTGTCGCGCCAGACGCGGCGATGAGGCATTGTTACCCAAGATTGAGCCAAGTCACAGTAAAATTATGAGTTTACAGCGAATACAAGGGAGCACAAAGGGGTCTTAAGCTTCGTCTTAAATTCTCCGAGGGTCGGGGACGTCCTGGCACTCTCAGGTAGGGATCTTTGAAACCCTTGTGGATCATTGAAACCTTTAAAGAAGATTCACCAGCTTTCGTAAGCTTGAGACACTGGGTTTAAATTGAAAGTATATATGTATTTTTTTCCTTTTCTTTTTTTTAGTTCATGGGTTTATTAATACTGTATTTGTTATTCTTTATAATATCTCACTTATTGTCTATTGGGTTCTTTAATAGAACAGGAAATTGACGGAGAAACGTTTTTGGGCTTGACAGCCGCAAATCTAGGCGAAATCGGTATTAAATTTGGCCCAAAGTTGAAGCTGACCGCGTACATTGCCAGGCTTAAAGAAGCTCAGCCCGAAACATCCCCAGTCGAAAGTTTAAAGAATGGCTGTCCTACAGAAGAGAAGGATATGGATAATCAAAATTTGTTCAATGAAATTGTCTCAGCCATTCACGGTGGCGAAAGGAATGATTGGGAAGTTGTGATTCGCGAACTTGATACAGAAGATGTCGACAACTCAACTAGTTCTAGCTCAACAAATGCTGGTACATCTGGCGGTTCCATCTCAACAAGCGATGTCACACCAAGTGGTACCAATGCAACGAACAGTACTGTAAAAAAACGATCCTACACCGACAAATGGCGCTACTTCAGAAGCCTACAATTCATTGCACAGCAGCGGTTGCCTACTTAATTAAGGGTATTTCAGTAGCTTAAAACTACTGAAAATATAAGTAGGAACATTTCCTACTTGTTTTTATAAATTCGCACTTAAAATGTTTCACTGGATACTGAAATCTAGTTTTCGATACTTAAACATAGGTTCCATACTTACTTTTCTAGGGCTCTGTTCAAGTTAAGCATGTTATTTCGAATTTAAGTATCAAATATCTTAAATAAGTCGGTACATATTTTAAGTAGTTTATACCATGCTACTTAAAGTTAGAATTTCACACTTAATCTTCAACCTCACTACTTAACGACAAATTGGAATCTCCGTCTCAAACACACATTTATCGTTATTTGAAATCTATTTTGAACATATATTATTTCGTTTATATGAAATGCATTATATAAAACACGATAGTAGGACACATATGCATCTAAATAGCCCAAACTACGAATTTTCCGTATTGCGTAAATCCGGCATTCAATGAGTTAAAAACTTGCATTTAGAGATTCAATTTTCGCGAAATATGTCTAAGTCCAAATTGTTGTACAATTTTGAAAAAAAAATTTTCGATAAAATCCCTAAATCTGTGGTATTCAAACAGTTAACCACACAATTCTTATCTTAATAATGGTTCTGATTTTATTCTAAGTCCAAAGGAGCTAATTCATATTTTCCAAGTCAAAACTTAACAAATTATAAGTGTTCTGTGGTGAAAAGGTTAGAGACTTAGACTGGTACTCGTTGGGTCACGGTATCAATCCCAAAATATCATTTTTATTTTCTATTAAAATTTGTTGCATTTTTTCATGAAATCGACATTAGGGATAACACAAGCTTAGGCATGATAAATTACACATTTTTAGCATACTGAAAATGTGAAGTATGGGAAATTGTTTAAGTATGAAAAGATTTTAAGTAACAAAAAACGTTAAAGTACCCCTGGCCTTTTTTAAGTATTTACATTTAAGTAAGCAGTTGCTGCTGTGTAGGAAACGATGACGTCTTTTGGGTTCCTTGCAACATAAATTACCTAAATTTGTCGATCAAGATTTGATAAATATATATAAATCACATATAGTGTGTTCATGAACAAATATTGGTGGCGGTATAGCGAAGCATTTTAAATTTTACAGCGTGCTTCGCGTATACTTACTTTGCTCGTGTCAAGCAACTTTTGATTTAAGAGGTAAAACTGCAGATGGCTTTTCAGGACTCGAGGTGAAGGCATTTCCTCAATCTGTTCTACTGTGGTTGCTTTCATAGCTGCTGAACGCTCCGGTGTTAATAAGTAAGGCAACCTTCCTTTAAAAAAATGTATAATAGCCTAGTATAAGTAGATAGCAACCCATGTTAGATCACCCTAAGAAGGGATGTCCGTAAATACCAGACAATTTGTCGAGGGCCCAGTGGCCAGACAGAAAATGTCCGGTTTTGTTTTGGCAATTTGCTACATTATTCTAAGTTACATTCCGAATGTTTTAGATTCAAGATTTGAATATGGGTACGATGCACAAAGTTCATTTTCAAAGTTCAAAAACATTGTCAAGTGTTTACGTAAATGAAAAAAAAAACAGAAACGGGCGTTTACATCAAGGGCCCAGTTGCCAGACATGCCGTCGGGTATTTACGAACATCCCTTCTTAGGGTGATTTTTCACTACTTTTTTGTTATTGTCAACATTTAATGTGAGTTTTGTTGTGGGTCCATTTCAGCCTAATAGTTATATTATACGGCAGAGTCAGCTTAGCTCTAATCTCGTCTAAAGAACGGGATAAAAGGGGAAACCCCTCCTTTTGATTCAAAACTTGCGACATACAAAGCGCCCCATCACGAGTGCGTCCACTTCAAAACCAACTTATGTCTGATGTGAATTTATTGTTTAAGAAATAAATATATTATTTAAGATTTAAGAAATAACATAATATTCACAAATGTAGTATAGGAAAAGTTTTACTCGACGAAGGGTGCGCGAGAGCTAAGTGGTTTTCTGGACGCTTCAAAGTTACAGTCGTTCATTAACATCCAAACAATGTCTGAAACCCACGTAGTTCCTGCAATATTGACAAATTGAAAAGTAAGAAGAGGTTTTTCGCAGTGAAGTCTATGGCGGCGTTATAGATTAAAGTAACTGATTAAAGCGTGGAAAAATTGCATTTTTTCCAAATCTGTAAATGTTACCACATTTTGGAAATGTCAAGATCCAAACATCATCTTTTCTTGGTCGCAATTGGTAGATCTCACTAGCGCGAATACCATATTCCGGAGTAAAGACGAATCCGCCCGGTTCAGCTTTTACTAAGTGGTTGTGGTAGTTCTTAAAGTAACGCGTAAAAGGTTCCGTTTTACTTTCTGGAATGACGTGGAACGCCACATGATCCAAAGTAAGTAATTTGCGCTCCTTTTGGTACTTATCATCTTCCGCATAGGACTGCATCGGGAATAAAAGCTGTTGCTACCACCGGATTACTTAGCTACTTTACTATATAATGGAGAATCAAGCAACAAAGATCGTCAATTTCAGTTGCACTTATAGGTGTGGGGGAGCGATAACAGGAGTTTATCAAACATTTCAGTCAATAGGGCAGTACTTATACTCTACCAGCCAACAATCTTTAAATATATATATATATCTAAGTTGGAATCCCCCACACAGGCCACACTTTGGACTATCTATGTTGTATAACCTGTTTTGACTGAGTTTATAGCAAAATAAATGCGGATAAGCTAATTGATGAATGTTTTCCTTTGCCGACGGAAAAGTTGGAGAGGTCATTGCGGACATTACTGACAACGCCAGCCAGATAGGAATTAAATTTACTTTTGTTTGCAAACGAAAAATTGGACTTGTTGACAGAACACGAAGGGTTGTGGTTTGGGTTTTAAATGACGTTGACAGTCTATCAGATATTTTGTTGTATGTTATTACAATTTTCGCTAGAATTTTAATTTTTAAATTCTATTACAATTTGTAGAAATATATTAGGTGTTTCAGCTATTCCATCGACTTTTTTCGGTATAGTAACCAAAAAAGTCCTTGGTGCATCGTGTTTTAAGATATAATTGTGGGAACTGAACGAAAAATATAATTCGTGGAAGAAACTAATTTTTTTAGCTTGTTGATAATTATTGAGATTACCAATGTTGGTATTTTGGGAGTAAAATAATTGTCTTTTACCCAATAGCTTGGATTTAAGAAATATTTACAGATACAATATCAAATAAGATGGGAAATATTGAATTTGATCCCAAGGAAAGGAGACTTTAATTTTTGACGACTAATGTCGCGGTAAGAAGCAGTGGCACTAGTATCAAATAACTGAACTAGCATGATGAACCAAAAATCCTAAAAATCCCGCCTAAGAAAAAACAAAAAATCCTTGAGGAATGTAGTAACGAATACAATTGATGAATATGAACGGAATCTGTTTCGATTTTGAATTGTGCATTAGCGATATTTTCCGACGACGTAGTTTCGCAGTTCGGCGTCCCTCAGCGGATAGTTTCGGATCGTGGCTTGATATTGCGGTATGATGATGGGCGTGGCCCACTCTCTGTGTACAATCGAACGCGCTCATTGTAACGGATTAACTTAGAAAGTGAATGGCGGTCTGGTGGACAGTTTGGCGGCCTTCGTAATGGAACGTCCTGAGAAGTCGGACCGTTTCCTACCCGCAGATATCGCCAGCCTCAACAATAGTGTCCATGTGTCCAATAAATCTTCCCCTTTTCACATTATCTTTGGGTTTTGTCCAGTTTTTCCGATAGAGAGAAGGTCCCCTTGGCCAGAAGAAGAATGGAAGGCCGATGCCGAGAGAGCCATTATATGGCAGGACGCAAGAGCAAATATCGAGAGGGCTCCAGCAAAACAGAAGTTTTTTATGACCAACGCCACAGGGCCACCCCCATCTTCTTGCCGGGTGAACGTGTTGGTCCGCCGCGTCCAACATCCAGTGGCTGGGCCAAAGAAGTTCTGACCGCGTTACAATCGGCCCTTTCCTGGTCGTCCAGGCCCTGTCCGAAACCACCTATCAAGGGAGGATCTACCACAGAATCGGACCAGGGAAAGATTGAGCGTCTTTCCTGCTCACGTCGCCCAGATGAAGAGGTTTTTCCCCAAAACACAGCCGGGCAATACGCCGACAGTGACTTAATCGACCATTCTGCCACACATTGATGAGGAAGAGGCGGAGGGCTTATCACCCTTGCCTCCTGCTGCCATTGAAGCCGAATACCCCTGTCCCCAGTTGCGGTCGATGGCCTAGCAACACCATCACCAATGCCAATCGGAAGCGGGCTGGAGAATCATACGCCACCAACCCCTCTCCCCAGCCAAAAATGAACGATTGTGTACGCTAGTTTTACAATGGTTTACATAGCAAAACAATAGTAAATCGGTGACTGTACCTTCGTTTTACTATTGAATCACTATGTAAAACAATGGTACCATAATCGTACATTTTTAGCTGGGTCGCCACCAACCAAGAAGAGGTTCCGGTGGTTAGTCGACGTCTCCGTGTTCGCAAACAAACAAAACAAACAAACAAAATCCGAAAACGAAAGTGAATCAAACGAAGACATCAAACACCTATCAACTACCTGTACCTGTCAAACTAAAAAACGGAAATACTTTTTGACAGTGCAAGGTTGGCAGACGACTCTAAAGTTGCCAACTCAATTATTATGTAATTTTAAAGTATACGAGGTAATATCGTCAGGTAACAATCACTACGTGGTTATTACTCCAATTTCCTTCACTTCGTCATCATTGGCCGGTATTTTAAATAATTTTATTATATATAATAAATAAATATGTTGCCAACTCAATTATTATGTAATTTTAAAGTATACGAGGTAATATCGTCAGGTAACAATCACTACGTGGTTATTACTCCAATTTCCTTCACTTCGTCATCATGGGCCGGTATTTTAAATAATTTTATTATATATATTATATTGTAAGTGTTATTAATTAGATTTTTAATGTAATTTTATTTGTAACTGTATTTAGAATTCATACCAGATCTTTTGTAAAGCGAAACATAATTAGAAGATTAACAATAGATTTGAATAGTTTAAAAAGTTTTGGAGATGAAACAGGAGAGGAAACGCCGTTAAAATTTATGCATGTAATGAAATCCATCATAGAAGAACACCTTCACGCCTGGGTGATGGAAGATAATTACGTAGGTTAAAATGTAAAGTAAAAATAATTAATGTAATAAATAATATGTATTTTTTGTGATTTTAGATTGATATGACGCCTGAGGCGTCTGACAATGCTACACTTTTGTTGTCAATTATGCGTTCTAATTTGTCTGCCCCCCCTCCCCAAATTCCTGCTACTTCTGCACCGGAGTTTATCCCGTCCGGCCGTTCGTGCCCCCGTGAATCGGTCCCAGCGCCCCAGCGGCGCTGCTGGGACCACCGCCAGCATGGGAACCCCAGCCCCTTCCCATATCTGTTGCCGGCTGCCTACCCCAAGTGGGAGAGCCCTCTACTTCCCGTACTACGTCTGCCCCCAAAAAGGCAACTCCCAAAAAAGCTAAAATCCGGCCGGCTACCGCCTACAAAAAGTTGTGTGTGCCTAAGAAATAAGCGACAATATAGTACAGTATAGTTTTTTCGTTCGTTCGTCTTTGCACACAAAACGTGTTCTCTACTGTGAAAATGTGATTCACGAACTCATTATTTCTCGAGTGAGACGGACTGGTTTGGCCGTGGGTTAATTACATGCAAAAAATCACGATTCACATCAAACCCACCCTAACTATTAGGCATAGTTATTCTCATTTCTAAATTATATAAAAAATATCACGAGAATCAGGATAAAAAAAACTACATTTTTTATATATGTCTTAACCTTATCCATTATTCATGCAACAACCTTATCGATAACGTACATATCGCCATCGCCTGACACGTAAGAAAAGACTTTCCACCTCACTATTCTAAGCAGACGAACCTAGCGCTGCCAAATTGCTGACAAATCTGTGCGTTGCCAAATTGCTATTTCTTATTCCCGCCAAAATTCCCGCCAAAATGCAACTACCAGCCGTATATTAGAGAAAAGTGAGGAAATTCACGGCGTTACTTTACTTGGTTCTGCGGTTTACTCGGGTACGGTACAGAAATATCTGTTATATTTATCATTCATTTCATTTCATACTATATTTTTCAGACAGATCCTGCTTCTGCTGATTTACACGCTTTGGAGCTTGAACCGGATTCATCTCACCACTCATCGTAACAATATATATATTTTTTTTTCTCAAAACCTAGTCTGCACGTTTGAGTTAACTTTTTATGAATTAGTATCTGATACGTAAATCCGAGTGGGAATTTTTTTGGCCTAATGTGTTGAAATCAGTTTTGTTTTTTAAAAATCATATTCCTAAAATCAATCTGGTAAAATTCATATGTAAAATAGAGGCCCCCCGGATTTTATTGACGGAGATAGAATTTAAGAAAAAAATGTTTTGCTCATACTTTATGGGCTAGGATATCTATATCCTAGCCCTATATATTCATCTCTCAAAATATGGGCCCCGAACAATCAATCCGCCTTTTGCTTATCTAATGGTGTTTATTCGCCGTTCTGTCCCCGTCTGTCTCCGTATCTGTTTTGCTGTTTATTCTTCGACAATCGCTAGCTAAAAAGCATCAATAGTCGGTAAGGACGTTTTATGGAATATTTCAAGTTTTTCCCCGGTGACTGATTAGGACACGAAGCGTCGACGCTAAAGATGGGAAATTTGTATATGTTTTCTTTTGTTTTGCTGTCCCATTTCAATCTATTTGCTTTCTCTTTTTTTGTTTTTTAGTTAGCAATGAGACGTTTTCTAGCATCAATATATATACATGGAAAAATAATTGCTCGATACTAGTCTCTCTCTTTGCGACTGTCTGCTGCTGGGCGAATATATCGTTGACACTAGAAATGATCCCTTTTTGCGAAGAATTATTATCCCTTTTTTCTTCTTCGGTTCTCGTTGTTCGGTAGTTTTGCTGCTGATCAATATTTCAACCAAAAGACAAACGAGACTGTCGGGGAAATTGGAATTGATCGCTTGTACAACAAGCATCTCGATAGATAGACAGCTTCGATAGATATAGTTCTAGCAGAGAGAGCGAGACAAGTTTTGAAAGTATCTCTTTATTCTCTTTATTTTCCTCTTTCTATATAAGCGGCGGTGGCTGTATATCTCCGTGCGAAGTGTATGAAAAGGACGTCGGGAAGAGAAGAGACCTTATGACAAATGATATTAAAACTTGAGCCGTCCCTCAGTTCGACGTCGTCTCGATCCCGCGCCGCTCCAGTTCCTCTTTTTCTCCTCCTCCATGCCGCTTTTTCTCCTCCTCCGGCACAAATTGATGGTGGTGGCCATCGCGATGCAGTCACATCTAACCATACAGATATATCTCATCGTTTCTATATAGACACAACTTGACTCCGGAAAAACTATCGGTTCATTCCCCCCAACCGAGACGTTCGTTTAGACTTGATCAGTGAAACGACTACGACGATGTTGATGACGGAAGTTTAGTTTAATTTTGTCTTTGTGGATAGCCAAGTGAGTTGGTTTTGCACAGGCGGGCGACGGGAAGTAGAGTTTTTGCTAGGCGAAAATTAAAGAAAAAGATGCGTCAGAAAGGACACTGGCAACTAGTAGACTATCCATATTGAAACCGCCATTCATGCTCAAATAGTAGTATTGTAACTGCCGCTCATGCTTCAACGTCACATTATACTACTACGACGGCTTATCAGTTGCTGGGTTTTTTTCCCTTGTTACATTGGCCCCGGTATCTCTCCTTTTACACGCAACAACCAATAGCTATCAATCTCCGCACGGGAGCAAGTCAAGCGACTCGGCAAAACTTTTCGACTGCTAGGTATGTAGGTCCAAGACAAATCCAGGCTAACCTAGTCTAGCTAGTCTAAGCTAAGCCCATTTTCGTCGTCCATAATAATTCTACTTCCTGTTCCATCTTATTTCACTCTTCCCATTGTGTCGCTACAAGAGTTGCATCATACTAACGATCGATTTATAACTTGATTCTCTTTGCCCAACGAACGCCCGATTCTTTTACGCTCTTTTTACCAACGGCCCTACTCGTCAACAAATAAGTTTTTCCGACCGTCAGACCAGTTGTGGAGTCTTATTAATTGTTTTTTTCCTACAAGCGATTGTCCATAAATTTTTTTTTTTATTATTTGTATCCGATAACTGCTTCTATTCTCAATTTAGTTCGCTCGTATTCAACGAAAGTTTTCTTGGTAGACCTCCATGTGCACTACTAATAAACCATTGTTTCTTCTGTTGTCAAAGGCCGCTATCGATCTCATAAACAGCGCTTAAACTCGTCGAGCAAACTGTACTACGTTACTCGAGAAAATGTTATTCGTCGCTACAGCAGTATTTTTGGTGAGAACTCTAAAAATTAAAATGTAAGATAAATTAAGTTTGGAATTGCATTTGGGGAAAATTTTCCAGTACTGAGCTTATAGAATTGTAATCCTATTGCAAGTGCAATCATATTGCGCAATTTAACTGGTATCATATACAAACCTTCATCTGGGAATTTGAAATAGTTTCGCCTCAAATGTTAAAAACTTTGTACCATATTTAATAGATTTTGGTACTAATATTTCATTTCCAGAGAAAAATGAAATGAATCCAGATTTAGTTACAAGTCTGAAGTCGTCACGTCTTTTAACCTCAAACCATAGTTAGCCAACATATTTAATTATAATATTGAACTATTAGGCATTGATGATTAAACGCAGGTGGCGTTATTCGCTACTGCAAATTAAATTAAAGGGAAAATGGTCCAATGGCAACTATAGTTTCTTAGCTCTATTTCTTTGTTAAGTTACTGTGTTAATAGAAATAACAACTCTTAGAGATTTCCGAAAAACGGTTTGGCTCTCGCCCAGAAAGTCCACAGCGCTACGGATTATCAAATGCTTCGTAATAACAAATTGTTATTTGAAAAATAAATATGTAATATGAGAATATTTTGCGTTTCAAACTTCATTAAACTTGAATAATTACACAATTGCGTTTTAAACACATCACTAAAGTTTACTATAATTTATCTGATCCATATTCATCATCATCTACAAAATGAACTGGGATTACGGATGCGGGGGTGGGAACCGGGGGATGTTATCGGAGGATTCGAACATTCGACCTCATCCTCCATATGGCTGATGCGCTATTCACAAAACAAACATCTACGATATGGACCTCAATAATTAACTGTCACATTGGTCAATGTCAAATGCTTCGTAATAACAAATTGTTATTTGAAAAATAAATATGTATTCTAGTATGAGAATATTTTGCGTTTCAAACTTCATTAAACTTGAATAATTACCGCTAATTTTGTAATAGCTGCAATTAAGTAACATGAAATTGTGTTCCAAAACACATCACTAAAGCTATTTTACTATAATTTATCTGATCCATATTCATCATCATCTACAAAATGAACTGGGATTCAAGGGTATAAATTTTTTTTATTTTTCCACCAACGTATGGCAAAATTCGAGGGGGCGGTAGAAAATCAGGAAAATAAGTAACTAATTCACAAAACAAACATCATTTTATTAATTTATTATTTTAAAAACGATTTTACAACACAGCTGTTAAAAAACCCTAAAAATATATATGATTTTGTAATACAACTTATGTCAGTGGATATTGTTTATCTTATCTTTGTTTATCTGATTTTTACAATGACTGTTATAACTATATAGCTTTAAAAAATGCAAATACAAATCGATAATAATAAAATATTAAATCTTATTCAATAAATATTACGATTGTATCTGATTTTGCAGATTACATCGATAATAATAAAATATTAAATCTTATTCAATAAATATTACGATTGTGTACGTTGCAGATTACATTTGCTACCGCATTAAATGTCGCTGTGGGATAAATGTATGCAACTAGAAGGTGAAGCTCTTCGACAGCTGCAGGGTCTTTATGGAGTTCATTTCCCTATGGAAATGAGACACTGTTTGGCAACCTGGATCGAAAAAGTATGTGTATTTACAAAATACGTTGCGAGAAATCTAACTATGTTGTAATCGTTAAGGCGTTATAATCCAAATAATACTGAGCCTGAAGTGGAAGCAAAATCCTTTATTGAAGATCTCATTTTAGAACTGGAAGCCAGCGCAGAAAAACAACACTTTCCATGTAAAATGAAACTTCTAAAAATTGCTGCAACATATAAAGTAATTTACAAACATAAATTTAATTTTTCCTTTCCTCTATGAATTGATGAAACATTCTTCCATAAATCGTAGGAAAAGTACATTGAAACCCCACTTGTTTACTGCATATCATTATACAATGCTTATGTACTGAATGTATAATCGTTTTGCATAAGGTAATAATCCTTGAATATTACTAAACATTAAATACTCATTAACAACGACTTTTAAAAAGATTCACACGGATAGCCAAAAAAATCTGTTGGTAGAAATAGACATTCAATGTCTTACATTAATGTTATATCTATTTCGATGCATGACAAAAGATACGGAAGATTACGTTAGACAATTAGAAACATGCCAGGGACAAGAAAATGATCTACATGAAGTGCGCTCTGCTTTGGCAGTACAGCAAAAGAAAATTTTGAACTCGCATGATATCTTCCAAAAACACATATTGGTGCCCCAACTTGTACGCTGCAAGCGAGTGCAGCAATTAGCTGGAAGTCTATATATGACAAATCTTATGTGTATTAAGGTTTGATAACATTATTACTGAACACTAGATTTCTAATTATGTAAATTCTTGAATTAGACATGGTGTGAAGAATTGGCTGGAATTCTCTGGCAAAACGAACAACAATTGAAGAGCCTGAAACCGAATTACGATCCTGTTATTAAAACACAATGCCGACATCTTTGTTCCCTATTGATAAAAAGGTAAGACTCATTATTTAAAGTAGCCTACCAATTATTGAACCTGAATTATTTAATAATTTTTTAAAATCTATTTGTAGATCATTTCTTGTTGACTCCCAGCCATCACAGGTGATCCACATAAAGCAACCTGTCAGCGCAAGTGTCCAGCTATTAGTCTGCGCTTAATTGTATAGCTTTCTTAATTTACAAAAAGGGTCGCCACAGGTATTTTTGTCATCTTAAACATGATTGCTCAAAATTTGTGACAATTTGTGACGTAGGTAAAGGTGCTACTGGTTAATGAGGAGAAAATTAACGCCATTGCTGTTCATCATGATATGAATAATATTGAGGAGTCGATTAAAAACTCAGAAGAATGTGTTAATAACGTTATAACAATGGAATACGAAAATGGGGTTTTATGGGGATTATTTTAGTACGTAATTAATCATGAATTCTTCAAATATTTACTAAGATCATTTATATATAGTAACATCACGGTGGAGACGCTACGGCGTAGCCAAAAGAAGAAATCCATGATGGCGGAAAAGTTCCGACTACTTTTCCATTCAAAGTTTTATCTTGGAGCGGAAAAATCTGATTTCGTGGTAAACGCACTTCATGCCATTATAGTACTGTGAAGAGCTAAAAAATTTATCATTATTAGGTTTGGACCTTGTCGATGCCCATTGTCGTTATAGATGATAATGATGAAAACACTCTTGCTTGGGCCACTGTAATGTGGGACAATGCATTTGCTCAGCCCGACTGCATTCCGTTGCCATTGGTGCTACCGTGGTCGCTCGTTGCCGAACTGCTATCAGCTGCATTTATTTCCAACACTGGCCGCGGATTAACAAAAGCGAATCAACGATACCTGGCTTGATTGCTTTTCAGAAATTCAAACCTGGAAATAACAGAGTGTACTAAAAATTTCACATGGTCAGAATGGTATGCGCTTTTCAAAGAGTGTATGCCGACCTGCAACTCGACCTTCTGGGACTGGTTTACTTCTTTGATTAACCTTACATGCGAATATCTTTATGAACCATGGAATAAAAAGTAAGAAACTTACATACCTATCCATACTTATCTATACATGACAATCATTCAACGTTGTCCGTAGCGCGATCGTTGGATTCATTAGCCGCCAGCAAGTGACAGCTCAGCTGGCTACCTGTCCTAAGGGAACCTTTATGATATGCTTTTCTACTTCTCATATTGGTGCTGTAACCATAGCGTGGGTTTCGGGTAAACATAATTCTTATATAAGCCATTAAACGAATTATAACAATGTCGCTTATCATAGATAAGAAAAATGTAGTATATCTACAAAAACCCTTGACCAGCGATGACTTTGCCACCCGCTCTTTTGCTGATCATATCTGGGAACTTGTATATTTAAAAGCTTTGCATCCCAACGTAAACAAAAATGTTTTCAAAGAAGATATGACTATTTATACTTTCGACGATCATTTGGTCGAAAATGTCGTCGCCAAAAAAAAAATCAAAAAGTCAAAGACGGAACAAAAGAGCCAAGTTTATTTTGTTTCATTAAATTTGCGCATAAGCGCATAATAAACTAATCATGAATGAAAAATCACGTTCTCAGCCTACTTAATGTTTTTATTTATCAAATTTTTTCTTTAGGCAAAAATACATGTTGGATCTGGCAGCAGGAAAGGTAGGACAGGACGGTGAATACGCGGTGCAACGGATTCAAAATATCTGTATAAAAGATGGAAAGGAAAAAATGTCTTGTCGAATGGTTTGGAGTTGATTTCAAACCTTCATGGGAACCAATAGAAAATTTAACATGCGACCAAAAAATTGAAGAATGTCGCCAGCGAATCAAAAGAAAAATCGAAAAAATCGTGCACCTGATTTGTTACAGATAAGGGAAAACAGGTAGCAATCCGTCGTGTGGTGCAAAAGGGTTCCCGAAAAAAGGGGGCATCAAGAAATTGCAGCTGGACCGTATGAGGGCCAAGTAAATTTATTGCACTTTCTTATGTAAATTACGATTAAAAATCTTACATTTAATTAGGAGTCTCCTTGCGTTCAACAAAAAGACGAGGCTGGTCCATGTAGCTTACCCATAGTCCAAGTAAATTTTATGAATGATGGTATAATGCTCATTTTTTTATATTGTAATATTTAATTAGGAGCTTTCTTGTCAACAACTGAAACTGAAAGCAGCCATGAAATGCTTGGCATGTAAATCCTTAGACAGTAACGATAATTGTAGGTTTCAACTATTTAGAAAAATAGTTAAAGTGCCACGCGGATACGATGTTGCTGGCTTCTTAGATCCTGAAAAGTATACAGTGCCGGCTCGCTCATAGAGCCACCACCCTCCAAGGGGTGGAGGGGAGAACCGACCCCCTGGCTCTATTACGAGAAAAGGGGTCGAGCAGTTCTGATTTGACGCCATCTGTTGACGGGTGCTTGCTAACTGCTTATGATCCATACGAACGGAATCCGCGCTCTGCCGGGAATGATTTCTACAAATTTTTTATCTATAAATGATGCTGATTTCTTTCATTACTAGACAAATATGATGAAAAAAAGTCAATTGGTAGATAGTTTAAGTCTAAGTTTATATGATGAAGGAGTTTAACAAAAAATTGTCAAAAATTGTCAACAAGAAGGACTTTATTCTTGATTTCTAGAACGTACGAAAGCAACATTTTGCAGTGACAAATCAATTAGGTGCTGATCATTCTTTTGTAAAGCATAATGCAGAATGGCATTTGCAACACTGAGAGGGCTACGACAAGTTGTGTTATTTTGCTTTGTCGGAAGAGAAAAGTCTGCACTGTCAGCACTGCGATCACTTTCGGTGGACAAAAGAGGCACAGACTGGGGTTGAACATCAAAATCAAAACCATGAAAGTCAGAGGCCTCAATGGGCTCACTAAGAAACTCCTCAATTGCACTGAAAAGCTGGCGGTTTTCACTTTCTATGAAATCGGGGTCCATTTCCAAAGTTAACCAACGTTCTAGCATGGCTTCTTTGTCGGAAGCTTCTATTACATCAGAAAGTCCCAAACCTTGTAAATTTTTACGAGAGTTGTCGTCAATAGTAGGGGAAGGTGGGGTTGGATGGGACATGGGGTTGAGTGGGACAGGGGCATAAAAAATAGTAAATATCTTAAGAAAAATCTAAGAAAAATATATGTTATTCATTAGAATGATGTACATTTCACGCAAAAAAATTTTGAAGTTTCGATCATTATTTTGAGAGTTATAGTCAAAAGTTGTTTTTCGCTAAAAAATTAGTGAAAAAAATACGGTGTTCCATCGAATAGCGCTTCGTATGCGCATCTTGTGCGATATCAGTTATCTGTTTAATGAACTTTAATGAACTAATAAACCCCTTTTATTATATAAATTTCAAATAAATTATTGCTAAGTATTTGTGCCCTATCTCCTTCAAACCCCGTCCTCTGTCCCATTTTACCCTTCGCTGTTGGCTCCGCCCCTAAATTTTGGGAAATTTTGAAAAATCGTAGCGGGCCAATTTAGGAAACGAAAAAATTGAAAAAAATAACGGAAAGGGGGGCAACCAAGAAGAACACAATTCCCGAAAATTTATGGATTTCGTTAAGAAATAAGCGAGTTATGAGGAAAAAACGAAAAGTGTCCCATCCAACCCCACCTTCCCCTAAAGTTTTTTAGTGATTGCACAATATCATTTAGTGATTTTCGATCGACTTGTCTTCTGTAATCACGTTCGGGCCGAAGTTCTTCAGCCGCTCGGTGAACACAAGAGGAGCGGGCCCACCAAGCGGCAATAGTTGAACATGAAACAGCATCCCAGCTTTCTTTTATTAAACGGGCAGCATCAAGTACGTGAGGTGGAAAACCATAGTCTAGACCCCGTCGGCCTTGTGGAATTTTGAGACCAGCAGCTTGTAATTCTTCAAAACTATCGACAGAAGCAACAACTTTGGCCAATAAACGTTGCCGATATTCTTTCTTCACCGAAGAAATAATGCCTTGGTCTAAGGGCTGATAAATCGATTTAGTGTTAGGTGGCAGAAAGTAAACTGCTATCTGTCCAGTTGGATCTTTTAATGTCAAATCGTGACCTGAGCAACAGTCCATTAATAGTGCTACAGGTTTCTTGGTCCACTGTCGAACAGCTGGAACGAAAACTTCGTTCCACCAGTGTGCATAAATTTTGCGGTCCATCCAAGCACTAGATTGATTAATATATGGCACAGGAGATCTTTCAGTTCGAAAACAATGCGATTGCTTTGCTGTACCGATTAGTAAAGGGGGCACCTTTCGAGATCCCGTCGCATTAACACACAAAACAAGAGTGATTCGGTGTTTCGCTCGCAAACTTTTAGTTCCTCGATTGGCCTGGCGCTTATCGCTTCTGTGTTCAGCAACATATTCATAAGTTCTTGTTGGCATTGCTCGGAAAAACAATGGAGCCTCGTCCATGTCGAATATATCTGCCATTTCGTACCCTTTTTTCAGTAATTCTTGTCGTAGATCTTCCATTTTCTTTTCTGCCTCTTCCAAATCTACATCGCCCGCTTCGCCAAATAAGTTTATACTGTGGCCAACATTGAAACGGTTTCGCCACCTAGCAAACCAACCATCCGACGCTTTAAAATTAGCAATGTTTCTTTTTGTCGCTTCAAGTTTTGCTCTAGCTTGAATAATAGATCAGGAAACGGGAAGAGGTTTACACCGACCTAAAGGATTTCGAACTAATTTAAACCACTGAAACACGGCTTTTTCCACCTCAGGATAGTAAGCCTTTTGAACAATCAGCTTTGCTTTCAAAGGCAAAGTCTGGCTTTTAGCATGTTCGGTAATCGCTTCTTGATTTTTAATAATGTTCTGCACCTGTTTTCTTGAAACTCCTCTAGCACTAGCAGCTTCATTTTGCGACGAGCCACTTTTCACTTCCTTGATTACTTCCAACTTCTGTTCAAGTGTTAAACAATGTCTTTTCTTTCTTTTACTCATCTCGGCCGATTTTTACACTTTCATACTAACTTGATATACTCAGACACTCACTATAGATATCCACTCACAAGCAAGACTAACAACTGAGCTTTATGAAACATGTGCGTAACTATTCAGCCTAATTGTAGCAGCTCATTTCAAGCACGCGGTCAATTTATTGCGTATTTGACCAAATATTTTTCTAGCTTTTGTTAAATTTTTTACTTATATCGATTAAAGAACTTTGCCCTTTCTAAATTGAAAAATTGTGTTCATTACACAATATTAAACATATTTGGCTTTTGATACTACAAAAATATTAAGTATGAATTCATGAAACCCTATAGAACTGTGATTTGTGGGGGAATGGAATAACGAAGTGAGCATTCCTTTGGGCCATAAAGCCAGTGCTGCACTGGTGCGGCACTAGTGCCATTTTCTTTTCAATTGGCTCTTACGGCTACGGCAAGTCCCTGAGGTGTTTTTGGCCTCCCTGGCTCTATTTCAAGGTGGCTCTATGAGCGAGCCGGCACTGTAATTACTTTTGTAAATTTAAAATGACATTCAATTAATTTATTTTGTGCTACTTGGAACTTGTGGTTGTGCTTCTATGGAAGACAAATTAGTGTGGCTGCCGGGGACAACAAGCAACGGCCTGGACACACACACAGCAGTGAAACTCCTAAGTAAAGTTGGCAATCACTTATGCTGTGTGGTTCGCCAGGAGAATGACGCGATTGATGATTTGGGCTTTGATATTGAGCTACGACCAACCGTTTGGCGACGCCCCACCCATGAAGTTAGGGAGATGTGTGATGTTTGTTGTACCACAATCTTCATCTTCCACCTTTTGTGTGACAAATGTGGCTTTAGCGTTTGTATCGATTGCATTAAAACTCGTGAGCGATTAGGGGAAAAGTTACATTTCCAATTACTTCCCCTTACATTTATTTTCTTATACCATAATACCAATAGATTATAACTATATTGGCAGTCAGGAGACAGAACCCATGATATGTATGGCTGGAAAAAATGTATTCATGGCAACAAAAATCAGCTCCCCAACATCATGTTTCCAGCCGTATTAATTCCTGGCACATGTTTGACGGACTTGAACCGATCCATTCATGTTGCCAGGAAGAATTATAACGATGCAGGATTCTGTGAATGCGATTTTACAGCTAGCGGAGAGCGATTCAAGGTAATGTTCTATAAGGGTACATCGTTGGGCTATGTTGTTTAATAAAATACCTCCGTATTACATTAATAACTTAATGTTTCATAAAACTTATTGAAAATGATAATCAGTTTTAAATACATATTTTCTTCAAAGAATTTAACTGCACTGCTGCCAACAGGGGAAACACCTCCACACTCTTATTTGTGCGAAGGAAAGTTGTTGCAACTTCATGATCCACGCAACCCTAATAACGTCAAAATGTTCCAGGTATATCCTATTATACTGCAATTTATTAAAAATGACCTTATAATGTATTATAAAACGCAGGACAAATGGGAACTCGGGCAACCAGTAATTGTCTCTGCTGTGTCCAGATTACTGAATGAATTAATATGGCATCCTGATTCTTTTAGAAAAGACTTTGGGACCATCGTAACCGATTTCATTGATTTTTTAAGTGGAAATGTCTTACAAAACCATGTCATGGGGCCATTTTGGCAAGGTTTCAATAACGAATCTGCAAGGCTAATCAACCCCCAAACTAAAAAGCCTTATTTATTGAAACTAAAGGTGAGACTATTGTTAACATCTTTATAGCAAAAGTAAAATATTGAATATAATTTAAGGATTGGCCATCAAGCGAAGATTTCGCAACACTATTACCCGAAAGGTTCAACGACTTAATGGACGCATTCCCCCTGGCCGAATTCACGCATCGAAATGGGCGACTAAATCTGGCCGGACATTTGCCCAAGGGTTGTGTTATTCCAGACTTGGGTCCAAAAATGTACTGCGCCTATGGTTCTCTGCAACCTGGGCAAGCTACCACCAATCTTCATCTTGATGTATCTGACGCAGTGAATGTAATGGTCTATGTTGGGACGCCCGTAGATTGCTACAAAGAAAAAATCGATTCCGGTAACATTTCCCCTTAGCTTTTTCTTCTTTATCGACACTGACTTTTGTTCCCTTTTCCTTTTCAAGCTATACAAGAATCGGGATGTGAATTTAAAAGGGTGAATCAGTTGAGGAGGCACCTGGTGCAATTTGGCATATATACGAAGCTAAAGACGCTAATGCCATCCGTACATTTCTTAAACAGGTGTGTGTGTGAAGCATTTTTAAATTAAATTGTCAATATATAGTCAGACTGATTGATAAATAGGTGGCGCTTGAAAAAGAAGAAGTAATCGTAGAAAACCATGATCCTATACATGATCAGAGCTGGTATTTAGATGCAGACCTCAGGAAAGGATTGAGAGACATCGGAATTTCTGGATATGCTTTTGTACAATATTTAGGCGATGTAGTTTTCATTCCTGCAGGTGCACCACATCAGGTACTTGTATAAATTGAAACATTGGTGACGATCCTCACATCTATATTTATGTTCAGGTGAAAAACTTCCGTAACTGTATCAAAGTTGCGGAAGATTTTGTTTCACCTGACAATGTCTACGAATGTTACAAACTTACTCAAGAATTTCGCCAGCTACCGGAATCGCACACGAATCACGAGGACAAACTACAAATCAAAAATATTATGTATCACGCAATGAAAGACTGTATTGCAGCTCTTAAACTGGATGATATGTAACACCGATGAGAAAATTTTAATTTAAAAGATCATTTCAGCCCAAAACTAATTGTTTCCAACGCAGCTCTTTAGTCTCCATTCATTTACTTCCACATTTTATAACTCTTCATTGTACAAAGCGAAAAAAAAATACGATAACGGAGTTCAATTAAAATAAGAACAATAAATTTTCTTTATGTCCGGCCCGAAGCGTTCCGGCCAAAACTTTTCCGGCCCCAAAATATTGTGGCCGGAATGGTTTTCTGGTCATACCATTAGGACCCTAGTTTTTCCGGCCCCGAAAGCAAATAATGATTGATCATTTTAAATCGTAATTAACAATATTTTAATTTGACTTAATCATTGACAAGAGAATGGTTTCAACCCCAAGATCTCATTACGCGTGGCACCGCAAATTATAATGCGCAATGGTGTAATTTAAAATTTGCCGTTCTAGAATGCAAGCCGTTCAGAATTTGGGAATGGCTGTTGACTATGATGGGTGAAAGAATTGTCGACGACCAGGGCTACTTCGTTCTTGAAGTCTTCTTTTTTGCATCGCTCTGGCGTAATTATTTTCTTTACTTAGAATCTTCATTGAAAATTTAGTAATCGTTAATTTTTGTGACCTATTGTGTCCCTGATAGCTACGGTTTCGAAGCAAGTGATGATAAAATTGAAGAATGCCGACATAGATAAAGTAATTTATAAATTTATTCTAGATTTTTTGAGCCTCCACGCACCTTTTTAGGTCTAATAGGTCGCTTAATATGATTAACAAAAGGATGAAGTAGCCGCCATAAGAGTCCATGTTAAGAGCGGCGGGTGGCAGCGTGAAATTTCTCGCGTAGTACACATTAATAAATAAGGTTGCATGGGAACGGTATGTCCAATCACATTCATATTTGGTAGATTCTTAGGAAACATAGCAATCAATTGGTTTTATAAGTTACAATTTTTTTCCTTTTGTATAATATTTTTAAATTACGTTTCCCAATAAAACGAATTTCAATTACGTCTTATCAATAGTAAATATATTTATTTTTTGGGAGGGTTTTAAATTGACTGTTTATACTTCAAGCTGGTAAATTCTTCATAAAACCCCTCAACCCTTCAGCCTCTCGAAGGCCAGCTTCGTTTTTTGCTAAAGGGAGTACATCAGCTTCGGCTGGAACTCCATCCCTTGAGAGAAAAAAAGAGTGCACAAGTTGACTGAGACAAGAACGAGAAGTTGAGGGACAAAAAACGAAGTTGAAAAGAGGGACACCTGCGAAATCCGGCCCCTCAGCCTCTCGAAGGCCAGCTTCGTTTTTTGCTAAAGGGAGTACATCAGCTTCGGCTGGAACTCCATCCCTTGAGAGAAAAAAAAGAGTGCACAAGTTGACTGAGACAAGAACGAGAAGTTGAGGGACAGAAAACGAAGTTGAAAAGAGGGAGCCCTGCGAAAGCCGGCCCCTCAGCCTCTCGAAGGCCAGCTTCGTTTTTTGCTAAAGGGAGTACATCAGCTTCGGCTGGAACTCCATCCCAAAAGATTCTCCATTTGCAATTTCTCCATTGTTTTGAAAATCGTGTTTTAGCTATCGATTTTTTACTTGGAATGTGTTTGTTTCCCAACCCTTTCCTTTTGGCATCACGTTTGAGAGCCTTAACTTTTTTGACTAATTTAAAACCAGTTTAATACGCCGATATAAATTAAAAGATTAAAAGATTTTAGATCTTAATTCCTTATAAAAAAATTCACTAAATTCTTGTGTATCTCTGTACATTAGTTCTTAACGAATAAACATTGAATCATTGGAGTTGGATTGGTCTGTTTCACTTAATTTGAAATTCTCAAGCAGTGTGTTCAATAACATTTTACTGATTTGGCAGTGGATTTGGCCTAACATGGTTTTCGAAACTGTCATGTTCTGCCCATTTAGAAAATCAAAGCTACAAGAAAATCTTCAAGAAAAAAATTATATTCTATTGGCAGAAATATTATAATAAGATGAGCACCAAAGGAGAGGCACAACAAATGTTTGGCACTTTTGGCATATCGTGTATAACTTTACGAGAGAAAATGAAGAATCAGAGAATATCAGCTTTTTACTTTAAGGTTTTTCAATACATGGAAGACAGGACGAATCAGCTTCAAATAGACCTGTAACATCACTCAAGAATTTGTACTTGAGATGGGCTCGAACAATAAATGGCAGAGACTAGACAGTGGAACAAAAAAGGGAGGGGAATAAACTTCTTTAAAAAAAACTAATAATACGTCTAGTTATATAAAACCTCTATAATAGGCTTATTAGCACTTGTGACTATCCAAAGGAATTTCTTCTTTTGTGAGACTGCGCTAAAAGCCGCATTTCTTCCCGTAACGAACTGTACAGCTGTAAAAAAGAATTCCATAGTTTGGGGAGAATTTGTCTTTGCATTGGAAAACGTTCGCCGGGGCTTCGCCGGGGCAATCACATTGTACTTCCAGTCGAGGTACCTTCGAAGCTGGTTGGAAGCCGGTGTTGGATGTGTGATGTGCGAACGATGGCCTAGCCGATGTATCTGGGGTCACGAACGATGGCCTTGCCAATGTACCTGGTGTCACGAACGATGGCCTAGCCGATGTACCTGGGGTCACGAACGATGGCCTAGCCGATGGAGGAGGTATCAACGGCGGTGGAGGAGCCGATGGTGTCCAACCCAAAATGAACTTCACCACCGTTGCATTGAAACTGCATCGACGAATTTGTGTGTCTAAATAGAATTAACATTTGAACTCATGAGTATACCTAGCTTAGGCTAAACCGTGAATTAAAGCATCAAGTTTTTGACTTTTAAACAGTAAGCAGCGAACGGTAAAAAAAGGGGAAAAAGTTTCAACTAACCTGCCCAATCACTTTTGTCACAAAAGTCTTGTAAAACGTTATCTGTTTTTCCAGGACAGGTTTGTGGCATTTCTCACCTCTCCGGACCACTTCTACATCAGCGTGAAGATTTTGCCGCATAAGAGGGTGACCCACCCGGAAGTCGATGGCAAGATAACCTTGACTCAATCCAAGTCCTAATTTCGACAGCTCATAGACACCAAAATTGTAGTCTACGAGGCCATGTTTAACAAGGGCACTAATGACTTCTGAGCAGGTGTGTGGGCTCAGGTAGTTGGCAATCAAAAGTTTGATGAGCTGTTGCTCTGAAAGCCCTTGGGCACGACCTTTAGCCACCATGTCAACTGTGACCTACATTTTAGGAAAAAATATTTGTGAAAAGTGTTCCTTGAATTTGTAGTACTCTGGGAGAAATATTCAGAGTTCACAATTCCTGCTTTACATGACCACTAGGAAAAACAAAATCTCACCGGGTAATGTTGTCCGTGTTGCAAAAAGTTGGGGAAAGAACTTTCAACCCAATCCTTATAGGGGAATACGTCCAGGTAGTATTTGGAGTTGACTTGAAGAGCCCTGGTCTCAAACTTGACGCCATGGAACTCAATTGCGGTGATCTTAACTTCACCCTAGGAAAGGAAACGAAAAAACAGGAAAAATTTAAATAAAGGGTTAACAATTGTGAAACGAGGGGATTTTCCACTTGTTCGATCGTCTTGAATGGTCATAACAAATAGCTACAGAGATCAAAGTGTCGGAAAAATTACTTATGAAAGACATATTACCTCTGCATCTTTGCTGACACAAGCCAAGAAACTGCGAACTATGAATTCGTACAATTTCTGCTCGTCCTCACCACCCAGTTCTTTCGCGTAGTTGGTCGGATGAATCGGTGGATGGTCTCCACCAGAGTTTTCGCCACGACTCGGAGTCAACCCGTTCTCCAGAACGCGACGAGCGAACCAGCCCCATTTTTCGTCGTTTATCTATGACAATACAGATACGGAAATTAGGGAACATGAATTAACAGAGGAATCACAATTGAAATAGGGAAACAATTATCCGGTTCATTATTTTGTAAATGTGAACAGTAAAAAAAATTTTTTTTAGCGTGTATAACATATAAATATTTCAAAATTTAGAATATTTTGCCTGCATTTCCACGAGCAACTTTAGGTTTGTCACATGTTGGAAAACATCGTTATCCGTATGCGGATGACTTATGTAGCCCTTGTGGAAGAGATCTTGGGCAACGGACAAAATCCGGGCCGCTGTCAGCCCTAGAGCTTTTGAGCCTCGAACGAGAAGAGTCTAGAGTTCAGAGAGAGAAAGAGAGAGAGAGAGAAAACATTGTTATCCTAAATGAATATTAAAGAAGGAAGAATTTACTTCTGTTGTTAGCGGAAGTGGCCGTTCCTTGATAGCCTCCGATTGTACCAAGTTGACCACGGGCGCGCGTTGGGAAGTCGCAAGAACTTATCAAATAGGGCATCTTCTGTGGTCAATCGCTGAGCAGCAGTAAAATTGACGGTTTGTTGAAATGTTATTTTAGCACATGACACGCGTGATAGTGCTCGTTGGAGTTTTCTCACGCTGGGCTAAGGTCCAAAGTGCGGTGAACCAATCCAAATGAAATGGGATGATTGAAAGACCTAATCCCAATTTCAAATACATTAATGATACAACGTGGACATGTATGGCCTTGAAGTTGGCAAAGTAGATGGCGACAAACATTACCGACAATTTGTGGCAAAGATTGGCGTAGCACAACCGTTTGAAAGGCCGTAAATGCTGCTCCAACTCTCAACATCAGCTCTAGTTGTAGGTGAACTGCATCGTGGGCTGTTTTTAGACGCAGTATGGTGACATCCTCCAGGTTGTGGTAAGCGTTAATTAAACTGGCCGGCATAAGATCGGAGAACTTAGCTATATGCGGCACTACATTGGCGTTGATAGCCCAGCATTGCTTGTAAATTTGGAATCCAGCAGCTTCACTCATTGTATCGGATGCCCAAATGATGATGTGATGGAAAATTTCATTCACATAGGGGAAAGAGGCTGTAGAGGAACATTTCGCACTGGGGCAGTCAAGTATTCTAGAGGCTGATCGACTAAACCCTGATGGGTAACACAAAAGTCCGGGACGGAGGGAAGGGGCTTACACACAGAAATAACTACCATTGAGTTTGAATAGTCATCGTTGAACAGGTACGCACTGTCACTTGTTGATATTTCGCTGGTACAAAGTGATGTAGCAAGTTTGTAAGCAACTTCCGGCGAGAACGTGACGTTGAGCACTTTCATATGGTTGAAACCATTAGATGAAGATGCCATTTTTGCTAAGTAGGCGTGTATCTGTTTATGTGTAGATAAAATTGTGACGATGCCAATGAATATTACTGGTAGACTTAGTCATGGCTTACTATATTGGATAAGACTGGTCAACTGGCTATCTCCCTATAGTGTCAACTGTAAAATGCCGATGGCAATGTTTTGGGTTCCATACTGTGCCATCTATGAGCAAGACGTAGAATAACGAGACTGATTTTTGCAGACGACAACAAGTGAATGAATGAAAGAGAGTTGTCATTGCCACTGTGTCACAAGCGTTACATTTTTGAGGTAAGAAAATAAGGAATAATTTTTAGCTGTGTATGTTGTGCTAAATACGAAGAGTTTGTAATCTTCTGTTTTTACTTAGAGTCGTTGGTGCAAACGGTTTCACCGCATTATTTCCGACAAGTTTCGATTTGTTGCGAACCAAAGGCGTTAAGAAGTTCTTCAACACAAAGTATATCAAATGTTTTGAATTGTCTGAATTCACTTTTTCATTGACTGTGTGGTTGCACTTAAAAGTTTCACAGTCTTCAAACAAAGATATGAAAAACAATAACAAGTCATTCATCACGTGAGTAGTGTTTGAAAGTTGTGGCATAACAATCTTTGCAAACTTATACACCGTCCAAAGTCTTGAAATGAAGGTGTTACTTGGATACAGAAGACCTCCTCTATCTGCAGGTAATGTACATTAAACCACTGTTAAATTATGTTTTATGTCTGCATAAATAATTTGATTTACCTTGTAGGTAAATCATCGATAGAATTTTTGCTTTGGATTTGGGTTGCTGTAAAGAACAGCAACACTCGATGCAGCACTGTTCAGTATATAGAGTTTTCAGTACATACCCACCAACATAAGCCACAACTACAGACTCGGGATTAAAGGAAGGTAACCCTTAAAAACAAATGTTTCATTATTTATTACTCAGTATAGTTTGCAAAGTTAACATACTTGAAATTTCTTCAAGCTCATTTAGTATTTCCGAAATACTTTCTGGTAAAGACGATAGTATTTCGGATGTTTCTCTCTTCCCATTTCCGTTTGATCTGATAAGCACGTAATTTTTGTGTTTCTCCCTTTCCAGTATTACATTTCCGTGAATGGAGGAGTAGGCAATGCCAGTTCGAATGATTTTTTCCGTGGCAAACATGACTGAAACGGCATCACCCTTGAAGTTACCTCCCAATAACTGACGAATTGCGCCAAAGTGGCTTTCTATTTTATCACTAGAAAATTTTCTCGTGAGAACAAAGTGAAATCGAGCCTCATCTAACAAATAGCGAACACAGGCTGCCGTAGATCTGCTAGTTAGTAGCAGGGCTTGATAAGTTTCTTTTGTGAAACAGAGCTTGGCAAGTTCCTTGTCCCGATTCTTCCAGCATTCGTCCAACTCGTTTAGCTTTTTTTTTACTTGTTTTTTTTCTTCGAGAGTCATGTCGTCACGCAGCTTCAATGTCTCCTTTTTACTTTGGTATTCCAACCTTTCTTTTTCTCGCATTTTTTTACCAGCTTCTTGAATTTCAGCTAGGATCTTTGGCAAATCCTTGCAAAGCCAGTCTAACCTCTCATCTTTAGAATCGTAGTATGGCATTTTATCAGGTAGGTTGAATCGCCAGTACTGCGTGGTACTGGGGACATCGTGGCAGTTCCACCATTTTCCAGCGAGCTGCAAAAAACGCACAGTCTCTCCTATGTTACAGAATCCTGTCAGATTCATGTCGGAACAAGTACGGAGAGCTGCAGCGACATCAGGTTGGAAAATATCTACAGCGGGCTGGACCTTTTGCCGTTCCAAATTGTTAGGGTATAAATGCTTATTAGTTAATTTGTACGCTAGTTGTAACAAATTTTTATGCTGAAGGTTTAAAAGCTTCCGGAGAGGATCGACATTGATGCGGACTCCATTCATGATAAAATCGCGATCCAGTCATTGGTTCCGCCAATTTTTTAGTATATGGCAATAATCAAATGAAACAAATAGCCATCTTGACGGATCAGCTGGATGAGGAACACGATCAACAGGTGGGACTCCATTGTTTAGAATTGTAAACATCTTCACGTTGGTAGAGAGATTGTCTGCAACTAGGCGCAATATTTTCAATCCTGTTGCTGCTTCTATTTCCTTTATGACGTGTACAGTTATTTCAGTAAGCTCTTCGGCTTTTAGGTCTTTTACCAGAAATTGAGCTACGGGGACATTTATACTGGTTGATAAGCCAAGTAACTGAAAGGATAGCAACTTGTTCGCTAGTAATCTTTCGCCATTCGTAGCTTCGACGATGCCCCCCATGTCCACTTGGCCAATATGCATGTCCAGGTTCCTTACGTATTTTTCCTTCGCCTCAATAGTCATTTCATCTACTATGAGTGAAAAGAACATTTCAGCTTCTCCCATTTCCTTTATTTGCGTCAGGATACGTTGAATCGCCAGTGAAAGGACTCCAACCTGGCCTCGGCACTTGCCAGTGTAGGATTGAAGAGTGTTCCGGCAAGGCAAAATCAATATTCCGGATGACCGGATGAATTCGTAAGTTGTGGATGATCGAGCCTGCAAAATAATGCAGTAACGAATTGTCGTTTGGCTCCATCTTCTTCCGTTCTTTGGCTTTTGCCAATTTCTCAGCTGTTGGGATGTAAAACTTTTTAATTAATAAATTCTGTTACATCATTTTATTATTTTAGGATCCGATCTGGTCAAGCATTATCAATGCGTACGTTTCCTCTTCCTGGTCGGCGGCTATTAGTCCCTTTAAATAGGGAATCAAGTCTTCAACTCCCTCAAGTTGGGAACATTTTTTTTATATTCTTTTTCTAGCTTGCAATACTTGTTCAACAACCGTTTATGGGCTTGACATAAGGTTTTGATTATCCTATCTTTAGCTTGTTTTCTACGCGGTGTAGGTCTGATTTTTTGTACTTTACTAATCATTAATGGTCCACTTAATGGTTTCGAGCAGTTTTCTTGACTATTCACCTTGTTAGGAACTAGTGTAACAGTGCTGGCTAGTAATGTTTCAACGTTATTTTCGTCGGTATTGCTCGATATTGCCGTTGACTGAAAAGGAACATCCTGTACGTTGTCATTCAGAGAGACGTATGGACACAAAGTTACCGCTATACAAAAAATCGGCTTGTACATTTTTATAATCGTGACAGTATTTGAATATCACTCACCTGGTTCTATGCGACTTCTTTTAATGGGAGGAAATCCAGGAATTTCCATAGGGAATATAGAAGGAATTGAAGTAGGGCTTAACCTTTGTGACCTACCCCACTTTTGAAAGCACTCGTGTGCGAAATGGTTACTGCAAACCACACTTATCTCTTTGATTTCTTGCACGTTAAGAGCGTTGTGTTTCGCCAAAGCATCGATCCAATTTTGCCTCGTTTCTAAATTATTCGGGAAATAATGAAATGTAACCTGTACACCTTTTTTCCTCTCATAGTTCCCACAATTGATCACGCAACACCTTTTTCCCATTTCAAACACTACGAAGGAAAATACACGTGTTTCTCTCACAAATCGGTTATCCTTTTTTTGTAATTGTGCACGGAGTTCAATCAGGATGAAAAGAAAGTCACGTGATTTACTCAAAGTTTGATACTTAAGGAAATAATCTTATTGGGTTTACAAAGTGTATTCAATATCCTACACATATAAAATTACAATTTATCTTCCTTAAGCCAAAAAAAACAATCTCATATTATATTGCTAATTGGTGTATCCGAAAGACAAATATATTTGAATGAAAATTTAAAGTTGTTGGCGCAGCCGCCGATTTGATGTGTAGTTTCGAAAGGGCCGCAAGAGGCGCAGCGATCAAACCTTTTCGCACCCTCCCTCCTTGGTTCACCTTATAACATGGGGCTTATGGGACTGTTGACAGCCTTATCCAATATAGTAAGCCATGACTTAGTAGACTCATTAGCAGACTACATTTAGATTACGGGTTACTATCGAACCCTTTGCGCACCGAGCAAGAAAACAGACTTTAAAAAAAGCGACGGAAATACATTATACATACACAAGATATTTTAAATAAAAGACGAGAAAAAGATGATGCTATTGACTATCAAACAAAATAATTTATATTGCCTTCCTGACATGTACGTTGGTTTTTTAAACAACAAAACTGAAATACATTAAATAACATTGTTTTATAATTGATTAACTGAAACTAAAAAAATTACATTTGACTGGGAATAAATGCCATTTGTTAGTTAAATATAAATGTTTCTGTAAAATAAGGGAAGGGGAATATTTTTTCAAAACTATTTTTAACGATAAAGGAACGAAAAATAAAAAGAGTTACAATTTGGGGTAGGAGAAGGGAGGGACACTTGTTGATAGACAATTTGTCCAAAAAAAGAGAGTGAGTCTTGAACTTTTTTTTTTTTTTGTTTGGTGAAGTTGAGTCCAGTTCCGGAGTAGGCTGGGCAGACGAGACAGGAGTAGGTGGAGCTGTCTCAGTCTGGACTGTAGTTGGACGCGTTGTAGCTGCCTGTCCATGAGTAGGCTGGGCAGACGAGACAGGAGTAGGTGGAGCTGTCTCAGTCTGGGCTGTAGTTGGACGCGTTGTAGCTGCCTGTCCATGAGTAGGCTGGGCAGACGAGACAGGAGTAGGCGGAGCTGTCTCAGTCTGGGCTGTAGTTGGACGCGATGTAGCTGCCTGTCCATGAGTAGGCTGGGCAGACGAGACAGGAGTAGGTGGAGCTGTCTCAGTCTGGACTGTAGTTGGACACGATGTAGCTGCCTGTCCAGAAGAAGGCTGAGCAGACGAGTCAGGAGTACTTGGAGGTATCTCAGTCTGGGCTGTAGTTGGACGCGATGTAGCTGCCTGTCCAGGGAGCTGAGTATCTCAGTTTGGGCTGTTCCGAACCGGGTCATATTCGGTTGGATACGCGATTTTCAGTTGTTAGTTTATGTCAAAACCAAACCGCTGAACCGGATGACCCGTGGGTCGCCGAAAAAAATGTTAAAGCAAGTTGGCAACTCTGCCGAAAAATTAAAAATACCAGGAACGGCAGGAAAATCAACAAAGTGCAGACGATATTTACTCACCAGGTGACGACGGATAAGTGTTTCCTGTGTTTTATTCTTAAATTAAAGGAAAGGTGCTAAAGGAAAAGGCAAATTATGATTCACCCGCAAATACGAGTTGGTTAACCCACGGTTTTAGCGGGTAACCCAACGGTTTTGTCGGGTAAACCCGGGTAAACCCGTCCATACGGGTTATCCGGTTCACCCGCCAAAATCGATGGTTCGGATACGGTTCGGCCTTTTTGACCCTCGGTTCGGTTCGTTTTTTTTCTCTCGGGTTTCGGGTCGGGTATGGGTTGGGGGAAACCCGACCCGATCCGGACGGGTGAGAGCCCTAGGCTGAGCAGACGAGTCAGGAGTACGTGGAGGTGTCTCGTCCTGTAGTTGGAGATTGGTGTAAATGCACGTACAGGCGTCTCCGTCTGGGCTCGTGTAAGGGCAGAAGGTCTAAATGCACGTACACGGGGCTGGGGGTTTGGCCCAAATAGAGCATCAAGAGCCTCCTAAATAAAAAAGGAAATGTAAGTGATGTAGTGTTTTGAATTTCATTCCTTTCTTCTGTTACCTTCTTTGAAGTTTGTCCCGTAACCATAAGTACCCGGGTTTCGACAGGGAAGAGACCTCTAGTATGAATGTGAGTCAACCGAATGGTTACTAGAGCTGTTGTTTCAATCAATTTCAGGGACGATGTGATTGGAGGGCACCATTCTTCAGATACTAATATCCTGATGGTATTGCCATTGGTAGCAATGTCAATCATGTGTCGTAAATTGAGTCCACTCCATTTAACGGCATATTGTGATATGCCAATTGTGGGTGATTTTGGTCCAATCCTTCAAAGTCGTTCACTGAAACATTTTGGCCCAGGACCAAAATTGCACTGGTGGGGTTCAATAGTAATTCGACTGGGTTGTGTGTGTCCATTGCAATGGGTCGTTGATTTCTCTTCCAACGCCAAATTTTTTCCACAATTTCACTGGTATCTTCGTAAATACTTCCAGCATATTTGGACGAGATTTGTTGACACTAATCCACTTGGTCGTTGGTGGCACTTGACCACATTTGGAACAACGGGTTCTTCAGTTCCGAGTTTCCTCCGTTGCAATTGAAAACCAATTTTTGTCTGTAGAGTCTTGTTGAGTTGTAAGCTTTCAACACTGCAGAGTAAAATATCCAGGGCAGGGTTAAGGTATCGTTTTCAATCTCCCAAATACGTTGAATTGCGCTCACAGTTTGTTGCTGGACTTGACACGGCTCCATTTTTGATCAACTGATTCAACTGAGGGCACCAAGGTTAAAAAGAGAAATAAAAGAAGGATAAAAAAGGGAAAAAACAATCAAATAGCATAGGAAACAATAAAACAGAAATAAAATATGTGTCTGGTTCCCACATCAATTTGCTTGCAGACGACAGCACATCCGGGTTGAAGACCTTCACCGCTGGCTAAAAGACCAACATAAAATGACCTAAACGAAACACAAAAAATTAAAAAAAACATTAAAAAACTTGTTACACAAACTTGAAAAACATTTGAAAAACAATGAAATATCTTGAAATGGGTTAAAAATAGAAAAAAAAGGGGAAAAAAGGGAAAAAAACAATAAAACAAAAAAAACGGAAAAATAAAGGAAAAGGGGGAAACAAATGAAACAAAAAAAAGGAGAAATAAATTCAAAGTGGAATAGAAAAAAAAATCAAAATAAAAAAATTGCGACACAACAACCATTGGTCTGGTTCCCACACCAAGGAGGACTGGCTATGAGACCGTAAACCACACTTACGTTGGAGCCTTTGGTAGAACAAAGAGAAACACCCATCTGCTTCTGATTGACTGAGAAAATGAGGGCGGAGGTGTGGGGGCCAATTATTACCCTTGTAGTCAGGCAATATCCTTGCCTCCCTTAAGGACTGTTAGTCTAGTTAATTCTTCATGTTTCTTGCTATACTCTAAGGAGGGTGAAAAGGAATTTTATAACTAGTTGAGTGGTGTGTCTAAACTGGTAGTGTTGACTCGTATTTTGTTTCAAAGCTCCCTCCCAAAATAATTACACAAAATGACTAAAAAATGATTTCTTTACTAACCCACTCTTGTTTATTAAAGCTTCGATGTTCAATGGATTTAAACACTAGCTACCACGCGTGAAGAGGGACCGACACGATTAGCCACAGTTATGTAATCAGAGAAAACAAAATGCCGGATCTGGCAAAACCCACTTGGCAATGCTACTACAAAATGATAAGAAATATGGCGGCCCCGAAAGCTATTCTGCTCTTAAACTCCTTTCTACTTTTTCTCAAATATTTTTACACTTTACTTCTCTCTTCTCTTTTTTTTAAATCTCTGCGTAAAACTTGGGGGAAGATGGCTAATCTTCCACCCTACGGATGTACATAACTAAGAAAAGGGGTTGTTATTAGGGTAAGGGGGGAGAAGGGGGTGAACATTAAAATATGAAGACTCTGTTTTGGGACATCAATCACAAAATTATTTTGTTGTTGGTGTTCGCTTGTATAGTTTGAATTCTGTAAAGACTTTAATATCATAGGCAACTTGATCCAAGATTACCAACAAGAGATGTTTGCAAACAACATCTTGATGACTAAAGTTTGGAGTAGAGCTTATACTCATATGAAGTGTAGGCCTCCAACAGCTTGTTGAACTCTTTGTGAAATGACAAAAAAGAAACTTACTACATCTCATGCGATTTATCTCACCACAACTCTTACCAGAAGTCAACATATGAACAGCATTGAAACGAGAACTCTCGAGTTCTTACAAAAGCAAAGACGCGATCCTCATTTCAAAATGCAAACATATGACTGGAGTCGATAGAGTTTTACGCTAAAAAAGAATAGGAGGACATTTGAAAAAGGTGTTATCATTAGTTTGGAAAGAGTAGCTTTTTTGTGTTCAAAAGTGAAAAATTGTCACTTACTCTAACTGTAAGTCGATAAAAAGTCCTCTGTGTTAACTTACCACAGAAAATGACTATCTACTCAGAATATTGAAATGCGCCCCCTCCGTATGAAAAATCCTTGATTTTAAGTCCGGGCTAAACACGTGGGATTTTGATGGAAGCTTGTGTGAGTAGAATACTGGAGAAAAATTAGCCATGGAACTCAAATTCACTGAAAATTGTATTCGACGATGCTAAAGTATCCAACGAAAGTATGTTCACACCCTCCAACTATTTTTTAGTTTTGCCCCGAGGCGTTCCCGTTGGCCAAGGGCGTCTCTTTTCATTCTTACTCGGCGCATTAAAAAATAAGTTGTTCTCTGAATTTCATAGTGATCGATTTCATTTTGAAGAAACCAATCAATGTATTTGAAAATGTGAATTGTGAATGTGGATAAAAATTGGCAAGACTTTATTGGAAAAAATCTAGAACCCCATATTTTCATTAGCTTTCGCCTTGCTGTAGCTACAGCAGTTACAAGTTCCTAACACTTATCAGTTTAGTAAGGGACCAAACGATTTGCGATGTAATGTGTCGTTACGGCCTCAGCGTCGACATTCTGGCCATCGAAAAAAATAATGAGTTTATATACTTGATTTCTATTTACCAAAAAATGAATTGAAATTCAATCGTGTTTAGTTTAGCTGTGGTGTACGGTAGCGAGAGGGGCAATAATCCGCAAAAAGGTGGGAGGATGTGAATATCTTTGGTGGGTACTGAAAGGCTGCTAAAGTGTCGATTGTCACAAAACATGTCCCATTGTTTCCATATTCAGTTTTTGGAATTTATGTTGCTCCTATGCCTTTACTAGAGGAGAGAGACGATGGATCTTTTGAATCGGTCTCGACCAGAAGCAGCTTGTCAGATGTTGATTCCGACTCAATTGACGAAGTCAGTGACAACGGTTTCGGACAAACGAGAACTTGGCGATGATGACAATGAAAACGACTTTTTGAATTGATCTTCATCGGATAATTTGAACTCTGATTCTTCGTCTGACGATGAGTTTCCTGACGACTGACTTGACCGTGTGTCCTCGTGTGATGGTGACACGAGTGATGAACTAAAACGAAGTTTTGGGAATGATAATTTTTTTTGTGGTGTGTCGAAATCCGACTGTCTTGGTTCTTTTAAACCCTTTTGTAAATGAGTAAGTTCTCGATCTTGAGAAAATGGAATTACTGTAAATGGGGTACATTTTGAAGTCTTTCTGCGAGCAATTATTTGCGACACTCCAGCGAGAAGTTTCATAAAACTTACTATTATAATCACAACGGGAAAAGAGGCTGCGAGCGATGCACAGTGAAAGGGAAAAATTAAAAGGACGTATGTCGTTTATTCCTAATCCAAGATTTACGAAGCTTCGTAGCGATAGAAATTTTTGGGAAAAGCGGGATAAAGACCATCACAAGGGCATATCTCTATTGGGAAAACTAAACATTTACATGATAAAAATTATTTCCTTTAGACTACATGCATCTGACACTGCTAGGTGTTATGAAACGTTTCCCTGTGGATAAGTATAACAATTTTATTCTACTTCAAACCACTTTTCGAATTCTCTTTTCACCTAAATGTACTCGCCCACAGATGGAATTTGCAGTCTGTTAAACTTTGTTACTTCTTTTCAGGACATTTATGGAGCGCGATGTGAATTTCGAGGGTAATTTGCCACGAAATTACTTATTTAATATATGTCATAGGTATATCAGATTAGAGAAGAAGATAATATAGACCCGCAAAAAATTGCCGATATTGGGGCGATGCACAGTTTTTGTGCAATTTAAATTATAAACCGGGCGCTTTCAGCCAATTTCTCTCGAGAGGGCTAGGGAAGTAAAGAGGTGTTCCAATAATTATGAACGATGGGCTAGCCCCTATAGCCGTTCATGAAAAAAAAAAATTTTTTGTGGATAAATCAAGTGGAGGACACAACCTCCTCCAAATAAAAAAATCTAGCTCAATTCCCCATCTCGCCAGAAAATAAAAACCCTGCCATAAGACCCCATGTTAAAACGGGGGAAAAGAGAAGGTGTTCCAATATTTTTGGTGGGAACAGTAAATATATATAATAATAGTTGCTTCCAAAAAATACGTATTAAGTTTTGGTAGACCCAAAAGGACCAAAACGACCCAAAAAACAAGTTTTTTCTTTGCAATTACACCACATTTTTGGAAGCAACTACTAATATATATGTATATCAATCAAAAGCCTTTGCACTGAACTATTTTCTACTTAAATTTCATAGTTGTACAACGTAAACTTGGTTTCAAAACTTAATTAAAAATTTAGGTTTTAACATGGGAGCAGTATGGGAAAAAGGTGTTTGGATAATCGATAACGATTGCCTAGTCCTTAGGCTTTTAAATGAAAAATTCTGAAAAAATTCAACGATATAAAGAATTTGTTTTCAGAACGCAGGAAAATTTTGGAATTTTTGGCGCGTTTTCTTACAAAATGGTAGCGAGCGCTCCAACATGTGGTTTTCCACTTGCTCCCGTGTTAAAAACGTCCTGCGTTCCGATATTTGCGGTGGGTACTGTATATAAGAGTATTGGAGTTAGTGTAAGTAGTTCGAAAGCTATTGGTGGTAGATGTAGTTCTTGTATTACTAGTCGCCAATAGTGACCGGTTCGTTCGATGTCTGAATTAAAAAGCAGTATTAGATCAACTAAATACTATAAAGACACAATCACGCGCAAAAGAAAGACAAAAACATTGTATTTTTTAGGAAACACAAAGCAACAGTTTTAAGTCTTTAATTGAAGTGAAAGCATCAATACTTGGTGTTGCCACCGTGAATGCCAATGACGGCATTTTCTTTTGGATCTTTATTTTTTTTAAGGACCCAAAATTAATTTAAAAACGTGATTTTTTATTTTTCGAGCGAGCCTACTACCCCCTCCCCTATTTTGCAGTTGTCTCTGCATTTTCCTTCGCTATGTCCTGAAAAGTGATGTTGGGGGGTTCGCAAAGTCCAACTGCCGGATGGTTGGCTGTTTTTTTTCCTTTTTCATGCTTTCGGTTGGGAGTAGTGTGGCAGAGTGGCGGATCCTGTGACGTCACGAAAGCGTCAGCCAATGAGAGAAAAACGGCTTTTTCTCCCGCTAAAACGTTTGGTGACCTGGCAAAGTGGTCAGTATTTGGAGCTCTACAAGAATCATATTCCAGTAAAATTTTGATTTTTTGATCAGCATCCCCTATTCTGAAACATATACCAAAATTTATTTTAAAAATATGATTTCAAAGATACAAATGGATACGAATTGAGACATGTCTCCGGTTTTCGATTAACGCTTGAAAGCTTGAAATTGTTTCAAATTTCATTTCTTTTCGTGTAGGGTAGGGTAAAAGAAAAAAGACCAAAGCATTTTCCTCTTTTTGTTACACCGCACCGCAACCAAAAAAGATTTAGAAAATAATTATTCTTTAAAATCTTCTTACAATTATCTAAATGTTCATTATATGCCGAATAACACACCAATCCTGAAGGTCAATCACGCAGTGGATTTATGAAATTTCCAAAATCAACGAACCAAATGTGTTGTGTATTGCACATGACTGGAATCCTGTCCATCGTTCCAAAGGTGCCAAAGAATATGTCAGTGGAAACCCTATATTTTGTGAATTAGATTGGCCGCCCAGTTTTCGAGACGTAATGCCTATGGGACGCATCTTGGATAAGTTAATTGAAGACCCTACAGTGGAACAAAAATGCGAGAAAGTTGCTTTGTCAGAAGAAGAATCTTTGTGGGATTTTGTCTTCAACTGATTGGATGATGCCTAGCAATCAAATCGCCATGAACGAATATCACCCACGCCATTCCCAACAAGTTTCGCACAATCATTGACAATGTAACAGTCTCAGATTAATGTAACTCTGTGGCAGAACATCCCCCGCTGGGTTTAAATCCTAGTATCCTACGTTCAGTCAATGGTAGATGCTGTTAAGCCGTCATTGACGCTCACGGTCGCCACACCAAGTAACCAATTTTCGGAACATATATATTCATACGCTAGAATGTTCCCTATATTTTGGGAAAAACTTTTTTCACTGACCTTTTACTGTTGGCAGCGTTTTTAGCATTTTACCCCCACTTTTACCCCCTTTAACAGACAAATTGTAGCAACCGACTGATAGATGTTGGCTGTGACACCTGTGACTTAGTTACAGGTAAGTACAGCACAAATAAGTTTACAGTCTGTTTTATTCTGCACTTTTAATTTTAGATATGCTAGTTGAGGCCATTGTTACACATCAAGAGCTACATGTAAACAGTACTGCTTCCGCTTCGCCCTCTTTACAACGTTGGGACATTTTATTACTATATGAATATACTAATACATTTTACTCGTCAGGATCGAACGTGACAAATGTCGGAAATCTCCGACCTACTTTCACCATAGCGATCTATTCTTTCCACTAAGTATTCATCGACAACATGTTTTCCGAATCCGAACTCTTCTCACTTTCTAATCAAGGTCATCGTCCTTGCATATCTTATCTTGTCATCAATACTTATCAGTTAATCGAACTGATTCTTCCCCTTTATAAGTACCATTGACCTAACTTATTTGCCCCCCCCCCCTTAATCAAAATCAATACCAGACCGACGCCCATGACCTATTGTTCAACTTCGCCTTATATAGACCTACACTTTTCTTCTACATCCAGTCAACATCAGCATTCTTCTACACTCTGTTGCCTGTCTCCATCATCTCCTGCCTTAGCTCAACCCCGAGCGACGCACACCACAAGTGTCTCGCTCTAGTCATCTTGAATCTAGTTTGAATTCGTCGCAAATACAGAACTCTTATCTTACCCCCAACAAAACCCATTCGTCTCAACTCCATTTAAATTCAATGTCGGGACATTTTCCGACAACAAACACCAACTTGTCGTATTATTCATCGAATGGAGAAAAGATGACCGCTGTTCTACAAACTTTTCTCTTGCTCATAGTGCAGGGTATGAATCCTCTATCGATCGTGGAAGACGTCCACTTCAGGATGCTAATCAAAGAGCTGGATTCCAGGTTTTGCTTCCGTGTCGATCGACACTAATTAAATTCCTTTTACAAACTTAACCACGAAGTCAATGAACTTTATTGAGGAATTGCAGATGGTTTGTACCTCTAAAAACGGATCGATGGTCTTCAGGTGTTAGAGATTCTAAGCTAAAGGTGACCGTTCACTACGTTAACAACAAACTTAAGCTTGTAAGTCATGTGTTGAACACAATCCATATGCTTCAAGCGCATACGTCATCAAGTAATTCCAACTAGTTAAATAGGTGGCGAAACTGGAAAACTGCAAATAAGATCGTCTACACTGTAACGGATAACACCGCCAATAATATGAAGAAAGCTATTAGACTTGGAGGATAAAAGCATCTGCCGTGCTTTGCGCATATATGTTGAATTTGGCCATGACGGATGCCATCGGTATCAGCACTAAATTAAAAGAAATTCTTGCTAAATGTCGAAACATCTTTACGTACTTCAACAATCAAACAAAGCTTATTCCCATATTAAAAAGCTTGCTGGCTTGGCTAATTTTACTGTGAAGACTTTGAATAAAACTTATGGTGCACTCTAAATTTTGGAGCAGTTTGAGGTAGCAATAACCCAGCTTAGCTCGCAACATTACACCTCGGTCTCCAAATTTATTCCTACGGTTCATTTACTGTAACAGTGTTTAGGGACAGTTTGTAGACAACGACTGCTACGTATGTCTCCAATTGCTCAGGGACGATCTTTTAGCTAACTTGACAAATCGATTCCGAACTCTGGAGGAATAAAAGCTGATGTGTATGGCTACCCTTCCAGATCCAAAGTGTAACAAAATAACATATTACCCACTACAATACTTTTAATATCCTTGTTTTGCTTGAGATATTTATTCATATTTAAACCAAATGTATTAATTGTCCCCTCACCATGTAAAACATGTCATAGGAACTTGCAAGAAAGAAAGCATAAGCACTACACAAAAGAGTACAAAAAAGAAGCACACTAACCACCTAGCGCTAAGGTCTGTACCACAAGGAATGAGCGGAAAGGCACACCAGCAAATGATGCTTTTTACATTAAAACAATGCGACAGAAATCAAATAAAAACTAAAATTTTCCGATTAAAATATTAAAATAATGGGCAAGCTTGTTTACGTTCGTGCTGGAGAGTTACACACAGAATCACATTTACTTGGACGTACGTTCCCTTGTTAGTCGAAAGAAATGTCATGCAAGCAATGAAACCAGACCTGAATTTAGCCCGTAACATCGTTTTTACAACAGATGATGTATGGACAGATATTGATTCAGTAATTCTTACATGACCAAAACGGGCCATTTTATCACTTTGAAATGGGAAAAGAGACTAATTTTGTTACTAGTCTCTTGTGGTTCTATTTATAAAATTTTAGGAGAATATTTGCGTCTTTCTTTTATAATGCATTGGAGAACTATTGTAGCATCCCATGTAGCAGAGAGTGTAACTGGAGAGTTCATTCTTAAAAGGCTCACATCCATATTGATGGAGTGGGAATATCTGGCAGGTCATCCCTCTTCGGCAGGTCAGAGCTCCCCTCCCACCCTATTACTAGTGTTTTTTTATACCATTAACAATATACTATTAGCAAAGCATCTTTAGATGAAAGTTCTTCTCTGAGTTTTTCCACCATTAATATCAGCGTCTTCAATCTTTTCTCTTATTCACAATTTTCTTCCTGTTAGATGTACAGATAATTTGAAGGATAATTAATAGAATAATAAGAGATAATTTAAAGAGTAATAAGAGTGGGTAGTAATCTTGGATGTACACCGTTACAAAAACAAAAGCAGACAACGCTACACTTGGAATACGGGGTAATTCTATTGATATATAATTCTAACCGGGGTATTCTAAGGTATTCAAGACCTTTTCGAGGTAAAATCGTTAGGTAATAGTTAGCACAATCGTTCATTTATTATGTTCATCCATGTGATACGATAATATTTTAACTCTTTTCATTATGTCTTAAAGTAAACTATTTTTATTTAGAGCTCATTACAGCTAGTTCTAGGGCGAAAAACAATATTATGGATAGACTCGTGGTAGATATTAAAAGCCTTGAGCAATATGCAGAATTAACTGGAAAACAGACCCCTCTGAGGTTTGTGCGGGCCATGAAGAGGATAATAGAAGAACACCTACACTGATGGGTGGTGGAAGCAAATTATGTAAGTAATAAATAACCATAAATAAGTTGGAAAGATAAAAAGTATTTCTTTATATATTTAGATTGATATGAAGCCTGATGCGCCTGGTGCGTCTGCTCCACTGTTATCCGTGTCCCACCCTGATTCTTCTGTCCCCCATTCCCAAATTCCTCCTTTCGGTGTTTCCAGAATTTGTCCTGTACGTCCGTCCGTCTGACGTCCACTCCCCGCCCTGTTGGAACAACCCCCGCCGGCATGGAAACCGAGAGTACTTCCACTAATTGCACACGGCTGCTTCCCTAAAGTGGGGGAGGCAATTCACTCAGATTCTCGCCCTGCTCCTTATACTTCTTCCCAAGCTCCCTCCGAAAAAAAATCCGTCCGGCTTCCGGCTATGGCATTCTCAAGTTGCCCAAAAAATGAAAAAAATGAAACTTAAATTATGAAGGAAACTTAATAATGAAATAGTGAACAGTAATAGAATAGAAAAGAATAATGAATATAATGGGTTGCGTTGTACACAAAGATGACCCGCAAAATCAAGAAAGTGAATAGCTGTTGTCACACCAAAATTTGCGTAAAACAAGTAAAACGTACTTGAAAGACGTGCTGTTTTTAGATTTTTTATGACCGGTGTGATCCTAGCTTAAAATAGGCGAAATGAATTTGATCTCAAGGAAAGGAGACTTTAAGTGTTGAAGACTAATGTCGCGGTAAGAAGCAGTGGCACTAGCACTAAATAATGAATCAAGCTTGATGAACAAAAAATCCCAAAAATTCAAACAGATAATCTCAACCCTTGAGGGTTGACGCCGAACTCCGAGATTAGGTTGGGTGGGTCTGGGTTTAGAAAGGTCACTATTCCTAGCTAAATTTTTCGAGTTAATTAGCCCTGAAATAGACAACAAATCTCGACGGCTTTGTCAAACACCCAACTGCAAGGCAAATTCATCGAAATTTTTAAAAGATGAAAACCGTCTTTTTGTCGATGGCCCCTTTTTTGAGTGTAGACGAGATAAAAGAGTCATGGAGCGACGAGAAATTGCACGTTATGTAATTGAACATCTAGATTTGGGGGTTTCTAATCAGCAAATTTTAAACATAGCAGACAGAAAGGGCACGTGCTATACCCATTGGTTGGGAGGTCACGTGATGTTCCGCGGAAAGAAAACATCACCAAACGTGTGATGCCTCAAAAAAATCTAAGAATCCTTTTCTCACCAGCTTATAATAAAACAGGGAAACGACAAGAAGGATGGCGACGCATGGGGAGAAAACTCTAACCAAAATACAGGGAAAGCGGCCAAATGTCGTCACCTTTTTTAACAGTGAAGATACCCGTACAGCACGCTATGATCATGCAGACATCTGAAAATCTTCGGATAAAGGTTCACTGTGTCTCTGGAACCTTGAGGGATTTTCTAAGGATATCTATGCCTTGAGGCGCTGCATGTCTCCGTCCTTGACGTAGTAACGTCGTATCTGCTATCCCGATTTGGATTATTTGGATTCATTATTTTTCAACATCGTCACAGTGGTACTTCAGGTATGTTTACTCTTATTTCAATGTTTATTTTTTGTTTTCAAATTAATAGTGGAATTATGTATTTTGATTATTATTTTTTCATTGCTTCCGTGAGTCTTGGTGTCCTTCCTTTTCGAGCTCAAAATTTTGGTCCTGTCTCCTGTGGCCTAACTCATTTTGCTTGCTTGTTGTACAAGTCATCGTATTGATCTGAGTATACATTTGTTCAGGCTAGTGTAATGTATTTTCATATTCAAGCTTTCCAAACTGATAACTAGTTTTTCTCTATAGAGTCTTGTGCATGCTCATCTCGTGCCAGAAATTTTCTGTCCTGTGTCAATGCAGGTATGTGTAATGAAATTTCATATACTTCAGTTTTCCAAACTGATTACTCATTTTTCATTGGTAGAGTTTTGATGTTGGCTTGTGGTCTCGTCAAGGTGAGTGAGCACCGAAAATTCAGTGTCTAGTCGTCTTGCACGTGCAGAGCGGAGACGTTGTGTATAGAAAGCACTTGATCATTTAGCACTTGATCATGAATTGGTTGCGTATAATCCTGGTGGGGGGGGAATCCAATAACTTGATATTTGTTCTTGCGCCGCTTTGATAGACGAATTAGAGATTTTACTAAACGAAGGGGTCCTTGTTGGTAGTAGCCGTGTACATGTAAAACATTGCATATTTGTTTGCGAATCCCCAGCTGGGGCCTACATCAAGAGAAATAAATACCATTCACTTGTCCAACTCGTCTTGTCCATATTGTACTGATGTGGGGCGTGTAGCCTTTTGCCTCGAGAACTGTGACTTCAAGTAAGGCCAAGCGGTGGAATCGTTTTTCTGTCCGTCTATTCTTCTCTTTGAACCGACCAATCGTTCAGAGAGCAATTGGATTCTGAACACCGCAACTCAGATTCTTCATTAGAAGACTTGTTGATAGATATGGTTAGGGATTTCCCACTTGGGCCAATACATTTGGTTTTTCAGGGTGCTGTTCGAAATTTATTCATTTTCTGGTTAAAAGAGTCAGACTTTAAGCTAAATACAGCAGCCTGCACATGTTTAAATTATGTAATGGACTACCTTAGTCGATTCACTCCCACAAATTTTTCTAGAAGAGGCTGTTATTTCAAATTCTTACTACAGTTTAAAGCCACCGAATAGTACAGACTTTTAATGATTATTGGCCTGGTGATTCTCTACCCTAAGTTGTCGAGGGAGAAATTTGAGCATTTTATGGATTTGCACGTTGCCATTAGAATGCTTTGCTATCCGTATATTTATTTGGAATACAATTATTACGCGCGCCAACTCTTAGTGAGGCTTGTTTTAAATGCCCGATATATTTTATGGGGATGCTTTCACAAGCCAAAATATTCATTACCTCATTCATTTAGCGGACGATGCAAAGCGACTGGGGCCTCTTTTGTCTTTTAGCGCCTTCCCATTCGAAAACCATATTTGTCAATTGACCAAATTGATTCGTTAAAGTGAAAAACCGCTACGACAATACAGACGACTTGTTGAAATTGAAAAAAAACGACTGGACACTGACACGAGCCTAATAACTAGCACTGAATTTTCTTTTGAAGGGGAACACAACAGGGACTCTTGACACCGAATCTCTTAGGTCACGGAATACAGTTTCAAAGGGTAGAAAGGGTCTTTTTTAGTATTGAAATGCAACATTCCCGACAACTGTCATGCTTAATGATTCCAGTATCTTTTTAATAAAAAGTTGTACTGTCCTTGAGGGGATAGCTTTCATCATTGGTCACCATTATGACACTATTAGTAATCCTTATAATACTCCTCTTGAGTCTTCCAAAGTGATCTTTTTAAGGTTGTCGAACTTGGCGCATATATTACAAATAAGGCCGATTGAGGAAGTGTACTGTAAATGTTTCGTTTCACCATCCCTTTCGGTCTAACTTTCAATCTTTTGCTGTGTTTCCCCTTTCTCTAGAAGAGGGGAATGTTAAAGAAAAGGTTTTGAACATCTTGTTTTTCAACAATGTAATGCAGTCTTCTGTATCAACTTCATACAACTTCGTGAAACTCACAATGAAATACTACTTAAAAAAGGATCACTATGCTCCTTCTGACGCACGTGTTCTGCACGTTCTTGCTTTTTTTTAGAGAGAGAGCCCCGTAGGCCCGTTGTCTCTAACTGTCTCTTTCGCTCTCCGACAGATGGCAAGGTTGATCTCTCAACAGAGAACCTGACACTTTAAAGAAGTTTCCTTTTAATGCTAAGATAATCCTTCCGTTTTTCAAAAAATGTATTGGTACTGTCTATAAATAAAACGTGTCTTGGCAATATAAAGAACATCGATTTTTTTCTCTCCCTTAGCTGCTGTTCAGTTTTGAATTCCGTTGGAATGACTAGAATAAGAACTAGGAAGTCGAGCAGAGTACGACGTCCAGGGGATATTTCTGAATAGTTCGTTGATGCTACATTTAGTGATAGCAAGGAACCGGTTCTTTATCCTAGCCCCGTTGTTCCATCAAATTTTAATTCAAAATTTAATAGAAGAGGCAAAGGGGATCAAGGGGGTCATCAAGAGGTGCAATGAGAGGCTTTGATCGAGAGCCAATTCTTCAGTTCGTCCTTCTGGCAACCAACCAACCTCTTCAACTTCATTGAGACGACTTCAAACCGGACGGAAAAAGATTCAAGCATGAATGAGTCCTCTTTAAATCAGACTCGAATGGATACATCCCCGACTGAAACTATTACACACGAGCTAAGCAGCAGTCGCCTAGCTTTCAGTTTCTTCAGAATTAGGTCCCCATTCTCCTACAGCTTATTTGATCGGTATCAATTTAGCTTCATTTTAGAGGATTGTATGAAATGCCTAACGAGTGTTCATAGTCTTTGTCCAGACGATGAGAGAAACCACGAGTATAACAAATGATAAAACCACTCGGGGGAACTAACCCTTTAAAATGATCGAACTCTTTAAATCCACGTTGTTATTGCTGATTTGGTGCATCAATGGGACAAGCACAATTTGCTATTATCAACTAAGGATACTAAACTTCTTGAGGAGGTTCTTGTATTTTTGAAACCCTTTAAGACGTTGACGGCACAAATGCAGGCTGACAACTACCCCACCCTCAGCCAAGTCTGGCCAGCCATTTACTCATTTTAAAAATGTGAACCTGTAGCGAAGCAAATTAACACAGTATGAAATGAATGAAAACTCCGAAACGGAGATTAATTTGTATGATGATGAGGTACGTGACGAAATGGAAGGATTAAAAGCAAATGTGTTGCGCCCACTGAGCGCTGGGGGGGTCTCTGGTATGTCCTGTGAAAGTTCCACCGGGGTTATGGGGGAGGTCAATAAAGTGCCCATGAAATACCGGGAATGTTCGTTTTCCGTGTAAGTTCGTCTTATGCCGTGCTTGGGGAGGTCCCTTTAACCCATCGTTCACGGGACCGTCATGGGACATTCCGTGTAAATTTATCGTGCCCCTTATTTCCCCCTTAAGAATACCTTATGGATACCTTGCTATAGTACCGTATTTAAGGTATTCCCCGCCCCCAGGAATGAAATTCAAATAAAAAACAATTCAAAGTTAGTGAGTTTGCAAATAAATTCTATTTTTCTAGAAGTACTACGAACAAACAACAAATTGATTTTTAAATATTCAAATTAATCTGTAGGGCCTATTTCACGAACAGCGGGCATTTTTCGACTCAGACGTGTGCCAGATCTCTGAAACCACTCTTCGCTGTGGCACTCCGTGTTGTTGTCGTCATCGGCCTCTCCATCGGTGAACCGATCACGAACAGCATCTTACATAATGAAAGAGAGAAGTTAATATCATTAAAATGAACGTATGGACGAGGTCCCATCTCCTTACCAAATACAACTTTAGTTGTGAGCGAAGAATAGATCCCGAACTCCCTTCTTCTTTCGTTTGATATCGCCCCTTCCATGTAAATTCCCTGGCAAGCGCATCTAGCTTTTCATGGGAACAGCAGCGCTTCAACGCTGTCTTTACAGACACTTCACCAATAGAGTTCAACACCATTCTCTATATTTCTGGCAAAATTTCTATAAACATTTACCATCGCTTCTCGGAACTCGCATGTCCGTTTTGAGCCGCTCCTCAAGTAGATCGAAGGCCACCTTAGTTTTGACGGGGAGATTGAAGGCCCTTACGATTTCGTGATCACTGTTAGTTGCATGATTTTGTGGTGTTGCTTTCATGGTTATAAGGGGAATGATTTGGTCCGATTGTATTAGCTCGACGGTTATTCTTAGTCGAGAGACTTGGTGAAGAACTTGGCGATTGAACGACCTCTTCACATTCCTCAGATACTATAAGTTGAAATAATACAAAGTTAGAAGGGACTTTTTAAAATGTTCCTTATGTTTTTACCCGGGGCAGCAGGGCGAAGAAACAGTTCAGGTCCAGCAGTATTGCCTCCTACTGACTGATTGTGGCCTATCATCTTACACCTGGCCAATGCCACCAGCCGAAGGTACACCCAATGACATTCCAGACGGAGGTCAACTATCCGGTCGATCGTTTGGATACCGACTACTCAGTGACGAAACCGGACGCTCGAACTGGTAGCCATCTTGACAGGTGAAAATTGCCTAACAGGTGTGGAAGCCAACTGGCCGTCAGATGGCTCCAATTCGACTGCCGATCCAAAGTTGCCTGACTGACAATGCTGTCTGTGTTGTGCCTGACCAATCGGCTTGTTTAGCACATTATCACTATAAAAAGATGGGATCAAGGGGGGGGGGGGGCACGTGAAAGAGCTAGGGCTCGTATAATCTAAAGGAAATTATAATAACATGTGAAATAAGTATAATAAAATATAATAAAGCATAATAAAGTATAATAACTGTGAATATTTACCGGAATGCGTGGAGCTTTGAATATCCGTGTAAACGGATGTTTGGTTCTCGGTGGCGGTAGGCTCACAGGCTATCATTGTTACCAAGTAAACTGAGAAATCCGAGTTCTTAACATTTGTATAATAAGCCAAATATTGATCTTTACCTTCAAAAACTCTTCCATTGTCGTTGACAAGATGCTGCTTTTGTGCCATTCTCGGTGCTGGCTGCGTCTCGGGAGAGAAACTCGTCGGGGCAGTGGATAATTCGCCAAATAAATCGATAGTTTCAATGGCCGTCGTAACTCCATTAGTAGACTTATAATTAGGAACACGTTTTCTTTTTTGGCCGTTTGAACAGTTGCTTACTCCGCTTTGATGTCACGAAATTCTGCCGCAGCCAAGTTGCCTGGGCCTCTCAGTACGTATCTTAATTTGGAGTATAATTTTTGAAATAATATGACTAATGAATGCAATGACAAAGAAAATACCAATCTTCATATGCATACGGTTTATAACATTTTATCTTATAACAAAACAGGAAACACAGCATATCTAACTTCATTTCCATCGAGAGAGGAGGGCACGCACAAGAATTTTATATGACTAATATTCCACCCTAAGTTGGAAATTTTGTACAATTCTTCTATTTAAAAATTTTTTTTTGCCTACAATGAAAATTTCGTTTTCATGTCGAATGAAGTTCATAATTCTTACTATTGTCTTTTAATATAACTGACTGTCTTTAATATAACACAGTTAACTGCTAGATTACAACGTAGGTTCATTGGCCCATATTTGAGTTCTTTGAATTGAACGCTGTTACTTAAGAATGCAGTTGATGGGCCGCTTGAATAATCCCGCATTAAATGGGGAAACGTTCAACGTTGTTCAAATTTTAGTGGTTTGGAGGGCAAGGGCTGCTTTTTCGGATATTTCTTTTACAATCTGGGCCAGTGGTCGCTGGTCGTTTACTTTTTTGGAGCATGCATTTCAGGGTATATAAATAATTCTCGAATGGATAGGAAGAGAAGTTAAATAAGGAACCAAATTTTAAAACATCAACGGGCAAATGCAATAAGCAGTGAACATTGTACGATAAATAGTGTTGTCCATTAGTTCCTTTAGTGTCGAACATAAAACAGGAACAGTTCTTTAACAAAGCTATTCAAGGAGACGCACAAATAATCTGTCGATAGAATTTTTACACCAACATGCAGAGCCATATGAAATCGCGCTTGCGCGCCAGCTCTTCATGTCATTTGGATCACGATATGTATTTTAAGTTTATACCCGAGTGTCTCTCACCTTTAGGTGGGAACCGAGGGCTTCTACTGATTTATTGGACCGACAAGAAGGAAGTGACTTTCCCCAGAGTACGACTTTAAAACACTTAATTTTTTAGTCCCGTTTCTTTCCAACAGATGGCTATGGCAAAATTTGATTGGGCGGTAGATAATTAGGAATCTTAAAAACTAATTCGCAAAACAAATAATATTCAAAGAAAATATGGACAATTGTCTATGGCCATTCAATAATTTGAAATACTCATGAGAAGTTCCACATGAAAACGTGCAAAACATGACGCGGACCCAACGCCAAAAAATTTTGTAATACAATAATCTTGTACTATATGGTAGTGTAAAAAATAATGGCTAAGGATTTTGAAAAATACTTAGCCGTTTGGGCGTGGCATGGCTTTAAAGGTCTGGCGCGCGATTTAAACCGTATTTCTTTTTAAAAAAATTTTCCAAGCAAAAATCTAAGATTATGGATATTTTACATCCTAATACTTGTTAATCATAATTAATCCGAAAAAAGTAAAAACGGAAAGAACATACTAAATATATTGAGGAAATAAGTGAGATAATCGTTAAAAGTTACGGAAAAAGGAATTCCCCTGAAAATTATGTAAAAGTCATACGTATTTTACAATGACTGTAGGCCATAACTAGAAAGCTTACAAAACATATTTTGTTCCACATGATACGAAGGGCTGGCGCGCAAGCGCGATTACATAGTTATGGCCTACAGTTTTTATAAAATGCGTATGATTATTACATATTTTTTCAGACAAAACAACATTTTTCTGAAACTTCTTTTATTATAATCTAACTTTTCTCCTCAATATATTCAACATGTTCTTGCCCTTTTTACTTTTCGGCGTTTTTTAAGGACCGGAGTTTTCGGCAAAAACTTATCGTCAGGATTAACTTGGCTTTAAAAAAATGATAATGAAACTCTTCTCACCGTCACGTTAGCTGCTCCTGGACGCTAATTTGGAGTTTCCTGAATTGGTGGACTCATTGGCTCTTCCAGCTATGTAAATTAAAAAAGCGATAAATTTTTAATTAAAGCCCTGTCCAGAAAGAAACTGTTTACAGAAAAATTACGGGCATACAGGAATGCAGCACTGTCTTCCACCATTGCGCCATATTCCTTTATGCCTGTAATTTTCCTGTAAAAAGTGTCCTTCTGGACAGGGATTAACTTAGCTTTAAAAAATAATAATGTAACTCATCTCACCGTCACGTTAGCCGCTCCTGAACATTTGGAGTTTCTTTAATTACGGGACTCACTGACTCATCCAGCTATGTCAATAAAATAAAAGCGACACATTTTTAATCTACTTGGCTTAAAATTTAAAAAAAAAATTAAAAAATGGCCTACCTCGGCGAGCTCTGAAATGTCGGCCATACATTCCTTCATCAGAAGTAATTAGTACTCGTCGTCCTTCTCTTTCATTCCATAAACGACGTTTCGGTAGAGTTCGTATGGATATAACTTAGTCATATGGTTGACGGATTGGCCAGGATCAAATAAATCCAATTGATCATCGAGGCGAGGCGGCAAAAGTCTCAAAGAAAGTTTACCAAGTGACTCGCATAAATACTGCTTGTTGGAAAATATACTACTGATACACCAAATTTTGTTTTACTTGTGCCTGGAAGTATTGATGATTAGTCCTACAATTGATGTTTTCCCAAGCAGTCACTACGGCAATGTATTCGCACTGAAGTAAAGTGTTACTGAATACAATCCAGCCGAGGTTGCCGTACCGTACTTAATTATTGTGATCAAATGAGCTTGTAATTAACGCCAGATCACGCTATGTTGCGGTATAAGCGCACCGATATATAATCGTGTAAGCATATGAATTGCGTAATTTTTATGAATGACGATGAGGCTAATTAGTTTTGTTCGGTTGTTCTCTCAATTTAGAAAAAACATTTTTCTTAGGTAAAATTTTTGCAATTGAATCTCCTATACTAGCAAAATATTAAACTGGCAAAGCAAGATAGTGTTTCGTTTGGAAGGGACCTTTTTGCATTCTGGAATGCCACTAGAATTATTTTTATCGCTATGATAATGGAAAAGTGCGACTTTTACCTTTATCTTGTGTAGAATACATTTGTAAATACAGACGATGAAAATTGTAAAAAATAGTCGGGTGCTATGAACTACAGATTTATTAAGGCAAAAACTGATGGCATTTTTTGGGCGTGCAATAACAAGTCGGGCAAAGGGATGAACTCCAATAAGTGCAACAGTTTACGTAGTGTGACTACTAATTCTTGGTTTTATAAGTCTAAGTTAACAAGCAAGAAATTATGCTTATAACATACCTTTGGTGGTCTAAATTGCCCTCAGTGCACGTGAAAAAGATTTTAGATTTTTATCAAAAACTGTAGTTGACTGGATTAGTTTTTGTCGTGAAGTTGCCATTGATGTGGTATTCAAGAATTCTGAGAAAATATTAGGTCCTGGAGTAATTGTGCTAATAGATGAAAGCAAATTTGGAAAAAGTAAAGTGATTTAATAAAATATATTGCTGGATTGTACTCTTATTATGCTTAATTTAAAATTAGGGAAGTACCATCGTGGAAAACATGTTGAAGGGCAATGGGTATTTGTTGGGGTTGAAAGAGACACCGCCAGTAGGTGTTTTCTTGTTCCTGTTGAAAACATGACTGCAAATACTCTGATGGTCTTAATCGAAGAATGGATTCTGCCTGGGTCTATTATAATATCGGATTGTTGGAAAAGCTACAGCACCATAAAGTAATTCAATTTTAAATATCAATTAAAACTTTAACAATAATTTCTTATTTGTATTAGGGACATAAATGATTATACTCACCTCACAGTTAATCATTAGAAGAAAAATTAGATTTTTGAAAATTGTTTGTATTTTGATCCCTAGATGGCGATTTTTTGTTTATTTCGGGTTCAGCAACGCTGTTTGTTAATTAAGATGAATATAAGAATATTGGCTCTGTTTTGTTGTATAATGCGTACTTATTTATTAATAGTAGTAAATATAATATTTTAATGTTTTTAAGTCTTAATTTCGAGGTTTTTTCATTTTCAGAGCCATTTGCTCTTTCCCCGCCAGAGGGTCTCCCCGTATTGTTTAGGTGTCTCGATATCGCACACTTTTACGTCCTTGAGTGTTTTGGCTTTCAGTTTCAGGTCGCTACCGTAGTCACACGCCCATGCTTGCAGGGTTGTATCTACAAAACACCCAACGTTAGAACCATGTATAGTTGGTGTTTGAAACAAATACCTATAAGTTTTTGATATTCTGCATCTGGAAGGGCCACTTTTTCCTTTGATCCGCTTCGTGCAATAGTTTCTGTTGGCTTGTAGAGTTTAAGTAAATCCTCGTTGTTAGCTGATGTTTTCATTAGGTAAATCATCGATTTGACGACATTCCACGTATCGGTTTTCTTTTTTGGTGATTTTTGATGACTTTATGTAAAAAGGTGGTGGATTTTCTTCTTTCGATTTCCCCCTCATCATGCAGTGAATGTCTGTTATTGGTGTAAGCTCTTCCTTAATATCCTCAGTTATAATGAATTCTATCTCCTGTAAAGTAATACATAAGTATAATATTGGTGTCTGATTTTTTGCACAGGAACGTACCTTTTCAGGTCTTGTCTTTGGTCTATGTACTTTGGCAGCAGTACGACATCTTTTACTTTCCATAGTTCTTAGCTCTTCCATGTAATTATCCTATTGTTAAAGTTTCCAAAGATCGTTTAAAATTTTATTTCTCTGGAATTCTTATAAAACCCAAAGCTGCTGTATTTAATGGTGAGCTGCATAGTAACTTCAAAAAAATTCAATTATTATATGTCCTAAATTTTTTTTTGAATTTATTTACAGAATTTAATAGTTGAGTTTGACCAAGGTCAAAATTGGCAACTGGAGTTGTGTCCATGTTTGACAGTATCGTCAATTGGGAAAACTCCAGTTCTCCTTCTACGTGGTAATTATCTCTCATAAATTCTGGTCCTTCAAGATTTGGTGGTGGTATATCCATGATGTTCGATTCATTATATATAGTTTTCTATAATGGAAAAATTAGTTTATTCATTTCATTATTGGTATTTATTTCACTTACTGGGGCCCATAGAGAAAGTTTTAAAATAAATCCATTGATTGTTGACCTAGTTGTATGAATATATTCAATATCATTAGACTGAATAGTCAATTGCTATAATAAAATAATATTTATTAGTTTTATGTTATGGCTCAATCTAATTTATATTCATATTTATTCTTGCCAAACTCTTGATATCCTCTAATAACATCTCTTCGTACAACTTGCTTTCAGATGCTGCCTCTGATAGTTCCTTAATTTTTTATCCTTTGCAGTGCTTTCGTGTTGAAGATGTTTTAAAGATGTCCTTAATCGTTCATTATCCTTTTGCACCTGTTCCAATATTGCTGATGCTTGTCGTAGAGTTGTAATTTCTTCTTGTAATGTTTTGATAGTCTTGTCTTTTTCTTCGATTAATGATTTTTGATTTTTATCTCCATTTGTGCTTCTGTCATTAGTTTTGAAATCCGTGTGGTCCAGGCGGAAACTTTGGCTTTGGCTCAACCATTTTAATTACAGGTGTTAGGTGTTTCATACTTTTTAATAATTAAAATTTTCTGATTGTGAATTTGAGAGTGTTTAGTGTGCTTCCAAATTATGTGTTGCCAATTTTAAATTAAAGTTTTTATTTATATGAATTAGTGTAGTCTGATTTATTTATCCTTGTTTAATTTAGAAAATGTATATAATTTATTGAAGACTGCGGCATAATAGTTCGTGGTTATTTTTAGTTTTATTTGCGTTTATTATTAGAAATAAGTTATGGCAAGGTTGGGTGGAGAGATGTCATCAACGGTTGCAGATGTATGTTATTAACGTGTAGCGATCATGTTTGGTTTGCTATATGTCATCGAGGGATAGTGAGATGCCATGTTGGGTCAGGTTAGGTTTGGTTAGGTTTGGTTACGATATATTTTATCGTCATTTATTTATTGATATTAAACTTAGGTAGGGGAATCCCGGCCGCGCTGCGGTAGGTCTTTGGCCGCGCAGCGTTAGGTGTTGGATAATTATAGCAAATCAAGTAAGTAAAAGAACTGATAATCCATTTAAATTATATTACCTTTTTGTTATGATTGTCTTTTTCACTTAAAAATTTGGATGTCAGAGTTAAGGTTTGAAATGTGTAGGAACGTAATTTGTCAATTTTAATAGTAATTTTAACATTAGATTTGTTTTAATTGTGTATTTAGTTTCTAGAATGTGTGGTTTACACAGTTCATGTCAAAATCTGTTGTATGCTTCAACATTCATTGATGTCAACTATTTTAGGGCTATACATCATTTTTTAGAGAGAGACCGGAAAAGAAGTCCTTAATTTAAATCTACGAAACTTACAAGCCCATCAGGGTAGCAGGGCAGCGACAACAGCGATGACATGTGGAGCATTACCATTGAATCCGGATGGAACTGATCCGAAGCTATCACAAGGACAAGCATGTCGCCTGTGAGTTGGTTTCTTTTCTTCGCTCCCGTCACTGGCTTAGTCATTGAGTTAATTGGGGATAACCCATATCCATTCCCCACGATGACGCAACGGAACCGGATTGGAAGTATACTTCCAGGGCTTTTCCTGTAAATAGTTACAAATATATATTTATTAAAACAGATATACAGGAAAAGAAACAGTGTTGAGTACTTACGTTTTGGGGTAAAATTTTCCAAAGTTGGACATCAATGTATCGACATTGTGTTGCTGCAGTTCAGCACCATCAGACTTCCTACCCAAGATGTAAACTAGAAGTATAGGCTCCATGTGGCCTGCTGAGGCAATATCGGGCACAAAAACGTCCTGAAATGGAGTCTCTTGGTTGAAATATTCCCCGCACAGAAAGCAGACATTCACAGGGTAAGTTGGCTTGTACTCTGAAAATAGAAATACTATTATGAACTGTATAATAGAAAGGAAAATAAGACAAAAATTACTGTTTGATATTGCGTCGGCCCGAGCATATGGAGATTTCCAGCGGAATACAACACCATAACAAGCCACACACAGCAGAGGCTTATATTTCCCAAATTAGGATTTTATCCCAAGAGACGATGTTTCGGCTAATTTTAAAATCAGTAGGTTTCAGCCATTCCTTGGCCTGAGACTCGTCATCTGAATCAACTTCAAAGTCTTCTAAGCCGAATAGTTTTTGCAAACTTCCTCATCTCCCTCTCACTTTCGACCAAATACTTAAGAATTCAGTTTTTGTTCTCGACCGTTTTATTACGCTGAGACATTCTACCGTGTTTAGTTCGTGAAAAGGAATTCAAAATCCACTGTTATGTTGCGGTGCACAAGCAAAAACAATCAAGGTTGAAATGATAGGAAAAGTCAAATAAAACACCACACACGTCTCATTGTCACACACTGAGTCTGGCGTAGATCAAAATGGCCGTCCAAGATGGTGGTCTGCTACTGCAAAAAAACCAAGGTAGCACCTAGTCTCGTTACAATACTGGTATAACACTGTTTCACAGTGTGTATGCTGGGCATATTTTACGGTATAATACAATACTGGTACAAAACTGGATTTATATTGTAAATTCCAATGTTGTTTGACAGCATTTGACCATGGTAGTTTCCAATATTGTAGTTCAGCATGACTAATTTACTAGGGAATACAATGTTTTACAGCCTCTTATCAATATTGTTTTTTACCTGTATAACAAGATTGGACTTATATTATGAGCCCTACAAGTTTTCACGTTTTACAACCCAGGTTCAACGTTGGCACAGCATCGATGTACACCAAAAAAACTTCGAACACAATACAAAACACAGTACATTGTTTCTCAACATTGAAAATAGATTGTTCCTAGGCCGTATGACAATTTGATGATAGTGTCACCATAGTAAATGAACGACCAAATGCTGCTTTTTTCAAAGTCAGACATACGTCGACCGATCACTATTGGTGACTAGCAATACACTATTCTACTCTACCTACCACCAATAGCTTTCAAACTAAATTATCTGATTTTTTAATTATAAATCATCGTCAGTTGTTAAAATATGTAGCGGACCCAAGCACTAAGGATAAAATAATTGATAGACCACACTAAGTTTGAGAATCCTCGTCAATTTTTAAAATCACACTGTCATGACAGTGTAAGTGAAAGACGCGTATAAATGAATTAAACATATTACCGAAGTTCATGAAGTAAGGGGAAGATGATTTGCTGACACTCAGGATCGCCGTGTTGATAGTCAATTGAGGGAAGTACAACGTATTTTATTGCGCCTTTTAACATCTCGACTGGCCAAACCTTTGCACTGCCGAGACCGAATGCACTATAAATGCCGAAATCTGTGGCCTTTACCGGTTTAGCGTAAAAATTAACGAACTGGTCGGCGGCCACTTGTATTAAATCAAAAGTAATCAACTGAAATTATGTTCCCCAATAGCAAAAATTTTGGCTAATGTGAGAGCCGATCCATCTTTGAAAAGTTAGAAGGAATCTGAAAGAGAATTGCACTTTATTATCGGTTTTTCCTTTTTGTAACCAGCAACAAAAGATTGTTTGTCGATTTCAACAATCCTTTTCTACAATTGAGCATTTGAGCAAGGGGCGTTCTTGTTCCTTTAAGCATTCTCTTTAGTTGGCCCAAGTTGTTTTCAAAAGGAAAACAATTGAAGCTGTTAAGTGAATTTTTAAAATGTAGGCAATCATCTGCAATATGAATCAAATTATGTACACAAAAAAAACAACATTATGAACTCAATAAATTTCCTGGAAACCAGACACAAAATTTAGTAGACAATTTCGAACAAATGTTATTTGCGGAACAGTGCAAGTTGGAGAAAGAAGAATACGGAAGGCAACGTGTAAAAGGAGGAAATTGTAATATTTATCTTCTGGTAAAATATCCTTTAACACGACGACCTTTTTGCACTGCCTTTTATCAATGTCTCGACCCTTACGATTAAATTCCGACGGGAAAAATCTTGCGCAGTTCTTCATTCTATGAGGAAGTTTAACACTTTTTCAATCTTAAAAAAACAATGAAAAATGCCGAGGGCAACGCGATTTCCCCCAATCCGGGTGAGTTCCACCGCTCAAGGTCGCGTGTGTCGCTCCGCCAAGCTGCGGAAATCGCGTTGCCCTCGGAATTTTCATGGTTTTTTGAGGATTCTGGCCGTTTAAAAAATCGCATAGAATTTAAAAAAATTGCAAAATATTAAGCTTTAAATTCTACACAAAAACTGAGAACGGCTAGTTTGGGAAAAAATTGGCCGGACTTGGAGAAATTCCCAAAGTGAGCTCCCATAAGAAATAACACGGAAGGGAGCTCCTCCTACAAAACAGTGACGTCAGGAGAGGAAAGGGCCCGATTTTGTGGGGGTGGAGCTTATTGCGACGAAAGTCAAACTTTGGAGCTTGATAGCTCCTAAAATAAATTTTTTTGGTATAGGGACATATTAATGAAAAATTATCGATGTTTTTTTCTCTATTTTTTAGTGCTAGAGAAAAAAATATCGAAAAAGTGTTAAACTTCCTCATTGTTAATAATTTTAATTTCGTCAGGGAGCAATTTATGCTTTGGGTCAGTCTTTTTCCCTCCAACCCAGTTCAAAATAAGACGCTTTAGAACCCCAAATAAACCAAGTGCATATAATCTAAAGGGAATGCTTTGACCATATCTAGATTCAATTCTTCTAATATTGATTTTCCTTTATGATGGTCCGCATCACGCTGTTCGCAAAAGGTTTTGTCAGTCCCAAGACGACTGAACCGGGGATTGGGGATGTAAGACATTCTACCTTTGATTTTTTCCCAATCACGGTACATCTTTCATAACCCCTTGTACCATTGTGCCTAATTGTACATTTAATGAAACTCCGTGATGGGGCGTCTTAAATTACAGCCGTTAAGGATACGGCAAATTTGATCCCATTTACATTTAATCCATTTTTTTCTAAATCAAGCATTTCGTCAACGAATGGCTTTAAAAAATGATTCTGGGCAATCTGGTTTTGAAATGCCGAAAAAGACGCTCACGACAAAAGGCGATCGGTTAGGAATGTTGGATATACTACACAATATAGGCCAAAACACTGTAGTAAAGCTTTTAAACAAAGGAATTCCGTCGATATTTACGTGAAGTTTGAGGTACCGGGACGTAATAATACCAAAATCTGAATTTACTCTTGAAATCAAATTATTTTTTAATCCAAAATGGTGAAAATTGTCAGAAAATGGACCGTTTCGAGGGGTTTTTTTTTAAATGGTTCTATCGTCTTTCGGAACGTCGTGCCGAGAGACCGTAATAAAGCTAGTTTTGCGTTGACTACCGTGTTAGGTAATTTAAAAAATATAGCAATAGCAGAAACTTTCAAAACAAGTTCCACACCGCCTCTTATAAGCGACATTATGTCATCGGATGCAATCATCAGACATGTCAAGTAGCAGCATATCTGAATCTTCAGATGAGGATTCATCTCTGGAAACAGCAGCGAGGCCGTGGCTAGCAGTTAAGCCTTTGTTATAATTAGTTATTACTATGACTATACGATTCCTTAATTTCCATTGTTCAAACTTAAATTGTTTTCTTATCAAGGTGCGAGCAGCAAAAGGCTTACATTTCAATAGTCACATTCCAGGAAGTTAAGGCTATCAGAAAGCTTCTAAGTTCGTTGACACGTTCATCAAAACACCTGCCCTTGTCTGCCGGAAAACTTGCTGATCTAACCGGTGAAGAAGAGGCCATGATGTTTCCAATTCGGACGGAAGTTGAAATGGAAGCGATTGAATTGAAACTCAAGAAATCCTCTCAGCTCCGTGCACAATTTGTAAGTGTGAAGTCTTATATTCGAATATGCTCTGTGTGTTCATTTTTTTCCTATTCATGTGTCTTTAGAAGGTTCAGTTTGAGCTCACCGGCGGAAAATTCTGGAAAAAATGGTGTTCCAGGTCATGGACTATGTCATATCAATCCAAGTGGCTAGATTGTACTCATACTATGGAAAGGGTGGAAAATACAAGGCTTTTAAGCCCAAGTTTCACTGCACGATTTTAAGGCGTAAAACTTGTTCATTTATAATTTCTTCTAATAATGATCATTAATAGATTTTTTAAATTTACATCTCTAGTGGCTGTACAAGGAAGATTTCCGATTAACAAGGAGAAACCAGATCCATCAACAGATGCGACTGACACAAACATTGGACAACGCATTGGACTCTGGCTCACCAGCTCCAAAGAAAAGCGAAAAAAAGACAAATATAAAAATAATTTGGCTTAGATTAAGCCATAGCTTACGGAAATCAAAATGCTATATTATACCTGTTCGCGAGCCCTGTTGTACCTCTTTAACTTTAAAAATATTTGTTGAGTTGTAAGAGTCGCCGAATGAATAGAAATACACTAAGACAATGTTTATGTTTTAAATTACTTGTATTAGACAAAGTGCAACTTACATAGATGTTGGATACGAGTGGCCACTTTACAAAGGGAAACTGGGGTTTACATACTAAATAAAGTGGCAGGTCGATGATGGATCGACAGCTGCCGGCTTCAGATCTGGCGGATTCCAGATTTCGCACTGGAATAATCCAGCGCGATTTAGTGCAATGTCTCGAAGGCAATCGCAAATTGTTTGGCACAAACATGCGGTAGCCTTCTCGATCATTACATTCCTCCCCCCTCTAACGGACATTTAAACATAAACATTTTCTTTGCTTCTACTTGCTGAGAAGATGCAAAGGGAAAGTTGGTGCGTGCTTGATACCAGCCAGACAGGTAGACTGAGGGTATTGAACTCAGCACACTTGTTCCATATAGCTTCAGGCCTTTCTCAATCATTCTTTAATGTCTTCTTCGTCTCTTCCTTCCCCTTTCTTTTGGAGTTTAAGGCTGGCCTAATTTGTTTTCCTTTTTTCCTTTTTTTGTTTGTCCGGTTCTTGGCTGCCTTCGCTTGGGCCGCAGGCTTTCATCATTTAAAGATTGAGGATTGAGGGTCCGTGTTCTTGACAGAAGAGTTTTCAGTCGATATTTTGACTTCAAGTGGACTGTTGTGTGAGTTGAAATAGCTAGTGTTTGTTTTCAACTTTCCATGTCACGTTTTATTGCAGGAATTGCCAAAGATTTTCTTTTCTTAACTCGGATCTTTAGAAAAACGCATTTTTTTTTGTTAAATTTAAACAGTGTGTAAGAAGGTCGACATCGGCTATTACAACAGGGACAAAAAGGACATTATTGAACATTTTGTTGAGTGATATTTTGTGGGTGATAATCTGTGGGCGAAAAGGTGTAATAAAAACGGTGTTTTTTTTAAGTTCTTACGGGGCGAATGTTTGAATTTTTGAAACTGTTAAGGTCTCCTGGGGCGAATGTTGTGTTGGATTGTAAGTAAAATTCTTCTCAGAAGGGTAAAAACATTAATGCCGAAAAGGCGGGAATTTCAAACATCATGAATTATGACGATTTATTTTTACGTTTTGAGAATTCATGGAGAATTCATAATATTAATTAAATAATTAATACTATAAATGCATGAATTGTCAAAATCATCTTGGTTTCAGTTTTTACGATACAATGGAGGAGCATTATCGATTTTACCGAGGGTCCTTAGAAGTGCGCCATGATAAAGGAGGGTTCTTCTGTTTCTTCTCCATTCCATTTCAGAAAATTCACTCAAAGTTTCATAAGTTGACAATTGTGTGTGGTTTTTTTTTTTTTTTTTTTTTTTTTTTTTTTCAACAATAAAGCCGAATTGTTTAGATTTTTCTCGTTTGTTGATGATTTCATTAAAGTACAGTGGTTTTGCATTACTGACTTTTTAATACAGTTTGTTTTGTGAAAATGCTTAAAAGTTTTGGGAAATTGAAATTCCGTGAGGTAAATTTTTTAGCTGAAAATTGTTTCCAATCATGTCAAATTCCACATTGTATCTACTTATTGTTTTTTTTATTGCTTTTTACCCAACCCACAGTTTGAGGGTGATTAGCCAAGTTTGACAGTATCCAGTACCAGTTGAGACCAAAAAATAAATGTGAGCCCTGATCATTTGAAATGTGATTGGGTGCTCTCTTTTCGGCATAAGTGCATAACTGAACGAGTTTTTTGCTTCCGAGTCTTTCGTTTGATCCGCTATTGAAATGTCATACATTTCGTGTGGCGTAACCGGACAATACCAGTATGTGATTTTTTTTCCCATTCCAAATTTCGTGATAATTTGAGCCCGGATCACTTGAAATGTGATTGGGTGCTCGCTTTTGGCATATCTCAACGAGTTATTTGCTACCAATTCTGCAGTTTGATCCGCCAATACAAGTATTTCGTTTTTGTTTTGTTTTTTCATTCATAATTTTCGTATCTGGCGTTGTAATTTCGTATTGCTACTTTTACTTCCCAAACATATGATACTCGTAGCAACAGTGTAATTGGTGCCTTGATATATCAGACAGTTGCCGACATATGTCTTGGCGCCTTTGCCCATTTCTTGCCTAACATTTGGTCTTCTTATCCTAGCTAGCGTTTTTTCTCCTTCCAAAGTTCCCTCATAGCATGTGTCATTTCATTTCAAAATTTCCTCAATTTTCGTCTTTAGTTCTATTTCCTTCCTAAATCGCGCGAACGCCTGTATCAGGTTTTACCTGATGATCTTCTTCATTTTCTTTCTTTGTCTTGAGAACACATAATTTTCCTAAATTTCCTTTTGATTAAGATCCTTCCTTTGTCATCATAATAGTTTTCATTTTATTTCCAAGAGTTCCTTAAATTTCCTCGCAATATTCATCTTTTTTCAGCAAGACTTTCCAATTGTCCTGTTTTACAAGAGTTATGGTTGTTGATGTCGGTAGGATCGAAATCTGGAGTAGACCATTTTCCCATTTTGATTTGTCCCGCCTGGTCGATAACCTATCTTAATCTCATAGTCTTTATTTTTTTTTTTAAGACCATCTAGCTAGTCGGCCTAATGGTTCTTTTATGCTCATGGCCATTGAGGGCCTATAGTCGTTGATGTGTTAACTTCCGACTGTTTTGGCTTGATGATAAAAATTTCCACATTACATAAATTAGCGAAACAATCATTTTCGGCCGTTGACCATTTTGTTTCCCCATCGTTTAAATGTTAAGATGAATATGCTTTTTCCGTCTTCTGATTTACGGAATAATTGTTTGTAGAGGTGAACCTTGTATCTGTGCGAGTACGGTTTATCTACCATATCTCTGCATGATACATTCAAAGGCGTCCCTTTGGTAGTTCACCTTCATTCCCAAGCTACAACTTTTCTTGGTGAGCTTCGTGAGGGAATGTACTTTGCAATTTTAATTGGCGAAAAATTTAAGGCGAAGAAAAGGGTTTAAAGCTGTGGAAGGTTTTTTTCAGTTTTTTTTTATTTTGTTTTGTTGTTGGTTTTTTTTCCCAATAAGGAAGAAACGCCATTTCAAAATGTAAGTATACTATGATTTTAAAAAGAATTTCGACGGCTTAAACAATTCTATTTCTATAAATTGAGTTGTATTTTTAATGATAATGTTTCCGCATTATGTTTTATTGATTCTCAATTGCTGACTATACAGTGAATCTGTCAATACATTTGTTTTCCAAGTTATTTCCAATATCCGCAATTGGCGTTTTATAGGGATTTTCAATGTATTTACAATGTAGTTCCAACATCTGATAGCATAATTTGGCAACATCAAACAACACAGTAGCAATAATGTAATTCAATATCGGGCCAGTATTGTTTATTCAATATTGGTAATAGATGGAAAAAAGCGGCCAAACCGGTGAAGGTAGAAACAGCATTGGATTTTATACTGTAAACCGTTATAATAACAATATTGTTACAATATAACGGTGCTGCCTGGGACCAGCCAAAAAACTTGACAGTCACTGTTTCCTTCAAGTCTTCAGTTGCTGTTTTTATTTAATTAAATATTTATACCATTTAATTATATTGTGTTCTATTTTCATAATTTGGCTTCGGAGTGTAACGGCAGCCACAACTCTCGCTCGCCTTTTTTGAGCCGATTCTCCAACAACAGCGCATGTTGACGAGGTAAGATGAGTTGATTTTAAATCGTTGCTGTTACTTAAATTACTACAAGTAATGTGAGTAATCATTAATAAATTAATGAAAATGTTTCTGTACGCCGTAGTTCACGTGCGACTAGACCACCACGGCGACCGCTGAACGAAGGATACGTTCAAGCTACTCATCCTAATCCTCGTCAACCTCACATTCCGAGACCGGCTGCTCAGCAAACCGCCGTAACTCGAAGGCGACGCGGCCGTTCCGTTAGCAAAGTGCAAACTTTGCTACGATGGGAACGTCAACGCAAGGATGGAATCTTTGAACAAAATATGTTTTGTAAGCCTTGTAGTTATGGCCTAAAGTCATTGCAAAATACGTATAACCAGGGATGTCATGATCGCTCTCCCGCTCAAGATGCGTTCCAAATCCCGCCCTGAGCGCGAACGGGAGAAGTGGGGGACAAAGTAAGGGAGGATGGCAAGGTGAGGGGCTCAAATTTGAACGCTGTTATTAATTCCATCTAGCGTCGGGTGTAAGAAACAATGCTGCCGTGAATTTTTAATTTTGTTATAAAGCGTCAAAACTCTCAGGCATTTAGCTTGATTATTGATTAATCAATCTATTATCTGGCGTATTTTGGTGGCAAACATTAGGCACTTCACGTGAAAGAGTCATCATTTATTTAGTTGAAAAGTGGCTACTTATTGACTTTCTACACACATCTATGTGACTTAGAGACTTCAATATTCGTGCTGTGCTTTGAATTTTTTTCGATGAGTGAAGAAATGGACAACACTGATTGTGGCTTACAATCCCAATGAGTAAAATAACTATTCTTTTTCAATTGGAATGCCTCAAGACAAAACTTTTGTTAGGTCTACGACAACTGATTCTCGGCCCAGGTAGTACCCCAGGTCCTGGGGTTTATATTTCAAAGAGGTATTTTGAGTTTATACGGGTCTCAAAGCCCTACAATTAATCTCTAGCGTTGCCTTCTTGGCTGTCCAGAAAAGGACAAAAATGGAAAAGTAAAGTATCTCAACTATGCTGTGAATTCGCGTCACAATCTAAAACGACACGTTGAAGTAAGCACAATCTCGTGTAACTAATTTTAAAAATGTGTACTTCATGTTTGATTTACTATGTAGAAACTGCACAATTTGCTCAAAAAAGAGTTCCTAACTGCTTGTAAAAATACAAGCGGAGAAAACGATGTGCAAAGTGGTGGTACTTTGGCGTGCTGTCATAAGGCATGGCCCAAGAAAAGCTTGATGAAGTTATTACGGTACTAGTTTTGCGAAAAATTTTTTTTAAATTTTTTTTAATTTGTTTTCCTTGGCGCCCTATAAGACTACTTGGTTGAGGGAATTCTTCCTATTCATTATGCTGAGCAACCTGAGTTTCAAAAACTTATTCATGCTTTTTCTCAGACGCTCGTAATTAAATGCCGTAATACGTCGTTACTAAAGTAGGATTGAAGTATTTTGAACGAAAGCGGGAACTCATGGATGAACTTGCGAAAATGAGCTACGTTTGTACCTAGCCAAAAATGTACGATTGTGTATAATGCATGATTGTTGTTTTACAATGGTTTACATAGGAAAACAATGGTAAATTGGTGATTTTACCATTGTTTTCCTAATAACTCACTATATAAAACAGTGGTGGCACAATCGTACACAATTGTACATTTTTGGCTGGGTACAACTGCCGGTTGCTGGACGTCTCGACGTTCCTGGACGTCGAAACCATTTTATTGGATTCACGATTTATTGGTTGGGGGACGACCATCTTATTCGTAGGAGCTGCTGTTTAGCTTTGAGGCGTCTACGCGGCAGTGTCACAATTGACGTACTCGCTAAAACAATCACTGAAAATGGCAGCAACTTTGTCAAGGCTTTCCGTATTTATAGGTGGGAAGAAGAGGAAGAAAGTGGAGACGAAGACGATTAAGAAGGGGAAGAAGAAGAAATGGAGTTCACGGATGCTGCTAATGTTCTTGACAAGCGACCAGCATTAGATAGGTTTAATACCTACACTCTTCCTCGACATCGACGTTGAAGTAGTCATACGCTTTATCTTTTAGCGACAGCGCATATTTCGAAGATATCACACCAAAAATTTATTAAACTTCGAAATCTAGCCAAAAAGAAGATTCAACAAATTTGGAACAAACAGTCGAGAAATTCACAAGCTTCCGCTTTCATTGAATAAACTCTTGGTGTACCTTTTATCGGGAAAAATGCTTAAAGGTGGAATTCCTTTTATGACGCATTTTTCCGCTACCAGACACTGAAAGAGGAAAAAAGAGAAGCACTTCATCAAGTATTTGATCGTTTTAAAGTGATACGACTGACATCAGCCAAGGAAGAATACGTGGAGGAGTACTTATTTCTAATTCTATTTATTCTGATTCTATTTACAGCCTAGGTATGTAGATACATCCGAAATAAATCCATGTTCAAATGGGATAGACAGGGTATATTGATGGTATTTACAAATTAGAATGTAAGTTTAACGTTGAAATTTCATGTAAGGTGTACATAAATACGACGTTATTACTCGGATGCAATCTGAACATAAGGGAAGAGAAAAAACCAGCCGTTGACATGTCTGAAAAGGATATGAAATCGCGCTTGCGCGCCAGCCCTTCGTGTCATTTGGAACAAATTATGTTTCGTAAGCTTTATAGTTATGGCCTAGTAATTGTAAAATATATATGACTATTACATAATTTTGAGGGGGAAAAAAATTTTTTCCGAAACTTTTTAACTATTATCTCACTCTTTTCTTCAATTTATTTAGTATGTTCTTTCCGTTTTTTATCGGCATTTTCGTAAAAAGATACGTCATTATTGCTTTTTTTTTTTGTAAAAGGCGTACTCGGGCACGAGTGTTGCCTGTGTATTTACAGCCGAAAGAAAATAACATTCATAATGGTCGACAAACATAATGGTATATGAAAGGACACTGTCGGAGAAAGGCTAGCATGTAGCTTGCATGACGACATGAAGGTGGACGGGTTGCGATCTTACGATCTTAATATGACGAAGATGTGGCAACAAAATGACTAAAATAGCGATACGATGCGGTCAACCAGGGAAATCCCGAGTGACGTCAGACCAACTCCTCGTCCTGAAACGTGGCTGGCTGGTTAAGACAACCCCGCTCCGGTCGGAATCGGCTGACATCCAAGAGGAGGCAGCTTTAGCTTGAGATTGACCGAGCGTAGCAAAAAACTGGCCCCTCGTCCTTGTGTGTATTTGTCCGTCACAGACAACCCCACACCGGTCGAGGCCAGCCGGCATCCGCAATGGTTTGTATTACCGCAGATTGCCTACTCTTCGTCCAGGAGGAGTTTCGCCTAAACGTTGCTGCCTCCGGTCAGAGCATTTTCGCACTGATGAAATAAGACTCCTCGTCCAGAAACGTGGCTAGCCGGTGGGGACAAGCCACGCTCCGGTCGGAATCGGCTAACATCCAAGAGGAGGTAGCTTTAACTTGAGAATACTGAGAATACTGACCGAGCGTAGCCAAACCTAGCCCCTCGTCCTCGTGTGTATTTGCCCGCTACAGACAACCCCACACCGGTCGGGGCCAGCCGGCATCCGCAAGGGTTTGTAATAGTACAAATTACCTACTCTTCGTCCGGGAGGAGTTTCGCCTAAACGTCGCTACCTCCGGTCAGAGCAGCATATTCGCACTGATGAGAAAGATATCTTTACAGATCTTCGCTATTGCGGCGGGCTGGTGACTAGTTGTAATCTTCGTGAGTTGTGGATGAAATTGACCATAGCCACCCAGATTTCTTCCCGTTGAGGGATGAGAGATAGGTCGGGAGGCCATGGTACCTTTTGGGACCGAACAGCGTCTATGAAAGCGGTTCTGATGTCTTGATGTAGGTTGCAGTAAAAAAGAAAATGCAGAGTCGTTTCGTCGTCCTTCATGCAAGCGCAGAGCGGGGATTCCCGAAGTTTTAGCTTTGCCAAATAGCCGTTGAGAGCCGAATGTCCTGTTAAAACTTGGACAACTTCAGCGTGAGGCTTGTATTTTTCCAGCACCGACGCGTTAGACACTGTGGGGAAAAAAGCTTTAGTTTGAGAGGCAATTGCAGAGTTTACCCACTCGTTGTTCCAGATGTGTGATAGATTGTCCAGGAGTGCCTTGCGGAAAAACTGCCTAGTCGTGCAGTTTGGCGGTGGTTCCAAACACCGTATGGGCGTGACGATGCCACGTACCAGGGTAGCGGCCGAAGGAGCAAGAGGGAAACCCTCGTCAAGCAAAGACTTCATGCTGATGCGTTTTTTTATGATGTAGTCGATCGGGGGTACATTTGCCAGTACAAGCGCCGAGAGAGTGGAGTTGGTTTTAAATGATCTAGAAATGGCCAGTGCGAATGGGCGCTGGGCGGATCTAAGCATTTTGTTACACCACGCGTACCTCAGTGCACCACCCCATACCAGGCAACCGTATAGCAATTTAGGCAGGAAAATAGCCTTGTAAAAAACAGTTAATTTGTCCCTTGAGAGACCCCAAGTGAGGCGACAACACTTATTTACTGTGAACATAAGACGTTTAACGCTTACGCATTTTTTGGCCAAGTGTTCACGCCAATTCAGTCGGTCATCAAGGATGAGACCAAGGTAAGAGCAACTACGGGATGGCCTAATTGACGTATTGTTTACGGAGATAGGTGGGTAGTCCTGTTTCTCCCGCCTTTTGCGAGAAAAAACCATAAAAATCGTTTTTGCCGCGTTGAAAACCAGCTTTACGGACGTGCCCCAGCCAACCGCAGAGTCGGTCATAAGCTGTAGATTTTCTTGAGCTGTGTTAAAAAGTGAATGCCATGAGCAGAGAACCAAGTCGTCGGCGTAGGCAATAATCTTGTATTCAAAGGGGAAACGGGTGTCGAGAAAGCTGTCAACCAATATGTTCCAAAGGAACGGAGACAGAACACTGCCTTGTGGGCAGCCCAGTTCTGTTTCAGTTTGTAGGCTGACGCCGTTTAACGATAGTTCGGCCCTGCGCGAGCTAAGAAAACTGCGAAGAATTTTGACAAGGTATGGAGGGCAACCTTTGCGCAGAAGACCACGCAGTATTGCTGGTTGCCACGCCGCGTCGAACGCACTTTTTATATCGAGAAAAGCGCAGCATGTCACCATTTTCTTGTTAAAGTTTGTCTCGATGAGGCTAGTCAGCGTCGAACCGGCCGACTCAGTAGACCGACCTTCTCGGAAGCCATGTTGGCTGTCGTTGAACCACGAGCCAGATGAAGAATTTGAAAGAGCCTTGAGTCTAGAGTGAAGGATACGTTCGAAAACTTTCGAAAGAGCGCATAGTACGCTTATAGGGCGGTAGCAGCTTGGGTCGTCGTAGTTCGCTTTGTTGAGTTTACGAAGTATGGTAACCTTGGAGATTTTCCAGTCAACAGGAAAATACGACGTGGCCAAACAGGCGTTAAAAAGAGCGGCGACGTAGGGGGCCAGCAAAATAGAACAGCTTTTTAACCAGACAGCCGGGCAGCCGTCCGTGCCGGGCGACTGGTTTGGTTTCAACAGATCGATGGCTGACAGTACTTCGGCGCTTGAAATTGGTGTAAAAGAGGACGAATCGGAGGTCATCGAGGATACCTCGGATTCGACGGCGCTCTGAGATGGCGAGTTAGGTGATGATTTTGGAAAAAATACCTCACTGAAGGCCTGCAGCATTTGGCTAGAGTCGCGGATAAAGGCACCACCGATTTTGATAAGGGGAGGGGGGCAATGGTTAGAAGATGGTCCAGCGATCTTCTTCAGTGACCCAAATAGATCACCGTTGAAGTTGTTGGAGCAAAATTCCCTCCAGCTCTCCATTTTCCGTTGTCGCAGTCGCTTTTGATAGCACGCCTTGTGAAAAGAGTGGGTTCGGATGTTTTCCTCCGAAGGGAGGGCGCATTTGGCTTGGTATGAGCGTTGCATCTGATAGCGCAGAGCCCACAGCTCCTCGTTCCACCAAGGCATCTTACCTTTTGCTTGGGATGGATGTGGCTGGTGCCTGCTGCTTTTAGCGCAGGTCAACAGAAGGCCTTTCAGCTCAGATAGATAATGGTCAATGTCTTGGACCAAAGGACCGTAAGTGTCAAGAACCGGCAGATCGTTTAGCCCTACTTCGAGTTGGGCGAGAAAAGTCTCTAAAGAGCATGTTGAAATATGCGGGAACCGGTTTGAGGAGCGCGGGCAACGCGGTAACGAATCTGATTTGCTGTCTTTAGTAATAGTGAGCGAGAAATTTATGAAGGGGTGATCAGAAAGAGAGGGGAGCTCGAGGAACTTCCAGTTGGAGATTTGGACTAAATCTCCGGTGAGAGTAATGTCGGGGAAGGATGTATTAGACGGAATGTACGAAAGATGAGATGCTTCAACATTTGCCACGGTCAAACCCAGTCCACGACAGAACTCCTCGACCACTTTGCCTTTATCGTCGAGCGTTTTGCTGTTCCAGAGAGGGTTCATTGCGTTGGAGTCGAGGCAGAGGATAGACCGCTTTGCGATATGCGGAGTAATTGAAGGCGAAAAAGTAAGAAAGAACGATTGCAGGTCTCTGATCGAGGGACGGCAATAAATCGAGAAAAGGTAGAATTTCTGGCCATGAACAGTAATTTCGGCACCAGCTAAGCAGTTGTTAGTAGCAAGTGGGAAAAGAGATGGATTGAGAGAGCGTTTTGCGAGAATGACTGCGCCATAAGCGTGGTCGGATGAAAGAGAATGAAGTTGGACATAATTGTCCGGCACATATTTTAGTGTTGCATGTGGGGACGAGGTCGCGTACGGCTCTTGGATGAACGCGACATCGATGTCCAGGTCGTGTAAGAGTTGGGATAGATGTAAAGCGGCAGCACGAGAGTGTTGTAAATTGATTTGGAGGCAGTTTACACAAGTAGAAATAGGGTTGGTAGTAGTGGGAATGGTCATGTTGAAATATAAGATAAAAATTGGCTAACAGCCTTGGAGTGTGCTGGGCACACCTTGGCACCAGCAATGTGGTTACGAGAGCAATTGGCGCATTTAAAGGATTTAGGCAGCGCGGCACATGCACTAGATGCATGTGGACCCGCGCATTTGCCACAAGTTTCGATTGCTGCTTTGCAGAACGTGGCCAGATGGCCATATTTCTGGCAGCGACTGCAGTGTCGAATTTCTTTCGAGGGATCCGGCTCGGCTACCGCATGCTTTCTGCCGTCAACAGTGACACGGCCCGTCTCAAGCAGAAGATCACAGCTACTTTTGGAGGAAAGCCCTAGCCTAACCAGGAAGGAACAGGTGTCGACGCGGTTAGATAGGATTCTTACGGAAGAAAGAGTTTCGCTCAGTAGAGGGTTCTCCTCTCTCACCAGTTGTAGAATAAGATCGCATTGGCTACGTTTTGTTTGCTTGGGGTCGTCGCTGGTGATGGATTGAACCTTTTTCAGACCATTCAGACGGGCGATGGCTGGGTACGATTTTTGGAGGATGTACACGGACTGGAAAACACCTTGCTCACGAGAGTTACTTATAAGGTCTTTGGCTTTGTCTCTGGCGGCTGCATCTCTAAATGTTAGTGTGACTCGGTCGTCCATTTTTTTGAACTGTTGGACAATAGGACCATCCGTCTGGACGCCCAGCAGAGAGTCGATCTTGTCTGCCGAGACTTTATCCTTAGAGACATCTTTGCAAAGTCTGGCGACAAGAGTGGGCCTTAAGTCTACCGGTTTCGACGCAGGCGCCGTAGACACAGACTTAGTTGGCTTGTCTCTGACAACAACTTCTTTTGCCGGCTTTGGGTTGATAGGACGGGCCGCAGCGGCAACAGAGGTCGTCGACTGAGTAGCCGTGAAGAGTTGGATTTGTTTATCAGCAAAAGCTAGTTTGGCTGTATTAAGTTTTGCATTGAGTGAGTTAATCTGATCAGTTAGACGGGTTATGTCGCACTTCGAAGCTGCGTCTCGCTCGGCGACATTGAAAAAGAAATTTTGGAACTTGGCTAGTTGCGAGCATCTATCCAAGGTAATGAACGTGTCGAAATCGCAGTCAAAAGCGGAGTCGAAATCAAAAGCAAAATCGTCCTCTTTTGAGAGTTTGGCCAGAACAGGTTCAATGGGAGAAAGTTCTGAATTTTTACGTTTAGTTTTCTCCTTGAGCGCCGAAGGGGCGGGAGAACTTCTAGCTTTCTTACAATCATTGCAATACTTGTGATTTCCAGGGCCAGTAGCCTGAACAAATCTGTTACAACCTTTGGTAATACACGGCTTTTCCGTTGCGCCCGACGCCGCTGGGCCGTCATGGGCCGGCGGGCCAGGGCCGCCAGTATCTTCGCCCATCCTAGAGGTAGGATGGGACGGATCCGAGAGCAATGGGAGCCGTCAACGGCAAGGAACAAGAAGTTATTCTGGCGCTTTGTATCACGGACAAAGGACCAAGAATAAAAGGGAAGGGTACGAGACTGGAGTCTCGGCACGAAAAGGAGGAGGGAAGGGAGAGAGATAGGAAAGAAAGAACGCTTCCGGCGAGTAGACAGGCTAAGCACAGGTGAATGACTTAAACTATGAGGGGAGGGTAAGATAAGTGGAAGACGTAATAATAAATAAACAGAATACCTGAGATGTAATAAGCGGGAGCTGCTGAGACACACGTCTGTCCCAGACGACAGCCCAACCGGTTGATGTCATTATTGCTTAGTTTTTTGTTTTGATTTTCAGTGTCCGCTAGCGGCGGTTTTTAACACTACGTAGTAATTCTGTGTTAAATATTGCACCCTTTTCCATTTAAGTTTTTGTTTTGATGTTAATGATATGAGTATTTCTAATTGTTAAATGGCCATAGACAATTGTCCATATTTCCTATGTATGATGTTTGTTTTGTGAATTAGTTTCTTAATTATCTGATTTTCTACCGCCCCCTCGAATTTTGCCATAGCCATCTGTTGGGCGTAAAGTGAACTAAAAAATTAAATGTTTTAAAGTCGTACTTGGGGGAAAGTCATTTCCTTCCAATCGGTCCAATAAATCGGTAGAAGCCCTCGGTTCCCACCTAAAGGTGGGAGACACTCGGGGATAAAGGGTACATTCATAGAATGTAAACCCCGAACAAAAACTGGTCCGAATTGGATTGGTAGACAATATTCGTGGGATATCTTTTTGGTATCTTGGTTTAATGAAAATGCCTTCTGTAAATGGGATGTAAATGGGATATACACTGGGCTACAAACTCACTCTGAACAGCATAAATGGCTATCAATCGGGTGTTTAACGATGAAAACTTCGAGAGCATACTATCTTGCTGAATATTTATTGAAGAACTTTAAAACCTATTCCATTGCCTGTCTATTGATTCTAAAAATTATACTATCAATAACGAATTAGAAGCCTAGTCTAACTTGTAGATCGACTTGGAACACTAGTGCACACCAAATCGTTCTTTTTCTTTAAAGGCATGATCTCAATGTTTATAGCATTCGTGCATGAGCACTACTAAGTTAGTGCGCACATGATATTCGTCTATTTCTTGTCCATATGAACGGTATGGCTTGATATGAGGTTATAGGCCTTGGCCTAATAGCTCTACCTAACAATGTAGATTCTATTGAATTGGATGGGATATAAATAAAATTCCTACAATATGATTCAACAAACTACAACAAAAATCTAAACTATAATCCTGAAAAAAAGCTGATACTGAATACAATTAATTGTAATGGAATTTGTATTATAGCATGAATGAATAGTAAAAATTAAGTATATCCCATTTACATCCCATATACAGTACCCACCCGAAGGGTATGGACGACCCCCCTTTTTGGGCGGTTTTAACACGGGAGCATATGGCGGGGGAAAATTAAGCCCCCGGGCAAGTTTTTTGACGAACTTGGATCAAAAAAATTCAGCCACCAGTTCATCATAATCTTGAACTGTGGATTTTTTTTCAAGTAATGAACATCACTTGCCTAGCTGGAATTCCATAGATCACATCGTCCATTCCGGGGCCTTTCAAAAAGGGGGAATCGCCATTTAACCCCGTGGCGAAGAGAACATGAAAGGCCCTGTCGTATTTAATTTATAAAAAATTTACGGAAGTTGACAGAATGTTATACTTTTCGCCAAAATTTAGAAAAGAAATTTATGTACGGAATGATGTAAGGAGCGTATTGATTAGAATTTTTTATCTTGCCGAAAAAAAATAAAAACAACCGTTTTTCCAGTTCCGACGGAATTTCAGTTGGAGGGGTAGGGTCTCTGAGAGGGGGGAAAGTGGCGTCGTACTAGAAACGCCATTTTGGTAATTTTTTTTTTCGGCAATATAAAAAAATCTAGTCAACACGCTCCTTACGTTATTCCGTTCCTAAATTTCTTTTTTAAATCTTGGCGAAAAGTGCAGCATTCTATCGACTCCCGTAAATTTTTTATAAATTAAATACGACAAGGCCTTTCTTGTTCTCTTCGTCACGGGGTTAAATGGCGATTCCCCCTTTTTGAAAGGCCCCGGAATGGACGATGTGATCTATGGAATTCCAGCTAGGCAAGTGATGTTCATTACTTGAAAAAAATCCACAGTTCAAGATTATGATGAACTGGTGGCTGAATTTTTTTGATCCAAGTTCGTCAAAAAACTTGCCCGGGGGCTTAATTTTCCCCCGCCATATGCTCCCGTGTTAAAACCGCCCAAAAAGGGGGGTCGTCCATACCCTTCGGGTGGGTACTGTACATCCGCATCGTATATACATATTCGATCCCGAAACTATATCCTTGGATATATCCCAAAATTATTGGATGGTAAATTGGATGTACACGGAACATAAATGGGATCCAGAAACGGTATATATCAACATCCTTTCGGTATATCCCGGATATGTCCCTTTTACATAAGTGTGCTACTAGGGTTGTGGATGCTCTTGATATATTGCAGGGCGATCGTAATGTTTCTTTAGGATTTCTCCTCCCAGCTATTGTTGTCTTTAAAAAAATTAGAGGACCTTATAAAGGACAAGGTGATTGTTCATTGCAAGCCATTGGTGACTGCCGTATACAATGGAGTGTGTTATCGTTTCGATCACTTATGTTATGATAACGAGTTGAGAGTCGCTGCCCTTAGCCACCCACGTTTCAAATTTACTTGGGTTCCAGAGGATGAAATAGACACGCTATTCGTCTATTAAAGAATGAAATGCTATCTCTACGAGCCGATGGTGGTCAAATTCAACAAGTTTTTTTAAGAGAACTAGGAAGTCCGTTTATGATTTCGAAGCTGAGACTTTTATTTAGTCCGACTGCGGTGGACTGGGTTTTAATTGCATCATCTAATCAAATTTGACTTATATTATAGAAGGGGAAGAATATTTTTCAAAAGTGAGATGAGGCTTCTGGCCTTAAAAAACGATCGGTGAGAAGAGCGGATCCTTTCTAGAAAACGATCATAAAGGGGGGATGGGTTCGCAATAGTTTTTCTTTGAACAATAAAATGATTGCCGGTCAAAAGTTTTTGATCGTTTGACATCCCTGCGTATAACTATTACATAATTTTCTGGGAAAAAAACAAAATTTTTCAGAAATTTCTTATCTCACTAATCTCCTCAATATATTTAGTATGTTCTTTCCGTTATACTTTTTCGGCATTTTCGTAAAAAGATAGGTCATCTTTGCTTGCTTGAAACCGGTAGAAGCCGTCGGGGAAAATGTTGATATAACTCCGGAGCAATTACCTTCTTCAGTACTACGGATCCCAGATACATTAAAAACAGACAAAGCTCTGTGGCCTTCCACCTTAAGAATTGGCCTCTAGGCTTCCTTGAAAAATCGGATGTCGCATAACTTTTTATTTTCTCCATGTGATTTGAGATTTGTTCGCATTGTTGCTTTTAAATACGGATGGAAAGTGGACCTTTCATCCAAGTTAAAAGGATTTTTTTCCATGTTACTCCTAAACAGTAAATGCATGGGGTCAAGTGGGAAACTAGCTATCATGTTCACACCTGGAATTCGTTCCAGTATCGTTTTCCCCGTGTGATTTTCTTCGTTGGTTTGATTACGAAAATATTCATCTGTCCTAGGGTTCGCATTCACTTCTAGAAAAATAACACACCCATTGTGATCACCTTCTTGACTACACTTAGTACATCCAAAATATGCCTTGTGTGATTTAGTAGATGTATTGAATGCTCTGGAAGGGGCATCACAGATGAAGCAAGCGATTTCAACAATGACGTTATGTCCATTAAATAAAAATCCAATGTTCCCAAGATCTACTGAATCATCTACAAACTCTTTAAGAAAGTCGTTTGAAACTTTTGGTTTTGAATTATCCTGGAAAAGGCCTAATACAAATGGTATACAGCCAGGTAAATTTTTCACTAAAAGTAAGATTGGCCAAAATTGACTATGGCTATTTTTCGTAATGGGGATCCCGTCCATATATGTAAATTTTTTATGTATGAAAAGTCAGGAATCGCCAAAGTAGGATTTTCTCGTAGTAAAGCAAGATCATTTTTAGCCCTAAATGGTGTTAATAGCCAAGGGCAACGCAAAGCTTTTTTACATGACGCACGGTTTTAAAGAGAGACCGTCCAGAGTCCAGAGGTCGTCCAGATGTCCAGAGGCTATTCTGGATGTCCGTGAGCCCTAAGTATTCGCAGCATTTCATTAGCATGACGAAGGTGGATGCTACACATAACAAACCAAGATGCCAGAAACGCTTTGACAGGAAGTGGCTTCGAATGTACGATGGCAACCGCTGGTTTTATCAAGGAAGCTACTGGTTCAGTGGGTTGGTGCTCGGAAAAAACTTGAAAAATTACTTGGATGTCCTTTTGCTTTCTGGTTGAAGAAGCCATTCTGTGGTGTTTAGCGAGTAGACGATTTGTAGCAAACAGCCGAAGTTTCAAGGCAAGAAACCGAAAACACTGAAGTAACACAGATCTAAGATGATCCATCAGGGTGTTCCAAACGGGATGTATAGTTATACTTCCTCAACAACGAGGAAGAAATAAACCTGCAATCAGAAAACAATTGATCAAGTAACATATAGAATGAATACTGTTACAACTACAGTACCCATACAAATTATTTGAACCCCCCCTCCCCTGTTTTGCCGGTTTTAACACGGGGCCTTATGGCGGCGTTTTTCTCCCATTCACCGAATTTTTGAGTTAGAGGGTCCTTCATTTTTTTTAAGGTAATTGGCTTAATCCGCATGCCTCTGATTTTTTTTTCAGAATTTTTCGATAGCGGGATCATATAGCAAAAGCATCGTTTTCTATTATTTGAACGTGCCACTCGTTCGCCATGTTGTCTTATGGCCGAAAAACGTTTAATATCATGTCATACCTTCCTAACGCGGTGACAAGCTGTGTAAGCTCTACGCGTACATATTAAAATAATTGGCACCAGAATTTTTTGCAGCCGCTTGGAATTTTAAGAAAAAAATTGAACGGCCGCAAATTTTTCAGGCCGCCGTTTCTACAGGGGAGATAGGCGTGGAGGAGGAAGGGTACAAGAAAATCGAACGGATTTTCCGAAATTGAAGCAATTTTTTCGTTTTTGTTTTGATGTGTATCGAAAACTTTTTTTATTTCAAAAACATAAGTTTATAAAATACATAAATAGAAGTTGAAGCCAAAAAAACTAATCAACAGAAAACAATGACATCAAAATCAAATCAACCCCCAGTGTATCAAGACCTAGTGCACAGTTGTTGTTGTGGCTGACCATGAGTGACTATTAGTGCTACACCCTCTCGCACCAAAAACAATTTTATAAAGTATTACCAGTTGAAACAACACTTAACGTACCACTCGAACAAATAGCTTAAAGAAGTTACACACAATTTCAAAAATTCAGTCTAGTAGTTAGGCCAGTTACTTAATTAGAATGAAACGAAATTAAAGGCTCCAGTCAGAACAGCGAAGGAGGAGGAGTAGCAGTCTGCAGTATCACCCATACAGCCCTATTTAAGTTGTGAACCTTCTATAGTATACAACGTATACTACCCTCGGGGCTATGTATTAAAGACTATGCCAACATACCTCTAATCGTAGGATGTGATCGGCTTAAATGGTGGCTTGCAAAAAAAGGTTCTTTGAATTGTAATGTCATGTTAAATGCTGTAAAAAAAATTTACTGCGTACCGGCTTCGTCAGTCCCATACTCCCATTTGAGAAACTTCTGAAAAGTTGGCTTGTTTGAAATAGCATAATGAAATATTTTCAGTGCAAGAAAGATTGATACTGTTCTTCAACAAAAACGCTTGATATAAATTTTGATCATTTTATTTCTGATTAAATCTAATATCAAAATTCTAATTTTTCATTTAATTTCTGTTTGATATCCTTTCTTCCTTGCTTTATATTGATTAACACAACTGACAATGATTTAATATCCCTTGTAAAAAAATTTCTGAGAAGGATCATTATATCTTAGCTACTTTAGCTAATGGGGCGTTACATTGTAACGGGATTTGGTTAGCGAGAAACCCTATTTGTATGACCACGATTAGCGAATGCATTCGCTACTTGACAATTGAGTTACTAATTCATTCGCTAACCAAAAATAAATTCGCTATTTCATTCGCGAACGGATTTTAGAACCACGTGTGTTGAGTGTTTCTCAGTGCTCCGATATATTTAATCACTTCCTGAAACTTTTTTGATCATTATTTCGAAACATAGCCAAACACATACACCCTATCGAAGCTATCAGCTAAGTTTTAAAGTCCCAATTATTACAAAAACACTGGCTTTTGAGGAGTACTCTAGTGTGATTTGGGAAGAATTGTAACATAAAGGTTGGAATTCCCCCATTTTGCACCTCTTTTTACTTAAGACAAAACAACACAAAACATCCTTTATAAGATTTCCATATTTTAACTGATAGGATAAGTTTTCCTTTTCCATACTGATGATAGGTTTTCCTCTCTTATTGACCCTAAGCAACTTGCAATAGGTTATTGCTGTTTTTGACTTTCATTTAAGTGATTTTCTGTGAAATACTTAATAGATTTTAAATTCTTACGGGATAAAGGCCATTTCCGGAGTTTCATGTTCGAATTTTCCTTCAAGGCATTTTTCTGATCGACTAGCTTGGACCCGAATTGAGGAGCTACTGGTTTTTGTCTCTTTTTATATCGTTCACATCATCACTTGGTTCTAGTATTATTTCGTTGAATCTTTTATATTAGCAACCAAATTGGCCGGAAACTGTTAACGGACACTGGTGTGTTGACTTTTCTGCTACTTTAGCAAGTCAACTAGCGATTCAGTTTTAGCAGCGCTGCAATTTGTTTTTTTGTTTTTTTTTATAGTTTTAGTCTCCATTAGTGAATGCATTAGCGAATCGGTTTAGTAGGCGAATGAACTAGCGAATCATTTTTTGGTTAGCGAATGAATTAGCGAATCGATTTTTGGTTAGCGAATGCATTAGTTAACAAATTGTCCGTTAGCGAATGAATTTGCTAATTTCTTTTTATTAGCGAATACATTCGCTAATCGTGGCCGTATATATAGGGTTACTCGCCAACCAAATACCATTACAATGTAACGCTTCATCAGCTAAAGTAGCTAAAACATGAAACCCAAGAAATAGGAATCGACCAATCGAGTATGAGAGAATTATTAATATTGAGTTTACTACTGAGTACTCAGTCTAGATTTTCAGCTGGGAGCTTCTGTGCTGTGCTTGTTCACACCAATAAACACAACAAAATAAACTATTTTACTTGGTTATTACTCGTAGCGGGTCACTTTTAGTTATAAATTGCGTAATAATATCGCAAAACAAATTTATTATCAGGGTTATTAACAAGTTGAACATTGATTTGATAATTACACCATTGGGTCAAACCCATCATCATCAACAGCGGCGTTCTGTCATGGCACACTACCCTCTTCTGAATTAAAGTAGTCTTTGAAAGAATTGCGGACGTCATCAGCTTCTCGACTAAAATTCATACCAATCCTGGGGCGGAGTGATTGAAACCCGTCTTCTTCTGAACGCCAACCACCCTCGATTAACGTCCCATCAGCATTGAAGTAATCGGCATACCCCCGACCGGCATATTGTTGATCGGTTTCGATTAAAAAACTGCGCAAAACAATACATGCTCTCGTATAGTGCTCGATATTTTCCGGTTTTGCGATGATGGGTTTCCGAAATATCCTCCAACGTCCAGCAAGAATACCAAAAGCATTCTCAGTTACCCGTCGCGAACGTGACAATCTAAATCAATAATTCGATACAATATAGATATAAAATGATAGGAGCTTAATTATTGATTGCCGAACTACATTATGAATGTACCTATAGTTAAAAATCCTTTCATCTCTAGGCATAGTTCCCGTGCACCGACCGGCAAATGGTCTCATCATGTATGGTTTTAAGGGAAATGCTTCGTCCCCGACGATACAATGTGGCAAAATTGTGTTCGAATACAGTAGCTTGCAAGATGGTGGTAGGCCCAAACTACCGTTAGCCAGTTTCTTAGATATAATTGACGCGTTGTACACATTTCTATCGCCTTCTCTGCCATACGCTCCAAGATCTACCATCGTAAATTTGTATTGCGCGTCGCACATCGCCATAAGGATTATGCTGTGAAAGTTTTTGTAATTGAAGTAGTCGGATCCTGCATTTGGCGGTGATTGCATAGCAATATGTTTTCCATCTATTGCTCCAATACAATTCGGAAAATTCCACATTTTTGAGAACTGGATGGCTATCTTTCTCCACTTGGTAATGTCTGGAACTTTCAAATAGTCGGGTACCAACGCTTTGTAAATGGCGATACCCGTGTCCACAACAATTTTATACGCTGTGGCGTGTCCCACGCAATAACCGGCCACAATCGTCTTTAAATTATCGCCCGTTCCATAGTATCTCAATGTAATTGCTAATCGTTCCCCTGAATTATTTAACAAAATATTAAAATAATATGCAAAATTGAATCTGGTGTTATATCTATAGAGCACTACCAACTGATATCGGTCTCCTCAATCTTGTTAGCTTCTTGTTGACAAGTTTAACTAGGAAGTCGAGCAGAGGACGACGTCCAGGGGATATTTCTGAAGAATTCGTTGATGCTACATTTAGTGATACCAAGGAACCGGTTCTTTATCCTAACCGTGTTGTCCCATCAAATTTGAATTTGACATGTCAAAGAAGAGTCAGAGGGTAATGAACAGGTGCAACGAGAGGCTTATCGAGAACCAATTCTTAAATTCGTCCTTCTGGCAACCAACCGACCTCTTCAAACTTCATTGAGACGACTTCAAACTGGACGGAAAAAGATTCAAGCATGAATGAGTCCCCTTTAAATCGGACTCGAATAGATACACCCATTACTTAAACTATTACACACGAGCTAAGCAGCAGTCGCCTAACTTCCAGTTACTTCGAAGAATTAGGCCCCCCTGCTCCTACAGCCTATTTGATCGGTATTAATTTAGTTTATTTTAGAGGATTCTATGAAATGCCTAACGAGTGTTCATTGTCTTTTTTCTAGATGATGAGTGCATCTTCAATGGAAATCCTGAGGATCAACTCTTTGCTTTGGGTGCCAATCATCGTTTCTCGCCATTGAGTATTGAATATCAAGGAATTCTGACAATCGGATTAGGAGTCTTTGAAACCAAAGGTGCAGTGCGAACACAATGAGGGTCTGTAATACTTTTTAGATATTTTTTTTATGCACACCAAAAATCGAGTGAAAAATCTTGAATTTTTTGTACTAAGGGTTTCCTATATCTAAAAAATTTATCCCCGAGTGTCTCCCACCTTTAGGTGGGAACCGAGGGCTTCTACCGATTTATCGGACCGACAAGCAGGAAGTGACTTTTCCCCAAGTGCGACTTTGAAACATTTAATTTTTTAGTTAATTTTTCCACCAACAGATGGCTATGGCAAAATTCGAGGGGGCGGTAGAAAATCGGGAAAATAAGAAACTAATTCACAAAGCAAACTTCATATATAGGAAATATGGGTAATTGTCTATGGCCATTTAATTGCGAGCCCGTAGGGCGAAGCCAATAAGCTAGCCAGCCAGAAAAAAAAGCCGTGTCACTCTGTCTGTCTGTCTCGCGGCCTAGCTCAGGTGTTACACGTCACATCAATGTGACATTGATCTTAAAAAATGTAGAAAAATCATGCGATGCGACTCGCATCGCAAAAATGACCATACTTTAATTTTTACTCCCGCAATTAACGAAAAACGTCTAAAACAAGGTCAGTGGGCGGTCTCTGGCGGGGATGACTGTCAACTCTAACCTTCAGGCTGTTTTGGGGGTGGAAATCGCGGTGATAGCGGTTCCACTTACCAATCGATTTGTTCGGCGACTTTTACTTATCGATTTTTCTCTCCGGCGACTTTTACTTATCGATTTATTTGTCTTCAATCCCGGATTTGTCAATTAAGACAGTTTTTACTGGCTTACGACTATCCAGGAGGCGAGCTGAAAAGCTTGCTTGGCTATCTTAATTAGAAATACTCCTATCGTTAACATCAAAACAAAAACGATTTCATTTTCCGAATTATTCAGCTACAAAGTTGAAACTTTTTCCACGCCCACCAAATTGGTACCGTTCCCCTTTTGACGTCACTCTTTCGTAGGTGGAGCTCTGCCCCATACTAAAGCTTATGGGTACTCACTTTAACAATTTGTGACTGTTACGTAGATTTGTTGCCTGAGTTTCGACTTCACTAATTTTGTAGAGATTTTTACGCTGTATTTAACTAGATTTTTTAAAAATTCGTGTGATTTTTTAGTGACAAAATCCAAAAAAATGGGAGAAATGCCGTTGGGCACCTCGTTTCCCGCCGGGCTGCGAAGGGAAGATGAAGTATATCCCGTCTACCCTACCTTGCCACCGTCGTACTCTACGGTTCAAAACCATTTTTATTTTAGTTTTCGTCTGGTATTTTTACATATGGAGACAAAAAACATCATTCAAATGTTTTTTACGTTACCAGTTAGACTTAAATATGATGTATAACGAATGTAAACAAACGCCAAAAGAAAGACGTGCCTCAGTCGACGGAGTATACTATTTCCTGACTACGACCCCCTCACACGGCTTTTCGAGTACGCGATGCCCGACGGCATTTTCCTTTTTCGGGTTTTGTGACTCATAAGAAAATCACACGAATTATTTTTAAATCTCATTAAATTTGGCGTAAAACGCTCCACAAAATTGATCAAGTAAAAATTCATACAAAAAATCTGCGCGACTTAAATAAATTGCCAAAGTTAGCTGCCATAAGCTTTAACATGGGGGAGAACCCCTCCTACTAAAGAGTGACGTCAAAGAGGGACCGGTACCCTTATTGGAGAAGCACCATCCACGTCCACTTTGAAGCTGAATAACTCGGAAAATTTTAGATATAGGACACCCTTAGTAAAAAAAATCACGATTTTTTGCTCGATTTTTTGGTATGTATAAAAAAAATATCTAAAGAAAGGAACTCTCCAGGAACTCCTGGAGAGAATTTTTAAGGTTTACCATTTTTACTTTTCAAGCAAAGTAATGTTGAAAAACCACATGGTGGTTCACAAAACAGCAGCCGCTTCATCGATAAACTTGCCTAGCACTAGACAGAGGCCCGTAAGAGTGGCCGCCCGACGGCAAAGGGAACTCATGGCAATCATCGCCCATCAAGAAAACGGACCAGAAGACGTCGACTGGATAGAAGAAGAAGAATTGGACCTAGAGGGAATATTCGTTCCAGTCGTCTCCAGAGAAAACATCACTCCAGTTTGCTCCATAAGTGAGCACTTGTCCTCCGCTCAATAGGAAGATGAATGAAATTTTATAATGTCAACGCAATACTGTTTTTGTAAAAAAAAATGTCGTCTTTATTATGCAAACTATTTTCTAATAAGAAAGAACACGGGAAAAATACAGGCCAATTGAAAATCTAGAATTTTTTAAAAATAAAGACAAGGTAGGGGGTTCGACTAAATGTTACGCAATTTTTGCGGGGGGTGGGCTAAGCTGTATGTGACAATTTATGACAATGGGGGGGAGAGGGTTCAAAAAAGGGAAAAATCTCGTTACGTAATTTATGAACGCCGCCAAGCCGAGCAAACTCCCTTTGACGAAATAAATGGTAATGTGATCAAGATGCACCCTCTGAGGTATCTGATGAGATGGAACAAAAAATGATCTTCGTCAATACATTGCCGTTCCTTCCCTTAATGCTCAAGAAAGGAAATTGCTTAATGTTCTTACTTAGCGGCGTGATAATGTATCCATTTTTGTCTCAAATAGCGCAGAAAATTCATTCAACTGTGGCAACTTCTGCTCCGTCCGAAAGAGTTTTTAGTACATCAGGATATTATTATTCCAGGTAACGTCAACAACTTTGTCTTTCTGCGCACAAACTTTTAAGAGCGGAGTAGAAGTCCCTCATTGATGTTGTTCCAATTCCATTTCCAATTGTTCTTTTTCAATCCAGCTCCCTCCAGCTTTGTTTAATAATATACGTTGTTTTAATAAAACCATTTTGTGGCCATTCAAACATTTTAACTTTTTTTTACTTAGAAATAAAAATAACAACAATGACTCTAATGATTTGTCTATATTTAATTGGTTTTTATATTGAGGCAATGTGATCGTCGAAGAAACTTAGGTGCGAAGGTTGTTCGGCATGCTTAAGTATTGCATGTGCACAAAAAGAAGACATCAACAAGACTTAAGTGGGTTACATAATTTTTTTATGTTTAGAACTTTCAAATTTTGCGTTGGGCGTGAAAATACCAAAGTATGGATTGTGTGGGCTATATTTTTAGGGATGTAGCATACGTACTTAAATGACAAACATTCATTGGCACACTCTTGCAGTTTGTAAGAAAACAGTGCTCATGTATGGTATTTGATTAAAATGCCCTATGACAAGGCGGCGGTATAGAAACTGGTTTTTTTTCAGCCCTGGTCTAGGCCCTTATTGATTGTAGTATAAACATAGGTTTAGAAAAATTTATACTAAAAATTTCTTTCACTTTGTTATAAGTGTACAAAATAAAGTTGAACCCGTATTAAAAGAGGTTAAATATATGGTTGTACAAACCCGTTTCAAGGGAAAACGACTTTAGAAAGTATTCACCATTATGTGAAAATGAACCGTATAGTAAACGGTTATTTCTTGGTTTTATCTATGGGCAGTACGAGTCATTTGATAAGTCATGCAAAGAGTGGCCTGTAACCAGGATTCCGATGTTTGCTATTATTGAAACTTTGGAGTTCATAGAACAAAATATCACACCCGTGTACTCCCTTGTACCAACGACTTGGATTTCATCATGCCAGCAGTTTCTAATTTATCCACGACCAACTACCAGCAAACAGAAGAATCCTTGTTCATGGGGCCCAACATTGTTCAAAAAACACATCTACCCCAACTCCTCATGACAGGAATGGCGGATCAACAGTATTGTTAGCTTGGAACCAAGTAAGCTCTCGTTTGGCCATAGTAATCCAGAGCAAAACGTGTGATGTAACTTTCTTTATTTAAAATGTTTTACAGAGCCATTCAAGAAAGCAGAAAAAGGCTAAGGGAAAAGCAAGCAGACCCAGAAAACTACGTGTGGATGAACAGTGCTAAGTACTGAGGGTGTCCTAAACAGTTTCATGCGCCTGGATGGTGTAACCACTAGAAACGTCGCTGTCAATTCAATAAACAGATTTTCAACGAACACAGTTTTCCGCGTATCCCATATTCCTATTGTGTACAAAAGCAGAGCCTCTGGTGGCCACTGTAAAAGTTCAGGCGATCCGACTCTAGCTTCAAATTCGCTAGTGACGTATACTGCCGGAGGGGAAATGAGCCGGGAGAAAATGGCGGAGCGAATTTAGAAAAAACTTTGAGTGCGATTTAAGGGGGGAAACTGTTAAGTAAGTTATAGGGCTGAAGGGCTCATTAGGATATAATCAAAGATCAAGATGAGTTTAATCTCCAAAAAAATCAGGAAGTCCCTACTACGAATATTTCTTGTCGTAAACATGATTCAAAAATCTCCCGTTTCTATGAGAGCAGAAGGGGAAAAGGAGGGTGTTCCAATATTTGAACACGATGATTTTGCCCTTAAACCGCTAATGGGAAAAAATTCGGATTTTTACCGTCAATTACTTTCAGGGACGAGACGGCATAGCTTAAATTTAAAAAATTCAGCTTTATTTCCCCGATTTATAAATTTAAAACGCTGTAAGCTCCCCTGCTAAAAAGAGGGTGTGTTCCAATAATTTTGGTGGGTACTGTATGCTCGCGAATAAATACGAATGTGCGGCAACCGTCGGCCGTTTTTTTAATTTTAGGGTATAAGGAATTTGTAACAGATTCCTGTTCGAATAAAATCCACTGGGTAGTAAAAGCTTCAAGCGCCGTCGGCCTAGGTGCCATGTCACACTTTCTCGCTGTCTTAGGTGGTAATAATATTCATATCACGTCATTCATTGTTATATTGCTTCCATTTCATTTTTCTTCTATACAGTTGCTGGGCAAGTGCAGGCTAGAAACAGAAACCTACCATTAATGACCGCTTCTAAGTTGATCACCACGCTTCGTGTCGGGAGAAAGAACATCGCTCGTAGTTATAGAAAAAAAAACAATTACGCACAGTAAGGGGAGAAGAAAAAGAAGATGTCGTCAACGACCGGAGCTGCAAGGAACTTTTAATTAAATACATGGAATTTTGTTAGGGCCTGTAGTAGAAAAATTTGAAATGCCTGCAATAATTTTGCATTGAATGCAAATAATTTTTCTTTTATTTCTTTATTTGCCTTTATTCTTTATTTTTTGAATTTTTTGTCTTTAATGGACTACCCGGTTGTATGTTCGTTTTGTTGTTTGATCTGTTTCATTTTTTAACTGGAATATAAATAGAAATATTTGAACTAAATTGTATACGCGTTTGTCATTTTAGTCGGGTATTCCAAAGAGTATTACATACGAGTTTTTTATTAGAATATTGAACTTGACACTAAACCGGATTGAAATCGGGTAACAAACCAATATAAAATATATTCCTGCAAACTTCCATAAGCATTGGTAGGGACTAAAAACTGGTTTAAAGCCTATTTTTATATGGCAGCACATTGATTTACAACATCCACCACAAAGGGGCTAGACAACCCTTTAATAGAAGGTTAAAAAACGTTTTAACGGGGGTTGACAACCCAAATAGCAAACCAGGTCACACACTAAAGTGCACCCGTATAACCACCCTTTTTAATGCCCCTTGAAAAAGTCTCACGAGAATGTCAAGAGAATCTCATCTCAAATTTCTCCCACGAAACTCAATTTTTCGGACTGAGATCTCGGGCTAGAATCTGCAGAGAAAATCAAGAGACGCATCCGAGATTCACGTGAGAAAACTATACAAATCTCGTGTTAGAAATAGGCGAGCGGTGAGATATGTCTGGGGAAAATGTGAGAATCTCATATAACACTCAAGGTTTTCCCAGTCGTGAATATATGAGAAATCTCATATATTAGAAATTAAAAACCTCTTTTCTCCCATAAGGTTTTCAATTTCTAATAAATTCAATTTTCATTATCATACATAGACCTATTTAAAACTGATAGAAAAAAAAATTAGATCAAAAAGTTCAGCATTTGGGTATAACTAACGTAAAGTTGGGTAGGGTAGGGTGACATTTTAGGTGCGACTGCACAAGAGCGGCGTTGCCGCTGGCTTGGCAGATAACGGGTCCAACTAGGGCCCTTTTGCACCTTCCAAGTTTTTTGAGCGCGTGTTAATTTACTAATTGTTTTTGGGTACGAAGGTTTTTTTTTTTGGATACGTCAGCGTCCCTATCGGACTTTCCCCGGAACCATTTTCGGTTGTCTGCTCAGAGCCGCCTATGGCTGGGGGGCTATGTTCCTCTACCTTCTCTCTTGTATCATGATTAGCCCTTCGTTGTTCATTGCTGATGGTTACTCATAACTTATGTGTTATGTTTAAAAAGAAAACAAAAAAAGTTTCATTGGCTTCGAAGTTGAAATACAATTGGTCTGCTTACGGAAAGATTAACAGTTAGCCTACGTTTCTGTATAAAACGAGTAAGAGCTGAAAAATTAAAAATTAAAATTTTTTTTTTTTAATTGAATTGGTGACAAACGGACAAAGTTTTAGGGTTAAACGAGGTTAAAAGAAATATGACGTATTAAACCAAATTAAGGCTGCTTAAGGTTAAGAGAAAATGGCCTAGGGTAATCTATAGTTATCTGGCAACGCATTTGTGGTGTGGAAACAGTGATGAAAGATTAGAGATTTGGAGAGGCGCGAATGCGCGATCCACGGATTCAGTGTTCAGTCCTCGAAGCAGCCCGAAGCCCGAGGGCTCAACGTCTGAAACCCTGAATCTCCGCCATTTGCGTTTTTCTGGCTCTGTTGACTGTTGTGGGTGGTTAGTGGGAACCAACCATTCTTCACGCCATTTTTAACAAAGAAGGGATATCGTCTTAATTTCCACCTTTCTTTTTAGTTGAATTAAGGTAAAGTGTGCATTTCTAAGGCAATAATATTTCCGTTATAACTAAAGGTTTTGTCGCAGGTTCTTATAATTTGCATCACCGTCTTGTCCTCACCGTCCAGGTTCCAGCAAACGTAAGTGGTAGTACTAACAACTTGTTTTGGTCCTACATGCTAATTTGTGATAATTAAACCATTTTCTAGGAATGGAGGTAATCAAGTTATCATCGTTGGGACGTCCTTTGAATTTGGGATATTTGTATGATTATTCTTGTGACAAAATCATAGCAAATGGTATGTTAACCGTATTCTTAATTGTTAGCCTTTTTTAATTTTGTTTTAATTTGCAAAAATGTAAGGTCCCTCTGCTAGTTCAACTAAGGCCACAGAAGTCAACCTTTGTCAGAATGGGAAGCCATTGTTGGAACAAGCTTTTTTCATTTCACCATCAGATGAAGAAAAGTGGACACATTTAAACTTGAATGTGCACTTAAAATCCAGCATTACAGCAAATTTGGTTATGGACCAACTTTGGTTCTCAGACTATCTATTTGAAGATAATCATGGGGATTCTGCCAACATTGTTGTCCACCTCAAAGCTTATCAGAGACGTGAAGTGTGCAATCCTGAAGATTTTGTTGAGAGTGCCAAATCCAAGCAAAATCTATCATTTGACAGGCCAACACATGTTATTTCTGAAGTATTGTATGGCTTCAATATTGTGTTTGTCTTCAAGCTTTCTGTTTCTTCAGTTGATGAGAAAACATACTTTGCGAACAAAATGTTTCTCCAAGCAAAGAAGATGTTCAAACGCTTCAATTCAACAGCCGAGAATCACTTGAGTGATGTCCCAGATCTTCTTCAGAAAGCATCATTTAGATTCTTTACTGATCTAAAATGTAATGGATTACCTAAAGATGGAAACTTTTTTGCTTCTTTAAAATCAATATGGAGCCTTCTTCATGTAAATGACAGAGCAAGCTTTGTTCCAATTGAAGTTGGCCTCTGCTCCTTGCTCAGCATATCAAGTCGGGCCCCGTTAAGTCGCGACATGGATCCGGACATGGTGACCAAGCTTTTCTCCCTCAAGCATAATCTTCAACAAGTTCTTACCAATTGCAAGTCGCTCATTCAAGATCGATTCCTCACAAGATTTCCCTCATCTGCTTCGCCTGTGCCACGTTTGGAGGAATTCCACAAATGCCTTGTTGCAATTGACGAGGATATATCGTGCACAATATCGTCAAATCTTGTTGCATACCGAAGATATGGCATCGGAATCGAAGACATTTTGGACGTTTCCAAAGACGTTTACAATGATTTCTTTCTCGACGATTTTCTTATGGAGTGGCTCGTAACTCGACATAATGAAATTCTCTCTCTCAAATTTCTTCTGCAAGACATTGACATCCCTTGGAACGCCAGAGAATTGGAAATTGATGACATCGAGCCTGGTCAACACCTGGAGTCGTTTGTTTTTCACATCAAACTAGACGAAGATCCCTTGCTTCGTAAACTTAAGCAGCGCCTGTCGTTGGATGATGGTGATGAGGAGTGGGCAACTTTCGACGTTTTAACTGTAAGTGGCCAAGAACAAGAAGTCTTCCGTTCTAAACTCCAGGCCTTTTGCAAACAAGCTTTTGAGAGTCAATGCGAAGCCTGTTTCATCACGTCGGAATCTCTTCCTGATGGTACTGTGAAAAGTCTCAGCCGACCTTACGCGGCTAAGCTCTCTTTTTCAGACGCCAATTCCTTTACGGACGAAGAGGAATTTCTTTCTTCAATGCTGGCCTCTTCGGCACTCAGTACTAATCCAGTGACTCAACCCAATATGAAATCAATCAACGAAATGCCAGCATTAGCTTCAGCAGATCCCATCGAATCGTTTTACTCACCGGAACCATCGGATGATGAATCTGTAGAAGAAAGGATCCTTGGAACTTATGAATGTATTTATCAAAAGAAATCTCCCTGTGTCGCGAAAGATTTCATCGCTTACAGTCAACTGATTCAAGAGGGCGATCCGGCTATTTATCTTTTGAAAGCAGATGAAAAGACGAGCTGTTTCAAGAAACTACGTTGGTTCAACATTGGCAAACCTGGTGGAAGCGCCGTCAAATCGCATAAAGTTGTCATCTTGATGGGTGCTACCGGAGCTGGCAAAAGTACACTAATCAACGGAATGGCCAATTACATCCTAGGAGTTGAGTGGAGCGACGCGTTTCGCTTTCGTCTCGTCAGCGATGTTGCCCAAAGCAAACATCTGAGTCAAACATCTTCTGTTACCGCCTACACCATTTACCACAAGGATGGAATGAAGATCCCTTTCGATTTTACCATAATTGACACGCCAGGATACGGTGACGCCCGAGGAGTTGAACACGATCAAGAAGTTACCCGTTTGATTGGCAAATTCATGGGGCATCTAGAGACGGAATATCATCTGGATCACATAAATGCTCTTTGTTTTGTCGGCCGGGCAAGTGATCTTCAATTGACGCCCAGTCAGCAGTACATCCTGGAATCGTTTTACAAGATTTTCAGTAATGAAGTCTGCGAAAGCAGCGAATTACTGGTCACTTTTTCTGACGCAGGAAAAGCGCCTCCTATTGTGGATGCCATCCACCAAACTGTTATTCCCGGTAACGGCAAGGCTGTTGCTGTTATCCCGCACCACAAGTTTAACAACTCTGCCCTCTACGTATCTAATCGTGAAGATGGTGGAATGTCGTTCAACCCAGTCTTTTGGGATCTGGGCCGCGCTAACTATGAAAACTTCTTCGCCAAGTTGAAAGAGATGCACGATCGGGTCTTGCAGAAACCCGAGCGTGTTATTAACTCTCAAATGCTTTTAGAAAAGTCCTTGTGCGACATTGAAATGCAGCTGGAAATCGCCTTGAGCAAAATTGACAAAATGGAAAACTTCCAGCAGATGGTGGCGCGTCTCGGACCACGTTTTGAATCTTGCAAAGAATTTGAAATTGAAGTCGAAGAGCCACTTTTCTCCAAGATTGCTTGTCGCCAAATGACTTACAATTGCCAAAATTGTTCGCTTTCCTGTATCAAGTCGGTGTCTGCTGTCCAAAAGAAGCAACTGGAGCTTGTCCCATCTGATCAGTTGTGCTCCAGCCTTTTGTGCCCTTGCCCGGCTGCGATGCACAGCGTCGACAACTTCGAGTACGAATGGAGACAAGTCAAAACCAAAAAGACACTGAAAGACATCAAGGACGAATTTGACCACGCCGCAGGCGCTATAATGTCCGTCGAAGGGGTGCTTGTGAAAATTCAACAAGAACTTGTGGATGCCAAACAGAAAGGGATTTCACTTTTGGAGAATATCGCAACTACCATCCAGCTGTTGGAGGGATCGTCCATGGAGCCCAAACAAGTCCTTGTGTCGGACTATGTTGAAGTGTTGAAAACCCGCATCAAAGATAATCGCCCAGGTGATTCGTCCCGGATTGACACACTCGACGAACTTGTCTGGATGATGACTTCGCCCAAAGCTGTAGTCGTTCCACCCAGCCGTTCTTTAGCCAGAAAGGGAAATCTTATGACCAATTAAAAGTAAGTAGTTTTCTCTACATGGTAAACAGTATGAAATATTAATGACTTATTTGTTCTTTTTTTTTAGTAGTTGGGGCATAATCGGAATCGTTGACGTTTTATTTTACAAACGACGCAAATTTTCGTTTCATTTTCCATCGTATCTTTGTCTAATTGAATTCCTTTTTAAACCGCTGAGTTAAGCGGGGTTTTGGTAGTTGTTTACCAAATAATTGGATAAAAATCCAGAATCCATAGTTAAGTTGTATTAATGTAACGTTTGAATCTGAAAACGCTTTCCTTTCAGTTTTATGTTTAACCAAGAATAAACTATTTTTCTTAATAAAGTAAAGTCTCTTGGTACTGTTTTTTTCATATTATATAATGAATTAGCAGGTGACATTTCTTTTTATTAGTGTTAACCAATCGGCATGAATGAATGCAAGTACGAAACGATTTTGATTTATTTCTTCATGGCAATATCGCTAAACGTTTATATTGGCGTTTTCATAATTTACCAACAAACTTAAATCGGTAGGGATGGACATGAATACCTGAATACTGATGCATTCAGAAATTGTCAGTTCCCCAGTATGATTATTGTTTAAGATTCAGTAGAACATCATTCAGGCGCCTGCACATTACTACTTTGGGCCAGAGATGAGGGTCTTCCGTAGGAGATTGGCGCACATAAATCGGTGCTTCGTACTGTTGGCCAGCATTGACTGATGCGGGTTTCGTGAAAAAACAATCGATGGTATTTTGCTTTCGATTGCCCTGGTGAAGAAAAAGAAATTAAAAGATTTTTTTCCTAATTAGACCTTTTTAGCTTCAGTTGGGAAGTAAACTACTTTTCTTTTGAATGTTTTAGCCTCTTCTGATTTTTTCCTCCTCCTCCTTAATTTAGGGCGGCAATAAGGATTATCTTCGCTTGGGTGCACTTGTCTACTGTGGAAGGCTAAAGAGTGAAATGTGGTGAACTTCTGTAATGTAATTTACAAAATTAGATCAGTGTAACAGATATTTAAGACAAAAAAATTAAACTCGAAAAGAAAATTACTACGCCGCAATCCTTGCATGAATGCTTTGCGTTGTCATCATGCGTTGACATATGTGACTTAATATTTCCAGTGGTTTGAAAAACCTGTGGATAAGTAAACAAATTCCGTAGATCTTTCCTGTTTAAGTACGGAGGCCTAAATAAATATAATACAGATTTCAAACACTACCGTGTGGCAAATGGGACAAGTAGGACGGATTCGCTGCTGATTCTTGACTCCCAAATGTCTAGACTTTAAATAAAATCCTAGCTCTGTACTGGTCGTCACTGTATCTACGTGCTGAGTGTGATCAAGATTTGAAACGATGTTGTTGGGATCCATTTTATGCTGAAAGACAGTGGGTTGCGTGGGTTGGGTCTGTCTCTTAATACGATCAGAACCACCGGTGAGTTCGATACGATCATGGATTGTATCTTGTCCCTTAAAGAGTAGCAGAAAGCATTATTAAGAAAAATATGTTGAAAATTTTCTGAACAAATTTGCAGTGGGAAAACAAAACCATTTGCAATGCAGTAGAGTTCTTCTTTTTAGTTTTTCTTTTGTAGGAAGAATTACTTATTTGACCACTATGCAACTGCTTAATGTGATTTCTAAGAGATGTGCATGTCCTGAACTTCTGCAAGGGATAATGCAGAATAAAATTTGGTACAGTCAGAGTGTGTTTTTTAGTGTGAGTTAATGATTGTAAAATATGTCTTACTACACGACAATACTTGCAGGAATACTTCAAATGTCCTGTGTGGGTTACACTATGATTTTTCAGTCTCTGTTCATCCCTAAAACTCTGAAATCATGTATAAAATTCCAAAATATAAAGATTTTTTGCACAAAAATAATTGTCAAGCCAAGCACCGATTTGCAGACAACACAGACAAATTTCTTTTTTTTTGCCACAGTTGTTGCTGGTTGAAAGGAAGGTAAAGTCTGTTTCAGAAAAGATGCTTTCTTAGATGCTGATGAGAGATGAGGACAATATAATTGTTCATGATTCCTTAGTGATGTGTGACGAGGGAATGTCTGATTATAAGAAAATAATTAGAACAGAATATAAGCTAGGATAATTTGTTTGCAAAGTTGAACTCACTGCCAAACACAATTTGCATTTAAATGGTCTCTCTCCAGTATGCTGTCTCTCATGAAGCTTTAGATTTAGTTTTTTTAAGAAAACCTAGAAAATAGTGCATGAAAATGTTCTAGAGTTGGTACTTTTGGTTAAAAAAAACAATCCACAGTTATTTTACCTTCAAGCAAAACTCACACTTAAAAAGCTTATTTTGGATTCCAACAGTATTAGCCGACATAATTATGTCTCATCAGTTTATACTTTAGCGTGTCTGCAACGCAATTACAAGGCAATTTAATTCAGCAAACAAAATAAGCAACATCAATAACAATGTTTTTACCAATCAAGATTTGAAATAAGTACAAATAAACTCAAGCTAGGACTAATACTAATGGCTTGAAAATTTGAAATGCCGGTATGACTGTTGGCTGGGCAGGCTGGGTAAAAAAATAGACAACTGCAAGCAGACTACTGTTTGCAATTGTTTACAATATAAAAGTTGGCAAAAACTTTTAAAGCCATCTATTAGCCAAAACTTACATCCGTTTTATTGTGGCCAGCGTGCGAGTTCCCGAAGGCCCTTGTTTTTAACGAAATGTACAGAAAAGCGGATTATGAGAAAATAACACATGCCAATAACGAAAACGAATTCCGGTTTTGGGGCCTTAAGTAAGGGGGCATTTTTGTGCGAGAGCGGGTGACACTTAAATAGGCTGTCCAGTGCCCAGGGAAGCTGCATGGAAAAAAAGGAAAATTCCGTTGAAAATAAGTTAGCACGGAATGCGTCTTATTAGAAATACTTAAAACTAACAAAATGCATTAGAAAGTTATTCGCTTTTGATCCGTCTGCAATACTATCAAGACCCTCTGTGATTATAAAGACCTCTTTATACCGTTCCGACCCGACATTTTCAAACCCCTTTCGATGTTTAAGGATAACTACATCATTTTTGTAACATAAAATGTGTATTATATCTTCATGTTATAACGCAAAAAAATTATTCTTTCTTAATTATAATCCTTCGGCAAACGGCCTCAGAGAAAGACGTAATATACGTAGGAGTTGGAGGTCACTAAGCCATTAATAAGTATGCGACGCCAAAAGGTCGTTCAAGGTTCTTGACATCAATACTTTAGGCCAGAGATGAGGATCTTCGTTGGGGGATTGACGCACATACGGGGAGTTCTGCTTGAACTGCTTATCATGATGCTCCTGCCCGGTAGCAGAAGTAGATTGGTGTATTTGAGTCTTATGGAAGAATAATGCCTGCTTTGTTTTGAACTTCTGTAAAAGTTAATAGCTAGATTATTCATCATACGAAATGGGGGAAAATTATTAACCATAAGACGGTTAGGTACTACTCTTACCACACCGCATTCTGCACATAAATGTCCTGGGTTGTCGGAATGTGTTGCTGTAATATGGTACTTAACACTATACGGCGATCGAAAAAGCTGAAAATTAAATCAAAACTTTAGACTTCTCTTTATGTCTACTGTTCAAACATGTTACATACGGTTTTGCAAATGGGACACATGTGCTTCTTATGCAGGCCTACTCTTTCCATCGAATGGCTAGATCCTAGATCGTCGCGAAGAACAAGAGATATTCCACGTTGGCGTTTATTACCGCCACTAGGCGGCTATGCGCCCGTCGAACAAAAGTACCGCATCATTTAAAAATGACTGTGCGTGCGCTCACGAAAATGCTGAAATATAGTACGTAAAATAACCATTTTGAGGCTAAACAAATTAATTCACGGTTGAGCGCCTTTGGGAACTGCCCCCAAGGCCCTGCCCGTGCTCCTTATTTGGTCCGTAGACCCAGGCGGAAGTTATTTCCTGATTTTTTTTAGTTGTTCGAAGCTGATTGATCATTGGGCTTGATCTTTCATTAGAAGAATATCCATCGTTCTTCAAACCAAAGCTTCTTTGTACACGATGTTCTGTGTAAAGACTTTGGATTTGTCTTCAGGATTTGTAGAGTTTTTGAGCAGGTGACCTTGCTTCGGACCACCGATCCAATCTACCTTCACTCCCTCTTTTGAAGTCGCCCTTGAGAAAGCAACATAGAGTTGACCGTGGCTAAAGACGGGCTCTGGAAGGAAGATTCCTACTCGATCAAAAGTCTGTCCTTGTGACTTGTTGATGGTAACTGCAAAGGCTTGCAACACTGGGAATTGCAGCCTGTTTAGTTTGAAAGGCAGATCAGAATCGGTCGGAGACATGTCAATCCTGGGAATAAACACTACTTTTCCTTTGTTTTTCCCGGTAGCAATTGTAGCAACGATGATGTTCGGTCTTAAATTCTTGATGATTAGTCTTGTACCATTGCAAAGTCCTTGCCGAGTGTCAATGTTCTTTAGAAGGATGATGATCGCTCCCACTTTCAACTTCAACACATGAGGTGGAATTCCGGAGACGCTACATGTGTTAAGGAATTCTGTGGGGAAATTAGCAACTTCTTCAGGATCTTCCGAGTCAACGGAGTCGATGCTTTTGTACTCGAACTTCTCGCCAGCCATTTTATCGATGATCATGTTGTTTATTTGCAAGCAATCCTGGTTCTTGGGACAAAGAATTGCACCGCTGCTGATTTTTTCCTGGCCTTCGGGTTCAAGAAGACGTTCCAGATCACCAAAGACGTGATTGATCAAGTTCGTATCACGCCCATTGAGGAGAAACTCTGGAGGAATTTCAACAGCGTCCGGGCCCAATCCTGGTGTAGTCGGAAGAGTACCGTTTCCGAGTTGGATGAGCCAGTCTGAGAATTCTCGACTACCCGCTACAGTTCGCATGTTACGAACCAATCTAACTTGACGGAATAGAGGCCAAGTTTCGTGGTTTTTTATGATGGTTTCCACCACTTGAACTCTGTTGCCATGTTTGACGACGGGAAGGCATTGCCTGAAATCTCCTCCGCAAACAATCACTTTACCTCCGAAAGGGACGTTGGGTTTTTTCATGATTTTTCGCAAAAGTTGATCGATGGCGTGGAGGCTGTGTTTGCTTTTCATCGTAGCCTCATCAAGTACGATCACAGCGGCTTCTCGGATCAATTTCGCTTCGTAGTGATGTTCTTCAATTTTCGATCTTGTCGTTTCCGTGATAGGAGGATAGATCTTACATCTGGAATGGTAAGTAGTCGCATCTATCAGCAACGTGGCGGCTATACCAGTAGAAGCCATGACGATGCAAACCTTCCCCGAGCCTTGGAGTACATAGATGATCGTGTTGTAAAGGAACGTTTTTCCCGTACCTCCGGGGCCGTCGAGGAAAAAGAGTCGTGGTTGGTTGGGATCATTTTCAGATTCGATAATTGAGGCCATTATCTGATCGAAAACGGCGCGTTGATCCTCGTTTAACTGCGCTTTCATCTCTTCACCTCTAGTTCTTTTTTCTCTTGTTGCATCCTGGTCAGTTTCTTCCATCTCCGCTGCCATCAATTGATTGATCAGATCAAAATCTGGTGCCGGCAATCCAAAGTCGATTTCCATGTCCAATCCGTTTAATTTCAGCCGATCTTGAATCCATTTCAAGGCAAGATTCTCGGCCACATCCGCCTCGTGTCCTTTATGGAGGTAGTCTTCCATAAGATGGTGCTTGTTTAAGTTGAATAAAGTGACCGCATCTGTCAGATTGCAGTGACTGCAGATGTCGACAAAGAGTTGTCTCAACTGAGCCGGCATTTGGAACGCTGCCGCTTCTTCCATAGCTTTGTGCCAAGCGTTGTCGTCTTCCAATAAATTTCGGGCAATTGCTGCCGTTTTGAATGTCGGGTACTCGATGCCGTCTACCGTACGGAGATCGGCGAAGCTGGTAGCCCCTTTGACTTCAATGAGGAGCAAGCGAAGACAGAATCTTTCCACTTGTTTGATGCTCACCGAGTATATACGACCGATGACTTTGGCTCGTTTCTTGCGTGGTTTCCAACATGTTGTTTTTTTGTCGAAGACGAAATGATGTGGTATTTCCCGGTAGTTATACTGACGCGCCGATTCATTATTTGCGTTCAGTTTGAACCAGGCCGTCAATGTGGTATCTTTCAATGCAGCCCTAGCCACGGCACGATCCTCCAGACCGGGTTGGAAGAAAACAGATTGTTCGAGTGGCAAATGGATGGCCAGACGAATTATAGGATGAGAGCGGTATGAAAGTGGGAATTTGAATATTCTCCAGCTTGCTTCTGGCGCACTGACGTATCTCGTGTCCAAGAATGTTGATATTTCATCCCAATTGATGGTTGGTTGACTGTTACCATCTCGACCGTAAGTTCCGACAGTTGTTTGAATGTCAGCGCAATCGTGTCCCTTGTAGACGTACTTGAAAATGTATTTGATGCTGGTTATGGAAGCGCAGAACTCGAGGTTAATATGGCAGTTAAACTTTAGCAAGAGATAGGGGTTGTAGGGAACGACCCACCTATTGTCCACTTGGTATTCTCTGTTGTTGCGCTTCAGGGTCACAGTTTTCCCTGTATCTCTTCGTCTGTACAGGGGATAGCCGTTTGTGTTGATGTTGGTTTCGGCCAGGAATTCCTTGGGAAAAGATTTGGTGCAGCGGTCACCGTCCATGCAAGGAGAGCTTCTGTTCACGTCCTTTCCGCACGGACCGTGAATCATGTTGGCCATAACAATAGCGTGAAGTCTTGGATTTGTTTCTTCATCCGGGATCTCGGCGCATATTATACCGTCCATTTCTTCCGGAGTCTTGGGGACATCTTCTTTGTCGATCCAGAGGAGCATGTGGCAGTGCGGAAGTCCGCGCTTCTGGAATTCAATGACTTCAATTCTTGCAATAACCACTCCAACCCCCTGGCCTTTCTGAATAACCTCGATTAACTCGTCCATTTTTTGTTTGAAAACTCTTGCGACTACATCGGGACGATCTGAGGCCGATTGATGAGATGGAATGCTGTTGGCTATTTCAGGCCATTTTGGGTTGCAGGTAAAAGTCAGAAAGTACGTCGGCTTTTCAAACTTTCCGCAAATGGCCATAGCGTCTTGATATCCTTGTTTCATGGCTCTCGGTCCCCCGATAAAACTCGAATTCAAAACTACGATTGTTCCAACCGTGTGCTCTTCTCTTTCGGCTCTTGTGTTGATGTAGTCAGTGAGGCCTTTGTAACGGGCTACGTGAAGTTCAGCTTGATGTTCTCTTATGTACTTTAATCGATTGGCTTCGATTTTTACATAAGAGTCGACAATCCACTGCTGTGTCAGTGGGCCCCCAGCCAACACGTTGTTGAACTGCCCTCGAATCGCCATGAGGTAACTGTAGAACTGAAGTTGGGTCACCCTTGTCCTCTTTACTGTTGGTCTTCTTTGATCATCGGGGTCGGCATCGTTTTCCTCTTCAGGTTCGGGTTCGGGTTCATCTTCTTCCGGCTCATTTACCGTTTCTACTTCTCCTGCCGCACCAACGATCCTTCGATCCCGAACCATGACGAATTGGTTTGACAAATCACCATCATTGTCCATCTCCTCCAATTGCTCTGGATCTTCTTCAGTCTCTTCCATTTCCATTCTTTCAGCCCTTGTTGTTGTTACGTATCGCATGTTTGGATCCCAACCGTTGTCACCATTTGGAAATAGCAACGGATAGGTCATGGGGTCACACATTGGTTTTAGTGAGTCGATAGGGATAAATCTTGTTCCCCTTGTTGGAATCAAGAGCTGGGCGCGCACGTCTCTGTTCTCCGGTGGCGCGCCATCGATGCTTTTGAAAATGACTCCAATCTCGTTGCTAGTTGGACTGTTGTAGCGTCTCTGATCATGTGTTCTTCGGTCCCCGTGAATCACCATACTAACAGCGAGATTTGGTCTACCTTCGATTTGAGCCTGACGGCATTCTTCTTCCCAGACTTGACGCATTGTCTTGTACAACAACGCGTAGGGGTTTATTTCGCGCAAAAGGGCGTCCAATCCATCCATCAACTGCCGATCGCAGCCACCGTTAGCGTTGAAGGAAGCTCGATGCGCGCTAGCCTGTTCCGCTTCGATGAAGTAAAGCTGTGCGTATTTTGGTGTCGAGTTGTTATTTTCTCCAACGGAGCTGGTGTTGTGGTACACCGCGCCGTGAATACGAAAGCAGTACGGACCCGTGTTCGGAGGTGTTGAAATACTTGCTCCCATGGAGGCGAAAGCCAGAGCGCTGTTATAGTTGCGGATTTTGAGCATAAAATGCTTCGCTTTCGGATGGCTGTCTGTCAGAAGATGAAGGAGGAGTTCAGGGACTTGTTTTGGTGGTGGTAAAACAACTTTTCCCTTGTTGCAGCAGTCTGTGAACCTCTTGTCTGATGGTAGTTCTTTTTTAAAGTGTTTTGCCCCGCATTCTTCGCAAATAGTGTCCATGGGTCCGCAGTTGTGCAGCTTGACTTTGGTTTCATCAATGGTAGAACTTTGAGCAATAAGATGAGTTCTTCGCAATGATCGTTTTTCGACCAGTACTTCCATTTCTTCGCGTGGTACATCTGCCACAATCTCGGCATGATCTACTGCATCAAATGCTCTTTGCAACTCATCTGTTTCTTCCTGTTGCAGTCGTAACCTTTCGGCGCGTCTCGCATGTCTTTCATTGTCTTCTCTTTGCCTTTCTATCGTTTCTTCAATAGTTTCAACTTCCCTCCAATCTGCCATCCGTTGTGCTTTATTCTGGCGCCTTGCAGTATTTTCTTCTTCAGTTTCTTCTGAAATTTGAACTTGGCGACTCAGCCTCCTAGCTAATAATCTTTGTTCTTTCTCTGTTTCTGTTTGTCGCCTCAAAGCGTTTTCTTGGTACTCCCTATCTCTTTTTTTCCTTCTAGCTGCTTCTTCTTCAGTTTCTTCCTCCACTCTAGCTCGAAAACGTAATTTGTCGACTAATCGACTTTTTTCTCTTTCTTCTTCCGGCGTTTCCTTTCGTTTAACAGCGTTGTGTGCTGCAACCAAATCTCGCCTTTTCTTTGATGCCTCCGGAGTCTCTTGCTGACGGGCTAACTTTTTTTTTGCTGCTTCTTTTTCAGCAATCTTTTGATTTTCTTCTGCTGTTTTCTTGCGTTTTAAATGTTCTCGTCTTTCTGCAACTTGTTCTATCCTTTTGGCCTTTTCTTCCTGACTTTTCTTTGCATATTTTGCTCTTGCTTCTTCATTTTTCTTCAAACGTTGTTGTTCTTGTTGTTCGGGAGTAAGGGCGGGCTTTTTGGGGGGCATTTTACAAAAGGGGGGCGGAGAAAAGCACAAAGAAATATGATTAGAACTGCTACACCCGACGACACTTTACAACAAAAGTTGCCCGTTTGGTTCGCAATTAACACTAAAAAATCTATGTTAACTAAGCACGTCAATTGGCCAACTACCGCTGCTATATCTCAACTTGGTATGTCTTTCCCCGTCGTTACTGGCTCTGGAATTCCCAGCCCTACCGTAGTTTCTGGCCTCGGAGTTGTCTATGCCAATAAATCAGCATCGACAAAGGTCACCAAGTGACGCAACAGTAATTTCGAGTTCAAACAACCAAGAAAGTTAGCTCTTCGACGTCGGTGTACCCAAAAGACGCGAAAGAATAGAAATTGGGACTACTTTACTTGTTGAACTTATGTTCTGGTGGCTGTCAAAGAGGTCTTGGGAACGCTCTCAAAAATTTGGTCTGTTCGCAGTGTAGACTCAAATTCTAGTGTGGTGGCTGTCAAAGAGGTGTTGGGAACGCTCTCAAAAATTTGGTCTGTTCGCAGTCTAGACTCAAATTTTGTTGAAAAATTCTGGTTCGCAGCACGCAGTCAAAAAATTTTCAGCAGGAGTGATTGTAAAAGATTGAAAGTATTGAAAAATACTGATTGCAATCAAAATCACTTTAATCTTTTCTTCAGCTTCACACACAAACTCAGTTTCTAAAGTATTGAAAAATACTGATTGCAGTCAACATCCACTGAAACTTCTCTTCAGCTTTACACACGTACTCAGTTTCAAAAGTATTGACAAATACTGATTGCAATCAAAATCACCTGAATCTCCTCTTCAGCTTTACACACAAACTCAGTTTCTAAAGTATTGAAAAATACTGATTGCAGTCAACATCCACTGAAACTCCTATTCAGCTTTACACACGTACTCTGTTTTAAAAGTATTGAAAAATACTGATTGTAAAAGATCGAAAGTATTGAAAAATACTGATTGCTAAGGTTTAAAAAGTATTGAAAAATACTGATTGCAATTGTAATCCAGAGATAAACCAAGTTAGAGCCGAAAAGCACGCTTTGAAAATCGAAAAGCAAAATGGCGAAGAAAGAAATTTCCGTATTCCGTTGTACCAAAGCCTGCTATACGTTTCACGGCCGAGGTATTCGTCAATCTTCTTACGTGTCACTGGCCCGGACCCCAATCAGCGCCACTCGTCCATAAGTTGCAATGGGGTGGTGGCGCTGAAAGGGGTGCGCGCCCAACGACACGTAAGAAGATTGCCGAATATCTCGGCCGGCCGTTGCAGCAGGAAGCGTCAACCATCTTATTCGCCATCTTGCTTTTCGATTCTGTGACTGTTCGTTGCCTATTACGGTTCACATTTCTCTCAGTCCCAACATTTCTTTTATCATGGGTTCAAATTCAAACGAAGAAGATCCGTCAAGGTTCATGGAAGATGATGAACCATTTGATGCATTCGTAAGCCAGTTAGACGATTCAGTCATTTTTATAGAAGAAACTGTAGTTGAAGAAACGAAAGTTGAAGAAACAGAAGAAGAAAAAAGAGAAAGAGAGAAAAGAGAAATGGAAATTAAGATGAGAGAAATGGAAAGAAAAAGTGCGGAAGAAAAGAGGATCTTACAGTGGAAACTTGAAAAGATGGAAAAGGAAGCAGAGAAAGAAAGAGAAAGAGTAAAAGAAGAAATGTATTTAAACAGCGATGAGGGTATTGCCCATTTGAAAGTCCTGGAGGCTGAAAAAGTTACCAAGGCAGCCAAAGCAACTGTCGCAAGGTAATTGGTGTTGTTTTTTGTAGTTTCATATAAATGTTGAGTGCGAACAAAAAAAAAGGCCTAAAAGTTCTAACATGACTGCGACTAAATTTTAAGTGGCTGCGAGTTTCACATTAGTGTCTGAATGGTTTGCGAGGGTAAAAAAACCTAACCAATTTACTACATTTTATTTTCAAATTTTCAGCTTCAATCAAGTTTACCAACATGTACTAATGGAGGAGGAGAAGGCCAGGCAAATTTGGAGTATTGAAAAGCATAAATCCGCCTTGGCCAAACAAAGAAAGTGAAATTGCCATGAACCAGTTAAATTCAGTGTATTCAATCATTCACTAAGCACACATTTTCATCAGTTTCATTATTTTCCTTAAAACAATACATTTGAATTTTTAAAACTTACCTCCTTTTAATATTGTTCACAACGCCACCTGTGTGCCTACTTCAGACAGAAAGTTTTAACGGAAAAAGAATTTTTTGAATTTGAATTTCAATACTTACCAACTCATATTTCTCTTCTCAACGCCATCTGTGCACCTTCGTATCTACAACATTAACCTAAATAAAAAATTAAAAAGACAAAATTTCTAAGAATTTGGATATTAGAATTTACTTACCTTTTTGCATGTTTTTTCTTCCTATCGCCATCTATGCGCCTACGTATTAAATCTGGAAGTTTTAACGCACAAAATTAAGTTGGTTGCAGAAACCTATGACTCGCGAAACAGGGTTGCCGAACCCATCTGAAAAGCAGGTAGTCGACCCTTTTTCCCGACCCCCCTTTTTTCTCGCGGCGGGCGAGCGCGGCGGCCATTTTGTCCCCCCCCTCGAAAGCCATTCGACCAATGAGCTATCGAGCCGAAACGGACATACGGAGAGAGTCTGCACAGAATGCGCCTGTGCTTTATAAAATGCGCTTTTGCTTTATTTGTTGTGGACTAGGCGGTCATGCGCCCGTCGAAAACGTAGAATAGTAACAGTTAGGTTTTAGTAAACGTGCGCGGTTACAAATTTAACCTCTCTAATTCAAAAAATATAGCGCCGTGTCTCTTGTTAAGTTCTCCAACGATTTTCTTGTATACGACTGCGGCTTCGCTTCGCTCAGCCACAGTCGCCGTGCCCGTCGGTGTCCATGCGATATTCCCCGTGCCCGTCCCTGATTTAAATCGTCATTAGCCAATTGAGATATTTGATACAAATTTTTTATTATTGACGACTGCGGCTTCGCTTCGTTCAGCCACAGTCGCCGTGCCCGTCGGTGTCCATGCGATTTTCCCGTGCCCGTTCCCAACTTAATGTTTGCCATTCGCCAATTGAGATATTTTTACAAATAATTTATTACATGTTCCCTCCTTTTTCCCCTTTCTGCACTAAAGCATAGACTCCTGGACACCCGTTAAAACACTGAACATCTATTAAGACCTAATAGAACTATTTGTTTTCGACAGCGGCTTCGCTTCGCGCAGTCACTGTCGCCGTACCCGTCGAAGCTGTTATGCGATTTTCGGTATCGTCTTCAGACATTCGCTTTGCCCGTAGCTATGCGATTTTCCCCTTACCGATTGCAAAACTTGCACGTTTTTTAACATTGCCAGGGTTAGACTTTGGATAATTACCTAATTTTACCAATTTAACGCGTGCAAATTAAACATATCAACGCGAGTTGCAGTATTTTTTTGAGCGCCGTATGCGCCAGTGTGTGTGTAAGCTTTGTTTTGGGCGAGCAAGGCCAGCTCGGGCAAAGAGTAGGCCGGGGGCAACCCCAACCCTTTTTTGCGAGCAGGTAGTCGCCGCGACCCTTTTTCCCGACCCCCCTTTTTTTTCTCGCGACGGCGGGCGCGGCGGCCATTTTGTCCCCCCCTCGAAAGCCATTCGACCAATGAGCTATCGATCCGAGACGGACAGACGGAGAGAGTCTGTACAGAATGCGCTTGTGCTTTTATAACATGCGCTTCTGCTTTATTTGTTGTGGACTAGACCATTAGCCAGTTGGTGTTATTCGCAAAGTCGGACATTGGTAAATTTGCCAGGTGAAAAGTTGTGCCATTTGCAAAATTTGAGACATAAGGAAATTTGCCAGGTGAAAGGTTGTTCAATTCGCGAAATTCGGCCTTTTTAAAATTTGCCAGGTGAAAAGTTGTTAGTTTGCAAATTGGACATTGTTAATTTTGCCAGGTATAAAGTTGTTCAATTTGCTTATTACTTTCGCCTTTCTTTAAATTTGCCAGGTGGAAAGTTATTCCATCCGCAAAATTTGAGTTATTAGGAAAATTACCAGGTGAAAAGTTGTTCAATTTGCTAAATTCGGCCTTTTTTAATTTGCCAGGTGAAACGTATTGCCATTTGCAAAATGAAGCATTGGTAAATTTGCCAGGTGAAAAGTAGTGTCATTTGCAAAGTGAATCATTAGAAAATTTGCCAGGTAAGAGGTTCTGCCATTTGCAAATTTAGACAGGAAAATATGTCAAGTCAAAAGTTGTGACATTCGCAAAAAGAGACCTTCTGAAATTTTTGAATAAAATTAAAATCCGCAGTCTTCGCAGTCTCACTGTTTTCACTCTTAAACGTAATATTTTGTTTGCCCTGTTTCATAATTTGCCCTTTCGACAGCGGCTTCGCTTCGCTCAGCCACAGTCGCCCAAGCAGTTTTGCCCCGTTTCTTTATTCGCCCTTTCGACAGCGGCTTCGCTACGCTCAGCCACAGTCGCTGCAGCCATCTCTTTCTACGTAAAAAAAAATATTCTGGGGCTGACGCGCAATGCATCGGCTGGCGGCACCGATCTGGCGGCGACTCGCTGTCCCCACTGTCCACGACGCCGCCCCCGGAGGGGGCCCCCAGCTCGGCGGCCGGGATCTCACGCCAGCCTTGCATAGCGCTCAAGGTATTAGCTTTTAGCTTTTTCGACAGCGTCCTCGCTGCGCTCGGCCACAGTCGCCTATTCTTTTGCCAGGCCCATTAGCTTTCCGCTGCGAGTTGAAAATTCACCATTATTAAATCATTTCCCAATCGAAATTGTCGAGTATGCGACACTTCCTCCGTCTTAATAGCCAGGAGAGTACACTCGGAATTCGAAAGATCCAGGTATTCAACCTGTTTCAGGGATTTTCACAAGTGCCAGAACAGTGTCATTCGATTTGAAGCAATTTGGCTGAACATTGGATAGATAGATTTTATTCATTATCCAATTCATTTTTCGCGTCGACAGTTGACGTGGACAGTAATTAGTCAATCATCAAATGTTTGCCACATATGAATCAAGAGAAATAAAATTTGCCAGTTTCAGATAGATTTTCAAGTGACATACCATAGTTCCTTTATGTGAACCATAATTTATATTAAGTGCTAAGCTAAAGGTTACTCCTTCCCATTTCTAATTTTCGTCCGTTTCAGTTGCAGCGCCAAGTAAAGAAATAGTCAATGCGTCGAAAGATTTTTCCATGCATCCGATCAGTTTCACCCGATCTTCAGCTAATTCAAGGAATTCCTCAAGTCCCAAGACAGTTTTACCCGAAATGTTACTTGATTGACGTCTCAACGGGCAGAATCTATGTACACAATTTGCAGAGCAAACTCGATCGGCGTTCAACTCGTCACTTGCACTGGTGATGCGCGAGAAGTTGCGAACCGTCTCAAATTTGACTGGTGTCATCGTCACGGCGTGTGTGTACCGAACAATGTTCTTTTTTCAAAGTTTCGATTGGATCACGTTTGAAGGCGTGATTAATCACCAGCCTTAAACGAACGTTGTCGCGGTTGCTTGAGATGGGGCCTTTTCCTTCACCCCTTTTTTCGCAGTCGGCCGTGGTCACAAAAGGGGAAGGGTTAGCTTTCGACCCTTTTTCGGATTAGTCGACCGGTCGCAGGTAGTCGACCTTTTTTTTCCTCTCGCGCGGTATACGCGGCCATTTGCTTTTCCCCCCTCGCGTCATTTCGACCAATGAGCTATCGATTCGATTTTCCGACACACAAAGTTTGCACAGAAAGCAAACGGCTCCAAGGACGCTCTTTGGCTTTTATATAGGGCAAAGGATGTTCGGTCAGGGGCGGAGTGCGGATTTCACGTTTTATCGTGGATTTTATACATTCAACTATATTTGGCTCCTAAAAATAAATATTACCAACAAAGAGCATTTAAAAAATTTATAATTGACTAAATTTTTAACTAGAGTTATATATTTCCTCACCTTTATGTCTGACAATGTGATTGCAGAAGCATCTATCAAAGTTTTCTTCTCAGGATTAGTACCTCCAATAGGAAACAACATTTTATTCATGTGGAACTGATTCAGGTGTTGTTTTAATGATGCTATGTGTTTGAACTCCTTTACCATATACCATAAAAGAAAGAGAGCAGCAGACAATATAATTTGCAAAAAAAGAATATGTGCTTTTTAAAGTGTACACATGATATGACAGTGATGAAATACCATATTGTGAGATGTGAAACAAAGAGATATCTAAATTTGAGCATATTCTCTCATAAACCTAAGCAAATAGTTTACATGCAGCAGAACACATGATGCAGCTGAGCACCAAACCAACTATATTAACATTTAATAGGAAAGTCAGCTATGTTGTTATACACACCAAGTTACAAACATCACAAGCAAATTGTTCTTTCCTACTGTGATTGTGTGAGATGTGATTTGCCAAACTAGTGAATCGGTAATATTCCTTCATGAATCATGAAATATGAGATTAAAAAGAAAAAAAGCTTATTGGGGAACTTGTGAGAACTTGTTATCAAGTTTGAATTCACCTTAGGACATAGTTTGCATTTATGTGGCTTTTCACATATTAAGGCATGTAGTTTCACATTCACATGACACTCATGACAGTCAAGAATTTTTGTTCCACAACATTTCTAGATTAGAACAGAAATAAGGGCTTAGTTCAGAAGACAGAAATTAGAATGGCAAACATGTACATAATAAAATAGGGTCCCGGCCATACCTCATCTTCACCAATATTCCGAGAAGATGCCGGATTTTTAATTTCGTTGGTTGACATAGTTTAAAAAAAAAACAATCCTGGCTTAATGTAGCTATGTCCCTCTTTTTTACACGTATTTAGTTAAGTTATACCACAGAGTACAGAAACTCGTTCCCACTTCCCAGTTCACGTTCACAGAATGAAAGCAGAAGCAGACGAATCTGTGCAGTCGATAATTATAGGATTGATACTGAAATACTGAATAGACGAATAGGGTCAGACTGAGTGAGTGTGGGGGTTGGGGCAGCTTTAATTCTGAGTCAAGTGACCTTGGCTTCTAGCTTTTAGATACGCAATGTTAACCAACTTAACTTTTATGGAACAGAGATAAAAGATTTATCATAAAATTTCAGAGCAACCCACACGGGAATAATGAGCTGCATTTACCGTAAAACTAAAAAAAGAAAGAAACTTGTGTAGTGTCCGCTTAACTAGTATAACCGTCATAACGCTCTTCTTTATATCAAAGCGAAGCCGGTTCAAATTATTCGCCAATGCATGGAATGTATAGTTTTGAACAGCAGGCTAAGAATGAATCATTTGTTTCTTGCCGCGCGCCCCAGAACATTAGTTAGTTAGGCTATTCCTGTTTCATTTGAAACCGTCTGAACCGGCGGCAGGATCATAGTCGTTCATTTTCTGATATGACGTTGCAAAATCCAAGGTGTCGTAACATCGTAATGATGATAGATTCGATCCCAAAATTTTCTATCTTCCTAAATACCGTAATATGGTTTCAATCTTTATTCTAATCTCTTCGCAACTGGTCCAAGTTATCAGTAACTCTTTTTCTCTCAGCTTGTAGAATGTGCTTGCTGTATCCAGCGAGTCCCGCCCTGCTCGGCAACGACTACAAGTCCAATTTCTATAATATCCTGCAGATTAAAATTAAGATAGTTGTTCAGGCCCAGGTGAACAGATTATATCCACCCTTTTATGGGGAGTATAGCAAGGGGGAAGCGAAGTGGCTGCCCGGCTGCCCTGGCTAGCTGCTGGGGTCATGGTCGATACCATCTCTGGTCGGTACTCTGCCTTCAACTCGTCAACCGAGCGTCAACCCGATCGAGTACAGTGCCGGTCCACCTATCGGACCAGCTGTATCGGATATTTCTCAATTCTCATTAGCATCTTCTTTCGAGGCCGTCAATCAGCAGACTGCACTTGAAATTGCCGCCAAAACAACAACAACACATCTTTTACATAAAACCAATCCAAATCGAATAATTAATTTTCTCCTTATTTTAATATAGTATTCCTACTCTTTATATCCGGTTTTAGGTAGATCCATTGAAAAGAGAATTCGACAGAAAGTGCTGAGCACAAAACCGCATGAAACGCTTCGGATAATAATCCCCTAGTCTCCCATTTGATTGTATTCTCTATTTAAATCCAGCTCTGCGGCTCGTTGCGCGTTAACGCGTCAGTGAAGCGCACTGTAATCACTGCCATTCCAAACGTTTTTATGTGAATTTAAATTTCATAACTTCAGAATTTCGTTCATAAGATTACCTTGAAATTCTTCTAAGCCAGATCGGTCCTATCAAGATTGTTTCTTTCCGTCCTGCCGCGTCCTACATTGCAATAAGTTGTTGCTTGGCTCATCGTTAATGTGATGTATGAATATCTTATGGGAACTTGTTGTTTAACCGCAATCCTAGAAGCTAGAACGCCAAAAGAAATAAACTGTCGGATGGGGACCCGTGTAATTAAGTCGCGACATGAGACATCGAAGCAGTTGATGGTAATTAACTTAATTACTTCAACTCGGATCTATCACGACTTGGCCATGCAAGATGTGTTAGTCGCAAAATCGAGTGAAACAGGAAAATAAGCGGATGCAGCTGCGACTGAATATCACAAGTCCTAAATTAGCGTCAACTTCATGAAAATCGGGTTGGACATTATTTGTCCACCTGTCGTTTATATACCCCACAATACCGGTATATTAACTTAAAATGTTGATATACAGGAAGCATTATAGAGAACAATAAAGCCATAAGAAAACCACAACCAAAGTCTTTTCTAATCCATTTCTTGGTTTGGAATTACCCACTGCTCATCCAATAGGAAGCATTTATACATCACGATGACGAAGCAGGCTTTATTGTTTCATTTTAAGCAAGACCACATATGGAGTCTTCAGTGTTCAAAACTTGCAACATACGCCGCCTTTCATTGTCCATTCAAGTAGCGCCGTAAATGTTCCGCGTCATTGTCCACCGCGATGGCTCTCGACGCCATCAAATTCGAAACAAAATAATGAATTTCGCTTAGCTGGCCATTCTCCCGTCTGAAATAATTATCGCCCGAGAACGAGACCGTTGCGTAATCCCCGCACAACATCTGCTGGCGGTCCAAAAAAACTTCGTTTTCGTTTTTGAAGGCCGACTGTTTTTATACTCGGCTCAGCACTCGCCGTTGAAACCAAGCAACCTAGCAGGGGGTAAATAAACGAGGCCGGCGACGACATATATGTCACGGAAAAAAAGTAAAACGTAGCCTATCTGTATAAGTCTAAACAAGTTGCGGAAGGTGCAATTCCGTGGCAAATGGCTTCTTCCATCATGCGTGAAGGTCTTGCACGTCTTCTTGGCGGATGCTATTTACCCATGTTTACACGTTTCCAAGCCATCAACCGAGTCGCTTTTCAAGGTCTCCGCAAAGACTTGGTTATATAACTTGCAATTTGGCCTATACGATGAAGCAGAGAGCTTGTGAGTATAAAAGACGGGGAATAAATTCAGTAGCGACATCAGTTCTCTTCTCAGCGAAGCTACAGGTAGTAGCTGTTATCTAAACAACTGCAACATGAAACTTGTGGTACGTAATACGATTTTTGTATGCATTTGCCCATTTGGTTTTAAATTCAATGGCTTTAGACAATAATTGCGTTTTTTTGTTTTTGTTTCCAGATTTTCTTGGCTCTTTTAGTGGCGTTGGCCGCTGTCGCCTCCACGCAAAACATCGACCAGGAAGAGGCCGATCAACAAATGGCCGAGTCTAAACATCGACGCATCAGCAGTGCAGGCAAGTCGCACGGAAAACGTAAAGGTCGTTCGGTTGAAGACGATATGGAGACTGACGAGGAGGTCGATGCTCAAGATTTGCTCACAGAAGAGAGCAAACACAAGAAACGGACCCAATCAGCTCCGGTTCATCATGCTCCAGCTCAATCCGGAGGTAAAAAACGCAAAGGACGATCCCTTGAGGAAGATCTTGAAATTGCCGAGGACGAAGATTTGCTCACAGAAGAGACGAAACACAAGAAACGGACCCAATCAGCCCCAGTTCATCATGCTCCAGCGCAGTCAGGAGGTAAAAAACGGAAGGGACGGTCTCTAGAAGATGATTTGGTTAATTTGGAAGATGACGAAGAAGATTTAGCGACGGAAGAGAGCAAAAAGCGTCGCTACCGACCTGCTACTTCTTATGCTGTCGCTCCTGCTCACGGTGGCAAAAAGGGTCGCAAAGGACGATCACTAGAAGACGATCTCGAAGTTGCCGAAGACGAAGATTTGCTCACAGAAGAGACCAAACACAAGAAACGAACCCAATCAGCTCCAGTTCACCCGGCCCCAGCTCAATCTGGAGGTAAAAAACGTAAAGGACGATCACTAGAGGACGATCTCGAAATTGCCGAGGACGAAGATTTGGTCACAGAAGAGAGCAAACACAAGAAAAGAACTCAATCCGCCGCCCCGGCTCATCACGCACCGGCTCATCAGACTGGAGGTAAAAAACGCAAAGGGCGATCTTTGGAAGATGATTTAGTCAATTTGGAAGACAACGAAGAAGATTTGGCAACAGAAGAGAGCAAAAAGCGTCGCTACCGACCTGTTGCTTCTCATGCTGTCGCTCCTGCTCACGGTGGCAAAAAGGGTCGCAAAGGACGATCCCTAGAAGACGATCTGGAAACGGTTGAAGATGCCGAAGACATGCAAACTGAAGAGAGCAAGAAACGTCGCTACAGACCACGTACGTACGCCTATCCAGCTCGGGCTTCTTATTACGGAGGAAAAAAAGGACGTAAAGGGCGTTCCGTCGAGGAGGATTTGGTGACTTTGGATGATGCCGAATTCGCCGATCAAGATTTGGAGCTGGAAGGTCCTTACTTTGCAGGACCTCGTCCTTTCTTCGGTTTTTAATCGCGATACAATTTGGTTAACTTTGGTCATTTCTCTCTTTTTGTGTATTTGGGTTCCAAGCTGACGTCATAAGCATTCGATTAATACACACGCAATTCTCACTTGTATTATATTCAGAATAATCTCACTGATTTGCTAGGGAATTTTCTATGAATTATGAGCTTATGGCTTATTGCCTTGGTCCTTCTTAAATTAAATACCGTAAGTTACAATTTACTGGCAACTTTATCTTTCAAAGCTCGTCGGATAATTTTACCCGTGCTAGTTTTCGGTATTACGTCGATGAAGACTACTCCTCCTCGCAGTCGTTTGTATGAGCTAACTTTATCTACATCAAAGAGGACAACAATTAAATGTTAACACAATTAAGAAAAGATTAAATTTAACAAACCTGCGACAAAAAGAACAAGTTCCTCGCCAGTCACCGAAGCTCCAGGCCGTCTGACAATGTAAGCTCGAGGTACTTCTCCAGCTAACTGGTCGATTACAGGCGCCACAGCAGCATCCAAGACGTCCGGATGTGTCAAAAGGATTTTCTCAATTTCCGTTGGCGATACTTGAAATCCTTTGTATTTGATGAGCTCTTTCATCCGGTCCGTTATAAAGAAGAAGCCATCCTTATCGTAATAGCCTATATCACCACTGTGAAGCCAACCTTCTGGATCGATTGTAGCTTTAGTAGCTTTGGGATCCCCGATGTAACCTTTCATAACAATTGGACCCTTAACACAAATTTCGCCTTCTTGATTCGGTCCAAGAATCTCGTAAGAATCTCGGTCCACAATCTAGTTTAGAATTTTTTTTTAAAATAATAAGCAAACCATGAAATGGCTATTTGGTTATCAATACTTTGCATTCGCAGAACGGCATGACTAGGCCGATGCTGCCCTCTCGATTGGCGTCTTTATTGTTGGCATGAGATCGCACGGTGGCTTCCGTCATACCGTAACCCTGGTACAACGGGCAGTGTAATTTGCGCTGTAGGACTTCGATAGTCTCGGCACTGAGCGCGGCAGAGCCGCACCTAATTGTTTTTTAGTGAACTGAGATCGTAGAGTTTCTCTACTGGTTGTTTTGCCAATTGGATGGCTACGGCTGGCACAATTGGTGTTATGGAAATCTAAACAAAACTTAATAAAATTAAGGTATTAATATTGACATTGTAACCTTAAAATACTTTATGGTCTTGGATAGCTTGTAGGAAACGATGAAGGGTGAAATTAGGTACCAGGACAATCTGAAACCCTGCTACCAAATTATCGAAGATTATGCTGATGCCAAAAGTGTGGAAAAAGGGAAGAATAGCTGCAACACATTCTCTAGTCGGCAATGTTCCCCTTGGTAGTCTTATTCATTAGGAACAAACATGCGCGTTTTAGTTATTACAAATCTCAGTACAATCGTTATTACTTACGGATTTTTGCGTCGAAAGTTTTTAGCCATTTCTCTGAAATAAAACAACGGTAAATTAAATGTTTATATTTGAATTTAGTTTTTGTAAAATCTATACGTACTCATTCTGCCGTCGAGCTGCCATCAGATTAGTATGAGTCAGAACGACACCTTTAGGAAGGCCGGTAGTGCCGCTAGAGAAGAGAATGAGCGCCGCATCTTTTCGGGGGGCGATGAACGGTCTCTTAAACGATTGCCCGTCATTGCCGAGATCTTTCAACATTTCGACTGTAAGGAGATCACCTCCGGAACTTTTACTGAGCAGAACCATTGGTGGTCTGTCGGAACGTTCACCATAAAGTTTGTCGTATTTCCCGGCAAAATCTGCCGAGCCGATCCAGATTTTAGGATTGGTTAAGTTTATCGTGTGCTCCAGTTCAGCTGCAAGGAATTGATTTCATCACGATATATTTAAATAGCAAGAGAATAAGTTAATGCAACAGCTTTACTGATGGTTTGAGCGGGATTGACTAGAGTGGCGGAGGCCCCACACAGCATCACGGCAAAAACGATGATGGGATAGTCGACAGAGTTAGGCAGTATTAAGGCTACAGTGTCCCCATGTTGGACATTCAACTTGATTTGAAATCCAGCTGCTAGAGCATAAGAACGCTCTCTTATTTGGTTGTAAGTATAAGCTTTGTTGGTTTCAGTATCGACCTATTAGAGAGCGATAAAACATATATGGGTGATGTACGTACGTTTCAGTGTTACAGCAGGGACTGGTTAATCACTCACACAAGCCATCATGTCCTTCCAAGGTGCAGTTCTCGTAAAGATAAACTCGGGTAACGAAACATCTCCTGGAATGGAGGTATCGTACTCATCTGCATAAGTTTTAATTCTTGACTCTGATCAAGAATTTCAAATCAATTAATTCAACCCCTTTCTTTGGATTCCAAATATATGTAAACGTGCCTACTTGCCTTTGGTTATTTGAGCTTCCATGGCTGAACGTTCCAATACTACGTATGCCGTAGCGCACCAGCCGTACTAGCAGTCTGGCACTTCCATAGCATAATTAAAATGGTCAAGTCTGTAAACCTTTCCGATAGGTTTATTTATACAAAGATACTTTCATAGAGACGACGACAGCACGGCGCCGATAAGATGGGAAAACGAATTCACGATAAGATCCAGACGGAGGGCCGCTAATAATTAAAGGCACTTTACACTTTAGCCGCGTATCCCACTTACCCCGTTCTTTTTGGATAATAAGAGACTCGGATCATCCAATTTGAACGAATAAATTAGGTAACTGATACTGACGATGAAGAAATGTTAGACATTCGAAGAAATATTTACATGTCTTTTTAGTAATGAACAGTGATCGGAACGTCACGACACATTTGATGACTTAGGGAAAATTCACAAGTCATACGTCATTTGGACTGGTGACGTACAAAGTCAGCAAAAAAAAGTCACCGTCACTCTCGTTTTTATTTAAGTCACAGTCACGACTTAAGTCACAAAAAAAGTCACATTTCATATATACTTAGTCTTAATAGCTCTTCACACTATATATCTAAGGAAATTTTTAAGAAAATCTAAATATACTACTTCCACAAAAAACCTACGTCAAAAGTCAAAGTCACGCTTGAAAAATCACATCAGTCACAGTCAACGTAAACGTCATATTTTGACTTAAGTCACGACTTAAGTCAAAATATGACTTAAGTCAGGCGGTGACGTTCCGAACACTGGTAATGAACTTTAGAAAAAAAACCAGTAACATTCAATGCGAATATAAATCAAATACAATAGTAAAATAGTATAACTTTTATTAAGTACAATATTTGTGTACAAGTATTTGCTCTATGGATTGTGTTATTGCTATGGTTTGGAAGAAAATTGTAAATTTGTGAACTTGGACCAATTTTACAATTTACTGGCGACCTTGTCTTTTAATGCTCGTCGGATAATTTTGCCAGTGCTAGTTTTGGGTACTGCGTCAATAAAGACAACTCCTCCACGTAGTCGTTTGTAGGAACTAACCTTGTCTTTAAAAAAATTCAAATATTTGAAAGACATGGTTTAAGTGATTGAACCTGAAATTGTAAATACCTGCGACGAAAAGAACAAGTTCCTCGCCAGTCACCGAAGCTCCAGGTCGTTTGACTACGTAAGCCCGAGGTACTTCCCCAGCAGAACGATCGACTACGGGTGCCACAGCAGCATCCAAGACGTCCGGATGTGTCAAAAGGATTTTCTCAATTTCCGTTGGCGATACTTGGAATCCTTTATACTTGATGAGCTCTTTCATCCGGTCCGTTATAAAGAAGAAGCCGTCTTTATCGTAATAGCCTATATCACCAGTGTGTAACCAGCCTTCCGGATCGATTGTAACACCAGTAGCTTCAGCATCACCGATATAACCTTTCATTACAATTGGGCCCCTAACGCAAATTTCACCTTCTTGATGTGGCCCAAGAATTTCATTTGTATCGCGATCTACCACCTAATTGTTAAATTACCTTTTTTTTACTATCAATGAGACGAACATTTGATTAATTTTCCCTACTTTGCATTCGCAGAATGGCATAACGATTCCGATGCTGCCTTCTCGATTGGCTCCTTTAAAATTGGCGTGCGATCGTACGGTGGCTTCAGTCATACCGTAACCTTGGAAGACGATGCATTTCAGTTTGGCCTGTAGGACTTCGATAGTCTCGGCACTCAGAGCAGAAGCACCGCATCGAATGACTTTCAGAGAACTGAGATCGTAGAGTTTTTCGACCGGCTGCTTGGCTAATTGAACGGCAATGGCTGGCACCAGTGATACTATAGAGATCTAAATAAATAATGAGTTCAAAATCATTGTGATTCCCTTAATGAACGTAAAATTGTTAGATAGGACTCGTTACTTTATGATCTTGGACGGCCTGTAGAAAACGGCGTAGAGTAAAATTTGGTATGATGACATACCGGAAACCTCCCATCAGGTTATCGAAGACACCGCTGATACCGAAAGAATGGAAAAATGGAAGAATAGCTCCCAAACATTCGTTTACAGGCATTGTCCCAGCTGGCATTCTGGCGTAGTGAAAAATCAATAGTCAAAACTAACAATAGAGAAATTATCTGAAATTAATCTTACGGATTTTTACGCCGAATGTTTTTGCCCAATTCACTGAATAAAAAAAAACAATCAAACAGAATGAACACCTGGTGGAATCATATGTCTAGTAGTTACACCTTACTCGCTCTGCCTCCGGGCTGCCATTAAATTTGTATGGGTTAGAACGACACCTTTAGGAACACCTGTAGTGCCACTAGAGAAGAGAATGAGCGCCGCATCTTCTCGGGGAACAATGGCAGGCCTCTGAAACGATTGCTCGCTATTGCCGATAGCTTTTAGTAATGACAGTGAAAGGTGATCGCCGCTGGGATCATTGCTAAGCAGCACGAATGGTGGTTTGTCGGAATGCCCCTCGTATACCTTGTCGTATTTCGCGGCAAAATCTGCCGTGCCGACCCAGATTTTAGGATTGGTCAGGCTTATTGAGTGCTTCAATTCACCTGTAGGTATAGAATCGATTGCATTTTGCGCAAATAGGTTATTTATCCGAAAATGTAAACAGGCTGTACTGATGGTTTGGACGGGATTAACTAGAGTGGCTGAGGCTCCGCACAACGTCACGGCAAAAATGACGACAGGATAGTCAACACAATTGGGAAGAACTACAGCAACATTGTCCCTATGTTGTAGATTCAATCTTATTTGAAATCCAGCTGCCAGTGCATAAGAACTTTCTCTTATTTGAATGAAAGTGAGAGTTTCTTTTGTTTCAGCATCCACCTATACATGACAGCAGAAGCAACTGTAAATTATGTAACATTTCTTTGTAAAAAAGAAGTAACACTCACACAAGCTACATTGTCTTTCCAAGGAATAATCCTCTTCAAGACAAATTCTGGAAATGAAATATTTTCTGGAATAGAACTGTCATAGCTCTCTGGATAAGTCTGAATTCTTGGATCTAATAAAACATATTCTTACATTTTCTTATCAGCCAATGTCTGAAAAACTTTTACCTTTGATTTGAGCTTCCATGACCAAGGATGAGTTTAGGTTAGACGTGGTTCAGGTGCACCCAAATTGTTCTGTTGTTTTTATATAATACCAGAGGGAATGATCACTTCCAGAACACAGCAATTTTCCCAGCCAAGTCAATATAATGCCTGAAAGATATGTGTGTTTGTACAAGGCATTATTTAGGAATGATAAGACGGAAAAATCACACGATAAAGAAAACAGAGGTAAGTACGGTAAAAAAAAAACATGTTCAAACAGCCTGACACAAACGCACGTGTAATTTTAACAAATTCAACGTGACAGAGATGGTAACCAAGTAAAGAATTTAAGCAGAACATCTTAGACTAGACAACTGCAAACTAATACCTGAATAAAAAGAAGAAATGAGCACTTGTAATTTTCGGCAAGCTACTAAAACGACAACAAACGTCAACTCGTCAGACGTATAATAATATTGTATTTGTTTTGGTTTCAAACGCCATCTGTTGAAAAGTAAACGTAGCTATTAGCCATTTTAAATGCGTCGCAATGCGAGGTTGTTAGTTGCCGGTTAGTTGTTGTATAGGCCTACTTGCCTCTGATTTGACTGTAAATAATGTAGCCGTTTCTAAATTATGCTGCGCTGAAATTTTAACTATAATGCGCTAAACTTTCAAATCTACAGAGTTACAGCAAGAATGAAGTAGTCCGAAATCCAATATCTAATGGGACTGAGAAAACGATCGTTTATTCTTTGAGTATCATCATACTCGCAACCGGCTTCAATAACAAACTCAATGTCTGATTAACCTTAGTGCTGCTGCAGCTGCGGAGCCTTATGTTTGAGAATCTCTGACAATCTGACGTTTTCCCCGCGATGTATTGATAAACGCAAGATCGGTAGAATGGCGATATCAGCTGACTTTACATCTTATTCCCGCTGCGTATTCGCGACCTCGTGCGCTATAGCATGCACTATGACACGCAATGCCGCAATCACATAAAATAAGTTTTTAAAAGGGCATTTTGGATATCATGGTCTGGAATATTAGGGAACGGAAAATAAAGATGAAAGATACTGGGGTCGTCTTTCTATGTACTGAAAGAAAATTATTAGTTGCACGCATTTGCTTGTACTACACAGCACATATGTAGCTATACCTAGACACCCCATCCCCTAAAATTAAGACTAGTAAACCCACTTTACCATTACGAAAACCTCGATGAAAATTAATTTCAATTAAAATAATTAAATGAAGTGAAATCGTAGCAATGATGATATTACATCATATTACATGAACTATCATAGACAAGTGTGAGCTATGTTGTAGACTATCTAGAGAAAAATACGATTGCGCTGCGCATGGAAAGGTAAAAGCCGATAAAAGCATCACGAACCTAACGTCGGGTCTTAGTTTGGTTATTTAGAACTGTTCGGGCGGCCTTTGGACGCGGGAAGCGGGCTAGTGGTTTTAGGTTGTGAAACCTCCCTGTTCTCAGCGCTAAATTTAACTATATGCAGTAAGTAAGGCCAACATCGTCGTATCATTTTACGGAATCTGTTTAATCGGGTAGTTTCAAAGTTCTGTGGAAAAAAAATCTAGACTTATATGTGTTTTACGGAAAAGGTGAAAACCGCATGTGTTCGTATCAAGGTGTTTGGTTTATGCGGTCGTGTTTAAGTCGGTTTTTTAAAATAACGTGGTCTTTTTAATAATGAAGAAAAGTGTTTATACAGACTAATAACATGGTAGGCTAGTGGTTTTTCTGATTTCCTTTGCAATATTAATCAACCGCAAGCGGTGCTTTTCTTAGATATTGAGATGCTTAGATTAGACAGTAGTTAGCCCTTAACCGGTATTAATAGAGCGGCTGCTGAAAATTCTACAATTCGCACTTGTGAGTTTGCGATACTCTTTTGGTCCTGTCAATGATCAAGGTAAGCTACGTTTCCTTCAGTAAAAAAATTGTATTACTCTAATAGGAAAATTTAATCGGTTTTCTTATATTGTACTCGTGTCATGCAACATAATGTATTATGTCCTAATGTAAATAATTCTTGACTCTTTTGACAGATGAAGGCTACCACTTTTTCTGTCTGTCTGCTGATTGTTCTTTGCGTAGTCATTGACACTGCATCCAGTCAATGTAGTTGCGTTTATTATTCTCGGAAATGGCAAGCAGGCTGTAGGATCTCCACGCCTGCTCCTCCAAAACACGCGTGTGTTTGCAGCCTCAATGGGAAGGATTGTACCGCCAGGACGATTCGCTGCCCTTGGAATCAAGGCAGCGCTGTTTGTCGTAATCCAGATACCTCGGTAGCAGCATGCCATTTGGGTGGTGGCGAATGTGGTGGATACTACTAATTTTTCATTTAAAATGTCACAACTTTTTTCCACTTAGTTGGCATTTGTCTTCGTCCTTCATTCTCTGTAAGCTTCTTAACATGCTTCAATAAAACATGTTCAACCAGCAATCTAGGCCTATACTGGGAAAGTAAATCTTATAGGCCTGTAGCGGCATACAATAGCCTTAGGCAATATTTTGTTGAAAATTTTCCCATGAACAAGCGAGTATTTTAAAACATACTAACATATTTTATTATTGGAAAATGCTCATAATTACCATCTATTTCTGTGCGGCTAAAACAACATTTCGGCAAAAATTTTACTCTTGCGTATTAACGGAAGGTAGCATAATAACCTAGTAAATTTAAGATATGATGGACGAAAATATCTGGATGAGATTCTGAGACTTCCACCGTAAATTTTGTTTCCAGAAGTTACTGTTTTGGCTTTTTTTAACTGGAGCCTGTTATTGAATAGAGAGTGTGCCATGCAGTTACTGATTGGTGACGACATTTTAAAAATGTTCAAAAAAAGATCGAATTATTGCTGGAACCTGGGAAGAGGGGGTTGCAGAAAACCCCGAACGTGATTTGATAGCCTCTCGCGGAATCGCGCAATGCTCAATTGCATCATGTAAAGCGATAAACTCTTCCTATTTTACTATCGGCGAGTGGCGCACGTACATTATTGAACGATATAATAACCCCGAGAGATATACGAGTCGAAAGATCACAGATGGCCCGTGGCAACCAAAATGCTGTGGTGCCATCATATATATAAGAAGTGTAGTTTGCAGTCACGGAATCGTGCAACTTCACTTACAGACTCAACATTCAGGGCGCGCGAATATAGAAAAGGCGAGCGTTTACATCCCACCCATGCGACTATTGGTTTTATGGTTTATTTTTTCAAATGGTAAGACACAGTTTATTGAATAATTACTTCATTATAGACCACCTATCATAGGTCTGTTAGCGACGTGAAAAATTTTTCGCCTGTTTTATTGCTAAATTTTATCTTGATATGACTTAGTGTTCGATTGTTCACTGATGTGTAATAACCTTTTGACGTGTTATAATGCTGCAGGATGGTCGGCACTGGCTCTTGACCGGCAGTGTGCGAATCCGTTGGAGAAAATGGTGTCAGCCATTGGACCCTCCTGCACCAAAGGACTGGAACATTTCTGCAAATTGTTTGAGAAAGCTATAAATTGACGGAGAAGTGAAAAGCCGTGTTAACGATTTACCTATTCAACGAGACCTCATATGGACGTCTGACAAGTTTAACGAAACCCAGACAATCGCGGATCGCCATTTAAAACGATACGAGTCACGGCTCCTCTCTTTGACTCGAGAGATCGCTGACAAACAAAAGGTGATGAAAAACGACGAGGTCAAGCTAGAGCAATTGACTAAAGAGCGGGGAATTAGACAGCAAGAAGTTAACAGACTAAATAGTCAGTTACATCAAACGCGAAAAAACCTGCAAATAGCTGAACAAAAAATCAAGGAAAAAAAAAAGAAGACGGGTTGGTTTTATCTTTCTCACCATATTTACTTTAGGTAATATATTGAACTAAATATGTTAGTAAACTATTTAGTCTGAGCCGACATTAAAGCCGAGAAATAGCTTATAATTGTTTACATTATATGATTTTAATATTACAGTCACCAATGGAATATTTTTTAATTTTTTTTTAAGGATTGGGGTCACCGGCTCTTGTTATCAACGAGCGTGATTTACAGAGGCACGGAAGGGACCGTGACTCCTATAAGAATAGTGTAAACGAATACTTAAAATCCCTATACTCTGCCCAGGATAAATTAAACAACGTCCGTCACCGCCAATACACCACAGAGCAAACGATCGAAAGAACGCGAATCAGCCTCTCGACGTCCGAGGCTGCAATGAAGAAACTAAAGACGCAAGATCCGCTCATGAAACAATTAGGTGTTCAGATCAAAAGCATCACGACGTTCCTCTCGCAATTCCAAGCCAAAATAGTGGTCGTCAATGACCAACAGAAATTGTTGCTTCTCATCGGGCCTCTGCTTGATTCTCTCGATGATTTGATTCAATTTCTAGGGAAAAGTCAAGACAACATTTCATTGTTAGCCGAGAAAACGATGGTGAAGAAAATCCGTAACCACATTACGGCAGGCTAGTTTCTCTATCGACTAAATATTTCCCGTATTGCCCCATCACATGTTAGTCCTTTTTGGCAGTCCGCAGTTGTATCGCATTAAATGCAATATTTTAAAAACGCGAAATAAAAGGAAGATAAAATAAAAGGAAGAAATGCTTGTAATTTTCGGCAAGCTACTCAAACGACAACAAACGTCAACATACCAATTGTATTTGTTTTGGTTTTAGAACGCCATATGTTGAAAATTCAACGTAGCTATTAGCCATTTTAATACGTCGCAATGCGAGGCTGTTAGTTGCCGGTTAGTTTTTGTGCTCGCCTCTCATATGCATGCATGACTGTGCATGTGTAGTCATCGTTTCTAAATGCTGCGTGAAAATAAAAGCGTCTACACTGGGGCTAGCTTACGCGCTATGTCTTTGCGTAAGCAGTTCAAGCAATCTGATTGGTTGACGGACAAATCTGATTCATGAAACTTAATCAAAATCGACATAAGAACAGCTCTATTGTAGATCAGGCTTTTTATGCGCTCACTCTTTAAAATCTATAGACTTACAGAAAGAATCAATTAGTCCGAAAGCCATCATCTAATGGGACGGAGAAAGCGATCGTTTTTTCTCTGAGCATAATCATACTCGCAACCGCGGCTTCAATAACAAACTCAATGTCTGATTAACCTTAGTGCTGATGCAGCTGCGGAGCCTTATGTTTGGGAAATCTTTGAAAATCTGACATTTTCCCCGCAATGTATTGATAGACGCAAAATCGGTAGAATGACGAAATCAGCTGACTTTACTTCTTATTCCCGCTGCGTATTCGCGACCTCGTGCGCGATAGCACTATGACACGCAATGCCGAAATCACATAAAATACAATTTTTTAAAGGGCATTTTGGATATCATGAACTGGAATATAAGGGAACGGAAAATAAAGATGAAACATACTAGGGTCGTCTTTCTATGCACTGAATGAAAATTAGTAGCACACATTTGCTTGTACACAGCGCAACATGTACCTACACACCCCATCCTCTAAAATGAAGACTAGTTAAGCTCACTTTATCATTATGAAATCCTCCATAGTTTCAATTCAAATAATTACATGAAATGAAATCGTTGAAATGATGATATGATATTACATTATATTAGCCTATACATTATATTATGTGAGCTATTCTGTAGAGCTTCTAGAGAAAATATATACTATTGCGCTGCGCATGGAAAGGAAAGGTAAAAGCCAATAAAAGCATCACGAGCTCAACGTCAGGTCTTAGCTTGGTTATTTAGTCGGACACTCAGTCGGACATCACTAACATCACAGCTACAATGACGACCGACAGTAATAATTTGCAGGTTTCCAACAAAAGCCTGATGAATCTTCCTTCAACACAGCAGCTGGAAAAAATAAAAAGGGACATGTAAGAACATTATCGGGAAACTGACTGAAGTTTTTGTCCGCGGTTACAACGACAAATTGGCTAACATTGTGTCAAAGCTTGAACAAATGATGACATTCAAAGGACGAGAACGCACCTTCCTATCAGTAAGAATAGGTGAGTGATTGCATGAAGGAATCCCAATAAACTGACGGTTTGATTTCCGACAAAAAGGGACCGTCAATTGGCAAGAAAACCAAAGAATATGATTGTATAAGAGCGCGATTCTGATTTGTATTTTTTATATTCAATTACATCAGTTTCATTGAAGTGTGAGCTAACGGAAATGAATGAATGAATGAAATGTTGTAATTAATGACTATATATAAACTAGTAACGTACCTAAGTGGTGGTGTCTATACAATTAATTTGTAAATTAAAAAAAATGCAAATAAATAAATTTTTTTTTCAACCTTCAAAAACTTCGTTTGAAAAGGGATTATTATTTAAACGTTAATGTCTTTCAGCGCCATAGAAATTGCTTGGGCGGCCTTTAGAGTTTGGACGCGGGAAGCGGGCTAGTAGCTGTAGTTTGTAGAAGAGTTCTCTGTTCTCAGCACTGAATATAATTAAGTAGGTTTAATATTGCCAGTACCATTTACTAAATCTATTTAACGTGTAGTTTCAAAGTAATGTCAAAAAATTTCGTTTAGAGTAGACTCGTATTTGTAATACGGGAAAAGGTGGAAACCGCATGTGTTCGTATCAACGTGTTTGGTTTATGCGGTTATAAATCCGTTGCGATACAAGCGTATATTTCTAGAAAATGCTTTGTGATGTTTTTTTTATAACGTGGTCTTTTAATAATGAAAATTGTGTATACAGACTAATAATATGTAGGCTAGTGGTTTTTTCTGATTTCCTTTGCAATAACATTGAACCGCAAGCGATGTTGTCCTCTGATATTGAGATGTTTAGATTAGGCCGTAGGCTTAGCACTTAATAACTGGTATAAATAGTGCGGCTGCTACAAATACAATGCGCACTTGTGAGTTTGTGAGACTCTTTTGGTTGTCAATAGTCAAAGTAAGCTACGTTTCCTTAATTAAAAAGTACTCTAGTAGGAAATATCTTACGATTTTCCAAAACTCCCTTACGGATACGATTTTCTCGTTTTATACTCACACATGATCTCATATGAGAAGTCATGTGGCATACTGTAATACGTCCCATTAAATATTTGTTTACTCTTTTGACAGATGAAGGCTACTACTTTTTCTGTCTGTCTGCTGATTGTTCTTTGCGTAGTCATTGACACCGCATCCAGTCACTCGCACCGTACAGAGTGTAGTTGCGATTATTATTCTCGGAAATGGCAAGCAGGCTGTAGGATCTCCACGCCTGCTCCTCCAAGACACGCTTGTGTTTGCAGCCTCAATGGGAGGCATTGTACCGCCAGTACGATTCGCTGCCCTTGGAATAAAAACAGCGCTGTTTGTCGTCATCCAGATACCTCGGTAGCAGCATGCCATTTGGGTGGTGGCGAATGCGGTGGATACTACTAATTTTTTATTTAAAATGTCACAACTTTCTTCCAGTTAATTGGCATTTGTTTTCGTCCTTAATTCTCTGTAAGCTTCTTACCCTGCTTCAATAAAACATGTTCAACCAGCAATGTAGGCCTCTACTGGGAAAGTATATCTAATATAGGCCTTTAGCGGCATTCAATAGCCTGAGTCTATATTTTCTCGAAAATTTTCCCAGGACCAAGCGGATGTTTTTACAATACTAACATAATATATGAGTATCTATAATTATTGGAAAGCACTCTTGCGTATTACATGGAAGATTTACCATAATAACCCAGTAAATTTATGATAAGATCTAAGATGGATGAAAATATGTAGTAGGCTAGGTCTTGTGAAATACCTCCCGCGCGTGTGGTGCTGATAATATAATGCTATATACATTTGGCGTGGTAAGTAGCGGTTTGAATTCGACGATATTGATAAAGATTCGGCCATTTGGATGAGATGCTGAGCCTTTATCATTAACTATGAAACAGCGCCTCTTCATCTTCCAGCACATTCATGGAGTTTCCTGACAGTAAACCTCGAAGCGGACCACCTGCTGGAATGATCTCGAGTCCAAGAGAAGCAAGGCGACCTCGAAGCCGCTTTCAATTTGTGCTAATCGGCGGCACAGCGGAGCCGGGCCGCGAGTAGCCCATTTTAAAGCGCCCTTTGACGACAGGCCGTAACGAATAACGATGGTCTCGTGATTGTTGGAATCAAGAAACGAATGCTTTGTAGACCCTTGTTGAGTCACTTGTAACATCAATGTATATTGTGCCATATAGCAGTAATTCCACAGATATACATTGGATAACAGTGGGGGAAACAAGAATATTACCTTTTGGTATACACGTGAAGATTAATTGGTAATACCAGTTGAACACGTTGAAGTTTAAGGGAAAGCCAGAGCTGACACGGCGTGACCGTTACGTCAGAGCTCGATACGGAAGAGAGAGAGAAGGGAGATGGCTAAACAGCATTACGTCTCTCCTTAGTTGGTTAAGCAACCAGGCTGGGTACGGCAACAACACGGATTGACCGTGACAGTTTGTACAAATTATAACAGTGATTTCTTCAAAGTGTTTTTATTTGTCGATTGAAAATTGTACATAAAAGAGTGAACAAGGGTGAACAAATGCTTACATTACTGGTAGGGAAGAAATTCAAAAAAGCCACATTCTTTGATTCCTTTGCCTTTTACCAAACACTTTCGAACTACCGAACACAAATAGAATTTCCCTTTGTTCGGGGTATTGGCCCCCACCTGGCAAACCGTTGCGGGGGGATTCCCTTATCCTTTACATTTACACGCCTTGGGTTGAGCCATCAGCTCATACAGTTTTTGGCGGGCTTCCCTTTTGTTATGGCTTCGGCTTTCTTTGCCATCAACAATGACGATATGTCGTTGGTGCCACTTGAAACTCCAGGACCCTGAGGTGCGGTTGAGCTAGATGTGATGGCAAGAGGGATGGCTGGTGATGCCCCAGACCCCTGAGGTGCGGTGAGGTGGCCGAAGTTTCGGATGATCCAGAAGATGCGGTGGCAGTGCCGCAGTGACAGGAGGGGCGGTCGATGGTACCCCAGAAACCTGAGATGCGGCATTACGAGTATGGATCTCTTTAACCACACGGTATATATCCCCTACCAGTGTTAAACTCAACCGATGTGGGAGACCATTGGTAGGTCGTGAAAACTGAAAAAAATTGATTCAATAAACTTAGTAACTAATTAAATGGGAAAAAATTATATGTACTCTGAATGAAGAAACAGCCGTGTAGGGGGCATACGAACGTGCGCTGCTGTGCTTCAGTTGTTCGTTTAATACTGCCATGTTGTAGGAGAAAATCCCCTCCTTTTGAGTAATGATGAACGGATTGAGTTGAAAATTGCGAAAATGTTCAGTGTCAATCCGTGTCAATCCGGAAACTCTGTTGGAGTAGATTATAGAGTTGTTTCAGCGGAAGACCCACTGAAACCCTTTCATGTAATACATCTCTGCAAATGATAATCATAAAAATTCAGAAGGAACAATTACATTGTTCTAAAAAAGTTTACCCATCCTCAGTCTCCTCAAATGCCACAATGATGTTGATGCGGTGATCAACAGATTCCGCACTGGTACTCCAGTGCGGAAGTGCGGATGAGCCGAATGCGGTGGTCGGAGATGCGGTTGGTAAAAAAAAAATCAGAACCCTGAGGTGCGGATGAGCCGGATGCGGTGAGCCGAAGTAAGTAGACATTCGTCAACTTCTCTGCGGATCCAGTTGGCTCAACTTCTGGTACCTTCTTGTCGCCAGCGTGGTATCTTAGAGCTGTTTTGACCTTGCAGCACATGCAAACATGACGGCTTATTTGTACGTGGATCTAAACAAAGTTTGACATTAATGTATAGAACCATTAATTTATTGTTAATTGTACAAAAACTCTTACCCTTTACTGAAGAAAAATAGATCCTTGATGCACAGTTATGGCAACGAGAGCATCTCAAATCCTTAGCTTCATAGAATTCAAGATATAGCCCCTCCTTCTGGTAGTTGCTGGCCGTCTTGGAAATTCCATTGCCCTCACAAATGGAGGATACGTTGCTGCACTTTCTAATATTAAATTATTAAGGTAAGTCATATATTTACATTTTATGCGTCTGTTAGTATTGTGTACCTTTTGCCTTTCTGATGAGGTTTTGAATGTTCTTGGGAATCCTAGTCCAACTAGCCCCTTTCACTTTGTTGTCACTTAAAGTCATCATTCTTTTAAGAGATTTTTTACTTTGGGGCTTTAGCTTTTTGGCCTTTTATCCCTCTCGTTTTTCCAGTTTTTCTTCTGCCTCTCCTTTTTCTTATTGTCTTTTTTGCCATTTTACTAGAAATCTCAAAACCCCGAAAAGATGTCACCTGACGCCAATCAGCTAATGGCTGACTTATTGGCGGCAATCCCAGCTGTTTCCGGTTATGTATTTCTATTGGCTCGTGCCATTCCCATCGCCTATCCCCGAGCAGATGACGCTCAGTAAAAAGTACGCTAAGTAGAAACTCTTACTTGCAAAAAAGCTGCGAAAGCCGCTCTTTTTATTTCGTTATTGACACCAGCTGGTATGTCATCTATATCCACAACTTGTGATAGACGTAAAACATCGATGGAATGCTTCTAATGATATGATAGAACGCGCCCTTACTTTCAAATCGGCTATCAATTGTTTCATTCGAATTTCAAGGGATGCAGACACAAAGTCTTTGGAGTTATCCGAAACTGAATGGAGATTTCTTCAGCGCGTTCATAGTATCCTAAAAGTACATACGGGATATCTTCCTATTCATTTCTAATTATCGTAACACATTTTTACACTATAGAATTTCAAAGAAGCGAGAGACAGTATGTCAAATGCCGGGTATCCTACTTTACAGCAAGTTTTGCCCTGTTTCAATTTATTGCTACGAGATTTGGCCGATGTAATTGGGCCTCGATGTGCCTCAATTCTAAATGATTGATATTTTCTATCTCGCAGGCGTGTTTGAATAACTCCCGTTTTTGCGTAGACCCTCTAATTCGAACAACAAGAACTCGAAGCTATATAAATGACAAAATTAATAAAAGGAATGAAGGCTAATATGAGAACGTAGACGCGTAGTGGACGTCACATTCATTAAAACGCTCAAATTTTCCCGCTTTTCTTGAGGTTCGTCGTCCACTTCATTTTCCTCTTCTGGCGCGTTGCATTTAAGTTCGTCGAGAAAATCCTGAACAGCTAAGTTCAAAATGTGAGCAAAGCATCTGACGTGACAATCAGAACCAGTATCGTCGTCTGAATATTGACGTAAATATTCAATAAAGTTCTCAAGAAATGTATCGTTGTTGGACGCTGAGTCCGTGGTCACAGCAAAAAACTGCGAAACAGGATAAAAGATTTGCTAATAATTGAAATTGAACTTTTTACTTAAGCAACGATTATACCTTCTTAGTTATCTCAAACTGTTTCAAATTTTCTGTAAACGCTTCGGAAAGGTTTTCTCCCGTATGAGGGCCCTCCAGAATGTGAAAACATAGTCCTATGTCTTTAAGCTTACAATCAATAGAAAGCCAGTGAGCAGTAACCCCCAAAAATGGATAGTATCTATATTTGCTGCTCCAGCAATCTTAAGTGAATGATATTTTCCCAGGAACATTCTTTAAGTTAAGAGAATCCTTTGTTGCGATGCATTTCTTCAATGTCCCGACGGACAGTAGCACGGGAAATGTCATGTTCGTCTGAGCCAGTGGCGCATCTGATTAAACGCCTGAAAGATGGTCTTTCAATAGTGTCAAATGGACTATTTGAATCGACGATCCAAGAAACAATACACCGCCGCAAATTTGGAATTGATAACGGCTGACGAGGAATAAAAAAATTATATGGAGAACTTTTTAAGATAAATGTTTTGCCTACAATCTCAAGAATCGATTCTTCATCGTCGTCTTCTTCCATATCCACCCATTTCACATTATCTAACTAACTTTTAGGAGGACCTCCTTCTGGAAAACAATGCCCTCCCTTGTTACCAGTCAAATGTTTCGCCATAGCTGTAGTTGAACCCTGCGACTTTTCAGTGCTGCTACCCCAGCTAGAATAAGATAAATAATTAATAATCTAGGTCTGTAACACAACTGTCAAGGCTTTACCCGCATAAGTTACAAATGTTTAACATCTTTTTTTCATCAAAAATGAAGTATTCTCGGACCCACCAACCACGATACTTAAACATTCTTTTTCTTATTAGGAACAACCACGAGTCTACCTGGTTCGACTGATTGAATGCGTTAGAGGAGAAGCACTTCTAAAATAAATTTTAATTAGGGGATTGCTATACCTTCTTCCTCATCTTGAAGTTCTCCTTCAGCTTCTGTTTCAAGTTCCCTATCACCTACATTTAAGTCGTCATCTGAACGGGATTCTGTCTCTGTGACAGGCGTGATAGGTCTTTCGTTAACAGGTGTTGCAACTTTTGCAGCATTTCTACCCCTGGTCTTCTTAGCCTATGTAGAGATTAAACAAAATATGCGGGTAACATCACACTACGATTTCATATTACCTATTTCAACGATACCTGAGTTTGAGTAGAAATTACATTTGCACTTTCAACGCACACTCGTTTTGCACTAGTACGCACCTCCAACCGCTCAGCAGCTTGAATTGCAGCCGGTCTTTTTTTACGATTCGAGATCAAATTTGTGTTACTTTCAGACATTTTAAAGAGCGATTGTCACTTAGAAAAATCACAGATAATTTTCTGTCACGAAAATGAAAATCAGTCCACTCCGTTCTTCCGCTACGACTAACAGAAACTTTGTCATAAAAAGTGGGCGTATTTTAAAAAATGAGAAAAGCCTTTGCCTCTCATCCCTAATATTTGCACGTTACTTAATGGAGTAAGGTGGGGTAACATACTTTATTGCATCTATCCAAAAAACTCGGTTCCCTACGGTTTTTTGTCGAACCGATCCGATACCGTACCGTTCAGATCCGACAACGAACCGAACCGGCAACGATCCGAAAACGCGGTTCCTTCCCGGTTCGGAACGGTACGGTTGGTCGGTTGTACCGTACCATGTACACCCTTACATGGAGGTTCCTTAAATTCTTGACAATATGGCAGTAATCGAAGCTCATAAACAATTTTCTATTAGGTACGATCGGGTGATCGATTTCAAAGCGAAGGACTCCTTTACCAAAAATTTTGAACATTTTGGTGTTCACTTTGTTGTTATCCGTCACCAAGCGGTCTACTTGGAACCCGATTCGGTGGACTTTTCGCACAACATGCATCGTAAGTCTGTATTGCTGTTCTCCCGTTAATTTTTCAACAAGAAAAACAGCAACAGGAATAGAATATTTGGTATTCATTCCAGACAAGACAAAAGTCAGCATTTTGTTTGCCAGGCGATTGTCGTTTTTTACAGGAACAACGCCATCCATATCAACTTGGCCTACGTATTTGTCCAGGTTTCGAAGATATATCCTTGATTCCTTAATGCTCATTTCATCAATTAAAAGAGATGACTCCCTCTCCTTTTCAGAAAGTCGATTTCTTTCAATCGCGAGTCTTTGTTCCACTAAAGGAGTTACTCCTACTTTTCCAGTTGATCTGCCGGTATATGCTTTCAATGTATCTGGGCACGGGAGAAGCATGATATTTGATTTCCTAATATTTGCGTACGTTGCAGGACTCATCGCTTGGAAAATGATGCAGTGTTTAATGGTGTGCAAACTCCATCGGTGACCGTTGCTAGATTTGTGAAATCTATCATTTATCTGGAAGAATAATGCAGGTGTGTTGGGACCATTCGGATTTTAAAAAAAATATTTAATTTCATTGAATCTACCTGGTCCATGAGAAATACAGCGATTGGCTCTTGGTTTTCATATTTTTCTTTGATGATTGTAATTCTTTCCATTTGCTGTTTACCTAGCTTTCCTTCTTTTTTCTTCAAGTCAGCTACTCCATTTTCAAGGGAAAAAATTTTTGTAGTCTAGATTTGCGAAATCTATTATTTATCTAGAAGAATAATGCAGGTGTGTTGTGACCATTCGGATTTAAAAAAAAAATATTTAATTTCATTGAATCTACCTGGTCCATGAGAAATACAGCGAATGGCTCTTGGTTTTCATATTTTTCTTTGATGATTGTTATTCTTTCCATTAGCTGTTTACCTAGCTTTCCTTCTTTTTTCTTCAAATCAGCTACTTCATTTTCAAGGGACAAAATTTTGGTAGTCTTTCGGGAGAGATTTTTGCGTAAAGTATTTATAATGACCCTTTTTTCGTCGTTAAGTCATTCTTCAGCTTCTCTAACAAAGAAGTACAGTTTTTGCACTGCTGGTTTTTCAAATGTGCCTTTTGCACAGTTGTTTCCGCTATTTGTTCATCGTCAGTTGAGTTTGAATCATAGTTTAAATCTTCATTATCAGAAGAAAAATCTTCACTTGAAGAACACACTGAGCCATCATCCTCGTTACTCGAAATGTCCTCATCCGATGAACAAAAAGAGCTATTATCATTCAAGCTGCACGTCTCGTACGTTGATAAGTTTAAACAACTTGTATCGTCGTCAGAGGACGTATCTCCGAGAAAAAGTGATCTGTTTGAGTTTCGTTCGTCTTCAATTGACAAATGTTCATCGGTTTCAGTTTCAAAACTGCAGGGGTTCATTGGCTCAGATGAGTTTTCCCCATAGTTGTTTTTAGAAGCATCACGAACAGGAACATCGACAGCAAAATTAATACTGGACGCACTTGAGTAAAGCGAAATTTCATTATTTTCCTCTTTATCACAATGAGAGTCCGATAATTTGCCACTGTTTCCATTGTTATTTACGTTACCTGAAAAAAAAGTGACCGTGTAAGTAAATTGTGATAGTAATTTAGTCAGACAGTGTATACTTACTATCTGTATCGTCTAATCGGGGAATTTGAAAACACTCGGGATGGCGTCTTTCCGCAAACGCTTTTTGCCTCCAGTTGGGCAATATGAATCTGCCGTGAAGTGTAATTCACAAACCGATGCTCGTTCTCCAAGGTTTCTCAAATTTCCTCTTATTCCTGCGCTGTCTTCGATTATTTTCAGCCATTCTTCTCCACGTTTACCGCAAGGAATTGTGTGTAAGGACAGCTTTTCCTTATTTTTTTCTTTAGTACAGCAATTTTTTATAACACAAACAACCACCATTGTAACCACGTTGTGTGATCTTACTCTCTTACATACCAATAATTGCCCCTGATTAATATTTATTACCCTGAGGGTCATTTTTACGGAGGAACAAAGTTATATAAAATCGATTGGAATTCAAACCACACAAGCATTAATTGTTTTTTTTTATCTAATGTGTCGGTTATTACTTTCCGGTGCTTATATTAAAATAAAGAACATACAAATAAGTTAAGTAACAAAGTTTTGATTCTTAAAATAGTGCGCTGTTAAGTTTGAATAATTCTCATGTATTCCATTGCTATGCATGTTAAACAAAACCAAGGGAGTAAAGGCATTATAGTTCCAAAACCCACTGGTTGGAGCGCTCGCCTATCACCCGGGACTTAGAAAAAATTCGTTGTCCTCCCCCGTTTTTTCCTAAGTCCCGCTGTGACAGCCTTTAACATGGACAGATAGGGGGAGCTCTTGGGCCTTGACTATACAGAAGGCCATGCTATATATATATCTGTCACTTTGACCATGACCGTCAAAATAATTTTTTTCCTTTTTCGTATTTTTTAAAAGGGTGAGGACGGAAAACTGACAGGGCAAATATCCCTCACGAACACCTTCTTCAAGCTATCAGGAAAGTATTGTTTAATAAATGGAATTTGTCTGATTGTCTCATGTTGCATCAAAAATATCAATTCCTTCGAGATTGCTTACGAGGTATTGTAAAAAGGCTTCTCAGCTTTCTCACTTTGATGACAATACTCTATTTACATCTATTGGTGGCTACAGAAATCACAAGAAGGTATTTATTTGAGATTGTGCATGTTTGGTAAATGTGTTATGATATATTTTTCTCATATTGTACAGGTTTTTAACGAAGACCAAGAGTCAAGTCTGTCAACCCTTGAATTCAGAAAGCTTGCTTTTGACTTTGGCGAAAGCAAAGGGTTGAACGTTCCTGCAAACTGGTCCTTTCAGAAGATAGCTGGACTTGATTTGTTGCATGGATTCCTGCTACGACACCAAAGTCTTTCCATTAGAAAGCCTCAAGCAACATCTCTGTCCAGAGCAACCAGTTTCAACCATCACAACATAAAAGAGTTCTTCGATAATCTTGACAATGTGCTTTCAAGGGAAGGTATCACAACTACCCAGATTTTGAACGTGGACGAAACTAGCATCACAACAGTATATCGACCGGATGGAATCATAGCCAGAAGAGGAAGGAAACAAATTGGTGCTGTAACATCGGATGAGCGTGGCACTTTGATTGCAATGGTTTTGGCTCTATCCTACTGTGGAACATCGATTCCTCCTTTCTTCGTTTTCCCAAGGTTAGTTAAGTTTAATTCATACGTTCATATTACGTTTTGTGATGCCATTCTATTGTTTACATAGGGTTCATTTTAACAGTGTCTTCCTTAACGGAGTCCCCCTTGGTTCAGCTGGGCGGCCAACAAATCCAGATGGATGACAGAACTGGATGACATGGCATTCTGACTGTATTGACAACCCTCAAACCTACACTCATTGCCACGACTGTGTTTAGAGTTTTCTTAACTTTTTTGTTAACTACGCATTTGATGTTACTCTTTAAACGTTTGCCATTACGTTAAGATTAGTAGCTTACAAAGATCTGGTCTGATTTCTCGTAAATTGTCTTAAATGTTGAACAAACTATTTTGGTTAATATCCCATTTGATTAGCATGGGGCCAAGCCACCCACGATAGTGGAGCAATGTACCCCATGTTGGGGCGTTTTGTCCTATATTTTTTTAAACTTCTAAGCGTTGACTCTGGCCAAATAAACATAGATTTGATGATTACTAAAGCTATTTTTACTCTTTTTTTTAAAAACTAGTCTCATATTCCTAGACATAGAAGTGTGAAAATGGCGAGCAAAAAAAATATGAGCCAACCGTTACTACTCTCCCCTAATAATCCTCAGATGATCAAAGATGTTTTCGACCCAAAAATTACAATACTGTTGACCAAGACCAAGGTATTGAATGTCATCCAAAGTTTAAAAAATTTGAGGAAAATTGCGGACAAACATCAACAAAAATTATAATCGGGAAAATAAATGCCAAGGCGCATTTTAATAATGAAATAAGGCAAGTTGCATTGGAAAAAGTTGAGAAAAAAAGGGATCAAAGAGAAAGGAGATGTATACAAAGCATTTAGATCGTTTTTAGCGTTGCTACAAGATCAATCAGATACAGTAGAAGAAGAGAGTGATGAAAGTGAGGATTACGAAGAAGAATACGAAGAAGAAAATGATGAAAGTGAGGATTACGAAGAAGAATACGAAGAAGGAAATTATGAAAGTGAAAATGAATTTGACGACAGGAAGGAAGACAAAGAGCGCGAGAAGAGCGAAAAGGAGAAAGCCAAAAACAGCAATGGCGGCGGTGAGCTGGGAAGTGGCCGGGACATCCCCATCAAACATGGATACCTCTACAAGAGATCCCACAAGGCCCTCAACAAAGATTGGAAGAAGAAATACGTCACCTTGTGCGATGATGGCAAACTCACTTACCACTCGAGTCTCCACGTGAGTTATTGAATTCCTCTTCTCCTCTTATGGAAACGATTCCGCCCGACCATTCGGGTCAGTTGCCTAACGCGTTTTCTTATTTGATTATTTCTCCTACAGGATTATATTGACGATTCGCACGGCAAAGAGATCTCTATATGCGAATGAAGGGGATTTTGTAACGATGAGGATTCACCGATTCACGCAAACGACGACGTTGGGCAGGGCTTACTAGCAACTAGCAATAGAGAAGTGGGGAAAACGATTCAACTTTCACAGGCTAGTACAAAAAAAAACCTGATGAGTGTCTTGTTGGACAAAAATCCACAGTTGCACCAACACAACACAATACACAATAGACATAAGGTCAAGAAAGAAGTTAAGAAGAAAGACAGAATGGAACTTACCATCTGTCGACTATTGGCTTTTGCTGGCAGGTATTCCTTAACTGGAAATTCCCTTCAAGTTGACTTGCTGGGCAATCTCTTTATACTTTGGGTGGTTTGAATTGGCCATGACGAAGAGAGGCTGGATTACTTATGGTGGGAACACAATATTCTTCTGCCACAAGTTGAGCACCTCGATGATTTTCTTCTGCAATGGATGACAAAAAATGTAGTACCAAAAGCCAATTGTAACAAGCATTATAATTAAATTACCTTCTTTTTTGGTGTGCACTGGAAAATGAAATCGAAGATGTATGTTACGTTTTTTTGGAGAACCGAGGAGCATAGAAGTGCTCTTTTACCTTAAACTGATGCTTGGACTGTCGAAAATTAGATACAATCACGTACAGACCAGGAATCTTGTAAATTGGGCGACACTGCAAGAAGAAACAAAGCCATTTTCAGAATGCAGTGATACAGTCGTACGGAAATTTCACATGTCCATTGTATTGGTGTCTTGACTTTCAGTCACGTTGTCGAAAATGGTGGAGTAAGCGTCACGCGTGGAGTGCTGACTGAGCTGTGGACGGGAACGTAGACCCCGTAGGTCACATTAGTTTTTATTAAACAACTACAGAAGGCGCTGTAATACTTTGAGATTTTTTGATTAGATGAATGTGAACGGCTTCATTAACAGTTCAGTTATTCACTTTATAATGTTTATCATTACCATCAATTGCTATCATTACTTTATCATTAACCTAAGTTGAAAACCTATCTAAACTACGAATTTAAATTGTATTGTAAATTGTTTTTTTGAATTGCCGAGACAAACACATAGTTGAGGTCCAGCTCCATCTCTTGTAGACCCAAGAGGAAATCTAGAATGCCTCCAGGGCAGCATCCAAATCCACCGCTGGTGGTAGTGCATACCAGATGGATGCACTCCGGCCCCCATTGGGCCGGCCGCATAACGTTGCCGAGATAAGAGTAAGGCAATTGGCCATTCTCTTTTGCGCGTGTTCAAGGATAAGGCATGTTATTAATGCTGGCGGTGCAACGGGTGTTGGCGGAAAAACACGCAGGAAATCTCATCCTGTTTCTTCGCCAGGCAGGAATCCAACTTTAAAACGAAAAAAAAAAACATTGAAAAGGTACTTTATGAAATCTGGCACCGTCAACGTCTGGCAACGCCGGTGACGTAGCAGATATCCCTTTAAGAAAACATTAGCGAGGCAGTGTCAGTTAGCTAGCTAGCTATATTTGGTCGAGGGGCTCTTTAAAAACAATGACAAATAGAATATTTAACTTAAGGACATGACATTTAAATGCTTAAAATAGCCCCTACCGGAAAACAACACTGGATACCTATCCCAGGTTAGTAAGTGCTATATTTAATTTAATCTTATAAGTAAAATAAATGTGAACTTACTTCCGAATATTTTTCAGTCTTCTCCTCATGTCGAGACATTTTTCTGGGTCTTGTTCTGATCCCTTCGAGGACCGCAGAGATAAATATACATTCGTCAACTTCTCTGCGGATCCAGTTGGCTCAACTTTTGGTACCTTCCTGTTGCCGGAGGGATATCTTAGAGCTGTTTTGACCTTGCAGCACATGCAAACATGACGGCTTATTTGTACGTGAATCTAAACAAAGTTTGAAATTAATGTATAGAACCATTAATTTATTGTTAATTGTACAAAAACTCTTACCCTTTACTGAAGAAGAATAGATCCTTGATGCACAGTTAAGGCAACGAGAACATCTCAAATCCTTAGCTTCATAGAATTCAAGATATACCCCCTCCTGCTGGTAGTTGCTGGCCGTCTTGGAAATTCCATTGCCCTCACAAATGGAGGATACGTTGCTGCACTTTCTAATACTAAATTATTAAGGTAAGTCATATATTTACATTTTATGTATCTGTTAGTATAGTGTACCTTTTGCCTTTCTGATGAGGTTTTTAATGTTCTTGGGAATCCTAGCCCAAACTAGCCCCTTTCACTTTGTTGTCACTTAAAGTCATCATTCTTTTCAGAGATTTTTGCCTTTGGGGCTTTAGCTTTTTGGCCTTTTATTCCTCTCGTTTTTCCATTTTTTTTTTCTACCTCTCCTTTTTCTTATTGTCTTTTTTGCCATTTTACTAGAAATCTCAAAACCCCGAAAAGATGTCACCTGACGCCAATTAGCTAATGGCTGACTTATTGGCGGCAATCACAGCTGATTCCGGTTATGTATTTCTATCGGCTCGTGCCATTCCCAATACAGTGCCGGTCCATTTAAAAGCCTCTTCGGCACAGGTTAATGTTTTTTGCAAATAAGCCACTCATCGTAGTCATAATGTAAAGTTGTTGGATCTTCATCCATTTCAATGACATCAAACGTTGTACAATCTAAGGTCTCTAGTGATTGTTCAATCTCCTCATAGTTTAGTAGAAGATTATCAGATGCAATAATTTTAGGGTCGTCTTCTAACCCTATCCAGCGGTGAACGACATTTGCTACATTTTCTTCTTCTTGTTCTGGAACTAGATTTATAAGGCCAAGCTTTTCGATAATAGAACTTTGAGAATCTTGAATAAGGCTTATTTTAGTTAGAGTTTGAAAAATGTCTTCTACCGCACGTTGCTTTCTAGCAAAGCTGGCGGGACTTATCTCGGTGTCTGACCTTTCTGGCAAATGTGACAGACATTTGGAATGCCGCCAACAATCGAGAATAGTAGATGCAGGCATATTTTCCCACGATTGTTTCAAAATCACACTAGCGTCTAAAATATTTGCCGGGCAGCCAACGGCCAAACCTTTCCTCCCTTTTTTAGCTTGACTAGCCAACTCTTGGACTCTTTTCTCCGTGGTTCACTTGATGGAGAAATGGAGAAAATCCGGATAATTTCAGGGAAATTTTGAGAATTTGGAGAGAATTGGAGAATTTGGAGAAAATTGGAGAAAATAGGAGAAATTATAGAATTTGGTGAAGAATAACTAAGTTACGAGGATTATTGCGAACTGACAACTCAAGATTACAGTTAAAATTTTCAATCTGTGTTTATATAGACCACATTTCTTCATTAGTTCTTTATTTTTTCCCTCTATTTCCTTGGCTTTGGTTTAGGTATCTTTCTTGTTAGCATGACTATTCTTTGTAAATATATTCAAATTTTTTATTAGGAATATTAGTGGTGAAGATTGTAGTGAAGTAGATTTTTTGAGTCCCTTCAGAAAAATGGGCTCTGTCTGGCTCCTCACATGGTGAATATTTTGATAAAACTTGGATATAAATCATATAATGACCATCCATACGTTGGTACAAATCGAATCTCCCGACTCCCTCTAATCTACCATCATTGACTGTTTTGGACAATGTGAAGATTGTGAAATAAAATAAATTATATATATAAATATATATATAAAATTAGAAACAATAAAATCCCCGAAAATGATATTGAAGACGATAATGATGAGGAAGAAGATGGACAGCGTGATCTCAACGATGCTTGCACTGAAACAGAACCTGAACAAGACCCTTGCGATCTTGAAAATTAGCGCTCTCTTGAAAAAGCTGATTTCAAAGATTTGACTAAAAGTTTTACTGTAGATCCATCAACGAGTCCCTTTGGGTTTGTTAAAATAGCTGATACGGATGGCGATATTTGCCTTCTTCAAAAGATATCGGTTTGTTGGGTATTGGAAGAACAAACGAAGACAATGAGCAGTGATCGTGTTTTGCGAGTACGTCAGTTGAACTCATTCCCAGATGCTAGAAAACTGATTGTATCGTCAATCGAAGAAAGGGCTGTTGTGCGGATCGGCGACTGATGGTGTTTATTAAAGACTCTCCCAGGTGGCAAGCGTGATTATTTGTTTCTATTGGGGCGAGTCCTTCAATTCCAATCGTCTGATTGTAATCGGAAACTTTTGTATGAATGGCAAAGGCCAAATAGGGATAAAGGTGAAAAGAAAAAAGAAGACTTTGGTTAAAATTTGATGGCCAAACCAAACGGTCAAAAACAATTTCATCCGCCGGAACAAAATTGGCTGTTATTTCTCATGGTTTTCATCCGTGTAAAATGTATATTTGCAGTCTTCCTCAACCAACGATCCCGTCAAGTAAAAATATTCTCTACTCAGAAAATATTGTGAATGATGCGAAACCTTTACTAGCGAAAGTCAAGTAAATGGGCGATTGCGATTATAAATATACCAATTTTGCAAATGTTCGTAATGAATTTTATATGGGAGACATTGGTAAAAAAAACGGGTTTTTTCGAAGCGCGACTCATTTCGTAAGTCCTAGTCTCTTTATCTTCTATCAAAATCAAATGAAAATTTTTCTTAATAAAGAAAAAGCCTGAACAGATTTTTAAAAAAAGAAAAAAAGAAATCGAACATATAGAAGAGCAGCTAGCGCAGTTTTAAAAACACCAATTGATACACAGGTGATTAAAAACACCAATTTATACACAGGTGATAGGGGAAAAAACCGTGTTCGAATAATTAACAAAACTCGTTTTACTCTGCAAATTTTATCGATACAAAAATTAGAAAATATCCCCTGAAAGATCTCATCAATGGTAATCTGATGTCATAAAGGAAAAATTTTTTGGATGATTTCTCGGCCCACGGGCACGAGAAATAAAACAAAAAATTAGCAGCGGATCAAAATGGGAATGCATCCCGTTTTCGAATAATTTGCCGTAATTTGCGTAGGTACTGTACTTTACATGAAATCCTGTAATAATTTAGCAAAAGCTCTACGGTAAAGAGGAAAATAATCATTACGTATCCATTGCAGATCAATGCAACTGATAATTGGGCCCCACACTCAAGACTCAACATGACAGACCCCCAATCCGGAAAGTTTGTCCACCAGCCATGGAGTCGAGCAACCCTCAGATCCACCTGAAGATAGAAATAAAGCCTTTCCATAAATTTAGTTAACTTTCTTCAAGCAATGCTTATCTGTTTGTGCAATTGGAGTAAATTATAATAGAAAATACGAAAGAAACGAACATTAAAAACAATTTTTTTTCGTTACCGTTCCTTCGCTTTTAACAACTGAAAAGTGAAAACAATACGTATAATGGCCTTAAGGAAATTATTGCTGGAACCTGGGGGGAGGGGTTGCAGAAAACCCCGAACGTGATTTTGTAGCCTCTCTCGGAATCGCGCAATCGCAACAAGTAAGGCGATCCAAATCCTAACTCTTATTCCTATTTTACTATCATTGGGAGGTAGTGACGTACGTTATTGAACTATGTATCCCCGAGAGATATACAAGTCAAAAGGTCACAGATGGCCCCTGGCAGCCAAAATGCTGCCGTCCCATCATATATAAGATCATGTATAAGAAGTGTAGTTTGCAGTCAAGGGATCGTGCAACTTCACTTACAGACCCAACATTCAGGACGGATATACAGAAAAGGCGAGCGTTTACATCCCACCCATGCGACTATTGGTTTTATGTTTTATTTTTTCAAATGGTAAGACACAATTTATTGAATTGTTAATTATTTCAGTATAGACCACCTTTCTATCATACGTCTTTTTGCGACGTGACAATTTTTTCGCCTATTTTATTGCTAAGTTCTAATGTTCTATGTTGATATGACTTCATGTTCGATTTTCACTGAGTAATTAACCTTTTGACGTGTTATGCTGCAGGATGGTCGGCACTGGCTCTTGACCAGCAGTGTGCGAATCCGTTGGAGAAAATGGTGTCAGCCATTCGACCCTCCTGCACCAAAGGACTGGATCATTTAGGCAAATTGTTGGATAAAGTTATAAATTTCGACGGAGAAGTGAAAAGCCGTGTTAGTGATTTGCCTATCCAACGAGACCTCATTTGGACGTCTGACACGTTTAACGAAACCCAGACAATCGCTGATCGCCATTTAAAACGATACGAGTCACGGCTCCTATCTTTGACTCGAGAGATCGCTGAGAAACAACAGGTGATCAAAAGCGATGAGGTCAAGCTAGAACAATTGATTAAAGAGCGGGGAATTAGACAGCAAGAAGTTAACAGACTAAATAGTCAGTTACATCAAACGCGAAAAAACCTGCAAATAGCTGAACAAAAAATCCAGGAACTCCAGCAAAAAATCAAGGAAAAAAAAAGAAGACGGATTGGGTTTATCTTTCTCACCATATTTACTTTAGGTAATATATTGAACCAGACTTATTAGTAAACTAATTAGTCTGAGCCGACATTAAAGCTGAGCAATGGCTTATAATTGTTTACGTTATATGAATTTAATATTACAGTCACCAAGGGAATATTATTTTTATTTTTTTGAAGGATTGGGGTCACCGGCTCTTATTATCAACGAGCGTGATTTACAGAGGCACGGAAGGGACCGTGACTCCTATAAGAATAGTGTAAACGAATACTTAAAATCCCTATACTCTGCCCAGGATAAATTAAACAACGTCCGTCACCGCCAATACACCACAGAGCAAGCGATCGAAAGAACGCGAATCAGCCTCTCGACGTCCGAGGCTGCAATGAAGAAACTAAAGACGCAAGATCCGCTCATGAAACAATTAGGTGTTCAGATCAAAAGCATCACGACGTTCCTCTCGCAATTCCAAGCCAAAATAGTGGTCGTCAATGACCAACAGAAATTGTTGCTTCTCATCGGGCCTCTGATTGATTCTCTCGATGATTTGATTCAATTTCTAGGGAAAAGTCAAGACATCATTTCATTGTTAGCCGAGAAAACGATGGTGAAGAAAATCCGTAACCACATTACGGCAGGCTAGGTTCTCTATTGACTAAATATTTCCCGTATTACCCTATCACATGTTAGTCCTTTTTGGCAGTCCGCAGTTGTATCGCATTTAACGTAATATTTTAAAATACTCGAAATAACGCAGCAGAGAAGTAGCCCGCTGAAGAATAGCTATGGCTTATTTTGATCTTTTTGGTATTTCCCACAGGTTTTAATGCTACTGATGTTTTAATACATTTTATAGGCTGGTTAGCATGTGGATTTACTGCAATCTTTGTTTTAAAAATAAAAATAGTACAACATCAACATCTTCTATAAGGGACAATCACTTATTAAAAACACTTACTTGTTGAGCGAGAGAATCAAATATTATTCTGATAGATAATCTAGTATGCCCAACTTGGAAGATATATAGCATTAGCAGTCGGCACAGCAAATACAAGAGCTAGGTAAATGTCTTATTCTTTTAACCAGCTTTATTCACAACGAATTCTTAATAATATTTAAACAACAAATTCTTTAGATTAGATCACGTTTCAGACTTCTGGTTCTGGAGACGTGCCATATCATTGGAATTAGATACAGGACAGTCGTTTTGATCTTTCCAGGGTCAACATATTAAATAGATATTTTATTGGAATACGATAAAGTAGATCGTCTGCCAACCATGGCCACAGGAAACGGTCAATAAACAAATCTTGGCTATTCGCACAAACCGAGGCAATAAACAACATCTGTTTATTCCGCCGTTATTCCAATATTGCTTCTTGTTGTCTACAATGTCTAGCCTTATATGATTCGACAATATAGTTACTTCATTCATATATATTTCAGTTCAGTTATAAGAATAATGACAGCAACTCAAATTTCAGTCAAAATTTTCATCAGGTGCTGTATATATATATTGTTTTGTAGGAGGCTATTTTATTTGCAATTGCAATTTGTATAAATACCATTTGGTCCGCAACGGTTATTGGAATTACAAATTACCATTCAATATCACTGACTTCGTCGTAGTAGTCGTCGGTATTCTCATTCGAGGGGTCTTTGTCAGTTTCCGCTTTGTTTCGATCAATTTCCTCTGCATCAATAGTCTCATCAACTTCTTCAATATTGAGGTCATCACCTCTTGATGGCGGTAACTGTGACGATGTTGACGAGCAGTCAGCCATTAGTTTCTTATAGCCTTTTGCTAGTTCCTTCCTTCGGTCTAGTAATTTCTGTTGCGTCTTGGTTTCTTCTTCTGCCATCAATTTCAGGATGCCATCTAAAGCTAATCGGCCGTTCTCCGCCAACGCCGCTTGTTCCTTCTCAATGCCTACGGTCCCGATACGTCTGACGTCCAGACTCAATAATCGACTCAGTCCAGCCATTTTGTCCATAATGTAACGGTTCGATACGTTGACGTAAACGGATGCCAAGTCAACAACCAATAGCGATGCCGCGTTTGCCTTTTCGGCGTGGTCAATCAGTTTCTCAACAAACACTTGATCATCATCAACAACCCTATTAGGATTATAAAAGGGCGAGGTGAAGAAGATGAAAGCATAGCTTCCCTGAGCCGCTTGATCCGTTAAAGAAGCGAAACGAGTGAAAAACTCTACCAATTTATCCCAATCATTTTTCAGACTGCCCAGCTGTAGCATTCCTTTCTCTAGCACTTGGAGGGCTTCTTTGTAAGTCAAGTTGACATTTTTCCATCCTTGAATATCCTTCAGGATTTCTTCCATCCTGGTGCGCAGAGTTTGCATTTTCTTAACGTTGAAATCCAGCATTTTTTTGGAAGTTTCCATCAAGTCTTTCATCATGCCTTTTTGGTGTTGGCGGACGTAGACGTGGGCGTCTTTCATGTCACGTACGCTATTGAGCACGATGGTTTTCTCCTCGTAAACTTCTTTGATTTGATTTGCGCGAGCATCGGCAATCAGGACGGCCAAATTTTCCGTCTCGTGGACACCAGGACACTCGTCTGTCTTTTCCAGAGCTTTTATTTTGGCTTGACTTAGTTGTTCCTTCAATTCACCACCCATTTTCACTATCATCTTCAGACTGGGGCAATCGGGTAAAGCATCCAAGGCGCGAAAAAGATTCTCCAACTCTTCTGCAACGTCCAATTGAGCTTCGGTAGACTCTTCCTCTTGCCACGATTCGCACTTCAGCTGGAAATTATGGCTGGTCATCAGTAGGTCGACTAACTTCTGGCCGTTTTCTTCCAGACAGTGGTCTACATTTAATCGGCTCTCTTCAAACGTGTACCGCCAATTACCAGCGTTGAGAAACAATTCCGGATGGCGATCAGCGAGAGGTCTTTGAGCACCGCCAGCAGCACTTGGTTTCTGATTCGTTTCATCTATTTGGGTTGCCACGCATTCGTCGCCGTATCTTGTCTCCAGGTAGAGGTCCCGTTGACGCGTTTCCAAGTTATTCAACATTGCGTCCAGCTGTCCGTTTTTATCTTTCAGTAAGTTGGCCTCGTCGACAGAATATTGCTCCTTACTCTGAGCTGCCTCCAGTCTCTGTTTCACTTTTTCGAATTCACTCTTCCTGCGATCCTTAGTCACTGTGACTGCTAGGACGCTTTCCTTAATCAGGTCGAGGACTTGCTTGAACTTATCGGATATATCTTGAGCCAACTTTTTACTTTTGTCGGCAGACTCTCTGATTTTGGTAAGAGTCGAAGGCAGTCGCATTGAGATGACCTTCTGGTTTTGTGATGTAAGGTACCTTACGACACTATTGACGTGACCGGGGATAGTGGCACTGACAATGCGGATCTCGTCCATATTGGTGTGCGCCTTCAAGAAGGCCATGTAGCCGCGATGACTGATTTGTACAAGTGTCGCACGGAAGCTTTTCGGGTACTCGATGTGCTTGAAGCCCCCCTTGGGAGGATAAGCGTCTATAGGGAAATCCATCCTCTGGTTAGACATGAGGATTAGCTGACCCAGGGTGCTGATGGCAACCGGTGCCGGCGCCAGGAGTTCACCCCAGTTGTAATAGGTTTTCATCAAGAGACTAATTTCTGACTGAAAGTTCTTCGGACTGAACAGAGTTGTGGCCGCCAGCTGTAATCGCCCTTCACAAGGTAAACTCTCATCCGTATAAAACTTTCCTTTTCCTGACAACGGCAAAAGAAAACAATACCTGACTTAGCCTACAGGCAATATGTAATGACTTATTTTTTGAAAAATATAGCCAACAATAACATGTATTAGCAAAAAAGGTTCAACCTACTTGTCGGTGTTAGTGACGATGACGATGAGTTCGTGTTGGGTCGCCGAACCAAATGCGTTTGGTTTCCCTCTCGTTCCGACTTCCACCGTTCGAAATTTCGTACTAACAAGGATTCAAACAAATAAACTTGTTCTCAACTAGGTCAAAATGAATCTTTGCTACATATAGGCCGATATAGGCTAAAATGCGAGCATTTATGATATGTCAGAGTTGCTTATACTATACAAAATGGCTGAAAAGCCGCGTTTATCGAAATAAACTTGTTTCAAAATTATATGTAGCGTAAAAAAATAATAAAGCGTAATTTCTAACACAATAAGCATTCGTCCACGAATACATGAAAAAAATGTTGAACAAAATTTAAAAATTTTTTTAGCTCCGGATAATCAAAGCTTTAATTCAAACAGTAGCCTAACAAGCAAAGTCTTACCCAAGGAAGAAGCCGACGGTTTCACAATTGCTGCCACAAGCAACAGTAATAAAATCAAATTTACGCTTCGATGATGTGGATGGTAAGCCGTCGCTACTGTTATTTTCATTTTTACACCGGGAAGTTGATTTACAAATTTGCAGTCGCACTTAACTCACAGATACGTAAATAATGTGAATCAATGCTGTGTAACCACACACACCAATACACAGTCTTATATAGTAGTATATGCCAAGTATCGTCTTTCGTGGAACCTGCAACTGTCCAAGTAACATACGCAGTTAAAACTGTGACCCATAGCTGGGACATCAGTTCGGGGATCGAAAAAGTTGATGGTTCACGATCATTTTTCAGTAGACAGCTGAGGTTATCGCCGTTGCACTTGCAGCCATTTTTTCTTCCCCGGGAAAATGTATATAGTTAACAAGTCAGCAACATCACGTAGCCTACAGTACTATTAAATACTACTTTGTGAGCGATGTCTTATCATATTGTGAAATTGCGCGCACACTGTTCTGTTTATAAAATAGATGTAAAGCAAGAAGCAAAATTCAATTTTTAGCTTTATTGCGAGATTTTATTCTGATGTGTGATAAGACACAAGACTTTACACAGTTTGTATATTAAGTTGAATCTCCACTTTATTTGAAAAAGCTTAATAATATGCATATAGCCTACCCAGAGATGAAGGGTAGGTCGCTTACCCTTCTTCTCTGAGCCTACCATATTATTATTGGGTTATTAATAATATGCTTTTATTGCATTGAAAGAACCTTCAGACTTGTAACATCATCGTCGATCATCGTATAGCAAAATAGTCTTTTCTATCTTCTAAAAGCTCTCTATGCTCGTAAAAATAAAAGAAATCAAGACATTTTAAAATTTTGTTTTCCATTTTTTTATTAATAAAGAATAAGGAAAATTATATTTTAAATCAAGAACACTCGAGACAACCAACTCCAATTACCATCTGAAATGGTGCTTTAGTTTATTAAAGTAGTCGAAACAAATCCAACGCACGTCGTATAATCACGAACGATTTACAAATGTTTTCCCTCCTTAAATCTAAATTTTCTAAATATTCTAAATTTTCCAAAACTTGGTGGAGCTAGACTTCTGTGATTTTTAATTGAAACCGAATGCTAGAACCGCGCCGTGTTCTAATTCGTCGAGGAAGCCATATTCACGCTTGACTTCACGTGCCCGTTCCTCAATCTTACTTACCAACTTTCGCATATCTTCGCCTACGATTTGGCTTATTTTGGAAGCGTCTTCGGCGCACGATAGGGTCAACTGGCTACGCTCGGCGATCAGATCTCGAGGCGATTCGAATTTCATCATGGCGTCCAGACTGTGAACTCTCGGCATCAGATAATCGGTCGAAATGCGACTGTAAGTCGACGCCATGCGGTGAATCAAAGTCGTTGCCTGATTGGCTTTTATCGTTTTGTCACGAATCATCTTAGCTACATGAACTTTCAGTTTGCCGCTCTTCTTGAACGACTCGCTTTTAACTGTCGTTGCCAACTGCTGAGTGAAATCGTCCAAGCTCTTGCTGACGATTGCTTCAATCAAGTTCGACATTCCGACAAAGAAGCGAACCAACTGGGCCCAGTTCTTCTTGAGTTCGCTCAGCTGATTCATACCTTCCTGCAGCATTTCGATGGCCTTTTCGACGCTCATCTGCTCCGCCTTCCACGATTGCATATTGTTAAGGACCCGGATAGACTCTTCCATCTTGTCATTCAACAACTGCCAGTTGCGTTCCATGGCGTCCCGTAAAATCCTCAGCGCTTCCGTGTGTAACCGATTGAGCATCGGTAGATTACTATTTTTTGTGTTATATTGTCCGCCTCTCGATCATCCCAATTCAGATTTCGTTTTTTTTTGTGTTTCTTCTTTCTTCCCTTATTCACCACCCCAGTCCTGTTTCAGTCGCCCCGTTTTTCACACTATGACTCGCCCCCATTGACCTAAATGCAGCTGTCTTCACTCAGATTTCTAGATTGTTGTTTTGTTTCTTTCCCTCTCATAAAGCTGTCGTCTAGCTCTTTCCCCAATGCCCATTTATCTCGCTTTCCCTTTTTTCTGTATTGATATGTCGACACCCGTGTGACCAATTTGACCGTGGGAAACGGCCTGCCGTCGCCTTCTTGCGAAATCTCGGAGCAAGGGGAAGGCAGTGTTTTCGGAGGATTCGACGGAAGGAGACGTTGCGATGAAGCTTTCGTTTCGACCAAGAAATAAACTCAGCCTTTGAATCGACAGAGTGTTTTTATTTAAACACTGAGTCCTCAGTCAGGGACATTTTTTGGTGCATCGACCGGGAAATTCCGCCGCATTTGAAATCGACCGACTAGCCTACCACCTACACCTTCTTTGAGTTTCAACATTCGATTGTAAGTTACCTTTCTCTTAGTGCGAATTGTCTGTTGTTGGAGGCGTCGTTCGTTTAGGGGTCTTTGGGAAAAGACCCACTGGCGCGTGCCTTAAACTGTTGGGGCACAGGACCACGAACACGGCCGTCGACAGATAATTTTGCACGTAGGGATTGGGCTACTGTTTGATCAATCGTATTGTTTTTCTTTATGTTGTCTTACAGACGACTTTTTTATACATGTGGCAATCGCTTCGTCTTGTTTGAATATTTTAAATGTTATTCGAATAGACTATCTTTGATAGTCTATCTGTGGCAAATCGTTTCGTTCGCTTGGCTATTAGCCATTATTCGAACAGACTATCTTTGATAGTCTATCTGTGGCAAATCGTTTCGTTCGCTTGGCTCTTAGCCATTATTCGAATAGACTATTTTGTAGTCATTTGTGGCAATCGTTTCGTCTCGTTTGGCTATTAGCCATTATTCGATTAGACTATCTTTGATAGTTATCTGTGGCAATCGTTTCGTTTCGCGTGGCTTATAGCCATTATTCGATTAGACTATCTTGAAAGTCATTTGTGACAATCATTTCGTTCTGTTTGGCTATGAAAGTCGTTGCAGTTAACCTGTCTTTCGTTGTATTAATCGTTAAATTGGCATGTTTCAACAAATTTAACTGTAATCGGTTCCTCTGAAAAATCTGACTATCGGATTATTATGTCCTACTGTTAGCATAGAATCAGTGTCTTATTCATCAGGCAAAGGACATAATTGATAATGTCTATCAATGAATCGGTTAATAGTCCTTCACGGGAGGGAAGGGACGACAGAATTACCGAGGAAATTGATGAGGTTTATGGGATCGGGGCATTAAAGGTCGTTCGGGACACTATCCGTCGGGGTCTTGTTCGTCATTGTAGTAACCTAGACTTTGTTTTATCGGAAGAAAAGAATAAAGATTCCATTATAGCTCATCGTGAGCATATTTCGATTGCAATTGAGGACCTTAGAAAGGCGCATTCGGACTACGTGGAAGCCTTGCGGCAAGATGGTCAGTCAATTGAAGGAGCCTATATCTATATAAACGAGAATGAATGTATGGTCCGAGAAGTAATAGAAAGGATTGATCACTATTTACAAAATCTAGATACGTCTCATTCTATTTCCGAATCGTTTGATATAGGCAGTATGGACAATGGTTTTCCCCCGCCGAACCGTCGTCTTTTAGAAATCAATCTGAAATAAGACCTTCTGCCAGTATGAATTCGTTTATAAATCCCTACAGCAGTCAATTCCATCGCAGTAGGCCAAATTCGCCTTCGTCGTCTATATGTTCACACGTTTCAAACTACAATCCGTCAAAACGGCCCCGCTACTCTCCAACATCTGAGCAAAAGCCGGTCACGGACTGGATTGACCACAGACGTTCCGTCTCGACGAATCAATCACATTCATTTAACCCAATGTGGATGATGAACGCCATACCCCAATTAAAAATTGAACCTTTCAATGGAGATCCCCGTGAATGGCCCACCTTTTTATCCTCATTTAAGGACATGATTCACGATGTCCTACCCTCCGATAGCCAACGACTCGCAGTTTTGAAACAGTTATTGTCATCTGAAGTACGCTCATATATTTCCGAATATCTTGAGAATGCTTCCACCTATTATGACGCCCTAACAGAGTTACGTAAGCGCTATGGACAGCCACAAGTAGTCGCCCGAGCCCATTTAACGTCTTTGATGAGCCTACCGACTATCAAAGACGATGACTATTCAGAACTTGGCAAATTTTCAAGAACGCTTCACGGGGCGATGTATGCATTACGAAACGGGGGATACGAACAAGATTTAGAGGCGGGAATGACTTTAGAACACATTGTCGGTAAACTCCCACCTCGAATGCGCAATACTTGGGGCATTAAGGTTTATAAAATGATACCGAAACGGGCAACTCTTAAACATCTAGCTCATTGGCTCGATGAGATTGTGATGGGCGAAATGATGATCCGACCGCCGTCAATACAAAATAAGTCTAGTAAAAAGGGGTTTCGAAAGGAACAAGACAACAGTAAGTCACGCACTAACTTTTCGTCTGGTTCGAAGCCTACAGTTTTGTTAACAGATTCGCGGGCTATCTCATGTTTTTGTTGTGGGAAAAATCACTCAATTGAAAAGTGCAATGTATTTATGGAAATGTCAGTAGGGGAAAGAGCCGAGTGCGTAAGAGATAAAAAACAATGTTTTCGTTGTCTTGATGGCCTTCATCGCAGTGTAGAATGCCCTTCCAAATCGACCTGTTCAATCGATCAATGTGGGCAACGTCACCATTATTTGATTCACGGGGCCCCGCGGATGTATCCCTTGAAAGCAAGGGATGTTGAAAGCCACAGCCAGACCGTAAATACGATGTCAAGTAAACGCACTATCTTAAAAACGCTATTAAATGTGGTCCCAGTTATATTACAGGCCAATGGAAAGACGGTGTATACACACGCCTTGTTAGATAACGGAAGTGATGTGACGTTGATACGATTGGATGTTGCCAAAAAACTGAAATTGAATGGAAGGCCTCGTTTAACTACTTTTGGAACGTTTCACGGCAGAGACCCGGCTATTCGAACGTCACAGGTCAGCTTTATTATCAAATCATTAGATGAGTCCTTCGTGGTTGACGTCACTGAAGCTTCCACCGTTCCAAATCTCAAATTACCGAAGAGAGAATACGATTTAAAGAAGCTGAAACTTAGATGGCCTCATCTAAGTGACGTAAAAATTAATGATACTGATTTTGGAGACGTTACGATTCTCATCGGGGCAGAAATACAAGAAGCTCATCAACAATTAGACAGGCGTGCGCCACCAAAGGGAACTCAAGCGCCTTATGGAATTCGCACTCCGTTCGGGTGGTGCTGCGTTGGGCCTGTTCCGGAAAGAGACAAAACAAACCAACCACAGTCACCATTTGTTCTTACAATTAGGAATCAATGCGATTTACACAAGACGGTGGAGAAGTTTTGGGAAACAGAGTCATTTGGGCTCGTCCCCAATTTAAGATTCCCTGAATCAGAAAGAGATAAGCGAGCCAGGGAATTAGTGAAAGCAACGACGACATTCAATGGAACTCGCTACTCCGTAGGTCTTCCTTGGGTGTCCTCCACCATTTCTTTAACGAATAACTATGAGACAGCCTTTCGCAGGCTCCGCTCTATAGAACATCGCTTTCGCCGGGATCGGATTTTCGCCGAGAGGTACACAGCCGTGATAAACGATTATATAGAAAATGGGTTTGCGCGAAAGGTGAATGCAAGTGAGATAGCCGGATGCGAGGGCCGAACGTGGTACCTCCCACACCACGGCGTGATAAATCCTCAGAAACCTAATAAGGTTCGTGTGGTCTTCGACGCTTCAGCCAGACATTGTGGATCGTCTCTTAATGATGTATTGTTAAAAGGACCTAACCTTTTAAATGATCTTGTGACTGTACTGTTACTATTTCGCGAAAGAGCTATTTCTTTGAGCGGGGACATTAAACAAATGTTTCTGCAGGTTCAAGTTAAATCCGAAGATCAATCTGCGCTACGTTTTTTATGGCGGTCACCCGGGGTCCACACTCCTCCTACTATCTATCAGATGCAAGTTCAAATCTTTGGTGCAATCTCTTCCCCCTTCATTTGCTCGAGTGTACTACGACGGAACGCAGAGAAACACTTTAAGGAATTCCCAAGTGTAGCAGATAAAATTGTAACGAACTTTTACGTGGACAATCTACTTGATTCTTTTGATTCGGAGGAGGAAGCGATTTTGTCCAGGAAGGCGTACAGCGCCTTGTTAGAAAGAGGTGGATTTCATTTGAATCAATGGATCTCTTCGTCTAGAAAGGTTTTGACTACAATCCCCAGAGAAGATAGGAACAACCCCACATTAAACTTGGATTTAGAAGCACTACCTATCGAAAGAACTTTAGGCGTTCTATACAACAGCGAATCGGATGAATTTATGTTTAAAATTAACCTAGACTCAGAGGCGAATACCAAGCGACGAATTTTGAGCGTCATCTCAACCGTTTTCGATCCGTTGGGTTTTTTAACACCTGTCATTTTAATCGCAAAAAAGGTGATGCAAGAAATTTGGGCGTCGGGGTGTGACTGGGATGAAATAGTAGGAGAAGCTATCTTAATACAGTGGCACCGTTGGATTTGCCACCTTCCTTATTTAGAAAATATAAGAATACCCAGACCTCTCACGCTATCACCCCATTTTAAAGAGGCTCAAATTCACGCGTTCAGTGATGCCTCGATGGTTGGTTTTGGTGCCGTCGTTTATCTGCGAGTTGTTTGCAACAAGGATCTTGCCCGAGTCTCGTTCGTTTTATCGAAGTCCCGCGTGGCACCTATTCGACCGTTAACAATCCCGAGATTGGAGTTACAAGGTGCGGTTGTAGGCTTGCGTCTCGTAAGAAAGGTATTGGACAGCCTTAGGATTCCAATAAATCGAGTTTTTTATTGGTGTGACTCAAAAACAGTTTTACAATGGATTAAGTCTAAAACATGTCGTTATCATACGTTCGTAGCAAACAGAGTTGCAGAAATTCTAGACGGATCCAGTGCGGATGATTGGTCACATGTTCCGGGAACGGACAATCCGGCAGACGAATGCAGCCGCGGATTGTTTCCTACGGAACTTAACGATAATCACCGTTGGTTCTCTGGGCCCGCGTTCCTTTATCAGTCAGAAGATCACTGGCCCGAACAACAATTATGTCGAGAACCATTGTCAGATGACCCCGAAATAGCAAAATCAAAGTGGATCGGTGTGATTAACCATTCTAAAGGGATTGAAGGGATAACAAACCTAATAAAAAATTCATCGAATTTCTTTAAATGTTGCAGAGTAGTCGCTTGGATTGCTAGGTACATACACAATCTTAAAATGAAGGCCAGTGATCAACCAATTCGATTTGGATTCCTAACTATTCCTGAATTAAAAACAGCTAAGGAGACATGTATCCGCCAGGGACAAATAGAATGTTTCGGTCAAGAAATAAAGGCGCTCAAGTCCGGTAAACCGATACGCAATGATTCTCACATTATAAAACTTGCTCCATTTCTTGATAAAGTTGGTTTGTTACGAGTTGGCGGACGTATCGATAAGGGAGATTTTTCATACGACATCAAACATCCTATCCTTCTCCCTCATGATCATCCACTCACAAACCTTATCGTGATGGAGGAACATCTTCTTTTAAGACACCCATCAGTAGAACGATTGCTAAGTAGTCTTAGATCCCGCTTCTGGATTATTCGAGGCCGCCTTACGATCAAAAGATACGTCAATCGATGCTTTACATGTAAGAGGAGGCATAAACAGCCCGATTTTCCGCTCATGTCTTCTCTTCCCCGATGTCGCATTGAGCCTTACCAGCCGCCTTTTACTAATACCGGTCTTGATTATTTTGGTCCATACACTGTTAGCATGTTTCGGCGAAAGATAAAGCGGTACGTCCTTTTATTTACTTGCCTCGTCACTCGAGCTGTACACCTAGAATGGACAGCGACTCTTGACACCAATTCATTCCTCATGGCGTTCCAACGGTTTACTGATAGGAAAGGATGTCCCGCTATAGTTTACAGCGATAACGGTACGCAGATTGTCGCTGGAGATAAGGAAATCAGGGAATGTTTAGAAAGATGGAACCAAGCAAAAATTGATGGAGCTATGAGTAGGCGTTCGATTGAGTGGCATTTCTCTCCACCTGCAGCACCCCACTTTGGTGGTGTATGGGAGAGAATGGTAAAATCTGCTAAGATTGCACTCAATTCAATCATGGATTCACGTCCGCTAACTGATGAGATGTTGATAACTATACTAACTGAGGTAGAATCCCTACTCAATGGACGACCACTGACGCATATAAGCGTTGACCCGCGGGACCCTGAGCCCCTCACGCCTAATCATTTTCTTATAGGAAGAGCAAATCCAAATATCCCAATGGATGTATTTGACGAAACAGAAATAAGTTCCAAACGAAGTTGGCGAGCTGCACAGGTGATGGTGAACCACTTTTGGCGCCGGTGGTTAAAAGAATACCTGCCTACAATTACCGAGCGAAAGAAATGGCTTCGACGAAAACCGAATTTGGAGGTGGGCGATATCGTCCTGTTGGTCAACCCAGATTCTCCGAGAGGACACTGGCCCATCGGGAGAGTCCTTGAAACAATTACCAGTCAAGATGGTGTTGTTAGAGCTGCCAAAGTGAAGACAAAAACCGGAGAATACCTGCGCCCCGCAGCAAAAATGTGTTTACTAGAAAAAGATGTTTTTGAACCTCAGTCAAAAACAGGCCCCGCTGTAACCGATTGAGCATCGGTAGATTACTATTTTTTGTGTTATATTGTCCGCCTCTCGATCATCCCAATTCAGATTTCGTTTTTTTTTGTGTTTCTTCTTTCTTCCCTTATTCACCACCCCAGTCCTGTTTCAGTCGCCCCGTTTTTCACACTATGACTCGCCCCCATTGACCTAAATGCAGCTGTCTTCACTCAGATTTCTAGATTGTTGTTTTGTTTCTTTCCCTCTCATAAAGCTGTCGTCTAGCTCTTTCCCCAATGCCCATTTATCTCGCTTTCCCTTTTTTCTGTATTGATATGTCGACACCCGTGTGACCAATTTGACCGTGGGAAACGGCCTGCCGTCGCCTTCTTGCGAAATCTCGGAGCAAGGGGAAGGCAGTGTTTTCGGAGGATTCGACGGAAGGAGACGTTGCGATGAAGCTTTCGTTTCGACCAAGAAATAAACTCAGCCTTTGAATCGACAGAGTGTTTTTATTTAAACACTGAGTCCTCAGTCAGGGACACCGTGTGAATGGCAATTTTGTAATGAGCGTTGGCTGTCTGCTGTTCACTGGCGGTGTGTGTCCAGCTAAACGGTTTGCTTATGTTGCCCGTAAAAATTTTCGTCTCTTGCGTTGTGAGAACGATTTTCTTCAATTTCTTCGCTTCTCCATTGAACCCTTTCATGGCTCTTCGGACCTTATTGAACTCATCCGTCCTCCATTTTTCAAATTTGTTTTTCTCATCGTCGTCTGCCATTGATGTATCCTTATTGATGGCAGCGGATACGTTTTGGACGTTAGCCACTTGGTGCAACTGCAAAATGGTGTCAATTCCTATTTCAATGACATTTTTGACGGGCTGGCATTCGGTAGCGTTCTGCAAGAGAAACTTGTAATCTTTCATGTCGCTAGTTGCGTTGTACCGGCCGTTTGACGAATCGATTGACCTGACGTTTGGGTATTGGTTCCAGAGTGTTTGGCTTCTGGCGAAAATGGTGAAAATGGGCGAATAGTGTTTGTAGAGGCATGGATCGGCTGGCGGCTGGGTAACTTGGTCAGACGGTGAACTACCGCTTTCTTCAGACAGCTTTGCTTCGTCTGCAGACCGCCCATCACCGGAAAGAAAATTCAGAGTCACCACACTGAGGATACCTATAAGACTCAAAGTTTATAAGTTATTGAGGCCTTCGCAACATTTCTCTTTAAGATATACCTTGAAAAGCTTCGGAAGCAAACTGAGCCACATCCATAAAGAAACCGTCGATGGCCGTCGGAATGGAGCGTTGAGCTTCGCCAATATCTTCAATGGCCCGATTTTGTCCAGCAAAATCGTCGTTGAGTTGCTTGCCGAGGTTGTTGAGCAATTGCTGCAGATTTTCCGCAATCAATTGACTTTCCGACTGTTTGCTCACCAAATCCGACCGCAGTGTTGTTTTTTCGGTGTTGGAACTGATGACTGTCAAGTGGACTTCGTCCGTCAAATTGGCCAAACGGTCGAAACGATTGGCCACTTCTGATGACCAGATGACATTGTCGTCGATCATTTTCTTGACGACCTTCAGCGGCCGATGAAATCGATTGCGGATGTAACTCATTCTGCCACTAGATAAGATTTTGACGGCCTCCTTCATGTAGGCCGGCGCAGCTAGCGTCGACATCCTGATCTTCTCCATGTTGGTATGTGCCGCCAAAAAAGCTGCGTAGCTCTCGTGACTGATTTGCAAAAGGGACCGGCGGAAGCTGTCCGGGTGTTCCATGTACCTGAACCCGCCAGCGGGAGTCCGTTCGTCCAGTCGGAAGTCGTCTGTTAGACCGGCGGACGCGATCAAAGAGGCCAAAACTCCCAAACTGACTGGGACAGGAGTCAGAAACTGTTCCCAGTTAAGTTGAGTGCTGATTTTTGCCATGAATTCCCATCCGTCATTGTTTTCCAAGCTGTGGTCGGCCTTGTTTAGACGCTCGTCGAATGCATTAGCTAATTAACACAATAATCCAACTGTTCAACAGAATAATGAAATACTATCATTAATTAGAAAACTTACAATTTTTAGGCGATGGTGTCCTCGGAGCTACTGTCGTCGTGGACGACTCTGGCTGTCGTACACGTTTCTTTCCATCGAGCACCTCTTGCCGTCTTTGAGCTAATATTAAATTAAAAGTTTCATGTAAATGTCTGTAATTATTATGCACAATTAGCAGACGTGTAAAAACTAAAAAAAAAGGAGAATTAATAACGGCGAATATGGATTTATATTACCAAGTGTTTTATTCTGCGAAGCCGCCGCCGCTACGAAAAGTACGACCAGCAAAAGTACCAACAAACAGCGTCCTATTTTCATGACGATGAACTGAAAATGTCGATGAAGAATCAAGTTGTTATGGTGTGAGTTCCCCGACGAATATATAGGAAACACTATTTAGCTCGAATCGGCATTAGGCGCCCATCAAACGCAAACAACTTCTCCCGGGGCGACAAACTTGGCACCATACTATATAGAAGGAAATAACTCGTCTGTGTGTTGTTGCTTTGGAGAGAGATTCTCGTTTCAGCTCGACATCGGACACTGCTGCGACCCAATAATCTTAACGTCAACAAGTGATTTTTTATGAGACTCAAATCCCCGGGGATCGTTGCATCCCAGCAATTATATAGACGCAATTAATTTTGTTGCTCCATGGAGCAACACTGATTACGGGGGCGTATTCGCGTTATATCTATTTATGCAATTATAGATGCATCTATAGGTACTCTTAGCTTTTTAAATGGTATTTTCCTTTTTTTTGGGGGGGGGGGGTGAGTTTCGACAGTGCTAGAACGGTCATCGGTCCCGCCTTTCGATGGATTGCTGAGGCCCAGAATGTTACACGGTAGGTAAGTCATATTTGGGGTTTTTGTGTAAAGAGAATGGGATATTAAGTTGAGAAATATTTTAATTTATTTTGGAATTTCCCTACTGAAAAAGTACTATGATAAACTATAGGAACTATAGTAGACTATGCTAAACTGTCCGAAATCATCATAGTTTTGCATAGTTTACTATAGTTCCCATAGTTTACTGAAGTACTTTTTTAGTAGGGTTGGAAATTACGTAGCGATACCTACTCTTATTAAGTTGCCAGAAAACAAGTGATGAGCATTCCTTCTTATTTAGGGTTGAGATGGCAAACAGATTTGATTTATTATAAACAGAGGCCGAGGCAAGTTGCCGCATTTTTCAAACCGACCCCAATAATTTTATTTTAAACAACATATTTTAATTTTTCAATAAATTTAGCTTAAAGCTCATCTATTCAGCTATGTAATCAACTAATTAAGAGTGAGAAAAACTTAAGATTAAGATATATATAATTAAAATAATACAGTTCATTTTTTTAGGCAATTTGCCCCACCACCGGGGCAAAGTGCCAAGTGAGTGGGGGCAAAGTGCCTTCTTTGTAGTTGCATTTTAAGTTGTCCATGTATGTCAATGAAACTTAAAAGACGTAAACCTGAGATATCAATAAGAATATTAGTGTAAAGAAACCTAGAAATAACTTTTACATTAATTATTTGTCACCCTGGGGAAAGTTGGTGAACGTTTCCACGACAAGAAAACCAAACAATTCAAGTTTTAGGGGGTTAAAGAACAAACTAGAGATTTCACCTTTCAACATAGTTTTCTTGTTGTCATGAATTGACATTTTTTGATACCTAATAGTTAAAAACTCACCAATTAATTATTTCTCTTAAGGGATGTTCCATAAGGAATCAAATCCGGACAACTTACCCCAAGGGAAGTGATTTGGAATGAATTACTTCTCACTGATAAATACTTAAATACGATTAAATTAATAATAATAGCAAGAAAGATAATTAAATTTGGCGCAGAATGTATATCTTTAAAAATTTTTAGCCCCAGGGGCGTGTCTAAAGTTAAAAAAAAGCTAGGTTTTTTAAGGGTTGTGCAACGAAAAAGCGTCTGCTAATTACCCGGGCCCTCACATTAAGGGGTTGCAGAACCTCAAAAACAGGCTAACTTTTTTCAACTTTAGACATGCCCCAGTACTATAGACCAAGTACGGGTAGTGCATTTTCCCTAAACACATCGTGGGTTGCCAGGTCTGGAAATCTCACTTGATCTTCCAAGTCGAAGAATTTTGACAGAAGCGACCACGTGCATGAATGTTATGAAATTTTTTTTGTAAAATTACTTAGTAGTCTTTATATTGTCGACATGGGATTCAAAAGGGAAGCTTAAAAATTATAAGAAAGGGTAGAAACTAATTCATAAAACAGCTTAAATCACTAAAAATTCCCTGTCTCAAGTCATAGCACAATAGAAACAATTATGAAATCATTATGTCCGCAACTCTAAAAGGGTTTGTAAAATTGAAGTAGATTGCCTGAATAGTAAGGAATCTGATAACAGAAGACGATTTTACACATTGTTGTTCGTTTTCAGTGCAGATTTATTTTTAAAACGAAGCCCCATAAGACCCCATGTTAAAACTTGACTGACAAGATCAAGTCAGATTTTAGAGCATGTGGCAACATTGGCCAATTTCGGACCCGTACTTGGTCTATATGAGTTAAAACAAAAAAACAGCAGCCGACGGAAAATTACAAATAGCTGTCAAAACAAACTTCTGCTAATAACTTTAGTTGTCATGGCGACAACAAAACCAAATTTGGCACAAGGCATCTATGAGTAATTACGCACATTTGACAATTATTTCAAAATTTTTTGTCAATTTACAGTTTAGTTATTAAAGAAATGGCAACTTGCCTGCGTGCCAATTTACCCCACTCTCCCCTATTTATTTTTCATTCACGTATAAATGTACTAGTCTACAACCCACTTCGCGGATCCCCTTGTTCTTTTTCTTTCTCATCGCTCGCTAAATCAGAATTCCCTAATCCATTTTCTTGTTTTTAGTACTTATTAGTTGTTTTATAGTAGTCTTTTAAAGTTCTCGATTCAGTATGCAAACATAGACATTATGAATAAGCTTATGTCACTTATTTCTAATTGAAAATATTATTTAGACAAAGTGGTACAGATTTTTCAAGTTCAATTATGTACTCGTAGACATCTATAATAGTGCTTCCATTAAGAACCGATTTTTTAATGAAGCATTTATCTGGAAAATTAAGACTTCTTGTTTCCGTCATATCCAAACTTGCCTCGAATCTTTTATTAAGTTTTTCCTATTAGAAGTAACGTGGCAAAAATATCACTTACTACAACTGTAATCGCTTTAATCGGTGATGTTTCTTCACTCATGAATTACTATAGTCAAATCTAAAGTTCAGAATTTCCGAAACTGGAAATAATTTGATTAGAATTTCAGTTCAGCGCCGAACTATAATGTAAGAGATGTCTTAAATATGTATATAAAACCCTTTATAAACCCTCCATGGTTGAAACGGGGATTTATTTTGAAAAAGAAACAAAAAATACTGCGTCTGATGGCCATTTCCACCGATGGTAGCGCGCGCTTTACAGCGCTGAGTACAATTTCGCGCCCATGTGTTGCAAACAGCAAGGCATTTGAATAAGAGAATATGTGGTGGCCATATGATATGGGAAAAATCTATGCATGAAATTCAAATTGTTTTTCTTATTAGGCCTGCGCTTGATCCTGTCTTTTAGTTTTCTCTCTGAAAGACTGAAACATGAATTACGCCTTAGTTGATGAACGATTGCAAATGGGAGTTTATTTAACCTACAAAACATGAGTTGAAACAGATTATTGCTTGTTAAGTCATAATGTGGGAAAGGGGAGGGTAAGGGGGGTAGAAAACCTGGGGCCCGACAGATATTTCTGAGCGGTGAGATATGCAAAACATCGGCATGCGCCGTAATCGGGGGTTTCACTCAATGCGCTGATCGCGATTTTTGGACACTAAAACCCAGCCCTGGTCCGTCTGAATATTAACCAATTCTTGTTAAGGTATTGAGAAGTTGTCAATTGTATTGAGAGAAGAGGTCAGTGCGAAGTTCTATTCTCTCACGGAAGAAAGGGAAGAAAATAACTATCTGGCGAACTAACCCCGGATTGAGATTTACTGTCCAAAAATCAAACACTGCAATGTGGGTGCAAGTAATCTGCAAATGTGACCATGGGTTTGTCAACATGAGATCAAAATAGATGGAACTTGTCTGCAGACATGTTAATAGGCATGCAGACTATTGAATTGCTCACTCTTCCCCAGATTGCTTTATCGAGGCGGATGTGTAAAAAAAGCAATGTTATGATGGAACTCCACACTGTTAAAGAAAGGCATTTCGACTCCAAACACCGAAATGATCGTGGCAGTCTTGGTAATGGTTTAGGCTGGCCGCTGGCCCATGAGACCTGTGCTTACGAATTTAATTACGAATTTAAATACATAATTCTATGTAAGGATGTGGCTGACTCATGAAGCCTGTGCAAAGTTATTGCCATTTAAATTCTTAATGGGCGCAAAATTGTAATTGGCGCGTGATAGCGCGCACTGTCATTGGTGGAAATCGCCGTCAGAAGCGGCTTGGTATTTTTTTTTATTTTTACACAATAAAACCCCGATTCAACCACGGAGGGTTCATGGGTTTTCTAAAATACATATTTAATATCGAGAACAATAGAGTTCGCTGAACAATAATTCTGTCTAAGTTATTTCCAGTTTTGGAAACTTCGAATTTTAGATTGACTCGGTAAAACGAACAACTGTCAAAATTGTGCACTATGACTATCCAAATAAAATTTTTTGCATAAATTAGCTTCGCACATTGCACTTAATGATAATGAAGATTCCCTTATATGATTTTAACTTAATTCAAAGTAATGGACTAAGAATTAGGCGTGATTTTCCGTGCCGAATTCCAAACTCCATTGACTCATCAGAATGAAACGGAAGTTTAAATATTGTCGCTTAGAAAGTAAACAATTGAATTTTATTTTTCTTTCGGATATTTTAGTTAAAGGATAGCTAAATATTAGTTTTACATCAATAGAGGAGAGCGGAGTTGAATCTTAAGGTAACTGGGCCAGAGAACATGGGGGGAGAGTGTAGAAGAGTGTCAAAGAAATTTGGTCTGAAAAAAATAAAGAGGGAATGATGAAGGTGATTTGGCCTATAGAAGCAGAAAAGGGGAACGAAGAAGAAACTGAAAGAGTTTTGGCCTGTAGAAGCAGAAGGAGGGAACGTAGAAGAAACTGAAAGAGTTTTTGCCTAAAAAGCTGAAAGAGAGAACGAAGAAGAAACTGAAAACTGTTTGGCCTGAAAGTTATTTTGCATTATATTTTCAGGAATTTGAGTCATTATAAGATCCTTTCAGAAGTTGCAGTTGATGCGCTCAAAATACCTTAAAAACGTACCTTTTAGCTGTTTTAGTTTTTTGTACGTATAATTAAAATTAAAAACGCGTCAATACAATGACAAAGACACATTAAATGGAGAAACGTTAAGTATTGCATCTCCTTGTTTGAGAAAAAATATATTGTTGGGTGCAAATCGGGGGAAAACAAAACAACACAAATTAAAAACACGCAAGATCCTGTATCACTGACGTTGGAAAAAACTTTTTGCTGAGTGTAGCGTAAAAGAGGAGGAGTTATCTTGCCCTATCTTCCCCGTTGTGACGTCACGTGCATCATCCCCGTGCGCCGAATGTTTCCCCCCGCAGAAAGTCAAAATTTCCAAAACACTTTTCTGGTACTAAACCTTGTTTAATTTCGACAATATTGGTCTTAAAATGTTCAGAATCAACTAATTAACTAATCAATGTACATTTATTCTCTTAAAAACCATCACAGTGCCTTATGAACAATGTATTTGTCAAAGTGCCTGGGGCTTTTCAGTGTCAATATACTGTTGGATTCTTCATAGAGCCACTTTCTACGTTAACGTTCAGCACTCGAGCCCCAAAGATCCTCCGTTCCCGCGTATGTTTATAAATGACGCAAATAAAAAAACAGGTTCAATAAATAGTTTTTCAGCAATACATATGTATATTGAAGTCAGACCAACAAATAAAAAAAACACAGCTGGATATATTTAAGTTATTACTGGAAGCAAATTTCCCAAATTCGGAATAGCCTACAAATTCATTGATTTGTATAGGCTATTCGATATACAGCAGTAGAGTGTACACTGGTAGCCTAGCTAAGCTAACAGCCTACTTACTGTTTGAGCATTTACTGTGTACCCTGCTTCTTCTTCGTCCCCTCTGATGACATTATTATCTTTTGGACATTCTCTGCTGCTTTCGTAGTTAAAGTCTTCAATTCTTCCTCCAACCGGGTCGGGATTTCATTCTTGTCAGTCGCGATCGTTATTTGCTCGACCTTCGCCATCAGGTTTTCCAATTGGCCTTCGTAAGCTCGGACATAGACTCCAGTCATTTTGTCGAGCAGACGAACGTCTTCCTCCAGCTTCTTCAGCTTCTGGTTTATTATTGCCGGTAAATCATCTAATGAGTCTTTATTAGGCGTAGTTCTCGTCGACTTGTAGTGGTCTGAATAATCCATTTGGCTGCCGCCTAATAGTTTCGTCAGCAGAACGGTGTTGAGACCGTTTACGTCCGAGCTGATGCGCCAACAGCGATCCGTCAAGTTTCCCCACCCGTCGGCTAGTTTACCCCCCTCTAGTTTCATCTTCTCTAATGGATTTTTGCTCTCTTTCAACATTTCAATGTCTTCGTTCAAACGGAGCTTCTTCTGGTTATTGGCCTTGATGTCGATTTTAAGCGCATTTCGACTCTCCCTCATCTGACCCATACGACTTTCCATGTCGTGTAACAGTTGGATTTTCGCAGGCATTTCGGTACCAACTATCAGGGAAGCTGCATTAAAAATATCCCTTTCTTCTTCGATTTGGATGGGACAGTTCATCAGCAGATTAGCATTATTTGGATAGCTGTCGGCCTGAAGGTAGTTGTCTACGCAGGGATTCTCTTTTAGAATAATGGTTTCCCACTTTCGGACAATATCAGCCACCTGGGCATAGAACGTCACTTTATTTTGATTGATTGTTTGGTTCAATAAAATCGTGTGGCTGCTGTTCAAAGAAAGTATCTCCTTTTCCAATTGACTGAGCTCTGCTACCAAACCCTTTTCTTTTTCCGCTGTACGATTGACTAACTCCAATTTTGAGCGATAAATTTCCCTAACAGCTTCGGCGACGGCCTTGGTCAGGTTGACAAAACCTCCTAACTCATAAGCTCCCTTGCTGGCCAACTCGACGTTCTTTTTGGAAAGTTTCGTTATTTCGCTCACTGTCGCGTTAATCACGTCGGGCAGACGGTTATTATTAAACGAATCTAACTGCTTTGGAACCTTGGCAATGTTTCTGTTTACCGACTTGACAGTCGATTGGATTTCCTTGGCGGCGCTGTTGGCGTGGCTCAATGCACTGGACAAGCGATGACTTATTTGTATCAATGTCGTGCGGAAACTTCGCGAGTATTCAATCAGTGGCGACGGCGTGTAAATTCGGTCGATTTCTTCTTGTGACATCGACGCCAGCCAGCGCAGAGCCGAATCCAGTTGCTGCATTGAAGAGCCCATGAGAGAGATCAGCGGAGTGATGATGTTGGTAACTGGAGCGACTAAACTCCCCATCATACTGCTGTTGCCCTGCTCCGCTACATGAATAAACATACAGCACAAATCAAGCATTTAGCTACCAATTTTGAAAACTCAGTTATTAGGCTTATGCTTATTATTATTAGCCTGCTCAATACTTTTTAGTAAATTGAATGCAATTAAACGTTATTATTAGCACACCTGCTCGAGGTCTTATCTGTCGATTATTAGGCGAAGCCGGACGATGTTGTAGGGAGGCACTGAAACTGGTATTACTAGCTGCCGATATTTCCGTCGCTGTTAGAAGCAGCAAGAAGCCGCAGAGAATCAGGGTCACCATCAAACTGCTTGCAACACCTCCCGCTGGCGCAGTGGCCTTACACTTATTCCACCCAACAACTCGGGCCATGATTCACCCGGCTCTGTCGAACTGTGATTGCTTTCCCCGCAGCTTCGCCCGAGTTCTTAAATATGAAGAAATTCATACGACAGACAGATGAAGCCTGGATATGAGGCAATCAGGCGTAAGACATTTGGCCTTCAGTCGAGCTTTAGAAGCAAACACTGGCTGCTCTCCAAGTGATAACGAAGGCGTCACAACATCCCTAACATAAAAATGAGCCATCAACGGGGCCAAATTACCCACGTAGGCTACACTTGATGGAGCTAGCTGTCGCCAACCCATTTTATTGGAAGTAAATCATAAGCATTAGTTTTTCATGCACGAGCCAGTGTTCCAGTACGTTCAAGATCGTTTGCACTCGTTGAACGACCAGACTAGACTCA